>OZ002736.1:17422153-18022153 GCA_963924305.1 Polygonum maritimum | reverse complement strand
GTAAAGAAGACAAAATTAACTAGCCAGGAAAACAACTCTGCCATTCTCCCTTCATCACTCCCCTACCCCTTCTATTCTTTAAGCAAATTATGGGGGTATCCAATGCCATAATTTGTTTATTTATTTATTTATTATTCTAACCCACATTTTAAGAAAAAAACATCATGCAATTAAAAGTAGAGAAGGAAAAAAAAAAAACAAGTTATCCAAAAATAAAGGTGCCATTATTACAATATGCTTATTTGGAATTATTCGGAATGAAAAGGAGGAATTATTCGGAATGATTGGTAAGGTTTATTCATTTAGCAAAAGCTTGAGTTGAGCATATCATATGATTATCGTGTATTATAAGCGGCATGTTGTAATATTCTCGGTCAAAACTAGTTTTTTTGATGGAACGGTCAAAACTAGTTAAGTATGAAATAAAAAGAGCTAAAATTGCCCGGATGGCTTCAACGCCCATTTTTTCAGAAGAGCTTGGAACATCATAGGGGAAGACTTTACAGTGGCCATTCTGGATTTCTTTGAAAGGGGCAGATTGCTTCGGGAGGTTGGTAATACGGTTATTTCCCTTATCCCGAAAGTGGACAACCCGAGCACAGTTAGCGATTTCAGGCCGATCTCGTGTTGCAGTGTGATAAGTAAAGTGATCTCAAAAATGATTGTTACCAGGCTTCACTCAGTGCTGCCTAAAGTCATTGATAGGACTCAGGGTGCCTTCCTCAAGGGTAGAAGTATCAAGCATAATATCGCGGTATGCCAAGACATTGTCAAATCTTATGGGAGGAAAAACATTAGCCCGAGGTGTGCTTTGAAGATTGATCTTAAGAAGGCTTACGACATGGTTGACTGGGAGTTTCTTTTCCAGGTTATGGAGGGGCTGGGATTTCATCCTATTCTGGTGAATTGGATAAAGGAGTGCGTCACCAATAGCCAGTTTACGATCAAGATTGGAAGGAGTTTTCATGGGCATTTCAAGGGTGCGAGGGGTCTCAGACAAGGAGATCCGCTCTCCCCTTACTTGTTTGTGATTGTTATGGAGTACTTAAGCCGAGCTTTCAATAAAATGGCTCAGCGAAAAGCGTTCAAGTTTCATCCGGGCTGCGCCAAGGCAGGGGTGTCGAATTTGTGCTTTGCGGACGACTTGTTCATTTTTTCTCATGGGAGCAGCAGTTCGCTGAAGGCCGTTAAAGAGGTACTTGATCATTTCAGCTCTGTTTTAGGGCTGGAAATTAATTGCGCTAAGTCCAAGGTATTTTGTGCGGGCTTGAAGGAGTTTGAAAGATCGGAGATGTGTCACATCCTTGGCATGGAGGAAGGCCAGCTTCCGGTCAAGTATCTCGGAGTCCCTCTGTGTAGTTCTCGCCTCCAACGAAAGGATTATGAGGGTCTGCTGAGAAAGATTAACGGCAAAGTGAATTCCTGGGCTAGTAGGAAGCTGTCATATGTAGGTAGATTGGAGGTTATGAAAGCAGTTGTGTACGGGATTTTGAATTACTGGTGCAAGCTTTTCCTCTTGCCCAATAATATCATTAAGGAGATTATGAGGATTCTTCGCAGCTTCTTATGGAGCGGAAGGAGCGACGGTAAGAAGGCCCCAATTGCCTGGAAGAAACTCTGTAAACCTAAGGAGGAAGGGGGCCTTGGCATAAAAGACTTGAAAGCTTTGAATAGGGCCAATTTTGCAGAGCTGATCTACGATATAGTTGAAGGTGCTGAAGCGAACTCCATTTGGCGTAAGTGGGCAGAGAAAAACTACAGCAGGAATGCTGATTTTTGGAATATTCCTTGCAAAAGTTCAGCAAGTGCTACTTGGAAAGCGATTTTGAAGGTGAGAGACGACTTGGTTGCATCCCTTGAGGCTGGGAATCTACCTGCGGTTTTGGTGGCCAGGGGAGGTAAGTTGGATGTAGCTACGTTATATGACAATATGAGAGATAGAGCTGAAGTTGTCTGCTGGAAGGAGGCGGTCTGGAATCGTCTCAATACGCCTAGGGTCGCCTTCAACGTTTGGAAGGTTTGTAGTGGCGGCACCATGACTAAGGCCCGTCTGTTAGCTCATGGAGTGATTGCCAATGACCTGTGCAGGCTGTGTGATGAAGGGAAGCAAGAGACGGAGACACATTTGTGGTTCGAATGCGCGTACTCCTGCAGGGTACTCCGCGCGGTCCTTGATTGGGTGCATCTTGCAAGAAGATCGAAGAATGTTGATGAATGGATCGTGCAAGCAGGCAGTTTCAGGGGGAAAAATAGTTTGAGATTCAAGCTTTGGAATCTTTGCCATAGCGCAGTCATGTACTACGTTTGGAATGCTAGGAATAGACTTGAGTTTAGCAATGAGTTAGTGGAGGTGGAGTTATGTACTAGAATTTGCATTTCTTTTGTCAGGAATAGCCTAAGAGCTCGCTCGAAGGCAAAGTCGAGAGTCGATAGACGAGTCCTAGCAAAGCTAGGCCTAGGAGATGATGTAATCAACTAGCCTTACGCTAGCAATTTTGTTCGTGACACGTTCTTGTGAATAAAATAACCCTTTTATTCAAAAAAAAAGAGCTAAAATTGGGCGCCAAATGTAAAAGGAAAATGCATACAAAAGTTTCCCACGTTTTTTGATCCTAGCTAGAAAGGTTTTTGCTTTGATCCAGGACTTCGATGCTAGTATTGACTAGGTCAAGCAATCCCTTGTTGGCATGAACTTATGATTGTAGAGTAGTACTCCGTATTAGAATAAATTAAAGTATATATAGGGCCATATGGTATGGGAATATGAAACCATGCATAAAGTTGATAAATATTTATAGTGTTATAAGATAGCAAATGTGTTTTTTTACCGGATTTTTCTATTACGTGACTTAAGAAACACTATAAGCAAAGCAGCTAGTAATAGAAAAATTGATAAATCTTAAATTTTGGATTTTTGGATTTTTTAATTTTTTAATGACGGCTTCATTATTTACATCTTAGGGTTTTAGGTTTTATATTTAATACAGTTAGAGTGTGCTCTTAAGTCAAACAATTAAAAAAAAACCGTTTTTTAACATAGGGTGAAACTTTCAAATAATTTTACATCCACTACTTTTTTCACCTTGACTACTCTACACTGAAACTAAGCTTCAACGACGTATACATATTCTTACGCTCCATGTGAAATTATTTTACGTGAATAACTTCCCACCTCAATCTTAATCGCATTATGACCGGTTCTATCGGTTTTCCCCGGTTCTAATTTGAGCCAATTTTTTAATAAGGAAATCGAGGTCAAGATACCATTGTTTAAAAAAAGTGAATCGATTATTAATTGTTAACCGAAAAACTACTAGTTTACCAGCTCTTTGAAATCACGAACCAAAAACGAAACTGGAGCCAATTCTTCTAAATAGGTCCTGTCGGTTCGGTACTCGTACCCGACGGTTTTTTTTCGATTCGATTCCGGTTGGGTTTTATATTAGCCTAGGTAAGAAATTAAGAAGAGTGAAAGACAACCAAACAAAAGAAAAACGTACGTAAAAAGGGAATAAAATGGTGAAGAGAGAAAGAAAGAAATGCGCCCAAGAATCATGGCTTGGTCTTCCAAGCCATATGGGCGTCACGTGCTGTATTTCCCAGTGTCATGGATCAGTTTACTCAGATGCATACCTGTTCAGAAGAGGATCGGATTCAAAGGGGGTCCATTTATTTATAATTTACTGTATTTATTACTCCCTCCGTCCTATAATGTTTGTCCACTTTCCTAATCCGTCGTTCCAAAATATTTGTCCACTTTTCTTTTATATTAATAACTTTCTTCCAATCTTACCCCTATCCAATCTCTAAATTTACACCCATTATCCAACTTTTCAACTTACTTTATCTCTTTTCAACTTTTTTTCGCTACAAACTTACAAAAATACCCCTATTCAATCATATCTTCTACCCACTATAACCCACTTTTTCATTTTCCAATACTATTTTATACCTTGCATTAAAAACCGCAAAAAACGTCCTTTTGGACGAACATTATGGGACGGAGGGAGTAATATTTACACACACCGAAAAAAAGGTCCCAGAAATCAGAATTTTTGGGCAGAAGGAGATAGCCCCAAGTTGGTCTACTGCACTACCCATCGGCACGTCGACGTTAATCAACCTACTATTCACCGTCGGTCATAAACCGCCGTGTAACACCGTACCGCCGGAGATATATATAAATATGTGTGTGCTTATATATACGTACGTCATCTCTCGTCATTGTCTCACCCACACACAGATACAGATACATGTGTATGTTGATGTGAGAGCCTTTTTGTTGTTACGTGCACATGATTGCTTGTGGGTCTTACAGTACTCACATATATATCACTCATCTTGGACATGAACATCATCCATCGTATCATTAATCCTATGTACGTTTCATAATCATTCTTTCATTTGTCATTTCGATCCGGGGTTTCAGATTTGGCTTAACTTCCAATTTCAGAGTATTTTATGTTCGGGAAAGCTTGTTTCATACTTACATGATTTCAGATTTAAGTCTACCAATATTATTATAATTTAATTTTTTGGTTGAATATTATTATAATGTAATTGGTGTTACATTACAGAATAAATATATTAAAATTTTAAAATAATAGACCTGATGTTTAACATTGTATTCGAGTAGGTAATTAGTCAAGTGCTCAAATTTTTGGAGTATTCGAACATCTAGTATGTCCAAATGTGAAATGTCCAATTATTAACCCTTTAAAAGTAGTATGTATAAGTTTTCAACTCGACTATGATAATGTATGGATATTGATCTTCATCAAATTATACCTGTAACTCAAAACATTTTTACATAAAGATTTTCCCAAGGGTTTAGATATGTTACGTTACCCGTCTCTCGGTCCATTGAAATTTTATAAAAAGCGAATTTTATTTATTTTCCCTAAGAGCTTAAACCTTTACCATTAAAGTTTAGTTTTCAAAATCAATATGATTATCTTCTGAGGATATTGATTACAAGACCGTGTCTATATAAGGTAGTTATGGTTTGACCACAAATTAATCAGAATAGTTATTTACATTACAATTAGCATCGATGCAAAATCAGCATTTGCACCAGCTAAGTACTATGTGCAAGATTTTCTTTGTTCGACTGATTAAACATATACCCGCCCAAGATTAAATTAGCTTAATTAAGGTCAAATCACCATGCTCAAGAGTCAATACAAACTTGATTTAAATGCACTTGTGCCCGATTATTCTAATAAAACCAATCGGATTAAACTACCTCTGAACCAGTAAGATTCAAAAACCAACAGACTGAGCATAAACATCCAACTAACACGACTATATTGACTCTTTTTTTTCTTTTTATTATCTGCATAATTTAACAAAACACGTACTATAACAAGGACAGATTACCAACATACATATCGTATATAGTGGAGGGTCGTGACATACTGACATTCATATACTATACACAACTTTTGAACGTACCCTTTGCAAACTTGTTACCGGAGGCGGAACCAGATTATGTATACACAAAATTCTCGTAAGTGGTGAAGCTTAATTAATTAATCTTTTAATGGTTGCTTAATTTAATACTCCCTCCGTTTCAATAAACATGTCGTTTTAGCTCTAAAATTTTGTTTCAAAATACATGTCGTTTTACATTTTTGGGCATTTACTTTACAGATTTACCCTTATAATCATTAGCAGTTTATTAGTAGTGGTTTTCAATAAAGTAAAAAAGTGAGGTAATAATTAGGGGTATAATAGTCCATTTAATAGCTTCCTTAATATATGTGCAAATGGCTAAAACGACATGTTTATTGAAACGGAGGGAGTACTCCACATCTGAACGATTTGGCAATGCCCAATGAGGATGAATCCTTGAATTTAGTAAAATGAACTTTCCCTAGAAGATGTGTTATGCTTAGGAAAAGCTGTGTTGTACTGCCTTTTGTTGGAATACCTCACTTATTAATTTTCAGCACTAACTTAATTTAGCGTCAGATCATTAAATCAATAACTTAATTAATACTCTCATTGATGCTCTCTTACACTAATTAATACTCCGTTTTCGGGCTGGGCTCATCTTGGGCCAGTGTAGAAACTTGAGCGCGAATTATACGAGGCCCATTCCACGTATGGTAGAAAATGGTAATTTCGTAACCAACGCTGAGTTTAATTTTGAGCCGACAGTCGAGTACCGAGTGTCAAACGTCGACGTAAACTTAGCTAATGCAAGTGGGCCACACAATTTTCACAGTACAAGTGGTCCCCACCATTTATCCCTTTTTATTCCGTCTCCTTTAAAATAAAAAAAAAACTGTTCCTGCCCACTCTATATCATCACTGACACTTATACACACCTACTCTAATTAGTCCAAGCAAATCCCTAATTACGTGCCTTAATCCTCCTCGTAGCCCTTAATGAACCTCGAGCTAATTGCCCTACGCTATGAGTCAGTAGTACCAGGCTCGGTCTATCGTTCATACCTGCCACACGATCTACCTGTACAGACACGTGTCGAACATCGAGCCACACCTCACAATCCGAAGCTGATCTGTAACACCATAGACGAATCTAGGGGGGCATGAGGGGGCCCGTGCCCCCCTCCCGTTGGGTTAATTTTCGGTATATATATGTAATTTTTGATTAAATATTAATATATTTTAATTAAATTTGTATTAATATGACATGAAAATCAACTAGTCTAGATGGTTTTTTGCTTAATTTTGGTTTAACTTCATCAAGGTTCAAATTCCCATAGCACCATTTTGCTTTTTTATTCAAATTTTTTTGGTATAAGAGCTTTTTTATTCAAATTTAATGCATTTCTCTCAAAATTTTGTTTATAAACTAGCTATTTACTGCATAAATTAGATTTCATACATATCGTAATTTTTTTTTTGAAAAACAAGTACCTATTTTATTACTATTTAAGAGTATTGAGTAGCTAAATTTATCGATTATTCTTGAATCATTGGATCCCGTACACGAGTTGGGCGGCTGTGCCCCCTTTAAATCCGTTATGCGTTCGTCAGTGTGTAACGATTCCTCTAAATAGGGGTTGCTTACCTGGCAGCTAGGCATGGGGATTCGCCCTGTCATCATTCCCCGCCGTTAACCCAACTCCGTCAGAATCTTAAGGCAGTAGGGGTTGAGGGGCGTCAGGATTCGCCGTTAATTGCTTAGTTGGATGCCACTGCTTACACTTAGTGCCTTCTAAGTGGTCCAGCTGGCACGTCTCTCTACGCACATGGCCTGCTGGTTCTGCCGAGACTGCCTCCTCCTCTATTTACCCTTTACTTCTCTTATTTACACATATTCAGCCATCTGTTCAATTATTGACTCCCAAATATTCAATTCTTGTGACATGTGGTCGTGGACGTGGCGATGAATCGATGACGAGGGCATATACGTCATTTAACAAAGGGCTCGCGGTAAAAGTGTCAACCTTAATTAATTTGAAGCCCGTAAAAATTGGAAAATTATATGCGTTTGGTTTCCCTTGTGATTTTAATGCGCAGCTGAGTAAACAGGACTGGGGAAACTGAGAGCGTATTTGTTAAGCTTTTTTTTTTCTTTGGAAAAGTAGTGTAATCAGGGGGTCGTATTTAATTAGCATAAAAACATGGGCTACACTACAAGTTCAAATGGACCCACATGGGCCACATCACATTTGTAAATTGTAACCCATAATCTCTTTTTTGGGGGGGTTAAAATGTAAACAGTACGGTAAAAAATGTTGCAACATTGAACAGCATGAAAACATACCCTTCTAATGATGTTTTTCTTTTGGAAAGTTGGAAGCAATGACCAATGAGGAACCAAAAATTTGATGTGTAAGACAATAGTACAAGTCACAAGTTTACAATTAAGAGAACAAATTTATCTTTGATAATGTATTTACGTGCTTCGCTATATCAATTTCCATTACTTCGTATAAATTAAACATACGTGGTACAAGAGATGAAAATACATCTTACTTGAGATGTGAAAAAAACTAACATCTATTACTCCGGAAAGGAAATTGGGCTTTAGTTATGCCATGAAAATACCATATTCCGCATTTGACAATTGAGCTAACAAATTCTATTCTAATCACTTTTATAATTATATATGTGTTAATTAAATTGATCAGTGCGCTAATGACATGTCTTTGACGATGGCCACTTGGCTAATAATTCTGGCTAAGATTCACATATTAGTTTATACAGGGAATGATGCAATATGCAACATTACATCTGTCATATATTGTACTAAATCTTTATATATATGATTTCAAATATAGAAACTTATCTTTATTATTGTAAGTTAATACAGTAATGTATTTTTTGACCTCTTATTATTAATTGGTGTGTTTTTTTAATATAATTCCAAAATTACATCTGTCATATATTGTACTAAATCTTTATATATATGGGTGGATAACAGTTTTCTTACGGGGAGATGCTTGGTAGTTTGTAATTGGCTTTCATGTTGCATGTCAGTATATATAAGTTGTTACCATAATCACTTATAATGCTCGAATTATTACCGTAAACATTTACAGTAAATCAAGCTAGTTGTATTTTTTAAAACGGTTTTTCTATTGTGTGTTCTATAGACACATTATAAACATACTAAATAAGGAAACTAATCCTTAAAGAAGAAATAGTGAACATGTCATAAAAAAGATTAAAAAATCATAACTCATAAGATTTACCAAATCTTTTATAATATTGGTATCGTATAATGTGTTATTAGGGCATAAACGGTTTTAAAATAAAGGGATTGTGATTTAATTTGAATTTCAGCAAACTTAAACAAACGGCATATGTAGATTAATTAATTACAACTTTGTATGCATGGACCCCAATGAAAACGATTGAACAAGGCTAAACATCCAATTATATATATGCATTATCAACGATCGCTTAATTTGCATGCAGATATCTAGTCGAGTGTGTAAACTTTAAATTGTGGTACCCAGAGGTCATCGGTATGATCCACTTTTCATAGACAGTGTCCTCAACCCAAAATGATCACGTTATATATCAGAAGGGGCATAAATTTAGGAGGAAAATAGACCGGATTAAGAGTTCAAAGTAGGTGTATGGGCCGGGGTGGGATCGTCATGTTTTAGAAAATAACGATTATGAATTCTTACAACTAAAAGAAGTACAAAACATCACGAAAAGCTTCTATAAAGTTCAATCGGTCTAGTGATAGAGTGATGTTAAACTCCTTAAGACCATCTCCAAGAAATGCTCCAAATTCTTGAATTATGTGCATTTGGAGATTTTTGACACATTTTATGGTCCAAGAGTTTCTCCATTGCATTCTCCAATTTGGAGACTATCTCCAAAAATTTTAATCCTTTCTCTACATTTAGGGAATTCCCTAAAAGTTTTTGGGGAATGCATTAATTGTTTAGTCAAACATGTCATCTTCTTATTGGTTAAGTTACATTTTCTAATATTATATATAAAAAACATAATATAATAAAAACATAATTCATGAAAATGGGGGATTTGTTGGAGTTAGAGTACAATTTTTATACAGAATATGAGATTTTGTTCTCCATTTTGGAGAAACTAATAGAGCATTTGTTGGAGATGCCCTAGGTGTAGTTCAAGATATTCGAGCTTAAATTTCTCAAACAGGTATTATTATGGGTGGATATGCTATTAATGAAGGGATTTAATTAATCCAAGATGAGGTAATAAGACAGCTACACATCAATTAAGCTTTTTGTATAACGTGAGAATGCCAATCTTGTAATATATCTAACTTATTATTAAAAATAATATATAGACATACATATCAGTTATTTAATATTAGCCCAGGGCCTTTATAACTAGCCAGAGCTTGTTGCATATATATAAATGTTGAAAAATTGAACAAAAACACATACGTGGTGTATTATCTTAATGTGAAGTTGACATCATAATTGTTGCACGCTTGATACATAGACGAAAGTTATATATGGTGGGAGCTTAATAGTTGGCATGAAAGGCGAAATCCGAGCTAAGCAACAAGGCCATGAAAGCGAGTGACGAGGTTTGCCCTAAACTAAGGGATATAAAATTTAATAACCACATGGATGCCAATGTTGTGTTATACATATATACATAATGTAACATGCCCATTTAGTGTCTTTCTCTCTTAAGATCGAGTTAAGACAGTATATATACTTTGTACCGTTTGACCACAAATCATTATTAAAACTATGGTTGACACGTGTCATTTCATATTAGCACTCCCCATAATCATCAATCAACCACCATATATATATCACGTCAATACAACATTATATATGTAATGTATGTGTGTTAGTATTGAACAAGAGAGTGACACTTGAACCATACATAGTTTCCCCTAATACATTATTCATATAGATAGACCAAACAGAAAGCATTCATGACAAACAAGATATAGATAACAATTAATTAAAATATACTAATATAATGATTTTTTTCCCTTCTATAAATAGGCCATGGAATAAAAATTACTAATAATTTTGGGGTTAAAATTGGGAGATTAAAAAAAAGAAAAGGGAGAGTAGAATGAGAGAAAAACCATAGTCTCGTGAGGCTGCAGGTGGGACTTGGAAGAGAAGAAGAGGAGCTGCACTAAATTAAATTAAATTAAAAGTTGTCTCCTCTCTCTCTCTCTCCATTTTCCCCTTCCCCTCTCTCTCTCTGCGAACTCAAACCCCTCTCTCTCTCTCTCTCGCCCTCTTTCTCTCTCTACAAACAACTTCCTTCTTTCTTCTTCTTCTCGGTTTGTAGAGAGATAGAGATACATAAGTCTTCGCTCCCTCGCTCGGCTTGACAAGCTTTATAACACTCACATTCCTTGCTTCTTGCTTTCAATTCACGAGATCCCACTCTCTCTCTTCCCCTCTCTCTTTCCGCTTTCCCCCTCTTTCTCCAGATTCAGACCTCCGCATTGCTCAACAGAGATTCAAGAAAGACAGGCAACCGACACCAGTTGCAGAGATCGGACCAAGAAAGACAGAAAGAAACATCTCCAGATTGAATTGCTCACACTTCAAGATTCAGTTCGGGAAATGTCGGACTCCAAGAAGCCCCCCTCGGACGATTCCGCCTCCGACGACCTCCCCGATCGCCTCAAGCAAGCCCTAAGCTGCGATGTCAACAAGCCTGATGCCAGGGACTTCGCTCTCGGCTCCCCCGTTTCCCCGCTCCGGCGCCCCGGCGGCCCCTCCACCACCACCACCACGACGACCACCACCACTAGCTCCTCCAGTTCGTCCGGATCTGTCTCCGGCCGCAACCCCCTCAATTTGGTCCCCAAGGGCCATTCCGGCGAGATCTCGTCCCCCTCCACCGACAGCAATCGAGCCACCACTAGGCCTGGCCACTCCCGTTCCAGTTCCTACGGCTCCATCGGGACCGCCGCCGGACACCATCACTCCGGCGGCGGCGGGGGCTCTGTGAACTCGCCGTCCCTCGCGCAATCGCCGAACCTTCTTCCGGCGGGAAACATCTGTCCTTCCGGCCGGATCTTGAAGACGGGGATGGCGAGTCGTCAATCGAGGTCCGACGTTCTTGGCACCGGCACGGGGCAGTACGGCCACGGCAGCATTATGCGCGGCGGTGTCGGAGCCCCTAGCGCCGGCGGTGCCAGCCTAAGCGCCGGCAAATCCGGGAGCCCGCTAGTCTCTGGCAAATCTGGCGGCGGAGGTCCGTCTGGCGGTGGAGGAGGCTTGGGGTTCGGGAACCTGAGGAGGAATGTGGGGCTCAGCGGTGGGGATTCGGTGAAGAGAGCGATGATGAGCGTGGATCCGGAGGAGGTCAAGAGGATCGGAAATGATCAGTACAAGAAAGGCAATTTTGCCGAGGCTTTGGGGCTCTATGACAGGGCGATCTCTCTCTCGCCGAGAAACGCCTCTTACCGGAGCAACAGGGCGGCCGCCTTGACGGGCCTTGGCCGGGTGCCCGAGGCCGTCATTGAGTGTCAGGAGGCGATCAGGCTAGAGCCTGTGTACGCTAGGGCTCATCATCGATTGGGATCTTTGCTTGTCAGGTCAGAAACCATCTACATTCTTCTCTCAAGTTGATTTCTAGCAGAGAGTTTCAATTTCTTGGATCCTTGAGTGTTTTGGTGCTTGATTCATAGTTGTTTTGCTTTGGACATTGTTGAATTTGGTTATGGTTATTAGTTGGTCAGTCTTTCAGATCTTATGTGTTAAAGATTTGGTATCCGGCTGGCTGTTCCAGTGTCGTTGTATGTGTCTGGGCTGTTCTACTGCTATTTTGATGTAGCAGTGTCGATGGAATAAGCATTCTTCTGACATGTAATGCAAGGTAGTGTCACATTGTTGTTGTTGCTGTAAGTCAATTTCAGTAATGCATAATGCAATTTGAGTTGATTACAGTTTGCTGTTGCTTTCTTGCTAACTGTATCTGCCTTTCTGACCAATGTGCTATGGTTTA
Organism: Polygonum maritimum; assembly: GCA_963924305.1. Taxonomy (NCBI): domain Eukaryota; kingdom Viridiplantae; phylum Streptophyta; class Magnoliopsida; order Caryophyllales; family Polygonaceae; genus Polygonum; species Polygonum maritimum. The sequence continues at coordinate 18,009,742 of OZ002736.1, read as the reverse complement.
GTCCCGTGCTTCTCTGCTCGGTTTCTTGTCTAACTTGCGTACATTTTTTAACTACAATCTTTAGTACAATGAGTGTTGAAATACTTTTCAGCGTTGTTTCTTCCTTAATGGGAATACTTTTACTTTCTTGACAAAGTAGTTGCATTAATAAAAATACGTGTCGTTGTACATGTTATGCTAGTTGTCCTTTCACATTCTTTGAGTTTCTGTTTACCCATCACTGAATTGTATTGCTGAGGTCCTTTCTTATGCAGGCTCGGGTGTGTTGAGGTCGCCAGGCGACATCTTTGCTATCCGGGGCAACCATCAGATGTGGAGGAGCTGCAAAAGTTGCAGGCAGTGGAGACATATCTCGTCAGGTGCACAGATGCTCGGAAAATGGGAGATTGGAAACGCGCTCTGAGAGAAGCAGAAGGCGCTATTCTTGCAGGAGCTGATTGGTCTCCTCAGGTGAAAATTCTTATGTGGTTATTGTGTAATTTTCATATGCAAGTTTTTGTTTTAACATAGTGGATCCAAATTTGATGTTGAGCCCTTTCTTATAATTCTTTTTTTTATTTTGAATTGGACAGCTTCACACATGTAGAGCAGAGTCTCTTCTGAAGCTCCAGAAACTCTCTGATGCTTTGCCCATTCTATCAAATACTCCTAATATCCACCCGTCTCCACAATGCTGGTCACAGAGCAAGTTCTTTGGTATGCTTTCTGAAGCTTACCTCTATTATGTTCGAGCTCAAATTGAGATGTCAAGGGGAAGGTGAGTTTAATAGAAAGTCCATCAATTGAGGAATAAGAAGCTTAAGGCTGATTGAGGAGAGTGAAAGTGAATGATGTATATGCATGTTAATCTTGCAGGTTTGATGATGCGATTGCATTTATTGATCAAGCTGCAAATATTGATCCCCATAGCATTGAAGTCGCGTCATTAGTCAATACCGTGAAACTTGTGGCAAGAGCTCGTACGCGTGGTAATGATCTATATATGTCAGAGAGGTTTACAGAAGCCTGTGCAGCTTATGGAGAAGGGCTTAGGCATGATTCTTCCAATTCTGTTCTGTATTGCAATAGGGCTGCTTGCTGGTTTAAGCTTGGGTTGTGGGATCACTCCCTTGAGGACTGCAATCATGCTCTCCTCATCCAACCTGATTACACCAAGGCAATTCTTCGACGGGCTGCCATATACAGTAAGGTGAAATAGCTCTTTGTAATTGTCATTTCACGTGATTCTCAAGATTTTCTATGCTTAATTTTTGTGCCTGTATATATTTTCAAACATTTGAGCTTTTTTTACACAGCTTGAAAAGTGGGCTGAAGCAGTGAGTGATTATGAGGTCTTGAAACGGGCACTTCCTGATGATACTAAGGTTGCTGAATCCTTGTTCCACGCTCAAGTTTCATTGAGGAAATCTCGCGGTGAAGATGTTAGTAACATGAAATTTGGTGGTGAGGTGGAGGAAATTTCAGGTGTTGAGCAGTTCAGAGCAGCAATATCTTTTCCAGGTGAACACTTTCTTACCAAGCTAGTGCTGAGGGGTTAAGCTATCATTGCTGCCTTCATCCTGAATTCTTAATTTGTGAATTCCAGGTGTCTCTGTGGTCCACTTTAGAATCTCCGATAACCCGCAGTGCAAGAGTGTGTCTGCAGTCTTGGATGCACTATGTAGTCGCTATCCATCCATCAATTTTCTTAAGGTAGGGAAATTGTGCATTGTTGATACTGAATTTATAATATAAAACCGAAGTTTATCTGAAGAATAGATGATCAGACAACTCAACTCTGAATTATGTAGGTGGACATAGAAGGAAGCCCTGATGTAGCAGATTCTGAAAATGTGAGGATAGTGCCGACATTGAAGATATACAAAAGTGGTAGCAGAGTGAAGGAAATTGTAAACCCAACGAGCGAAGTCTTGGAAGCTTCGGTGAGACACTACAGTCTATAAAAGCACACTGATGACTTGGAAAGTCCTTACTCCCTAGTTTTAGCACAGTTTTCCTGTATTTGCTTCTCCTACTGCCCAAAACTCCATGTTGGTGGGAGCCCTTTCCACTAAAACTCTCTCCTTCTTCCATCATTCCTCTCCACCTACTCCTTCCCAATTTGAAAAGATCACCCACCTGTTCATGACATATAAGTAGATCTCTGCATAATAATGCCATTAGAAAGCCAATGCCTGGAGGAACCAAGGAAGACAAATTAGTGTTGTTTGTAGTTTCAGCATTCCCTGCCATTCATTCTTTCATTCATTACCCAATCCCTTACTGGTTCCGCCTTCATTTTTCACATCAGTTTCAACAATTTTTATATCCTCATCTTCATATGATTAGGGATAAACCTCAAGATGTGTGTACATTACGATTAGATTTTGAGTTTCCTTTTAAGGCAGTTCGAGAAGGAAGAAGCGGCAAGATGAATCGCATAGAGTTGGTGGTGGTGGATATAGCTGGCTGGCTGGCTGTCTTGGTAGAAAAAAAAAAGGGAGAGATTTGTGTATGTGTATATGTTATGATATATACAAAGTTTTACATTGAAAGCCATGAGGAGGGAGATTTTGATCTGTCTGGTGGGTACCTATCTTGGTTAGTGAAAAGGAGACTAAAAGAAATATGTTCTTTTCTCAACATTGGATATTGTTACTTCATTTTTAGTCCATTTCAATAATAAAGAATCCCAATTTTTTTTGCCCGCATGAAATTCTTTGCTTCTCTCTCTACATGCCTTGCTTTATATCTTCATTTTCATTTAATTAGTGTTTATTTCAGAATATGTTTGAAGTTGTTGATAATTCGTGATTGAGAGGCTGTGGCTGGTTCCTGTTTGTGCTTGTCATTGTTGAGCTTCTTGTGAGCTACTAGAACAGACAAATGGAACCAAACAATGAGCAAATTACATCAAAGTGCTGAGTCAATGATGTGAAATGGTGGACTTTTGACAGTTTGACCTAGCTATAGGGGCCAGAATAGTGCGAAGTGTATTGAATACAAAAGACGAAATGAGGAAAACTTAGGGAAGGTTGGGTTTCCCTATCTGTTTTAAATAACAAGGAGGACTGCCCGCTTGGGTAGCTGAGTTGATGAAATTTATGGCTTCCTTTTCTCTCTACCAGTACATTTTTGTTGTTTAATGCCTGTTTGTTTATCATTGATCAGTCTTACCATTCAAGAATTGTTTATACTTTCTTTTTGGCAAGACTTGAGGGGTGATTTTGACTCTAGTGTGTGAACTAAAACTGTGGTAAAAGGACTTTATTTTAATGGTTTGTTTTGTCCCTTTTGCTGCATCTTCCAATGCATTGAGCTTGGGGGGTTGAGCAATGGCGGTGGGGCATAAAAACAAGCAGTTGGTAGGTTCAAGAGATCTTGAGAGGTTTTTTATGCCCATCTCCCCAAAACCCACCGGCCACTCCCACGGCCCCACATCATCTTCTTTGCTGACAATTCTACCAATTTTCATTGAATGCATCCGTCTTTTTGGGCTCAACACAAAAACTTTGGTCAAGTATAGTTTCATCTTTTTCAATCCTTTTTGGTATTGGCCCCCATTAGCCTTAGGTGCTCGGTGCTACCGACCAACTAATCCGGATTCTTTCGGGTGCGAAGCTCGAGTCTTCATTCATAGTCTGCATTGATGAGACTGTTAGTGTTTGGGATAGATAGTGTAAGTATAAGAACCAAGTAGATAGATAGTGCACAGCTTCATGTGGGTTCACAGAATGGGTTCTTCTTCCTACATTATCCAAAACCCAAATGTAGGGCGTTGCTATTGGAATTGTAGTGGTAGAGGGAGATGTCGTACGGCGTACGTAATGAACAGAAGAATTGGAAGCTCTCTCAAATTTTGGACGTACTGTTCTGTGGGGCCGCCTCTCTTTCTCTCTCTCTATGTAATGAAATGTAATGTATGTGACAGAGGCTGCCACGCTGAGGAAAACAGAAGATTGTAGCCGTTAGGGACGAAAAGTAGTACTGTATTTTGCTGACCTTTTCACCACTTTTGACTAAGGGGCCCTTCAATGAATTATTATGTACTCGTAGTTAGGAACGAGAAAGGGTCGGTGAATGTTGGACATTGTGTTATGAGTGGACTCATCCACATCCAATGTTTACATCGTTAGTATTGACATTTTGTGATTAGGCTGTGTAAGGTACTCCAAATTTCAACCTAATACATTATAGAAGTGAAAATGCTAAAGATATAATGTATTGATATTTTAGAGAGTGACATAAAAGTTATGTGTAATATGATGTATACTAGTACGTCATTAGATGTAAATACAATTGAATCTTGAAGTGTCAAAAGTGCATTTCTAGTTTGAGCATTTTTGCGTGTAGCATATTCACACAATATATATGTTCCTCACAAGATTCCAACACTATTACTTACTTGATTGTCACTACATTAGTCCATAAAATTGCAACATGTAATTGTAAAATCAGATTCGTAGATAACATCCTACTCGTTTTTTTTTTTTTTATATCTCAATTACATTAAGATCTTACATATAATAAGACTCTACCTAGACTACGATCGAATGGAAATTTTAGCAATCATCTCACCATTATTCCGATTTCCATCTATTTCATATACTCATCTTACTAACCCATCGGCCACCAATCATCTTTCACTCAGTGGTGATTTTGTCCCCTCTATAATCTTGATTTTTGTTTTCCTTGAATCCCAATTGCTTATCTTCTTTACCCTTTTGATGTTACCCATCTTTGGCTTTATTTGTACTAATTTCGTGTTGAGTATTTGGGATGCGTTGCCGTTGATCACCTTGTATTGTCTTATCTTTAAACAAAGAAGCGGCCTCAACAATACCTAAAATCAACAGAAATCTATAGTCAAGTTAACATCAGTTTCTACTGTGAATTGTGAATGCAAGGCAATAAGTCCCACAATCCTCTTTACCAGTTTCGAGGGTCCCATAATCCAACCTTCAAAGCAACAATCCCCAATTACCCAAGTCATGAAAAAGGAAAACAAGCAATTACTCCGGATGCAAATGATCAGACATTGTGTATCCAGCATTTATTCAGCAATAGCTATACAAATCCCACTTCCATAACATCAAATTTATTAAGAGAAACAGCTCCATTTAAACAGCATAACAACAGATCAGCTTGCAATACGCACAGGAAGTCTGCTGTCGGCAAAAAAAAAAAAAAAACATAATGACATGCTTCAAAGTTCAAACAGAACCAAGCCCCAAGCTGTCACTCAAAAATGAAGCAAAGGACTCCATCTTCAGCTAAATGCAGATCCTTATCCTCTTATGAATCTTATATAACATCTATTCTTCCTTTTCTGAAAGTTTGACCAAACAGAACACAAGGAGAAATCAGGCATAAACGGGATCAGTCAATACATATTTAGATATACAAACTTCATATTCATGGGTTTGAGAGGTAGGATAGGGACAATAGAACGGAATCGTGGGAACTTTGTCTGACAATCAATCTTCCACACTCTTTCTTTCAACTTTTCAGATAGTTAAAAACGCACAAGTCATTCCTAAAAGGCACGAGCAGTCACCGAATCATGCTGCTCATTCATCACTGCTTGCATATAGGCGAGTCCACTCTTTTGCTGCAAGTCCAGATTAAACAATGCACGTATAAGATAAAGGTTCATTTGGAAAGAAAAGAAAATACCCCCAGAAGATAACAGAATTACCACCCACTCCTACTTCTTCCAACAAAACACAGAGCCTAGCAAGTATTACCAGTTTCAACAGCTTCATGCTCATCAGCTTTCCAATGCTTAGCAATATTCTCAGAAAGTGGGTCATCGGGATTTGGAGCACTCAATAAAGCTTGAACACTACATTGGCAAACAGCTAACAAGTCATTAGGCGGTCAATTGTTTCAAGAGAAACTGAAGCATGTAAGTGGAAGATTGATGATGAAAGGGACATCAGCTAAAGAATGACTAACATCATATGGTACAAAAAGAAACATAATGGTATCAAGACTGAACCTACACAAGTGCATAACCACAGGGTTCATTTCCCTTTTGTGAATCACATTATTTCTATGTGATAATAAGAATCATAAGAAGATTAAAGGAGAAAGGAGGGTCTCTGAGGATAATGCCTATATTGATTAACGGAATATAATCACCTTAAGAGTACAGTACGTATCTGAAGAGCCGGACTCCACTTGTCTTTGAGAATATCAAGGCATATCCTTCCAAGCTGCAATTAGGGGGCATCCTATTTATTGATTTGAAAAATTTCTCTAAGCATAAAAACAGAGAAAAAAAATCCAGACACACAGCCTACCTTATCAATATTAGGATGATAGATTTTGGTCAAGAACCGAACCTGTAACAGAGCAACAATGTTAGACAAGAGCACATACAAGGCAGAGGGCACTTAATTCTGGACCTCTTCGGAAAAATTATTATCTATATCTTGAAGGTTGTTGCCTTGTTGGACTAAGTAAAGAGAGTTCAATGGATTTAGGTTAGCCAAATGAATAGTCAAAGAAACTTTCAGATCAAAGATAGAACTACGTTGGTTGTCTAATTTGGAAAGATACTGACAAGTTCAATTCAAAATGATTTCCAAAACAAGCTCGCAGTTACATACTTGCATTTCTTGATATAAAGCATGAACAAACCGATAGAGCAGCTCATAATGCTCAGAGAAACAAGCTCAAAGTTACATGCTTAATCTACTGATGTTGAGCACTTCATAATGATGAATTCTGCAAGCAAAATCCTGGAAGTACCTTTGGAGCAGCCATTGGATAATCTTCAGGCAAAAACAACTCTAGCTTGAAAACCCCTCCTACACAGTGCATCAATCAATTATAAAATCAAACCCAGATTTCCAGGAGTTACTGAGCAAAGCAAGTAAAAAACACATATCCCTTTTTTATATAGCCCATAAAAACAACTATGGGGTGATTCATTTCTCAGTGACTGAATTCCACAAAACAATCCCCAACAGAAAGAGCAAGTTCCAGCCAACGAACAGAAGAGAATCCACACTCAACAGGTTTCACCCTAAGAAAGTGAGAATTTTGTCTGTTTTGACCTTCATATGGAGATTGAGAGGGGCCAAGGATCATGACATTGAAGTGCCTCATATTATCTTCTGATGGCGATGCACTGATACCCGGGGCTGGAATCGCAAAATAACCATCACAACTCAATACACAAAATCCGATGATAAGCCGTAACAAGTAGTTCAGCTAAGAAGACAGCAAAATGTGAAGGAAGAGCAGAGAAAGTCTCAAAGGAGCGTTGATGGAGATCTGAAATACCTGGATCACTGAGCAGGCGCTGGGTTTCCTAAAGGAAATCAACAAGAAAGAAACGAAATTCAGGAAACAAACAGCAAAAATTGAAGGATTTGACAAAACCCTAACCCTTTAAGGCTGAAATTTTGAGAGAGTGATCATCGAGCAGGATTTGACATGAACGGAGAGAGAATCGTGTAATGGAAGAGGAAGGAGTGGAGGCGGTGGGAACGGACCTTGATGATTCTTCGGGGTAAACTGGAGTTGGCCATGGAGATACGATACAATTGCAGGCTCGGAACAGAGGAGAGAAGACGGGGCCGTTGAGAAGGATGTGTGATTTGTAGTACCAAACTTTGGTGGCTAAAGAAACGAATATTGTTATTATATTTGAGGGCAAAATTTTGGCTTCATTTACACGCATTCTTCCCATTACGGACACGGGCCACTTCTTCTTTTTTATACTACCACGGAAGCTTTGGAGCGTACATCACTACATCATACAGTACGATAGAGGGCTAAAATCACTTCTTCCTTACAACTTCAACTTACCTAGATCGTCTCGTCAATCCTAAATGTCTTTTTTTTTTTTTCCGGATATTTCACGTGGTAACCCTGAGGTAATGCTTAATACATGTGGTGTACCAAAGTATGATATATATCACATGGTGACCCTCAACTTTATATCAAATTTATCCCATACCCAAAAAATTAACCTCAACCCTTTTTATTTTTTTTGATCGTTCTCAATCCTTTTCATTAACTATTTCTTTTTTGTAGAAAAGGAGGATAAGCAGGGACACCGGTTAAAGAAGAGTGAAGGTTTAAGGAATGGGGAAAGAGAGAATGGTGGATGGTTAAGAGAATCTGGTGAGGGGGTGTTAAAACCAGCAGCATAACACATCACCAACCACATGGATAGGAGAAAGGAGAGCAATGAATGCAAAACCCAGTCCCACGAAAGGCGGTAGCAACTTGTGGCCTTCAACTGCACCGTTTGCTTTATGGGGTTGTTGGAGTCGAAAACACCCATAATCATAAGCATTCCTTCATAAATTGATATCAGGGGCTTGATTTTTTGTTGATTGGGGCGATGTGACCACTCTACATATACGTTTGTTGGGCATCAGCCGCTGGAGTCGTCCATAACGTACTGTCGAGATTCGAGAGTGATAAATATGTTTCGATGCAAATGGCGACTAACTCGAGCGCTATGCAGATTGCACTCTTTCGCATCAATGATAGCCTCTCTTTCCTCCTTGTCGGGATTTTTTCTGCGTGGTGGATCCATGGGGACTCCGGCCGAGTCTTGCGACACAACCACGTCATCCTTTTCAACATCCAATTGAGGAACCACCTCAAATTATTGAGAATGGAATATCGTATGGGCACAACAATTTTTCGAATTAGTTTACTGCCAAATAATCAACCCAATAATATTATCCTACAATTGGTACTAATACGATAATATTCCATTGAATAATAACAGGTGACGCAATTGGTACTGCCCAATTAAGCATTCCTTCATAGACTTAATTTGTACTAATACGCATTGAGTGGTGAATAAATGGAATATCCTTGTGGTACTTGCGGTTGGCAAAAATTGTTATTGGTAAAAAGTAAATCATGCGTTTAACCAGTTTTAGTTAAATTTTCCTTTCAATTTTAAAAAAGTGAACAGTAAAGATTAAGTTTGATTTTTTTGGATATGGGGTGAATTTAATATAAAGTTCAGGGTTACCATGTAAAATATATCATACTTCGGTACACCTTATGAATTAAGCAATACTTCAGGGTTACCACGTGAAATATCCGTTTTTTTTTTTAGCAATCCTAAATGTCTTGCTAGAGTTACAACTAGTGTTAGAGCAATCTGTGAGCCCAACCAAACTGCAATCATTTTACCTCCTAAAAGCAACTCATGACGAGCTAGATAAAATTAACCGGAATTTTTTCTCGAACAAACAAAGTGGATACAAACCACTTATTAGTTTGAACTCTATTTGTAGACCTACTAACCATGACGGGTTTGGGATTGCGAAAACCGAAGAAATGAACCAAGCACTCCAAATGAAGTTGTTGTGGAAACTCATTGCAGAACTAGATAATCTGTGGGTCAAAATCGTTAACGAAAAATAACTGAAATCCTCTAACCTTTGGAATTATAAAAAACAGTGTAAGACATCATGGCAATGGTCCAAACTTATGAGTCTGTGGGAAGGTTTTATGACCGGACTTTCATGGCAAGTAGGTGATGGTAAAACCATACGTTTCTGAAAAGACACCTGGATAACCGAAGGGATGCTTAAGCCCATGTCGAATAATTTGTCCATATGGGATGAAGACGAAACTGTTAGCAACTATATTAAGGATGATAAATCTTGGGACATTGATAAGTTGAGACGTGCCCTCAAGCCCGAAGAGGTGGACGAAGTCTGTAATGTCATTTTACCCTTAAACAATATTACAGATAGACTCTACTGGCGATCAAGAAGGAATGGTAGGTTTTCCACGAATGCTACTATGAAATGGATTCAGGATAAGAAAAGAAGCCCCAAAATCGATCTTGATTGGATCTGGAAACTTAACATCCCCCTAAACAAAAGAACTTCTTGTGGAAAATGTGCCGCAATGGGTTGCCCACAAAGTCCAGGCTCGCTTCAAACCACATTGCAGTCCCTCAAGGATGCACTTTCTGTAATTACACAAATGAAGACGCCTTTCACCTTTTTTCTGGAATGTAGCCACATAAATCAAGCGTATGACCTCCTAGACCAAGATCTCAAGCTAAAAATAAAAAGTATTGATTATGATGATCGTCATCCTACTAGTTATATGGATAAAATCAGAGCTAAACTCTCGAAATCTCAATTTGAAACCGTCTTAACCTTTTGGTGGAGCACGTGGTTCCTCAGAAACAAAAGTGTTTTCGACCAAAGTAACAATGGCCAAACAAGCCAAACAACGACAGTTGAATTTGCTAAGAAACAGATAGTATGGCGTCAAAAAACATGGGGTATAAAAACCGGAGTGTGTCCACACCTAAAAAAGGGAAAGTGTTAGTGTTGTAATGTTAATCTTTATATGTTCAAGTTTGTACAAGTTGTGTAAATGTGTAAGTGTAAGCTTAGTAGCTAGCTTTGGCCTAAGCTCAAGAATTAGCTTTGTGTGTGGATATTACAAGCAAAGGCAACCCCGGTTTTATAACATACCGAAGAGGAAGGCCTGCTTGTGCTGTCCAAAACAAATGGGCTTGTTCTTGAGTTGGGCCGAGGCCTGGCTTCATTTTGGTGTGGCCCGTCTCTGAAGTTGAAATCTCAACTGGCATGTTACAACTCATATATAAGCTGTCTTGTTGTTTTGAGAGAGCTCATTCAGCCAAAAAGAAACCCTAACCGTTTTCAAGAAAAATTCAGAGAGAGAAAGGAAGAGAGGAAGAGGGAGAAGAAAGGAGCGTTGCCAGTGCCATCTTGTCGCCGGAGCGTTGTCGTCGGTGGTTTCTCGAGTGAAGACAGCCGCTGTGTTCAGCCGTGGAGAGGGGCCGAAGCCTCTTCGTTTATACACCCTAGACTCCTCTTCTGTGTTCTTGTTCTCTGAGTTGTTGTGTTTTTGTTCTAGATCTAGGCTTTGCTTTCGTTCACATAACTTGTACGAACTCTTATGGCTCTTGATCTAGTGCATTACTTTGGGCCGGGTCTCCCCTCTGAGACTCCCCAGACGTAGGATCGTTGATCCGAACTGGGTGACCAATCTTGTGTTCTTGATGTTTGCGGGCAAAATTTCACAAATTTATATTAAATCGAGATTTTGTTTGAAATGGTAAGAAAATTAACCAAAATAATAAACTTGGTTAATTTAATGAAATTTAAATATAAATCTTTCAAATTAAAATTGGCCTATATGCATTCATTTTGGGCCTAAATTGAGACTCGTATAAATGGGTTATGTTTCAAACAAAGGAATTTACTTTCTTTGTTTTTATTAAATAAAATGGTGGGCAAGTCACATAAAGGGGCAATCCAAATTTATGCCATTTAACAAAATAAACAAAACGAAAAATAAAAGAGGGACGGTTGTGCCGGTTGCACGGTTGCAAGGAGTTAATTAACTACTCCTAGGGATCAAAATTCTATATATACTCCCTGGGTGGTTAAGTGGTGGTGGTTAGTACTCTGGCAAGTTCAAAACCTACGTACGATAAAACAAGACAATGGGATCAAGGAAGAGGCAAAAAACAAGTGCAGAACAGAGGCCTCTCAATACTTGTTCATCATCATCATCCATCACTACCCACGTACTCACAATCCAACAAATTATGAAGAAAGGCAGTATGTACGTTTACACGTACATCGATCCCTCTAAATATTTTTCAAAAACTGATTTTGTGGCCCGGGAGGAACCGAGTGGATCCGAACGCCACACCGAAAATTGATTTCGTTTTGAAACATATTTGAAAATGGGTTAAAGTCATGGCCTGGGAGGAACCGAGTGGATCCGAACACCATGTACGTTAATTTGTGGCCTGGGAGGAACCGAGTGGATCCGAACACCACACCAATTAGCCCTTTTCTAGGCCGTTATAATGCCGAAATTGCCCCGGAGATCTCCGTACATATTGTCGGGGTATAATCATCGAAGGGCACTTGATCATATGATTATTATCATATTAAATAATTATGTGAAGGCTTAATTAATTGCCAAGTTCGATCGGTCATGTTATATGGCATGGCCGAAACATGTGAATATACGAACAAAGACCAACTTCCCTATTGACAAAAGTTACAGGGAGTCTAGAGTTCGAAATATTACACCTTAAATAATTAGTACATTAATGAAGGGTTGATCACATGGAATCGTAATTATGAAAGGAGGCTTGAAATATCCAAACCTGTATTGGAGGACTTCGGTGACTTGCTTTGAAGAACCGATTCTACGATATGGGGCATTGAGAGATATTTTACACTTTTAAAAAAAAAGAAAAGCCCCTAAAGATGATAATCAGATTTGATAAATATTAAAGATTGGTTGAGATTCCCATTATATAAATGGGTTAATAAAAATCGTGATCAAATCAAAATATGTATACGTAAAAAACGTGTAAATTTGATCAACATGCATGTTAATGGAGAGGGTTTATTTTATTATAAAAATGACCCCTTAACTTGAGATAATGACAAGTACTACCCGATAAGGGATTAAAAGCTCTTTTGAGTTAGTGGTCAATTATCACTAATATAGTAATGACCATAAATCAAATAAAATTAAAAAGTAAGAACTACGTGTTGATTTGATGCCTAATAAAGGCTACGTAGGAAACTCGATATAAGACAATTTGTCCATTGAGTTCAATCACAACCCTAAATTGAATTTTATATGTTAATTTAGAACTACTTGAGGACTTGATGTTCTTCTATGAACTACGTAGGAAACTTGATACAAATTAAAAATATCAAGTTCAGTCGCAAATCCTAAATGAAATAAAATTAAGTTTAATATAGAACTACGTATGATTTGATCCCGTTATATACGGGTACGTAGGAAATTTAACGTAAATTTATAAACGTTAAATTCAATCACGACCTTAAATTAAATTTTAATGTGTCCCTAAAGAACTACATGTGATTTGATCCCTTTTAATAGGGGTATGTAGGAAACTTGGCATAAAGCACAATGCTCGTCGAGTTCAATCGCAACCTTAAGTCAAATTCAATATATCATATAAGAACTACGTATGATTTGATCCCATTATGTACGGGTACGTAGGAAATTTAACGTGAAATTTGAGCGCGTTAAATTCAATCACGACCTTAAGTTAAATTTCAATATGTCATCGTGAGAACTACGTTTGACTTGATTCCATATCATATAAATGGATACGTAGGAAATACGACATAAAATATAAATATGCTGTATTCAGTCGCAAAATAAATTAAATCAAGTTAAAAACAAATATAAACTCTTAAGCCTTATGTTTGAAAGTTGAGAGGTTAGACAACCCTTCATAGAAGGTGGGTTTAATCTTATTCACATCACGCAGATGATAGTTGGTTTGAGTTCGAGCAACCCTTCCTAGAAGGTGGGTTCGGATACATTCCGCTGATGTGTGAAAATCAAACATAACACCAAAATAAACAAACAAAAATAAAACACTATGAGCTATGTAAGGCTTGAATCTCTAGAAAAGAGATACGTAGGCAACCCGTAAAATTGGGTGCAGTCCAAATCATAAAAACCATTAAATATTTTGTATCGATATTGCTTTTAATCAAAAGAGTCAAAAGAGAGGGTCGAACTAAAATAAAAATAATTATTATATGTTTTGCAACTTTGTGTACATTTTTGCTCAACACTTGAGCTTTCTGTTTTTGCTTGTTTTTGATTCGCTCTCGATTGATTTAGGGCAATCTCGATTACAAAATGGTATTAGAGCGAGGTTGGCTCTGCATCTACCCTAAATTTTGTAGATCTGTTTTTCTAGGTTTTTCGTTCTTGATTGAAGTTTCTGGATTCATGTTTCTCGCTTTCTGTTGATATTCGAGCGTGAATCTGTTTTGTGTGATTTGGATCTTGAGAACTTTTTGTGAAAAATACTTGAGATTATAAATCTGATTTTCTACAAGACTCTTTGTGTTTTTGAGTTTCTCTAAATCTTTGTTGATTTTCTGTTGAATCTTGACAGGTATTGAAGCAGGATGTCAGAGCTCTACAGAGGAGTGAAACCATTTGATGGGAACATGGATTATTCCATGTGGAAGGTCAAGATGCAAGCCATCTTGACTAAGGAAGGGTGTTACCATCCAGTCACTGACGTGTGGGATTTGGACACTACCACTGCTGAAAAAGAAGAGGTTCAAGGACTGGCTCATGCTGAGATAATGTTGAGGCTCACTGACGAGGTAGCTCGTCAGGTTGTAAGTTTCACTAAACCTAAACCTCTTTGGGATGCGTTAGATGAAATATACTTGACTAAGTCTTTACTTAGTAGAATCACCCTTCTGTGCAAACTGTTTACCTTTAAAATGGACACTTCACAGACAATTACTAAGAATATGGATAGGTTCTTGAAAATAACCCAGGAATTAGAGAGGTGTAAAGATAAGATAAAAGAAGAACACCAAGCTGTTATTTATTGAATTCTTTGCCTGCTCAGTTTGATGTGCTTAAAGATGTGATTCAGTATGGCCGTGATGATCTGACTGTAAATAAATTGGTTGAGGCTGTAAATCAAAAGAATGGTTCTCTGAAAGTCTTTAAAATCAAAAATGGGTTTAAGAATGAACCTAAATCTGATAGTAAAAATGATAAGAATGAAGTGATGATGTATAAAGGAAAAGGAAAGAAAAAGGGATAGAAAATGGGTGAAAATGGTAATGAAAAGTTTGAAAAGGATATGTCTAAGGTCAAGTGCTATTATTGTGATAAAATGGGTCATTATCAAAAGACTTGTCATAAAAAAGCCAAGGATGAGAAAAATAAAACTAAAGAAAAAGAATCAGTTTCTGTATTTGAATCTTGTCCTACATACTCTCATGAATTACTTGCTGTGTCTAAATCTGCCAGTGAAACTGAATGGATTCTTGATTCTGGATGTACAATGCATGCTACTCCTTTCAGAAATTTATTTTCCTCTTTGTCTATGCATGATGAAGGTGAAGTGATGTTACGAGACCATACTACTCTTGCTATTAAGGGTAGGGGAAATGTCCCTTTGGTTATGCATGATGGGAAAATTAGGATAATCTAGAATGTTAGATGGGTTCCAAATTTGAGAAGAAATTTGTTATCTGAATCCATGTTTGATGATCTGAATTGTAAGATTGTAAGTAGTCAGGGGGTCAGGGAAGTCATTAGAGATAACACTGTCCTTATTAAGAGCATAAAAAAGGGAGGGCTTTATCATGTGATTAATGCTAGTTCTCCTGAAATTAATGTTTCTGCTGGCTGTTCAAAATCTGAAAATTAAAAAATCTGGCATGATAGAATGGGACACATAGGAAATACTGGTCTGAATTATCTGCATAAAAATGGCATGATTCATGATGATGTTGGTGACATTGATTTCTGTGAAAATTGTGTGCTTGGGGAAAAGACTAGACATTCCTTTGCTAAGTCAACCTATAAGACAAAGAAACCTCTTGAATATGTGCATTGTGATTTATGGGGCCCTGCCCAGATTGCTACTATTGGAGGGAGAAAATATTTTTTGTCTATAGTTGATCATTATTCTAGGAAGTTTGGGTGCACTTGCTGAAATCTAAAGATGAGGCTTTTGAATCTTTTAAATCTTGGTTAATCTTGACTGAAAAACAATCTGTTTTTAAACTAAAATGTCTTAAGTCTGATAATGGTTTAGAATTCTGCAACCAGATTTTCAATGAATATTGCATGCAAAATGGAATTAAAAGACATTTGATTGTTCCTTATACTTCACAACAAAATGGTACAGCTGAAAGAATGAATAGAACTTTGTTAGAGAAGGCTAGATGCATGTTAAGAAGTGCTAGAATGAAACCTTCTTTGTGGGGAGAAGCTGTTACAACTGCAGCCTATCTCATTAATAGGTCTCCCTCATCTGCTATAAACTTTAAAACACCTCAAGAAATGTGGACTGGAAAGAAACCATCATTAGCTTATCTTAAACCTTTTGGATGCACTGCATATTGTCATGTTTCTCAAGGAAAACTAGAACCAAGAGCTCATAAAGCTGTTATGTTAGGGTATCCTGAGGGGGTTAAAGGTTATAAGCTATTGTTGATGCAGCCTGGAGGTTATAAAGTCATAGTATCTAGGGATGTGACCTTTAATGAAAAAGATTTCTATTTTAAATCAAAGTTGACAATTGTGAGTGAGGAAGTAGGTACCAACACACGAGCTGAGCAAGAAACAAAGGCCCAGGTGGGGCAGTTTTTCATTCTTGGAGACAACAATGGTGATAATGAGCTGGAGGAGTTTGATATTGGCTATGCAGACTCGTTCCAGAATCCTTCTTCAAGTAAAAATGAAGAGGAAATGAATGAAAATGGTGGGAACACAACTTCTGAGGGCAACAATGACTCACAAACCCACCAATTAGGTGGGGCAGTAAGTGAAACTTCTCATCTTAATTCTGTCAATCCTGAATCTTCTGAAATGCATGATTTCAATGTAAATGATACTGATCTGCATGATTCTGTGATTGCTGGAAATGAAATTGTTGAAGTTCCTGAGCATGTTAATGATTTATTGAAGTGCATGATCCTGTCTTGAATAATAATCTTGCTCATGATCTTGCAAATTATCAATTAACAAGAGATAGGGAACCCAGAATTAGGATACCAAATAAGAAGTTTACTTCAAATATTGTTGAGTTTGCTTTTATTGTTGCTGATGTGGTTGCTCACTTAAGTCTTGAATCCTATGAACAAGCCCTTAATAGTAAGCATGCTAATGATTGGTTGAAAGCTATGCATGAAGAAATTGAAAGCATAAAAGTTAACAATACCTGGACCCTTGTGCCTAAACCTGAAAAAGCTAAACTTGTGGATTGTAAATGAATCTTTAAAGTAAAAGAAGGTGCTACTGAGTTAGATCCTCCTAGGTTTAAAGCTAGGTTAGTGGCTAAGAGATTTACCCAAAATGAAGGAATTGACTACAATGATATTTTTGCTTCTGTGGTAAAATACAAAACAATGAGATTAATGCTTGCTATGGCCACTATATATGATTGGGAAGTTGAGCAAATGGATGTAAAAACTACTTTTTTGCATGGAGATCTTAATGAGACTATATATATGAGAAAACCTAAAGGCTTTGTTGATAGGAACAATCCTGAATATGCTCGCCTCTTAAAAAGATCTATATATGGCCTTAAGCAATCTCCTAGACAATGGAATCTGAAATTCAATGCTTGTATGATGTCTTTGAATTTTAGGAGGAGTAAATGGGACACTTGTTTATATTATAAGCATGTTAAAGCCAAAACTCCTATGTATGTGCTTCTTTATGTGGATGATATGCTTTTGATGAGTAGTTCCAAAACTGAAATTGCTGCTGTGAAGCATGATCTTAAAAAGCACTTTGATATGAAAGATCTAGGACCTGCTCAAAGAATCCTAGGTGTGAAAATCATTAGGGACAGACCTAAGAAAAAGATGAAACTATCTCAGATTGATTATGTGCATAAGGTTTTAGAAAGATTCTGCATGCTGAATTCTAAACCTGTTGCTATACCCTTAGGAGGGCACCTTGAATTGACTAAAAAGGATTGCCCTGCTACTTCTGCTGAGATTAGAAAAATGGAATATGTGCCCTATGATGTTGCTGTTGGATCTGTTATGTATGCCATGCTCTGTACTAGACCTGATCTTGCATTTGCCATTAGTGTATTAAGTAGATTCATGTCTAACCTTGGTGAAAAACACTAGTCTGCCATGAAATATTGCTTGAAGTACATAGCTGGCACCAAAACTTTAGGGTTAGTATATTCTGAGCATAGGCCTAGGACTGAGTTAGAAGGATTTGTAGATTCTGATTTTGCTAGTAACAAAGATAATAGAAAATCTACAACCTCTTACTTCTTTACTTGGGTTGGAAATTGTGTGTCTTGGAAGTCTCAGCAACAGTCTATTGTAGCTTTATCTTCAATAGAAGCTGAATATATTGCTGCAGTTGAGGCCTCTAAGGAGGCTGCTTGGTTGAAAGGTATTTTGAAGGAGATAACTAGAGTGTCTTACATTCCAGTTCTCTCTACTAATAGTCAAAGTGCCTTATACTTGTGTAAAGATCCTGCGTACCATGAAAGGACCAAACATATAGATGTGAGGTACCATTTCATTAGAGATCAAGTAGAGAAACAGCTGATCAATATTGTGAAGATAGCTGGAGATGTAAACCCTGAAGATTTTGGTACTAAGATTGTGCCTTCTAACAAATTTGCCTTTTGTAGGGAGGCACTCCACATCAAGGATGTAAACTGAGATGTGGAGATGGGTCGATGATGATATGGGTTGAAGACCTGGCTGAAGTTCTGCCCTATAGTATTAGGAGCCATAGGATAAAACATATTCAGATTAAGAGGGCATTTGTTGTAATGTTAATCTTTATATGTTCAAGTTTGTGTAAACGTGTAAGTGTAAGCTTAGTAGCTAGCTTTAGCCTAAGCTCAAGAATCAGCTTTGTGTGTGGATATTACAAGCAAAGGCAACCCCGGTTTTATAACAAACCGAAGAGGAAGGCCTGCTTGTGCTGTCCAAAACAAATGGGCCTGTTCTTGAGTTGGGCCGAGGCCTGGCTTCATTTTGGTGTGGCCCGTCTCTGAAGCTGAAATCTCAGCTAGCATGTTACAGCTCATATATAAGCTGTCTTGTTGATTTGAGAGAGCTCATTCAGCCAAAAACAAACCCTAGCCGTTTTCAAGAAAAATTCATATAGAGAAAGGAAGAGAGGAAGAGGGAGAAGAAAGGAGCGTTGCCGGTGCCATCTTGTCACCGGAGCGTTATCGTCGGTGGTTTCTCGAGTGAAGACAGCCGCTGTGTTCAGCCATGGAGAGGGGCCGAAGCCTCTTCGTTTATAAACCGTAGACTGCTCTTCTGTGTTCTTGTTTCTCTGAGTTGTTGTGTTCTTGTTCTAGATCTAGGCTTTGCTTTCGTTCTCATAACTTGTACGAACTCTTATGGCTCTTGATCTAGTGTATTACTTTGGGCCGGGTCTCCCCTTTGAGACTCCCCAGACGTTGGATCGTTGATCCGAACTGGGTGACCAATCTTGTGTTCTTGACCTTTCTGTTTTTCCTTGTTTTTGATTCGCTCTCGATTGATTTAGGGTAATCTCGATTACAGTTAGTGATGTCATGCTTTTTAATTGGATTTCATAGGTTGTTTTCTAGGTTGTTTTGTGTCTTTTCTTATTAGTTTGTGTGTTTTGCATGAGATTTCAACTCTCTTTCGAGGGTTGGAGTCGTTTGTGTGTTGCATTTGTGTTTTGTAGGTGTTTGGAGCATTTTAGAGGAGTTTTCGAGCTATTTGGAGCATTCTAGAGATAACGGTGTTGCGGTGTTCGTAGTCAAGTCAAGAGGAGTTTTTCAAGGATTTCAAGGATGGATCTTCAAGCCAAAAAGTGTCTTAAAAGGAGCTACAAGAAGTCTAAAAGGAACCCAAGAAACATCGAGAAAGAAACCCCGAAAGAAGGCTAAGCAATGGAGTAAGTTCGAGCGAAGACAAGAAGAAAACGTGCTATCAGAGGGAGGTCGCATGCGACCCACCTTAGGTCGACCGCGGCCTACCCACATGATGGCTTGCATCTAGCTCATGTTTAGAGTGCATATTTGGTCATGTTTCATTTGGTTTCGGTTTGCTTTTCTCTCTTTTAAGTTAGCTTTTTAGTTGTTTTCGGTTTAGTCTCTTGGTTTAGACTCTACGCCTTGTTTGTGCGTTTTTAGGATGAAATGGAAGAGATTTGATGATAGGAGATCAAGAGGAGCTTAAGAAGACAACATTAGCTCGAAGACGGAGTCAAGGAGAGGCCTGAAAAGACGCCACAAGAAGCAAACCGAAGACCAACCAAGACGAGATCCAAGACGTCGAAGCAAGGAAGCAAAACCGGACCAAAGTGCAAAATTCAGCCCCCGACCCAGCCGGGTCACGGCCAGGGTCGTGGCCGGGGTCGGGGCTTTTCTTCATGTGTGTGCGGTTTGGCCTTCCAGACTCGGACCCGGCCGGGTCACGGCCCGGGTCGGCCCCCGGGTCACGCGACGACGCTCCCGATTTCCTCTTTTGCCCTTCTTTTCCTTTTAGGGTTGTATAAATACATCTTCTTCCCCTTGGAAGACAATCTTCTTTCCCCTTTTTGGGGACTTTTTCCCATTTTAGAACTTGAGTCTCTTGTGAAGAATTGGAGAAAGTGTTGGAGATTCTTCCCTCTTTTCAACCAATTGAATGAAGTTTGGTATGGATTTCTTTCTCTCTTCTTCATTTCCTTTGTTTATGTTTAGCTAGGTTCCAAAATCCTAGGGTTTGGAGAAAGGCCCATGGATTCTAGGTAGAGCTTTGAAATGCTAGCTTGAATTGAGATTTGAATTGTGGTTTGTTTCAATCCTATGTGCCTAATGCCAAATTGATTGTGATTTGAGACTTGTTGATGATTAGAACCGAGAGGTTAGGTTGTCAATAGGGAGATAGGTTAGGGGTTTGTGTTGAGAGACCTCTTTCCTAGCTTGAACTATAGGATTGATTGATTAAGGTCCCTTTGAAATGAGAATTGATTTAGGAACTCTTGAGAGGTTGACCTACCGATAGAGGTTTGAGTTGGACGAGCTCACTCAAGCCACGACGGTAGATGAGGGCTTGAACCGATTGAGCCCCTACTGAGCCTAAAGGGCCTAGTCTTGGATCAAGCCACGAAAGTGGATGATTATAATATTCTAGGTACGATTTGTTTGATTCGATAGGATTAGACAATGAAATTAGGTAGACGCCTCCAAACCATGATTCGATCTAGATTCTTTTATGCTTTCAATGTATTGCTTAGATCCATAGTGTGAGTACTTAGGCTCTAGGATTGCGTTTCCCTTATTAAACTTGCATCAATTTGTTAGTTGCTTTCTCCCTTTACTTAGTTGCAATTTGAATTCTTTTATTTCAATCCGAAATTGCCTCATATTTGCCTAGCTACAAGATTGTCGGTGCAATCAACTCTACTAAAGTCCTAGAGATCGACACCTTGGTAGTATGCGACCCGTACACTTGGGGTATTGGTCTAGTAGCCTATCAAGTTTTTGGCGCCGTTGCCGGGGACTTTTGCTAGTTTTGGTTGATTCCGACATCCGGTTGTCTAGGTCCTTTTGCTTTCGATTTTGTTTCTTTTTGTTTTTGATTGTAGGTTTCTTAGACCATGAGTATGTTGAGACTTGATCAATGGGAAGATGAGCACTTCCATGAGTACTTCTTTAGATTCCTACAAGTGGTGCAAGAACATGATGCTTGGGGTTATCGATATCACAAGTTTGAGTTGTGCAAGTGCATAATTGAGGGTATGAATCCCTCAACTTTTGATTTGGCAATGTACATGAGTAAGGGGAGATTATGGGATATGGGAAGTGATGAATGTTGGGACTTCTTTTGCTTCATGAGCGATGAATGTATGCAAGTCGAATCTCCACCGACACCTCAACTGGTTGAAACTTCTTATGCTTATCTTGAGAGTTTGGTAGAGGAGCCTGCCAACAAAGTCAATATTTTGGTTGTGGAGCATTGTGATAAGTGTCAATCTTCTCTCCACTCAAAAACCACTTGCTCATTCTATGAGTATGAGAAAGAGGGAGACATCACATTGGAATCCAATGACCATGAGTTAGATGTGCCAAATGAAGACATTGTCGTCATGGATGAGCCCTTAGAGCTCAACGAGCTTGATGGATCCCGGGGTGATGAGATGGAGAGTTCCGATGCTTTGAAAGAGATGGGTGATCTACGTGAGGATGAGAGGTTCTCTTATTATGAATTAGAGGATGAGAGATTCTTTGATGACGGATTAGAGGATAATGAATGAAATGGGCAAGATTCCGTCATTGAGGTGTGTCCTTCACCAATGGATCCCCCTCCTATGCTCTCTACTTGGGAATCTCCTCTCTCAATCTTAGATACCCCATGTAAGTTTTTCCTTAATTTCTCTCCTCTTATCATTCAAGATTTGCATGATGAAAAACCATGTTTAGAGCCTAAAGTGGAATCTAGCGATTACTATGAGGTTGCCTTTAAGGAAAGTGCTCAAAAGAGCTTTGATCCATATTATATATATCTTGAGAAGCCTCCACCCAAACAAAATTGGTTTCAACATATTCCATTTAATGAAAGTAGTGCTAGCTTTTTTGATAGGTTAAAGTGGTATTTAAATGCTATATTATTCATCTTTAAACCATCATTAGGCTACTTACACCTTTGTGAGATGTGCTCACCAAGTTTTGATAGGTTGTTGAGGGCTTTAACAATGATTGATCTAAGCATTTGATAAGGCATCATGGTCAAGCTATTGACCTTAAACAAGCGCTCATTGGGAGGCAACCCAAGTCTTTCTTTGTTAGTAGGTTAAGTTGAATAAAGGCTAGAAGTTGGATAATGGGTAGTTGTTGCTAAGTGCTTGATGAGCTTAATTGAACCATTTCTTTAGTGAAGCTTTGAATGGATTTGATAAAAAAATTTGAAAGCTTTGCATTAGGGAAGGTTATTCTTGATTGTTGTTGCTTGAGGCTTGCTTGTGGTTGTCCTTGTCGGGACAACATTTTTCTATTGTTGTTTGTGGAATTTCTTGTCTAGTTGTGTGTAGGCAAATAGCAAAGACTCTTAACTCCTACTTCCGTCTCCAAATTGGTGAAATCCTCAATTCCACTTCCCTCCACCTCCTCTTCCACAATAGTACAAGGTGAGTCTTTTCTTCTCTCCCTTCTTGCTTTAATTTTCACATTGAGGACAATGTGACGTTTAAGTTTGGGGGAGGGAATTCATGCTAGATAGATGCATTCATGTTTCATTTCTTGTCTTGCATTCATGTTTACTTTTGTCTTGCTATTTTTATTTGCATGCTAAAAATCCAAAAAAGTTGAAAATTTTGTCAAAATCCCAAAATTTTCATGCATAATAGGTTGCCATCAAATTATCTTAAATGAGAATCTCTTGTCTTCAACATAGTTAGATTTTTTACTTGGAAAATTTCATATCTTTGCTTGGATGGATGAAGCCCCTATTTCCTTGCATGATCATGACTTGTTTCCTTGACTTATATTTGGATGAGCATGTGGACTCTTAAGGTTGTAGACTAATGTTGACATTCTAGGTTATGAGCACCTAGTGAGATGATTTTTAGGCTTATCTAGGACTTTGTCCTTTCTTTGCTTTGTGTGTGATTTCTCTATGCATCTCTAACTCTAGAACTTGATATTGTATCTTTATCGAGATCGCATTCATGACATTTGCTTGTGACATTAATGTGATAGAGACATTGTTTTGTTAGCCCTATTATTTCCCCTATCCACCCTACAGTAGTGCCAATTTTTCTTGAAGCCCAATTTATTGAGCCTAAAAGCCTATTCTTTAAAACTCCATAAAAATTGTTTCCTTAGCCCAAATGGCTTCACCTTCCTAGAGAATAGGAGTCATGGGAGATGAATTTTAAGTGAGTTTGGGTTTGAGAGGAAAATATCATTGCGGTGTAAGAGAATTTCAAAAGAAAGAAATGCAAAAGTATGGGAAATGTTTGGGAGAAGTGAAAAGTCTTGAAAAATAGTGCTTGAAAGTTGAGCTGGTGATATGAAAATACATGTGCAAAATTTGGAAGTCACCAAAGTGTTATTCAGAAAAGAAGAAAAGCAAGTGCAAAAGGGTTGAGTTTCAAACGAAAGAAAAGTGAAAGTGGGAGAGTGAAATTCAATTTAGTGAAGTGTTAAAATTGTGAATTCTTTGGGTTTGAGAGAGTGTTCAAATGCTTGAATTGGTTATTTGGTGGTGAAGTGAAAGTTATGACTCTTATTCTCTAGCATAACACCACATGGCCAAAAATTTCCCTTAACCAACTCTTCTCACCTAAGCCCCACTACAACCCTTAGCCCTCTTGATTAGTGTCACTTGCATTGTCTTTAGCAGTGGAGATTGAGATCTCTTTCAAGCTTATGGTAGCTTAGGGATCATAGATGAATTTGGGTGATTACTTTAAAGCCCAAACACATAGCAAGAGAGCAAACACATACCCCCTAGTGAGGCCTAGAATTGATGCATGTGTCTTCATCTTTTTGAGTCATAAAACATGTGCAATGATTCCGGTTTGTCGAGTTTCAAGGTCTTTGAACATTGCTTGCTTTATTTTGAGGTGAATTCTTGAATTGCACTTGATGTGGGATGAAGAAGTCTAAATTTCTTGCTTGAGGACAAGCAAGGTTCAAGTTTGGGGGATTTTGATGGCTTGCATCTAGCTCATGTTTAGAGTGCATATTAGGTCATGTTTCATCTCGTTTCGGTTTTCTTTTCTCTCTTTTAAGTTAGCTTTTTAGTCGTTTTCGGTTTAGTCTCTTGGTTTGGACTCTACGCCTTGTTTGTGCGTTTTCAGGATGAAATGGAAGAGATTTGGTGATGGGAGATCAAGAGGAGCTTAAGAAGACGACATTAACTCGAAGACGGAGTCAAGGAGAGGCCCGAAAAGACGCCACAAGAAGCAAACCGAAGACCAACCAAGACGAGATCCAAGACGTCGAAGCAAGGAAGCAAAACCGGACCAAGGTGCAAAATTCAGCCCCCGACCCGGCCGGGTCACGGCCAGGGTCGTGGCCGAGGTCGGGGATTTTCTTCATGTGTGTGCGGTTTGGCCTTCCGGACTCGGTCCCGGCCGGGTCACGGCCCGGGTCGGTCCCCGGGTCACGGCCCGGGTCGGCCCCCGGGTCACACGACGACGCTCCCGATTTCCTCTTTTGCCCCTCTTTTTCTTTTAGGGTTGTATAAATACACCTTCTTCCCCTTGGAAGACAATCTTCTTTCCCCCTTTTGGGGACTTTTTCCCATTTTAGAACTTGAGTCTCTTGTGAAGAATTGGAGAAAGTGTTGGAGATTCTTCCCTCTTTTCAACCAATTGAATGAAGTTTGGTATGGATTTCCTTCTCTCTTCTTCATTTCCTTTGTTTATGTTTAGCTAGGTTCCTAAATCCTAGGGTTTGGGGAAAACCCCATGGATTCTAGGTAGAGCTTTGAAATGTTTGAATTGGTTGAATTGAGATTTGAATTGTGGTTTGTTTCAATCCTATGTGCCTAATGCCAAATTGATTGTGATTTGAGACTTGTTGATGATTAGAACCGAGAGGTTAGGTTGTCAATAGGGAGATAGGTTAGGGGTTTGTGTTGAGAGACCTCTTCCCTAGCTTGAACTATAGGATTGATTGATTGAGGTCCCTTTTATTTGAGAATTGATTTGGGAACTCTTGAGAGGTTGACCTACCGATAGAGGTTTGAATTGGACGAGCTCACTCAAGCCACGACGGTGGATGAGGGCTTGAACCAATTGAGCCCCTACTGAGCCTAAAGGACCTAGTCTTGAATCAAGCCACGAAAGTGGATGATTATCATATTCTAGGTACGATTTGTTTGATTCGATAGGATTAGACAATGAAATTAGGTAGACGCCTCCAAACCATGATTTGATCTAGATTCTTGTATGCTTTCAAAGTGTTGCTTAGATCCATAGTGTGAGTACTTAGGCTCTAGGATTGCCTTTCCCTTATTAAACTTGCATCAATTTGTTAGTTGCTTTCTCCCTTTACTTAGTTGCAATTTGAATTCTTTTATTTCAATCCGAAATTGCCTCATATTTACCTAGCTACAAGATTGTCGGTTCAATCAACTCTACTAAAGTCCTAGAGATCGACACCTTGGTACTATGCGACCCGTACACTTGCGGTATTGGTCTAGTAGCCTATCACCACACATTGATGGTGATGGTCGGCTGTGACCCCTCCATGGTCGGCCCCGACCTTACCGAATCCGAGCGCAGACGAAACCTGGCCGCCCAAGTTATTGTATTTTTGGGTGTTTTAGATATGGAAAGAGCTTGTTTTCTTTTTAGATATCTTGTATCCCTATATAAAGGGTCATAGGGAGCCTTTTCTTTCTTTCAATCATCAATATATCACATAGAATCACACATCAGAGGGGAAGGAGGAGGATTAGGAGAGGTTTGAGAGAGAGTTTGCAAGAGAAGTTAGGAGATTTGTGGATTTGCAAGTTTGTAAGGTTGGATTTTTTTTTAATTGAAGTTGTTTTCTTTTAATCATGTCTCCTCCCTCTTCTGCTATGATTGTTTGCATGATGAAGTGTGAGTAGACCTCTTTTCTAGGGTTGGGGTGTAACCTAACATAAGCATGCATAATAAAACTTAAATATTTGATCTATGCTTAACCTTTTAATCTCTATCCTTTAATCCAAACTTATATGCTTAATTCCTTGATGAAAATTGAGACATGTTCTTATTTGCAATTGAATTGAAAGAGGAAATTGTGAATGTGAATAATAATTCGGGTTTAAGACAAAAGTTAAAACCTTTAGAATACAAGTAGGATTGCATGTCAACATCTTTATGAAAGTTGAGATTTTGATGTGTTTATTTGTGGCGAAAGTCATTCATGAGATTATAGGTTGAGTTGATCATTGACAATTGTAACTTGAATGCTTGAAGATCATATTTATCTATCTTGTGCTTAATCCTTTGCGATAGTTGAGGCATGTCTTGTGATTAACCTTAAGCGAAAATGAAAAGTTGGTTGCTTGATTAGATCTAATAGGATTATTTTGCGAAAGTTGATATTCCTAGGTTGAAAGATAGATAGGAAAGTTGTTTGATTTGCGAAAGTTGATTGAATGACTTGAATTGTTTGCGAGAGTTAACTCTTCTATGATCTAGATAGCATGATAAGTTATGAATTCTTGTTGGAAGCATGCATTGTTATGCTGTGGTGAAACCTTGTCCCTAGACATTTTTCCTATATTTTTGTGTTTTGTGTTCGTCTGCCTTGTTTTGCTTTGTTTTCATAGTTTGATTGCTAGACATTAGTTTCTTCTAACTCCCGTGGACGATCCTGACTTCGCTATACTCAGAGGGGTCTTGACAAATTTATTTGTTCAAGAATTAACCCTTCAACAGTTAGAAAATCTCTGTGTGTGTGTTTTAATGGTTCCAAACAGGTTGCTGACAGGAGTCGTCGACCTTGCAAGAAGTCACCCAAGGTCGTTGAATGTCAAGAAGTCATCTAAAGGAGTTTGGCGAAGAACTGCGTGTTCTAATGAGTCCAAAACATGAGTTGCCGACTTCACAAAGATGATATCAGAAGTCATCGACCTCCCGCCAACCTCACTACCTAGAAGTCCGAAAACTTGCAGAATTCTATAAAAGGTAAAACGCGTGAATGGTTTAAGGATGGCACAGAAGATGATTCTGAGGTGTTTTTAAGGCAAGAAGAAGAGCATAAAAGAGGAAAATCTTCATGGGATATTTGGAGATCACAAAGAAGATTTTATTGTGTCCTAGATGTTATTTTAGGAAGGATTTTGTATAGATTGTGTACAATTCATTCCTTTGGTAAAAAGGATGAATTGTGCAACAATCTTCTTGTTTTTTTATATATAATTTCGTGGGTATATTGTAGGAACTAAGAGAGTCAAGAGAAAAACTTGTATTGTGAGTGTCTGGTTTAGAAGAGAGGATCGTGGGATTCGGTCCTTAGGAAGGTTGAGTATGAGCGAGCTATAGAGAGTGAGGGTTGAGATAAAAGGCAAGAGTACTTGCAAGAGAGGATGTGGGATTCGCCGGAGCGTGGGATTCACATCTTGAAGTAGGAACACCTTTTGTAGCCCGAGAAATCAATATAGCAAGCAAAGTGCTCTTCAAGTCCTTTCAAGCTTCAAGTGGTTTTTCTCCTTGTAAGCACATTAGCTACAAGGGGTTTCCACTCTAAATCATTGTGTCAATCTGGTATTTCGTAATCTTTCTTGTGTATTTTTATTCCGCTACGTAAACATAAGTTGTTGACTCTAGTCGCTGACATCGTAGGTGTCGACGACTTCAAGTACTAACACATTTCCTACAGTTTGTATCAGAGTTTTGGCTTTAGATTTTGCTAGTACTTTGTAGGAAATATGTCTACCACCAACACCGCTATCAATGACTCATTCTGGTAGCCTCCAATTCTTAAGGTCGGAGAGTACGATTGGTGGGCAAAGAAAATGAAAACCCACATATCCAAGGCGAGAGGGAGAGGGAGAGGGAGAGAGAGAGAGAGAGAGAGAGAGAGAGAGAGAGAGAGAGAGAGAGAGAGAGAGAGAGAGAGAGAGAGAGAGAGAGAGCGGAAGTCGGTTATAAGAGGTGGGCAACGGTGGGCCTGCCGTCGAGTGTTGCCGGCGTAAGAGTGGCGTCCGGCCGTCGGCTGCAAGCATAGAGGACGGGTGAAGGAGATAGGGGAAGGTAAGAAAGAAGAGTGGGGTCCACATTTGGGGCTCTCCGGTCACAGATTTGTTAAATGGGTGGACTTGTTTTGCCTAGTTTTAATTTCTTTTTCTTTTTCTTATTATTTTTCATTTTTTTAATGAAATGTAATGAGGTGGCAATACATGTGGCACCACGGTGGCAAAATATTTTGCACTAGTCAGCAAACAAGTGTTTAATAGGTCAAAAATTGTAAGTTCAGGTACTCAATAGGTCTAAATCAAAAGTGAGGTGTCTAAGTGACAAATTTGCGTAAATTCGGGGGGCTAGATATGTTTTTAGTGATGGCCAACGCTGCGGGCCGGCCCAGCCCGGTGTCACGGGCTCAAAAAGCCCAGCCCGGTCAGCCCACGGGCCAGACGGGCCAAGCCCGGGTGGGTCATGGGCCGGACTTTTCCAGCCCAGCCCGGCTGGGCTAGTCAACGGGCTGGTCAACGGGCCAAGAGCCCGGCCCAGCCCGGCCCAACCCAGCCCGGCCCGGTGCATATTCATCCTTTTTTAAGTATATATACTATATTTTTGCAATAGTATTATAGTATATAATGTTTATCCAAAAAAAAATCATAGTATATAATGTAAGTATAGGGTGCATATTCATTTTTTTGTAAGTATATTGTATATTATGTAAGTATATAGTAATATAAAAAATAAAAAATAATAGCATATAATGTTCAACCCAACCTGTCCCGCAGCCCACTCCCAGCCTAGCCCGGCCCGCAGCCCGCTCCCAGCCCGATAAAACCGGCACGGGCCTGGGTGGGTCGGCCCAGCCCAGCCCGTGGCCCAGCCCGGTAATTTGCCGGGCCGGGCCTGGGCCACAGTTCCTTGGCCCAGCCCGGTGGCGGCCCGGCCCAGCCCAGCCCAGCCCGGCCCGGTTCCATCACTAATGTTTTAAGCTGTCAAACTTGTGTAGATGACCAATTTGTCCGGATACACGTGCGTTGAAAATGTCAGCGGGCTTGTAATGGAGTAAGACGTTTAACGTACTGTAGTTTTTAGGCCCAATAGAATGAGAGCCCAGTGGACAGAGATGAAGATTGGGCCACGGCCCAACCCAATGAAAATAAAGCAGCTGGTTGTTGTATGTAAATCAGAAGAGTACGCCGTCGTGGGTCGAATGGATGAAAACCCTAATTTCATACGGAGCCTTATAAAGTTGGCCTCCCTCGTTGGTCCTCAACAGCTCCAACATCACGAATTCAAAATCATCTTTATCCAATTTCTACGCTGACTCATTTAAAAATGTGTTGGATTTTCTATATGAAAACACAACTAGATTTCGTATGCTGTTGCTGTTTTGCTGCTGTTTAATCCTTTTTTCTGCAAAGAGGTTTCGGTAGATTAATAGTAAGAGGAGGTTTGGTTGGGGAAATGATGCTAAAGCATTAGACATCAGAGGCGATAGCTCTGCTGATTTAATCACGATTTGCACGTCAGTCTGATCCCTAACACCTCCAAACCCCCTACTGCCTTTCTTTCTATCTTTTTCGTTCCGCAATTGCAAATTAAATCTCTGGTTGCTTAAATATTGTAGATCGGAAGAATGTATTAAGTTTTTCAATTCAGTTCTTCACTGGAATTTTACACGGGCCTTAATTCTGTTAAGGCATGAAAGGGGACGGTATTGTGGTTAACCAATGAAAAATCGGCACAAAGAAAAACAAATTCTAGGCATGAAAATAACAGTCTTGTCGATCTATAAGAATCACAACCATATGCTAGCAAAGCAGCGTAAGAATTTCAATCTCCTTTCCAAACAAAGGCTTTTATGTATGCAATGAACGTATTACTGTGTCCCAAACAAAACAAAAACAAAGGGAATCAATCAGCCACGGGCTTTGAGTAACATCAACACAGAACAATGAATTGAGGCCGTCCTTTTCTTGTTTTACTTCTACCATAACCATTTCACGTTCACCGACCAGGCCCGACACCTTAATCTAACATAATATGCTTTTCACATCCGCAAACAAAACTCTCTTTTAAGATTAATTTGAAGTTGGAAATTGATTTTGCTTGATTATTGCCGATCAAGGCATGAAAATCGCAGCTTAAGTTGACCCACCTCCAAATCTTGCTTTTCTTTCTATAGAGCATGGACACGCCCGTTTTTATTCTTACACATTCTCTCTATTATCTATACTATATATTAAAGCCGGAGAATTTCGAGCCTCCACGTTAATTCTGGTCCCACTTTAATAACAATTTTATATGTTTTACTTTACCTAATTATGTAAGCTTTAACTTTATCTTTTTCTTACCCATAAAATATCTATCTTTATTATTATCTTTAAAATTTCTTTAATTATCTAACCTTTAATTTTATCCTTTTTCTTATCTATTTTTGAAACAATATTATCTATCTTTAAAATTTTCTTCAATAAAAGATACATATTAATTAACTTAACTTTTGAATTCTCATTTTAATCTATTTATATATAAGAATTAGTATATAGTATAGATTATAGTAGATACACAAATTAACGAAAAAATGATCATTACCCGTACATGGTACGGGTCTTCAACTAGTTATGAGTTCAATTACTACTCATTTATTTATTTTCCCCAGAGAGAAACGTGAACAACGCCAATCAACTCATAAACTTGTATTTTAGTAACCAAAAAAAAATAATAAAATCAGATACACTTATACTAATACAAAAGTGGATTAATTTATTTGATTCCCCCGTGTCCTCCACAAGTATTTTGTGAGGAAAATATGTATAAACACTCTACATCCATATACCCACCAATGACCAATACCATATTGTATATGCTTTATATGAGATAACATATTTTGTAGCAATTGTTTACGCATTCATTTCTATATAGCTGCTGTACTTGTATAATAATAATAATAATAATAATAATAATAATAATAATAATAAAACACAGTCGGATTTGTTAAAATGTCAGAAATTTCGTATTGAATCTGACACGATTGAATTGTAGGTACGTTGGATGTAAACCTACATGACAAGTGAGAAGCCAACTAGCTAAAGTATGATGGATCGAAATCGAATTACTAGCGATCTTTTCTTGGGTTTTAAGGTTGATTGTACGTGAATGACGTTTGAACACGCTTAGAATCGATTCTCATGAACATACATTATATTATATTCTCCATTAATCACAAATGGTCGACGTCCCACAACACACCAACTTTATTGAAAGCGTACGTACGTACGTGTGCTCGAATATAATAGTCAATATAAAAGCCGAGCTACTTCATCAACCTCAGTATCAAAAAACACTTGCTCGATCGATCTTTTAATTTCATTCAACACGTACTAGACAAACAAACAGCTACCATCCATTCACTAGCTACGTACAGAGTTTTTACCACGGCCAAAAACGTGGCGTTGTGGTCCATCAACTTCATCAGGTAACCAATTCTACGCATTTTAATTTGTAGATCGACATCATATTAATTGACTTTGTATGTATGTCAAAAGAATGCTTAGTTAACTAGTCGATCATATATGCTAATGGAAAGCCTACGTACGTACGATCTATAAATGATCATGTACGTAGGGATGCCACCAAGGTGGCTGGAGCCGGAAGGTTATCGGGAACGAGAGGGGTCAGCTACGCAGCAGCCGTGGCGGAAGTGGGCGAAGGCTTCTTCTCATGCGAGGAAGAAAGAGGCGGTCAGCACTGTGAACCCGAGGTAAAGTCGACGAATGCGAGGAATACAGAAGAGTGCAGCGAATGACTGGGTCCCAAGGGCCATGACTGGGTCCTTGAGGATGTGTCTCACTCCGCTGCTTCTTCTTCTGGACCCACTTTCTGGCCCCGTAGCGTCGATGGCCCCCGCATCGACGCCTTTTGATAAAATCTTCATCCTACATAGCATTATTCCATGTTTCCAACATATATTAGCAGTTTGTACTCAAGAGACTCAACTTCCTTCCGCTGTTAATCTTTCAGTTTGGTTGTTTAGCTTATCCATTTTCAACGTCTATTTTTATACTTTTTGTCTTTTTTCCTGACCCTACACTAAACAAGTCCATAATTGCAAAGTACAAACATATGTATTTCCTCTTCTACCAAAAAAAAACAAAAGATATTTATATTCCAAAGACTTTTTTTCCACCCTATTCTTAAAACAATATCCCACACACTTTACGTATCTTTTCTGTACCACTTCATACAATATTCTTTATACTTACATGGTCATACACACTATCGTCCTAACTAAATTATCATCAATAACGTAACTGTATAGATAGGCTACAACGGAGATTAAAGTAATAATCAAAATGATGCATGTCAACTTCATGTTAAAAAAGCATCACTCATTTTTATCAAAACAACTTAATTAGTGAAACTTGATTATAAACCTCATAAATATGTTAAAATATAAAGAATGAGGTTGGTTATAATAAAACAATTGTTATAATAATGCAATATTGATACATATAGAGCATTGGATCTAATAGGAATGAACGTATCAGGTTTAATCTTGGAAAATTATAAAAGAAAAGAAAAATTATAAAATCTTAAAATTATAGCAGCAAAATGATGTTATTTATATGCATAGTTATAGATTATTATTAATATGTTATAACTTATAAACATGATGTTTTATTGGTTCTATATATAAAATAAGTAGGTATTTACTCTTATTTTCAAAATTCATAAATACAATGAATAATAAAACATGCATAAACATATTATAATCATTCATATATGTAACTGATTTCTTAAATATGTGTAGTTATTTTAAGAACTCATTAATACACCGTCAATAAAATGGCATGCATATGACAGGTCATAATATAATATATTATAAATGGGCATAATGATAAGACTGAAGTTTATATATTATGATAGAATTACTAATTAAACAACGCAAAATCTAAGATATAATTAATATTTGCATTAAATATGTATAAGATTGAGATAATATATTGTGATAAAAATAAGATTTAATAGTATTATTTTTCGATATGGGGGTGATGTACTGAAATATTGTAGTAGAATTTGCTTACACTTCAATATATAGTAATAAAAGATAATTACAAAATACTTTAATAAACAATTATCCAATCTATATACAAAACATAAAATCTTACGAATGCGCTTGGCGCATCAGCTCACTGGTTGAGCACTCATGGTAGTACCATGAGCAAGGGATGCTCTAGGCGAGCCCAAGTAGTACTTGAGGCGACCCTAATCCTTTCCTTATCAAAAAAATAAAAATAAAAATAAAATCTTACGAATTATCTCCGCACTGAAATTTATATGGACTATAGTGGAAGGCCCAATCATATTGTGGCCCAAAATAAGGCCCATTGAAGTCTGAAGCCCGAAATATTTTTATTTTGTTCCGCAAGCAACCCCGGCTTCCCTACAAACGATTTTCTGTCTCTCTCTTCATCGGCCGTAAGGAGCTGAAGAACGAGGGGACATTGTCCTCGAAACGTGGAGATCTCTATATCACATCCGCCATGACAGCTTTCTCTTCTCGCCTTGAGGATCCCATCGTCTCCGGAGTACCTGAATTCCTCTAATCAACCAAAATCGCCTGCTCTTGTTTGTTGTCAAGGTTCGTTCTTCTCTTTGCCGCCTTTTTGATTTGTCTCCGTATTCCCCTCTCTTTCTCTTGCTCTCCCGCTTCTTGATTTGATGTTGAATCCTTGATTTTTTGCTTCGGTTGTTTGGGTTTAGGGTTTTATAGATCGAAAGGCGCGTAATTGGATCGGGTTTTTGGTTTTTCGGGGCATGTAAGTTTGATCTTCAGCTGTGGTCAATGCTACTTCTTACCCTTCTTCGATTGGTTTTTGTGAGGTTTTTGATGCAATGATTTCTTAGAAGTATGATGTTTGTGTTCCGAAGATGTAACTGGCAGTATATGAATGAATTGCATTGATTCTGATTCTCATGGCTGAACTTGTATGCCCATCAGCTCTTATTGAAGTTTTGGATCAGATCTCTTCGAAGCTTATCAATGAAATTTCAAGTCTTTATCTATTATAATGCTTGCCAGATTATAGAGTTCGTCTGATAGCACATAGTATCCAGATTATAATCAACGAACCTTCACTAGGAAGAGTCATGATTAGGTTTCTTAGGTAATAAGAAAACTGAATTCAGTTTATCTGTTTTTAATACTTTTTCTCATAGATTGACATTGAAGAATAAGTAAATTATTGTTACTGGTAGTATGAAGTTTTGTATTTAGATAAAACAAAGTGGACGGAATTGTTAAGTTTGAAAGGTAGTCCTTTTTGATCAATCTAATCACGTCAAACTTGTGAAACATCTGGTCTGATTATATGCCTTTAAGAATTGTTAAATAGTTACAATGTACTGAATATTGGTTCTATGTTCTTCGCAGCAAAATGTTCAGAAATATCCGGCGTGTCACAGATCTTGCTCTGAAAAGTAGGAGCACTAACTCTAGATTAATAGGGACTGGGTCAATTGTACCTCGTGTGCGAAATATTCCCCAGTACAGGTCTTATTTGTTATTTAGAAATTTTGAAGGACAACATGCAGCAAGAGCAACTTACAGAAAAATGGATTTGCCTTTCAGTGCTAGTGGTTTGTACAGAAACTACTCCACCATGTATGCAGGTAACACTGCTAGGTTTCATGCACAAACTGCTTGGAAGAGGATTTCACAGTTGTATTCGTACAATAGTTCATCTGTCCCCACGCTTGGTAGAATTGCTCAAGCATTCAGCTTGGCCTCTACCAGATCTCATCTGGTGGTTCCTGGTGTTCTTGCTCTCTTGTTTGGAGAGCTGGCAATGGCTGATAAAACATATGCTGAGTCAGTTTTGTCTGACAGAAATGCTGGTTTCATAAATCCAGAATACAGCAACTTATTCTTCAGTACTTTGCTCTCGTTCGCCAAAGAAAGTCTGATCTTGTTGTTCAGAGCTCTCTATCTGTCAGTGTTATTCTTACCCAGCCTGATTACAGCACCATTTGTAGATAGTTTTGGCCCTGAATTCAGAAAATTATGGCTTCAGCTTGTTCACCATACCCTAGAAAAAGCAGGGCCTGCATTCATAAAATGGGGGCAGTGGGCTGCTACAAGACCTGATTTGTTTCCTAGAGATTTATGCATAGAGCTTACAAAGCTTCAATCTAGTGCTCCAGAACACAGCTTTGAGTATACAAAAAAGACTATTGAAGGGGCATTTGGCCGTAAAATCTCAGAAATCTTTGAGAGTTTTGAAGAAAACCCAGTAGCTTCGGGTAGTATTGCTCAAGTACACCGGGCTGTGTTGAGTCACAGGTACCCTGATCAAAAGATCAAGCCTATGGAAGTCGCTGTTAAAGTTAGGCATCCCGGTGTTGGTGAATCGATTAGGAGAGACTTCGCTATTATCAATGCCATTGCCAAAATATCAAAATTCATTCCTCCATTGAACTGGCTGAGACTTGATGAGAGTGTACAGCAATTTGCAGTTTTCATGATGTCGCAGGTTGATCTTGCGCGCGAAGCAGCTCACCTAAATCGTTTCATTTATAATTTCCGTAGATGGAAGGATGTATCATTCCCAAAACCTGTTTATCCTTTAGTACATCCTGCTGTCTTGGTGGAAAGTTTTGAACATGGGGAGAGTGTGGCACATTATGTTGAGGGCTTTGAGGGACAAACTGGTGTTAAAGCTGCTCTGGCTCACATTGGGACTAATGCTCTTTTGAAGATGTTGCTGGTAACCTGCTGAATAATTACTTGTATACTTTTTTATTCCAGTTCCAATTGGCTGTTTATGTTCGTACAATACATGATAAACATTTTAATTGTGTACTGTATTGATTTGTAGAGTAAATTTTCTTCTTCCATTTCTTTGGCCTCCAGGTGGACAATTTTGTCCATGCAGATCTCCATCCGGGCAATATTCTTGTTCGAGTAGCCCCTAGCAAGTCTCCTAAGAAGAAGTTCTCAAAGTCAAAGCCTCATGTTGTTTTCCTTGATGTAGGCATGACTGCTGAACTGTCCAAGGGTGATCAGACTAACGTCATAGAATTTTTCAAAGCAGTTGCTCGACGTGACGGTCGCACTGCTGCTGAGTGCACTCTTCGGCTGTCTAAAAATCAAAGTTGCCCTAATCCAGGCGCATTTATTGAGGTATTCCAGCTGATTTTTGTATTATGTTGTCCTTGCTGTAGTGATTCTACACTTGATTTAGTCACAGATTCAGTTAAAAGGGAGTATTTGATATTGTATGCTAAAAATGAATTTATACTCTTTGATGCTTCCTTTTGCAATTTTTTCTGCATTTATCACTTAATATTCTTTTTGGTTCTAATGAGGCATATTTTGACAAGTTTCCTAAGTTTATATTGTTTTATTATTATAATCATAATCATATGACATCTTTTCTTGTCTAAATAAAATGTAATCTGTAATAGATTTTTTCCACTGAAATTTTATTACCTACATATAGATGTCGAACTTATCAGCTCCCTTCCTTGTTGCTATGATGCAGTGGCTGTTCTAGCTTGATCCAAGCTATGCAGACAAAGACTGCAAGTTTCTAATCTTGATTTACTATTGTGAATCTTAATGTCCTTTTTCGATTTATGGGAACTAGAATCCTCTACACATGTTTGAGCTACTTTATTAATATCTCACTGTCAATGTGTGTTCTACCTTGGTCATCTTTTTGTAAGATGGAATTATGCTATATAAAGTTCTTCATCTGTTTCTTGTAAACTATTGTGCTTTAGCAAGTTTTGGCACATGATCATATAAAATTTGGCTCTTGGTGTGGCTTGAGACTTGAGAGTGGCCTACATACAATTTTCTTACAACAAATGATTTTGGCAGGAGATTGAAAAGTCTTTCAGTTTCTGGGGCACTCCAGAAGGCGATGTGGTCCACCCTGCAGAGTGCATGCAGCACTTACTTGAGCAAGTGAGACGTCATAGGGTGAACATCGACGGCAATGTATGCACTGTAATGGTGACAACTTTGGTTCTTGAGGTAAACTCTCTCTTGTAGAACTATTACATATTTGCAGCTATCAATCTGGATTGTTTCGTTGGGAGGGATATTGCTTAGGTGAAAGATGTTTTTTATATTATGGGAGGAGGGCGAAAACTGTTAGTGGTAGCATATTTTGGCAAGCCTATTTCTCTGTGGTGCTAGTTTATTCGTTAGCCTAATTGAGAGTTCTCATTTTCTCCACCTCTGAGAAATGAAATTCTCCTTCAGGATTATTATAGTTTCTAGTCTTTTTCATCCTGCAACCGAGAAACAATTGAAGTGATTGTTTTCAATCATGCGTAGAATTTAGGCATGAACATGTTTGTTTGTCTTGTGATAGGGCTGGCAAAGGAAGCTAGACCCAGCGTACGATGTGATGAGCACACTTCAGAAGCTGTTAGGGAAAGCCGAATGGGCCGAGTCTCTGGCATACACAATGGAACAGCTTGTGTAGGCGCGGGGGAGGGATTCAATCCATATACAATACTTTTTTGACACTTGAATGATGGCTCCAGAGAGAAGTTTGCCAATAGATAAGACACTAATGTTCCATTGACTCAGGAAAGAGAGGTTTAGGAAGACTGTCAAATTTTGGCTATTGTGTATATTTTTTTTTTGTTAATAAACCAGGCACCCGTTGGATTGAAAGGGCTCTTGATACTTGCCACAAGGCACAAACCTGAACTGAAATACTCCTAGCATTCTTTTATTTTATGCCAGATGGCAATTTTGGGGACTCAGATTCATTTTCCGTTCAAATTGTTAATGAGAAAAAGTTTAAAATCCTGGTGTAGAGTCTAACATTGGATGCTTGTCGTTGTTTCTTCCTTCCGCGTTGTAGTTTGACGACTGTATATATTTGACGACTTTACATGTTTTTTTCGTGTAAAATGCTGAAATGAGCTGTATCCTTATATTAGTAGGGTTTTTATACCCTAAATAAAAGCTTTCTTATTGGCAATATAACCAATATGCAAACATTCCTTTTGATTTTCTCTCCCCTCGAACTTCTTCCTCGTGTGTCAGATTGTCTGGAATAACAATCAGACTAGCTTAACCTGTCGTGCCATGCACGACTATTTGACTTTAAAATATTAATTTATAATTAGATATATTAAAAGCGAATATTGATATAGAAAAATATAACATAAGTTATGATATATGAACGAATTTTTTTCTAAAAGAGGTGTTGTTGTTTTTGACTTTTTGCTGTTCGTATAACCATAAAAATATATCGAAGACATAATATTTACACTTTCTTAGATATATTTTTTTAAAAAAATATCATTATAAGAGTATAAATTTGTTTTCTAAATCTATAACCTTACCATATAACCTAAAATCATATTTTTTATAGGTAATTATATACAGTTATATATTGCATGTAGATAAATCCAATCATGTGCAAATATTTATAGTTTCTTCTAGGATAAATCTAAATATTTTCTTAATTAGTATGGAGTATGATATTGATAGATTGTATTGATAAATATTGTTTGTATAGATTATTTTAGGTAAATCTAAATACTTTCTTAATTAGTGCAATATTGATAGATATTATTTGGACAGTTAATAAATATATAATATTGTTTTGATAGATTATGGATATAAGTATTATTTTGATATATTAACATATGGTAATTAGATAAAGATATCTTTTTTGAATAAAAGTAGAACGTATAGATAGATATTATTTAGATTGTTTATAATTATAGAATATTACTTTTGATAGATTATGGATATAGATATTATTTTGATATATTAATATATGGAAATTGGATAAAGACATATGCATTTTCTAATTGTAAAATCAATAAGGATATATAATTGTTGAACTATAATGAATTTAAAATGTGTCGGGATCAAAATTACTCAACTTTAATATACACTACATGATTAAAACTTTGATCGAAAGTGAACATAATCGATTACAAAAAGCCAGTATTGTCTAAGATCTCAATTCGGTTATATAGCCACACACATCTATAAAAGTCATGCGTACTTACTTGTGGACTTGTGGTATAAATTTATCATATTTTTTGTATTTGATCAAGTATTGATCCGAGCAAGCCATTATTTTGTTAAGATTCTGTAATCACATGTATTTTTATTTTTAATAGTGATTAAGAAACAACGTGATTTATGTGTTTTATGTTGCATGTTATTTATCTATCTT
Source organism: Polygonum maritimum (assembly GCA_963924305.1). Classification (NCBI taxonomy): domain Eukaryota; kingdom Viridiplantae; phylum Streptophyta; class Magnoliopsida; order Caryophyllales; family Polygonaceae; genus Polygonum; species Polygonum maritimum. Next base: position 17,970,380 of record OZ002736.1, on the reverse strand, counting down.
TCATAAAAAGGAATTTTAAAAATAGATAATATTGCTTCAAAGATAGATATAAGATAAGTAAGGAAAAAAATAAAACTAAAGGTTAGATAATTAAGCAAAATAAAAAAATATAAAGTTATTAATATCCATTTGAATTGATTACCAAAAAAATAAGATGATTAAAAAAAATTAAACTCAATATATAAAGCGGGGCCAGAATCAACGTGGTGGCTGAAAACGGTCGGCTTTTATAATATATATTGATTTGTTTGTATTCCGAGAACTACTAATATAAACAAGACTGATCGATTCTAGACCGAGTTTTTCACAATGTTTCAAGATTTGATAATATAGAAATTATACTAAATGACAATGCTACATTAAAAAACACATGTTAGGAAAAATATTAAAATATCACTAGAATTTTTTTATTCATATAAGGATATCAAGTTAGAAAAAGTCATACCAGGAAAAAATCATTTTGTTAAAAGTTACGCCAAGTCGGCAAGCTCTCTAGATTGAATAAAATAATAATTTTAAAAAAGTTGTATTCTCTACAATTAGCTCTTATATCCAGTTTGTATCTTACCCAAATTTTGATATTTGTAGAAAATATAACTTTTACTTAAATAAGTGGAACGTTTATTATTTTAGATAACAACGATTTTTTTATGAAGATTCTAGATATTTAATTGAAAAAATGGTCCATAATTAAAGTTATTGTATTTCGTTTATGTATAGATAAAAATACAAATACACATATTATTAGGTACAAATTGAAACCTTAATAACCTAATACTAAAAAATGATTTCAATATATATAATTTGGGAAACTAATCTTACATAATAATCTTAATCAAATTTATTGAATTTATTTATTTATATATAAAATATAAAAATATATTATCAAATACGATTGTAAATTTTCATAAATTAACTTTATAAAATAGATAAGTTCTTTAAAATATTTAATCTACAAAGATACTAGACCACTTAATGGGGTCGTTTTAATCAATTCGGATTCAATCGTTTGTAGTTTGGGTGACTACGATTTTAACTCAGTCAAATTATAAGCTAAAACGGGTTGAGGTGTGGAAAGTTCTTGAACGATGTTGGTCTGATGAACAGGCCAATAATGTCATTTGTATAATTTTATATTTATATTTAAATAAAAATAAAAAAATAAAATTGAACAAAATTATTTTAACATTATTAGTTATACCCCCTCAGTCCCTATGTGTTTGTCCGGTATTCCATTTCAGGCGTTCCCTTTTGTTTGTCGTACTTTCTTTCTTTCCTTTTATATCTACACTTTTCTCACTATTTTACCCCCACTCAATATCATATTTTACCTACTTCATCCCACCTTATCATCCATTTTATCACTTTCCTACTTTTTAATATTATTACATTATAAAACATCCTCATCTTATCTAACTTTTTAGCATCCATCAGATGCAGTTTATCTATTTTCAACTTTTTACCTCACTAACTTACAAAATAATCTACCACATAATTCAACGTTCACACTTACCAACACAGCTTTACACATATTCTTAATAACCATGAAAGCTGTCCTTTTGGATGAACAAAAGGGGACGGATGGAGTATTAATCTATTCATAAAAAATACATTATAAGTCAATATGTTTGTAGTTGAATCTATCGGATTTCGATTATATATTATCTAGTCAAAAGTGGGACCGAGTCAAAATTTAAAATAAGATTAGTTAAGTTGAATTTATATTCACCCTAGGAGATCTATACTAGTTGAAATAGGATTTGAAAATTTGAAAACTTCACACCTTTGTGAGATCAATCGAGTAAACTAACCTGGGATTTACACAAATAGCTATCATATATCTATGTTATTATCATCAATAACTTATCATTCTCATGTCTCTTCACAACAAAAACAACAACATTTATCCAGGTAGTCCCGCAGACTCATGATTTGGGAGGAGAGGATGGGGTATTATAGACCTAAATGGAATACGCCCCATACAACCCAAGAGGAAAAAAAAACCAAACCAACTTGACAAGCATAAAAAGAAAAACAATAAAAAACGACACTCTTCTCTTCACTCTCCCACACCTAGAAGCCTGCTTCAACGACCAGCCGACTAGCTATCCACCACCTTGATCTTCTCCCTCCAACTCTCCCTGAACTGAGCCAAGTCCACCGAAATCCCTTTCATGTCTCTTCACAACTATACCAAAAATCATGACAATCTTAACACAAAAATCATGACAATCTTAAATATATTCATAACATTACACATTGATTATGTTTTAGATAAAAATATATTTTATATGAAGATAATTATTTGTTAACATTTTTATTTGATATTTATATACTTTCTATTTAATTATTTATTTACAAATAAAAACACATATACAAGATAATTTGGCTTTATTGTTTATCTTATTAAATGTTCTCTATAAATTTATATAATACCATATTAATCCAATTTTTTATTTATTTATATAAATTAGTTTATGAAATCTAATTTATATTTCAAAATATGTTTTTATCAAATTTTTATAAAATTTAATAATACATATCATCTTATTGCATTCCTCCTTGATATATATCTATATGTGTATATATCTATATAGAATTTCAAAATATGTTTATGTATGTATACAAAATTAAATTCTGAAATACAATATTTTTATATAGATATTTGATGATATATGGTAATTGTGTTATTTTATAATCTAAAAGATATGCACCCCTTTAGTAGAAATTAGACATATGATACTATTTTTAATTATTATAGTGAAGTCACATACGAGATAATAAAAATAAAAAAATGCCCTCGTACAAGATGCGGGTTATTTGCTAGTATATTATAAAAGCCGATTGTTTTTAAGTCATCACGTTATTTCTGGTCCCACAGCATATTCGATAGAAAAACAATTGATTTTATCACTTTATTATTTGATTTAATTAAATAAATTTATCTTTTTAATCCTAGTTTATTTATTTTTCTATATTTACGTGTTGAACTATATTTTTTTACCTACTAGTAGACCTGTCAATCGGGTCAGGTCAGGCGGGTTCGGGTCGGGTCGTTTTGGGTTCAGGTCAATCGTTTTACAGGTCAAATTGGGTCGGGTCCTAACGGGTTATCGGACGGGTTTGGGTTGACCCAGTGGGTTAATAAATATTTAAAACTTTTTTTTTAGGATAATCGGTCTTAGCCATTGGGGTTTGGACTCTTTAGAGGATAATCGTGCGTTAGATATCACTTGTTCTGGTAAATTCTAGTGCTCTATATGTAGAGTTGATGATGCACATATTAAATGGATTAAAAATGTGTCGATTTTCAACTTGTACAATCAAAAAAAACAGAGGACATCGAATATATTGGAAGAAAAGGTTGAAGCTTTAGCCTTATGGTGTACAATAGTAGAATTGGCTTGATGTTTTTAGCAATTAGTTGTAAGTTGTAACATTCAAATCATGCATTCTAAACTCAAATTCACAAGTCAATATCTATTAAATGAATGGGGTGCTTAATTTCACATTGCTTATGATTCAACATCTTCCCTCTTGAATGGATACATCACATTACATATACATGGTGATTTTAACATGATGTTGCATAAAAATATATACAAAAATATATCAAATTTGGGTCCATAAAGAAGGAATACAAAACCAGCTTATAAAATCATGGAATTAGAGATGTGAATGATAAGGATTAATTCTACATATAATTAAACTGTACGTTGAAGATTGCATATATAGTATGTGTGAAATGTGTTATTGTGATATTTTCATATATAGAACGCTGAGATGGGATACCTATTGTGCTACAACATGTAACATGATGTGGACCGTTAGATTAGGCTAAATGGAGGGTGAGATCTGAGGGTACATAATAGCTATATTTTGATGAGGGGTATGTGATCAAACTAACGTGGCTGTCAACATGGAAACCACCGTGATTATTGGGATTTTTCAAGAGGGAAAATCGTGTGTTGAATTCTGTTATGGCAAGGATTGTGCTGAATAGATTTAATTGATTTTTTGAAAATCAGATCAAGCTAATCGTGTTCATCAGCGTGATTCTAGGACGTTTACCTCCCTCGCCAAACCCTAAAACTCCATACAAACATTGTTGAACGAGTTACTACACTTTCGGCATTGAAGAACACTACATACGCAGAAGGCACGATCGGTAATCCAAACAACTATCTAATTCGTGTAGACGAAGTGATCGAGAAGCCAACGAAGATGTCAAGCAAACATTCACGTACTGCAGGCGTTAGAGGTAATAGTTTGCATAATCGATTGTTGAATTCTATATTGAAGTTGACAAGATCATAGATGTAGGGCAAACACGTTACATTCCCAATTAAATTTATGTTCAAAAACAACTTCCTTGATGATGTGAAAAGATTGAAATACAACTTTCCTGTATTAGAAATTTTCGCCATTAAAGAGCAATAACAGCTTCAATGCGTTTGTGAAAAACATGTTATATCCTATTGAACAACTCTGTAATCTTACAATAATTTGTTTTTCCTGTAAAATAATGTTTTTTTTTTGATGAATAAGTTGAGGTATTTGCATACAATTAACATGTTTCATTGCCAATAATTAACTTATTCAATGCATTTTTTAGGTTGCCTATATGATGATTATATTTTTCAACGTAAATGTATTTTTTTTTTGATCTGCTTCAACGTAAATGTATAAGTTGTTCAGAATGAACTAATTGAAACATATATCCTAACATGTAGAACAAGTCTATTGATATTTGCACACGTGTGCATATTTTGTTGAAATATTTTAAGAAAATAGGTGTGTTTCAATGACAATGACTATCTTATTGAATGTGTTTTTAAGATTGTCTGTGGTGATTGTATTGTTCAACAATAATCAATAGGTTGTTCAAATTAAACTAGATGAATAATATGGTTTAACATGAAGAACAAGTTTCTTATTATTGCAAATTATTTCATTTGGAGTTGAAAAATGCTTGTAATTGTAATTTCAATGCATTGTTTTGTGATCAGTTGGTACCAGTAAATGGAGTGAGTATGCGTTTGATAATGAAGAAGAATTCTCAGAAGATGATGTAGAACAATGTGATGAAGAAGATGAAGTGGATGAATCAAATGAATTCGTATACGGTACCGATTGCATCTATGATGAAATGGATAATAATGTGAAGCATTGGGTACCAAGATGTCCGAATAAGTTCAAACCTAAAGCTGGTATGAGGTTTGATTCGATGAAGACTGCTAAGAAATTCTACCGTGATTATGCGGCAATAGTTGGTTTTGATGTGAGAGTAAGCAGCAAAAGAACGTTCCCTAACTCTAAGGAGTTATGCTCGATGTACCTATGCTGCAATCGATCAGGTTCTAAACTATTCATCTATTTGAATTGAGTTCTTCTATATAATATTTTGATTCTTTTTAAATAGCATAAATTATTCATTACATTAAAAATACTTTTTCATTATCAGAATACAACTTATTCATGAATTGTTTTCAACAGACATATTCAGGTTTACGGGTAGTCATTAAGAGCTTATTCATTAATGTATTCACTATGATGTGGTCGAGCAGGTTTCAAGAATACTGGAAATAGTAGTGGTAAAAGGAGGACGTCATTAAATCGGGTTGGATGTAAAGCATGGATCAGCATCAAATATGGCGGGGGAGGTACATATTGCTATGGAAGGTTCATGGAAGTGCACACTCATGACTTGATACCAAAAAATGCAAAACACCTACTGAAAAGTAGTAGGAAAATGTCTATTGGGCACAAGAAATTTATGCTCAACTGTGCAAAGGCGTACATTGGTCCAGTTGGTTCGCATAATCTGCTTAAACAACTCGTTGGTGGTTATTACAATCTTCAAGTTACTTCAAGGGAATTCAGAAACTACAAACGAGATTTGATGCAAAACATTTCCGGAGCGGATGCACAAATGGTAATAGATAAGTTCAAAAAGAAGAAGGAGATCAGTAGTGAGTTCATTTTCGAGTATACAGTGAACGAGTCAAACCAACTTACGAGGATGTTTTGGTGTGACACAATATCAAGACGCAACTACGCTGCGTTTGGTCAGGCTGTATCGTTTGATTCAACATACGGCACAAACAGGTAAATATTACTAAGCGCAATTAAACTTATTCAACCAACTTTAAGTAGTTTTTCAACAGTAATATGCTTTATAACTAAACTTGTTCAATTCAAGATATGGACGTGTTAAATGTAGTGTATAAAATTGTTCAATTCACGCTTTTTTGTAGGTACTGCATGGTTTTTGCTCCTTTCACTGGGTTAGACAATCATAAGAGGTCTGTGAATTTCGGCTGTGGACTTTTGATGAAGGAAGATACAGAATCTTATGTGTGGTTGTTTGAACAATTCAAAAGGGCAATGATTAAAGAGCCATTACTGATAGTGACCGATCAAGATTGTGCCATGAAGGTAGCTGTAGAACAAGTGTTTTAGAATAATAGACACCGATAATGCATGTGGCATATCATGGAGAAGGTTTCTACAAAAGTTGGAACATCCAAGGTTAATGAACAAGGTTTCAGGCGAGATATGGGCAGACTTGTGAGGAGAGATCAATTAACGACAGCTCAGTTTGAAGAAGGATGGGAAAATTTTGTTGACAAGCATGAGTTACACAACAACCAATGGCTGAAAGATATGTACCAACTTAGATCATTTTGGACACCTGTGTACTTCAGAGACATTGTTCTAGATGGTTTAATCAAGACATGCAACATCTATTTCGGAGTCCCAAAATAGCTTCTTTGGCAAGTATTCGAACAATAACTTCAGCCTCGTTGAATTAATGATGCATTTTGATAGTGCATTAGAAAAACAAAGACATGATCAATTACGAAATGATGTTGACTCGGATACAAGAGCATATGAACTCAAGACTCCACTCCCACTTGAGAAACATGCTTCTGAAGTGTATACACTTAGCATCTTTGCTCAAGTCCAAGATGAAATACACGACTCTTGTTAGTATTTTTGTGTCATCAATGAGAGCAAAGGTATGCTGTTGTTTTTCAATGTACATAATGGTGTTTTTCATTAAAGTTGTACTCATTTCTATATAAACATGTTTTTTTCAATAGATATAATGTTGTTCTTCATTATCCATATCCTTATATATTTGTTAAGTAAAAAATGAGGAGGATCTTATACAATGTTTAACCATTTTTTAGGTGATGAATATGTTGATTATATCATAAGGGAAGGGAAGGATGATTTTTTTGACGTGAGATACACACTATTGGATGGATTCACCACTTGTTCGTGCATGATGTTCAATAGGATTGGATTGCCGTGCTGTCATATATTTGCTGCATTAAAAGTAAATGGAGTTCCAGAGATCCCGGAACGATTGATAATGCAACGATGGATCATGGGGGCAAGTCGAACATTATCTACAACAGAATTGAAAGATGTCTTCAAACAAAGTGCGCAGCTAGAAAGGATGGAGTCTAAAAAGAGTGAGCTATGGTCGGCAATATATACATGTGTTGGAATCTCACAAAACGATGAGAGTAAGATGGATCTCATGCTGGAAAAGATGGATGAATTGAAGAATGTTTTGGAGGATGATGAAAATGGTATGTGAAATGCTAATACATGCAGATATGAGTTTGAGGAGTACGTAGGAGTAGGTGTGCCGGATGAAATTGAGGTCCATCCACTAGGAAAAGCCAAGAACAAAGGTAGTGGAAAGGGGGGAAGGCCAAAGGCTGGTAAGGGAGATAGGATAAAGGGAGGGAAGGAAAATGTCATTGCTACTAAAACAAAGGACTCAAATAAAGGGAAAAGGAAATGCAGAAAATGTGGTCAATATGCTGGACACGACAGCCGAAATTGCAAGGAGATGCTATATAAGTAGATTTGTGTCGATGAAAAACACTTAGTTATTTATGCTGGATTTGTTTTGTTATTCAAATTGTTTCTTGGAATTATTGTTATGCATAGACGGTATTGACGTTTTTGTTTTAATCATTATGTCATTAACAATGACGTTCAAATAGATTTATTGACTTAAATAGTTAATATAATTTGTTGAGTTGAACAACATTGCTGTCCGATTTCATTTAAATGACTTATTCGTTTGATTGTAGTATGCATTCTTGAAAAAGTAAAATGTATAACATATAATTGTTGTTGAATAAGTGATAGTGTTGTTTCGAACAATATCTTTGAATTGGTATTTTTTTTAACGATATGAACAAAATGATCATGTTATTCAACTATCATAACAATCATTTTCAATAACAGAAAACTATAAGATTGTAATATGTTTTACTAGTATTATGAAAAAGTAATAATCGCTTTATGAATAATAACAATATATTACGCATGAATGATATAATTTGATGTGGACTAGTACACATCATTCAAGAATGAATATTAAAAATTATTAAAGAAACACATATGTTTTCGAAAAAAATGAAAATGTGTCTTTGGACAAATATCACTCATGACATTCCTAAAGTGGAAATGAATCCATCTTAAAAATTCAAATAAATGTTCAAATAAATAAGGTTGTGCATATTCATCCAGCTCGACGACGTTCAGCATTAATGCGTTCCACATCACGAGTTGCTTTCTCCTTGAATTGTTGGCACATGAAGTTGAACTCTGTAAGTAATAAGGTGTGTAGGTACTTTATCCGAAGGAGAATGATAGACTTCATAGAACGAGCTTTGAAACCGGTATCCCAACACCTTACATCATCACCGAAGTAGGTTTCCATGTGACGCATGCAGTAGATGCCACAATCAATCTTGTTAAGGTCATCTCTCCAAGACATTTTCAAGAGAGAAAACTTCTTCTTTTCAAAAGGCGACACTTTCCTCTTCAACCCCTTCGATTCCATGTATTGAACAAACATTCCTTAATGCATGCAAATTATACGTTCGATTAGTACCCGCTACCACAGAATACTAAGAATATTCGGATCATTTGAAATTACTCACCAAAACTTTTATAAGCAGTCCGTATTTGCCATTAATGTCACCATCAGCAGCTGTAGAGTTATCTATAACCTCGACGATGTGTTTTGCAAAATTGATGCATACTATATAATAGTGAGAATGTTGAAGGATTGCAAAGAACACCTGCGAACATTAATTATTAATGTAAGCATGAAAAACAACGAGAAAAATGTAAGCATGAAGGGGCAAACATTAACAATACTACTATAAAAAACGTACCAAATCCACCTCGGCCAGTTTAGTGAAAGGAGAATTCTTGATTAGAGAGTCCATCTCGCGTTGGAATGCTCTATATTTCTCATTGTATGTGCGATTGCCTCCATTTACAATAGAGCCCAACTGAAAATCTCAAAGATAAAATTAAAATTTTTCATAGAAAAATGTGAAAGGGGCGTACCATCAATGATGGACGAACAAAAAGACGTTTAGGAGTCAAAATGTCTCTTTTATCTTCATCTTTGTTGAGGAGTGAACACCATATATCAACAATACTGATTGTTACATGAGTACCTTCCTCAAGAGATTTGAATTCACCAGCATCCAAAATACCACCTTGATGAGAGAATATGACATCCCTGCATAAACGGTTATTTTAGCAAGGAAATTCTTTACTTTTTACGAATGAGAATGAAACTGTACGTACTCTTCATCTATGTACTCCGTTATGTAGGTGTAAATGTTCTTCTGCTCTTTAGTAGCATGGGTTTTGGTGCTGACGGCTCTTAAGAGAAAAGGGCTTCTCTTTGACTCCGATATCTTTGATTCTCTTTTGGATATCAACTTTGAATTACCCGAAGGGGTTTGAAAGTCCTCATCACTGTCGATATCGTCTTTGATCTGTATATTATATATATTAAACTAACTAAACGAATATAGTTGAAAAACTATTAACAAATGATAGAACAACATCCAATTTAGTTAAAAAAAGACGTAAAAACTGAATGAATAATATCTCAATGGCTACTGCAAAACATATTATTTGTTGCAAAACAACTAGTGAATAAGATGTAAGGTGCATTTGAAAAACACTCAATGAATGCTCCATAAATGGATATTGAAAAACAATGTGTTGTGTGTTGAAAAATATTTCAGCGGAACCCGATAGTGTTCGAACATAAAACTACGTATTGAATAAAGAAAAGATAGAAAATTGGAAAAAAATGAACGATGAAAAACACAACGCAATACATAGAACAACTAAAAACAAAAGAAAGAAAGAGTTGAAAAATATATCATATCATGTCGAACAACTCAATTTAGATGAAATGAAAAAGTCTGTTCATAATACTGCATAAGTTGAATACATTTCCGTTATAGTTCACACATGTTACTTGCATGGAGAGTTGTTCAGTAACATCTACAAAATTCACTCCACGCATTTCCCTTACATTTGTTAACATAGTGCAAAGTAGTTTGATGTTTCTTAAGTCTTATGCGAGAAAGTTGAGTTACACAACAACATTACAAATTCACACTTATTTCTGAGTGGGGCGCCTAACACGCTCACTCTTTCTAGTGCTTACCACATTTTTTTGAGCACCCCTTTTAGTTCTTGACTTATTTGCTTCAACTTGGGTCGGATCTTGAATGGGCTCCGATGAAGAGTCAGGTTGTTCAGCTCCATGTGAGATAACACCACTTGCATTAGGAGCATTTTTTGACGACAGCTCATTAACAACATCTTCAATGATCCTCCTAGGAGATACCGGTTGTAAACACGAAGGAAAACAAATCACAACTCAAATAATGGGCAACAAAATGTTTGAAAATTGTAGAGGTATTATACCATATTCAAAGCAGAATAAGTATCATGTTCAACATTTACCTGAGGTGGACAATCATTCTCCACAACATCATCCATTCCGGTATCACCATCAATAGCCTACATAGGGTTTTTTCAGAAGAATATTAAGACATGAAAACATTGCATATGAGATATGAAGTTGAAAGTGACTTACATGATCGGTTTCATGGTCAGGGTTCTACTCAGCATCAATATCTGTCATGTTGTCATCAGCATCAATACTTGGCTGAGTCTCGACGTCTCCTGGCAATTCCTGTAAAAAACCACCAAATCTACGATAAAAAAATGTTCCTACACTCTCAAACATATTAACTTGCAAACTAAGTCAAATGACTTAGTTTGAACATAACCTTGTCCACATCTGGTGATACATGTGATGTTTGAGGATTTGAACTCGTCATAGTAGTGTCTTCAACCTAAAAAACATAATAATGAGGAATAACACATTAATTGAAATAAATCTGACTTGTATGAAACTTGATTGGATGTATGAATATTTTACCTCCTTCTCAGCATCTATACTCTCATTATTCACCACGAGTGTGTCTCCCTCCTTAGTGTTCCCCACATCAACCTGATCGAACTCCTGACCATCAAACATCAAAAGAAACATATCAAAAAAAATTCATAAAAAAACATCAATTCCTATTGATCTATTTCCTTTTCAGAAACAATGACCTGGTTGTTCACCGCATGTGTATCCACCTCCTTATCATTACCAGGATCAGCTGCCTCCAACTTCTGAACATAAAACAACAAATACACTTAGTGCAAACATCGATCAGGCTTTAAAATGTGCTCAAATACAAAGATGTTAGAAATTTAAGTGTTATTACCGTGACAATACCATCCTGCATCTCTGAAACTTAGGAGTAGGGATTCACCACAACATAATCATGCATTCAAACAATGATAAAAGACCAACTCAACTCATAATCTCATGGGTGACTTTTGCCACAATTGAACACATCAAAATCTCAACTCTCATAAAGACATTGACATGCAATCCAACTCATGGGTGACTTTTGCCACAATTGAACACGTTAAGATCTCGACTTTCATGAAGATGTTAACATGCAATCCTACTTGTTGTCTAAGGGTCTTAACATTCATCTTAACCCGGATAGTCCCGATTCACAACCTAATCTTTCAATTCGTTTGCAAAAGAGAACATGCCCCAATTTTCATTAAGGAATTAATCATGCAAGAAGGATTGAAGGATGGAGACTACAAGTCAAGCATAGATTTAAGCATCAAGGTCTCAAATGCATGTTCATGGTGGGTTTCACCCCACACCTAGCAAGATGACTACTCACACATCACAAACACACAAACAACGAAAGAGAAGAGGGAGACATAATAGAAAACAACAACTTAAATTAAACAAAGAGATCCAAACTTACAAGCCTTGCAAACTCCACAACTTCACCCTACAAACCTTCCTCCTCCATGCCCACCCACTTCCCTCCTCTCCAAGAGGGAGAGTGAGAGAGCCCCCTCTCTAACCCAAGCTTCCCACACAAGCCTCCTTCTCTTCAAACTAAGCTAACCCTAGAAAAAGAGCCAAAGAAGGACTTTTATAGCAGCCCCAAAAGTCAACAAAGAAGCCTGCCAAGTCTGCCACTTTTGTCCCCCTTTTCGAATTCAAAAAATCCCGCAAAAAGCATTACTTGGGCGGCAAGGATTCGCACGGGCCGACCATGGGCAGATCGCGGCCGACCAAGTTTTGGTCGCAGCAGAGTAGGTCGCGACCGACCTAGGGGGGGGGGGGGTCGCGGCCGACCTCCGACAGAACCTTGTTTTCTTCGCGTTTCGCTCGAACTTGCTTCATTGCTTAACCTTCTTTTGGGGTTTCTTTTTCGATGATTCTTGGGTTCCTTTTAGACTTCTTGTAGCTTCTTTTGAGACACTTTTTGACTTGAAGATCCATCCTTGAAATCCTTGAAAAGCTCCACTTGACTTGACTACGAACACCGCAACACCGTCATCTCCTAGAATGCTCGGAAAAGCTCTAAAACTCCTCTAAAATGCTCCAAATACCTACAAAACACAAAACAACACACAAACAACTCCAACCTTCGAAAGAGAGAGGAAATCTCATGCAAAACACACAAACACATAGGAAAATATGCAAATCAAACTAGAAAACAACCTAAGTAATCTAACTAAAGCACGACATCATCCGTCCACAATGGAACTTCAGATTGAGTAACCGACTCTCGTACTCCATTGCCGTGATGTTCTCCATCTTGAGTGATGCCGTCTTGTGGAGCTAGAAGAAGAGATCTGGCTGTTTGGACAAGGGCTTTCGAAACACCGTCTATCTTGCATTCATCAGGAGCATTACTCGTATGCTCAACAATCATTATGATAATCTTAGCAAGTTTCCTCAGATGCTTCCCCATGGTTGCATTGAATTCCTAAAAATAAACAACATACGTATAAGATTATTTATAACATGTTTCAAGAACATACACTATTATTCAAAGTCACAAAAATAGCATATCAGATACTTATTTAGAATCTCACAAAATGTTTTTCAACTAAAAAATTAACATATTGCAATGCAAAAGAGTTCGATGTGAATTGAATAAGCATTTAAAATATACAAAGCAGAATGTTGTGATTTGACTAAAACACCTAAATACATTACCTGAACTGAATTCTTCTTCTCACCTTTGGGGGTCTCCGATTTCTATCCAGAATGGTTTTGCAATGGTGGACCATGAAGCCTTCCCCTGCCAAATCCTCCTTTCTCTATCTCAAAAATCTCCCTGTCTAGCACATCACCGTTAGTCAAACCAATGAATGATGGGATCACCCTTGGAATAACCATACGGGTGCGGTAATTCACCACTCGGTCCATGTACAGAACCTGTACACGATTTGAACAAAACACCATGCATTTAATTTACTAATAGGACTACAAAATTATATAATAATTTTTTCAAGAAAAATTAATATATTGTTCAATAAGTTGTTGTGACATTTTCATCTAGATAATCAACTTTCTTACAAAAAAAAAATACATCATAGACTACATATTTAAAGGGAATAATAGTGGTTCATAATTATATTGTACGTTTTTCAATTAAGTTCACTAACTTTGTCACAGCAATAATATTTTAAAATGTTCAATAAGGTGGTCTAACTTCTTATTCATTTGTTCGTATCAGTGAAGTATGATTGGCTTGCACAACATCTTTAACAGCATGAAAATTAATTTAAAGATTGAATAGTAAAGAGAAGAGTAACTTACAATCAAGAAAAAAATTGGACCAGAGAACGATGAAGTAGGATTGGCTTGCCATTTTTTAGTAGCCTCATCCAACACCTTCAACACAAGACCACACCAGTTGTACTCCCTTGTCCTTTTGATCTCACCCAATGGCAACACCAAGTTCTGATTGCACACTCCACTAAGTTTTGGTTCGATGATGCAAGAGAAGAACAGAACGAAAAAGTCTTGCATAAAGACGTCCACTTCTGAAACTGTTGACATTCCTTTTAAAACATCTGAGTGTCTGATATTGTGTCCATATGCATTCTCCTTGCTTGAAGCCAGATTGAGATGGTTTCTCCATTCTTTTGTTACATCATTATTGTCCCTGAGGAGGGTTCTCTGCAACGTCTCTGGCCCATGTGGAATCCCAAAACAGAGATGGACATCTTCTTCATCAACATCCAAAGTCTGTCCATTCTCCAATGTCAATGTACCCATCCTCGGATCGTAGTTACTAGCCAGCCAGTGCCCAAGTTTGCTGAAAGAAAAAACAGGAATTATGTCATTGCAAATATACTACATATGCCAAACAAAAAAAAATGACTAGTGGAAGCCATTGAATATCATACCGAGGGATGTCTAGTGGAGGAAGATTAAGGAAATCACCAAACCCAGCATCACGAATCGCTTCCTTTTTTTCCTCGTCTTTAACATTGCTCGGAATTGATGCAAAATAAGAAGGCTGGCTTCGATGCGCAATACTTGGATAAACAACCTTTGACGTAGTTTTGTCTAGGTCGATCACAGGATTAGCCTCTTTTGCCTTCACCTTTGTGGTCTTCTTGTTCTTCAAAGTTTCCAGCACTTTCTTAACCTTGATGATATCCTTGTTCTTGGGTTTAACGATGCCCTTATTGCTAATCCTCTTAGCAATAGGTACATCATTAGAATCTTCATAATCATACCTTCTTGTTTAGCTCTTTTCACTGTACAAATCAGAATTTGAAATTAATACAATTGTAAAATATCAAAAAGTTGTAACAAATGAGAAGCTATATAACGCACCTTTACTAGTTGATGGTTTTTTTGAGCATTTTAGTATTTTTCTTCGATCTCTTTGGTGCTTCCTCATGGTCTGGACTATCGGATGACTCCTCAGGTACTTTCAATTTTTTTCGTGAAATATTTAAATTGGGATTAGACATAAGAATAAGGTTTATCATGACTTATACAACTAAAAATATGCGAATTTACCTTTAGAAATCATCTTGTGTTTCTTCAGCTTGACAGTTTTGTGCCTAACTCTTAGTTCCTCTTCATCATCGGACTCTTCTGATTCAGCATCATTATGCTTCTGGCTTTTGCCTGAGTAATATAGTGAATATTATATACACTTTCACAAAGTAACAAACAAAATGATATAACTTGAAAGTACACAAGCTATTTGAACCTTTCTTCATTTGCTTTTTATGCTGTAAACTTTCGCTTGATGATTCGTCGTTGCTGTCAGTGACCGATAACTCCTCCTCTGAGCTTGAATTGGGGTCAAGATCAAAGAATTCGTTGTCCTCATCACTTTTAGATTGTTCCTTCGTACGAATTTTTTTGGACATTAGCTTTGACTTCTCAATGTTGTCTCCAACACCTATAAACAAATAAAAACAGAAAAATCAATCGTATTCATAACAGGGTACTAGGATTCTTCATACGTATTCAGGTATTTGTAAGATGTTTTTCAACTATATGATTAACAACATCGTATTGCAAAACATTTTGAAACCAATTGCATAAGTGTTAAGAAAGTAAAAAACAGTGTGGTGTGGGTTGAAAAATAATTTTGACTCCTAATCAATTATGGAATATCTTATTGTATTGAAAAAGAAAAGTATGAGACTTGAATAATAAACAAACAGTGTTAAAAAAGGTCTTGATTCAAACCTTTTCAACATTTACAACTATACTTTTCAACATAAGTAATGCACAAAATTTCACAGCTTGTTCTTATACAATATAGCAACACCAACACTAAAACAGTATGATATTTCGATGGAAAAACATAGAGGCACTCATTGAACAACTAACGAATTGAAGAACAAACGCAAACGAAATGAAAAACTACGTCATCACCCTTGTTGTATGCACAAAAAAATTGAAAAACAGTGGCATATGATAATTCCATGGACAATCAAGATCAATGTTTTACCTCTTTCGACCTTCCTCTTCCTTGGAATCTTCTCAATAGTCTTCGCCATAGATATGTGCAAACAATTCGATAAACACCCGTTAAAACCCAATTAGGAATTGCGAGAACCAACAAAAAGCCCCAAATTAGACTATGGACCTCCTACCGAGGATTTTCACATAAACCCTAGAATTTGCCCCTTTTAAAACATACGAAATCTAAAGGTTTGTTCAAGAATCTTAAACCTAAATGCATCAATTTCGACCCACAAGCAAACCAACTCGATGTTTGAGTACTGAAAATCAAGAATCGAAACCCTAAAAATGAGAGTAGCTAAATCGGAAATTCGCAGGGGGTTTTTGAATCAAATAAGAGGGAAAAAACTACAGAGGAGTAACTACTACTTACCAAGAACACTTGAGCGGGAGAAAATCATCGATGAGGACTATGGGGAAGATGATCTCTTTCAATGGAGAATGAAAGCTTTTGTGTTGGAGCTTTCGAGAAGACGGCGGATTTGTGACAGGAAAGTGAGAGAAATTGTTTTTAGATGAAAATTATCGGGTATGGAAGGGGGAAGATCTTCCAAGATATTATTTCACCCAAAAAAACGGGATTGAATAATTTTTACTAGATAGAAGCGGAAAATTTGGAATTGCCTTTTGATCTAGTGTTTCTCCACCCTAACGCAAATATACACCCTTTTTTAAATAAATCCGGGCCGTTTGATTATATTGATCCAATGGTCCCCATAACAGCTCATGTTACACTCTAAGAGGTAGTTTTACTAGAGCATTTTTCTATTTATATATATATATATATATATAAAACGAAAATTTGGAATTTGGAATTACCTTCTATAGAGAACAAGTGAACAAATCTCATCCTACGGATGAGATTTGTAATGGATGGTGAGATATTAGTCCACAATATCCAAAAATAAGAAAATCACAAAAAATCTTAAATAGGAGAGATTTTCTCCATCATCTACCAATTATAACTACCATAAATACAATTCTGTAAAATCAGAATTTATGCTCCATTGTAGATCCAGAAGAGACGCTCCCAAAAATCATTGGCCTCCATTGCAGCCTCCACCACTTCGCCGGCCACCACGTCGCCGTCCTCCATTGTTGTTCGTCGTCCGTTGCGCAGTTGCCCATTCGCAGTCCCTCATTTGCCGTCGTCGTGGTGGTTCGCCGCCTTTATTGCTGTAGTTCTCCGTCCATTACGCAGAACCGATCGTGGTGATCTCCGGCATGTATTGTGGTGAGCCGTCCATTGCGCAGGCGCCCATTCGCAATCCCCATTCGCCGTCGTCGTGGTGGTTCGCCGGCTTGTATTCCGGTGGTTCGCCGTCCATTGCGCAAAACCCCCCATCGGAACCATCGCATCGAACCACCATGTCGCCAAAGCCACCACGAACCACCATGCTGCGCATTATTAATCGTATAAATATAGCATAAGGTAATTTTGTATATAATTTTTTCATTATGTATATGATTGATTTGATTTAGTATATGGCGTGATTTTCTGTGGAAATTGTTTACGTGGCCTATTTCTACAGATCAAGATGTATATAGGTATAATAATAATGTATATGACAACCAGAGGAATGTATATACGAAATTTGTCTCCACTCGATTGTTTCTGTGGCCTAATTCTACGGATTAAGATGTATATAGGTACAATAATATTGTATATGATAACCCGAGGAATGTATATAATTTTTTCATTATGTATATGATTGATTTGATTTAGTATATCTCAACCGCATTTCGCCGGTCACCACCATTGCGTCGACCACATCGAACCACCATTGTGCCGGCCGTCAGAACCACCAATTCGCTGGAAAGTCTCGTCGGAACCACCACATTGAACCACCACGTCGCCAAAGCCATCACTAACCACCACGTTGCCAATTATTGTATATATGTACAGCAATATTGTATATGACAGCCTGAGGGGTATATAAATTAAATTTGTTGTGGTTGAATTGTTTATGTGACCTATTTCTTCAGATCAAGATGTATATGTGTATAGTAATATTGTATATGAAAACGTAAGGCATGTATATACGGAATTTCTTGTGGTTAGATTGTTTATGTGACCTATTTCTACAGATCAATATGTATATATGTACAGTAATACTGTATATAACAACCTGAGAAATGTATATATGAAATCTATTGTATTCATATGTTTAATCGTACATTAATCAATTCTGCCGGAATATTGTAAATATAGTGTATATAATGATCTCATGATGTATATACAAAACTATAACATGTGTATATAGTTAATAATTCGTACAAGACATATGGATATCCAATATGTAATTAACGCTTGCTATAATTACGAGATTGAGTTGAAATTTGAAAATTAGTTAACAATTTCTACAATTAAGGGATTCCTTTTGTAATTTTTCTATAAATCCGAAAATTACAAGACTGTAAATATAGTGTATATAATGATCACAGGATGTATATACAAGACTATAACATGTATATTGATTCGGCCTATTTTGTATAGGATAACTCTCGTATTTTAGAGCTATATTGAGAGTGTTTAGATTAGTTTTGAGCGTTATTGTAATATCAAGACCGAAGACACAGAGTATGAAGAATCAAGAGTTAAAGAGCTTAAAGACGAAGATTCGCCACTGCATGGATACCGCGGTCGCGTTGTCTATGACGCGGGCGCGGTGGCGTGAAGGAGCGAGCCAACCAAGACCATGAAGGCCGCGGTCGCGTTGCCTATGGCGCGGTCGCGGTAGAAGCCGACTCGGATTTGACCATTTGAAGGCTGCCGCGAGCGCGGTTCTGGTGCCGCGGTCGCGGATGTGATCGACTTCCAAGCGGACGAGATTTCACCGTTTCTATCTTGTTTCCTTTCTTATCTTTCGGTTTCCTATCTTATTTAGTCCGAAAAGGTTGATCCTTGGGGCTATATAAGGGGAACCTTTCTAGGTTTTTAGGATATCCAATACTTGTCAATCAATTGTCTTTCAATAAAGATTAGAGTTTTCTTTGTAATGGAGAACTAACTCTCCTCTGGAGTTTATTCAATCAAGGAAGCTTTATTATGAAGTTGTGAAATTTTGGTAAAATCTTTATCCCTAGGTCTTTATTGATACTCTTGTGCTTCATCCCATGATCTATGTTTGATTTTATGAGCCTGATCAACTTGTTTGATTGATTTAGATCTATTGTTTGAATTAGGATTGGTTGTTGTCTATGCATCTTTCCTATTCTCGAAACAACTCTATTCTAGGACCGTGGACTAGTTTAGGGAAGAGTATTCAATGGTTTAATTGTGCATGAGACTCGTAGCTTGATTGCATGATTTGATTTCCTTTTATCCCTGTGCTCTATGCTAATTCTAGGTTAAGCGTCCTTGCCTAGGGTTATAGAATTGCTTGGACCGTGGACTTGCGATTTCTAATGATTGGGATTGGAATTGACCTAGGCATATAAAGAGGTGGATGAATTCATGATCAACGGATTAGTAAAGTGGAATTGATTGGATAAACTCTGCTTGATAACTTTGATTGAAACCAACTTTCAAAACCCCCTTTTGATTACTTGCATGAAAACCACTAAAATCTGAATAAAAACTGATTCCTTTGGGTTCGACCCCTTGCTTGCCTATTATACTTTTGTTTGCATGTTTGAGATTTATTTTTGATAAGGGAACAACGACTTTGCCCGAGTCAAATTTTGGCGCCGTTGCCGGGGAATCCTTTTTCTTGTTTTGATTTTGTGTATTTTCGTGTTCTGCGGCCAAACCGCGCCCGCGGCCACCTCGGCGCGCCCGCGGTTCGTACGTAGAACCGTCTTTTGGGTGCGGGCCTAACACATGGTCCGTACCCGGTCTACTAATACTTCCCCTGTTCGTTTTGATCCAGAAATTAACAGGACTCTTCGGAAGATAAGGAGTGCTCCCAGACCCTCTACATCTTATAACCTTCTTGAATCTCTCTCTCTCTCTCTCTCTGATTCTGAACCAGAAGACGTCATGGCGGAACAAACTATTCGCCAACTCACGGCGCCTGATCTCCAGCAACAGCAGCTCGCTGTTCAATTCCCCGAACTCGAGGAGGGTGTGAAGTTCGAATTGAAGTCTGGCCTCATCCACCACTTACCCAAATTTCACGGGTTGAATGGTGAGGACCCGAACAAGCATCTCACTGAATTCCACGCGGTGTGCGTGAGTATGAAGCCTACTGATGTGACGGAGGATCAAATCAAGCTCCGGGCTTTTCCCTTCTCTCTTGAAGACACCGCCAAGGATTGGCTCCTTTATTTGGTGCCGGGTTCTATCACTACTTGGGCGGCCATGAAGAAGGCGTTTCTTGAAAAGTACTTCCCTGCTTCCAAACAAACATCTATTAAGAAGCAGCTCAGCAGTTTGGAGCAAGGGGAAGACGAGAACCTCTATGACTATTATGAGCGCTACAAGCGGCTCATCGCGAGTTGTCCCTACCATGGCTACCAAGCCAAGGATCTTATTTGCTACATCATTGAGGGACTCTGCGACAATGACAAGAGGCTCGTGAATGCATCTTGTGGGGGTAGTTACGAGAACTTAACCCCCGCTGCAGCTTTTCAGAAAGTGGAGATCTTGGCGGAACAAGCCCGAAATCAAAGGTCAAGGACCAACGTGAGGTCCGTTAGTGTGGTGAATGAGTCCCTAAATGCTGAAGTAAGGGAGCTCAAGGATCTTATGAAGCAGCTGCTCACGAAGAGAACGGCTCAGCAAGTCAATGCTTGCGGTCTTTGCTATGACGCGAGCCACCACGCAGATCAGTGCCCTACTATTCAAGAGACCGAGGAGTCGGTCAACGCTATTGGCAACTATGGTGCGCCCCGGCCCCGGAATGATCCTTACTCTAACACCTACAATCCGGGGTGGGCGAACCATCCTAATCTACGGTGGAGCAACCAGCAGCAGCAAGACCCACCACAACAGCAGCAGCAGTACGCTCCTCAGGGCCAGCAACAACAGTTTCGGTCCAATAACTATGCCCCGAGAGCGCCTGGCCCATCTCAGAATGATGCTATTACCGCTCTCTTAAAGGAGAACCAAAAGACGAAGCTGCTGTAAAGAATCTTGAGACTCAACTGAGCCAACTTGCCACCATGATCAATAGGCTCGAGTCTAAGGATTCCGGGAAACTTCCTTCTCAACCGCTCAATCACAAAGAAAATGTCAGTGCCATGAATTTGAGGAGCGGTAGAGTATTGGCGAGTCGGGAATCACCCACTGGTGATGAACCGCGGCCGCGTTCCCCTGGCCGCGACCGCGCCGGGGCGACAGCACATGAAGACAAAGCCTCTGTGAGAATTCCGCGCCCGCACTCTCTCCTCCGCGACCGCGAAATTCCAACAGAGCGTATGGACCACGAGAGGCGTAGCGACCCGCGACCGCGGAGTATGGACCGCGCCCGCGGTAAGGAGGCCGAGAGAAATTTCGAGGCTTTACTCGACTATGCTTTTAAGAATTATTCACCTCCTCGCCCGAGCTCTCCTAGACGGAACCGCGCTCCAGCAGCAGAAGAGGACGATGGCTATGTGGCTCAACCTCTTCCACCATTGGATTCTTTCAAGCCCTCTCCTCCATTCCCCGATGCTCTCAAGGACACAAGGAAGCCGGCACATGACAAGGAACTCTTCGAGACCTTCGCCAATTGTCGGGTAAATGTCCCTCTCCTTAATCTCATCCAAAGTGTCCCTCGTTTTGCTAAGTTTATGAAAGAGTTATGCACCATAAAACGAAAGAATAGGACTAGTCCTAAGATTGAAAAGGTAGCTCTAGTTGAAAAGAAGCAGGATAGCAAAATTGAGACTTGTAATTCCTTACTCCAAAAGCAATTACCTAAAAAATGCTCAGACCCAGGAAGATTCACCGTCCCTGTCACTATTGGAGAAACCAAAATTGAGCGTGCTATGCTAGATTTAGGTGCCTCCATTAATGTTCTTCCAGCTTGCATGTATGATAGGTTAGGCCTTGGCCCTTTAAAGGAGTCTGATATTGGTATTGAATTGGCTGACCACTCTAACGTGCGCCCGAAAGGGTTAGTTGAGGATGTTCTAGTGCAGGTGCAGGGTTTGATCTTTCCTGCAGATTTTTATATGATGGAGATAGGCGAAGGGCGGTACGACCCGGTTCTCTTACTTGGTCGTCCATTCATGAAAACCGCCAACACGGTCATTGACGTTGCCAATGGATCTCTTTCCATATCTCATGGTGGCAACACGGTCCGAATTGATGTTGATGAGGACCCGTATTGATCGTATCCACGTCGAGCCAACGACGTTAAACAAAAGCGCTGCTTGGGAGGCAACCCAAGGATTAGTTAGATTGTTTTTCCATTCCTAGCTTAGGATTTGCTTGTGTTTTTAGCTAACATGCAGGTACTAGGTCCGAAAGGAAATGCCTGGCGTGAAGCCGCGCCCGCGGTGGATCGTCAGCGCGCCCCGACGAACAGGTACTAGCCCGTGCTCGCGGCAACCATACTGCGTCTCGGTTTTAGCTCGTTTTTATTTTGAAAAAGAAAAGAAAAAAAAGAGAGAAAAAAAATATGAAAAGAAAAAAAAAAAAAAGAAAAAAAATTTGAAAAAAAAAGAGGACTTTTTGATCCCATTCTACCTCTATATTTTTCATCCATCTATATCCATTCTACCCATCATCTATCTTTCCACCTTCTATTTCTTCTTTCCATTCATATTTGTACTTTTCATTCTCTGGCTATGTGTACAGCCTAAGTATGGGGGAGCTTTGTTTCTCCGGGAGTTCTCTTCTCTACAGCTCGAATTCGAGTATTGACCCATCCTCCAAGAAACGAGCCAAGATACGAAGGTTGCTTACACATCACACTTTTCGAGACGAAGTCAAGACATTGTCCCTGCACGAGATCCGCGCCCGCGCTTCATGAGCCGCGCCCGCGGTGACCACCTGTGGATGACTTCCCTCTCTGCATCAATTCCGCGCCCGCGCCCCTTTTTCCGCGCCCGCGGTGAGCCATCCGATTGGATGTACGAAGCTTTCCATTCTACCACCTTTGAAGAGTTCTTCCATTCCACCCCTCTTCATCGATTGTGAGTCTTCTGATATACCTTCTTCCTTGCTTCTATCCTTTCTCTTTGCTTCATTGAGGACAATGAAGGATTAAGTATGGGGGAAGGAGTACTCGCATTCGCTTATCCTAGTTAGCTTAGTTAGAGATTTGCTTCAGATTTTTGATTTTCTTCTTTTCATGGAGCACTTGCACCATATTTTTGCACAATAAAGAAAGAAAGAAAAAGAAAAAAAGATAGAAAAAGCCATAAAAAGTGAAAAAAGGCATATAAATCCTAGGATGAGTCGAAAACCCGAAAGGGCGGCTCAGGTAATAAGCAGGTAACCCGGACCAGCATTAGGCTGGGGTAATATGAGGTTCATGAGAGTTGTGAGTTTTTGTGAGCACACCTATTGAAAAATGAAAAGAGCGGTTAGGTGAAAACCCGAAAGGGCGCCTAAGTAGAATTGAGCGGTAAAATTTGAGTGTTTTAGGATCATTCTTGCTTGGGGACTTTGGGGCTTACATGTTAGATTTGGGTAGATCCTAGGTTGCTCTCTTTCATGCTTTTTAGAGCTTAAGTGTTATATCTTATTGTGAGGTGTGTGTTTGAGCTTCATTTGTTTTATGCTCATGATTTCTCTATATTTTGGGTTCGGGTTGTGAGTTGAGTGTTTTTATCTTCCCTTGTATTTCCTGAGATCTTAGATGTGCTACTTTGTTAGATTTGTTTTGAGCTTACTCGAGGACGAGCAAGATCTAAGTATGGGGGAATTTGATTCGGCCTATTTTGTATAGGATAACTCTCGTATTTTAGAGCTATATTGAGAGTGTTTAGGTTAGTTTTGAGCGTTATTGTAATATCAAGACCGAAGACACAGAGTATGAAGAATCAAGAGTTAAAGAGCTTAAAGACGAAGATTCGCCACTGCATGGATACCGCGGTCGCGTTGTCTATGACGCGGGCGCGGTGGCGTGAAGGAGCAAGCCAACCAAGACCATGAAGGCCGCGGTCGCGTTGCCTATGGCGCGGTCGCGGTAGAAGTCGACTCGGATTTAACCATTTGAAGGCCGCCGCAGGCGCGGTTCTGGTGCCGCGGTCGCGGGTGTGACCGACTTCCAAGCGGACGAGATTTCACCGTTTCTATCTTGTTTCCTTTCTTATCTTTCGGTTTCCTATCTTATTTAGTCCGAAAAGGTTGATCCTTGGAGCTATATAAGGGGAACCTTTCTAGGTTTTTAGGATATCCAATACTTGTCAATCAATTGTCTTTCAATAAAGATTAGAGTTTTCTTTGTAATGGAGAACTAACTCTCCTCTGGAGTTTATTCAATCAAGGAAGTTTTATTATGAAGTTGTGAAATTCTGGTAATCTCTTTATCCCTAGGTCTTTATTGATACTCTTGTGCTTCATCCCATGATCTATGTTTGATTTTATGAGCCTGATCAACTTGTTTGATTGACTTAGATCTATTGTTTGAATTAGGATTGGTTGTTGTCTATGCATCTTTCCTATTCTCGAAACAACTCTATTCTAGGACCGTGGACTTTAGGGAAGAGTATTCAATGGTTTAATTGTGCATGAGACTCGTAGCTTGATTGCATGATTTGATTTCCTTTTATCCCTGTGCTCTATGCTAATTCTAGGTTAAGCGTCCTTGCCTAGGGTTATAGAATTGCTTGGACCGTGGACTTGCGATTTCTAATGATTGGGATTGGAATTGACCTAGGCATATAAAGAGGTGGATGAATTCATGATCAACGGATTAGTAAAGTGGAATTGATTGGATAAACTCTGCTTGATAACTTTGATTGAAACCAACTTTCAAAACCCCCTTTTGATTACTTGCATGAAAACCACTAAAATCTGAATAAAAACTGATTCCTTTGGGTTCGACCCCTTGCTTGCCTATTATACTTTTGTTTGCATGTTTGGGATTTATTTTTCATAAGGGAGCAACGACTTTGCCCGATTCATATA
Organism: Polygonum maritimum; assembly: GCA_963924305.1. Classification (NCBI taxonomy): domain Eukaryota; kingdom Viridiplantae; phylum Streptophyta; class Magnoliopsida; order Caryophyllales; family Polygonaceae; genus Polygonum; species Polygonum maritimum. The sequence continues at coordinate 17,945,136 of OZ002736.1, read as the reverse complement.
TATATTTAATAATTCGTACAAGACGTGTGAATATCCAATATATAATTAACACTTGCTATAATTACGAGATTGAGTTGAAATTTGAAAATTAAGTAACACTTGCTATAATTAAGGGATTTCTTTTTGTGATTTTTCTATAAATCAAAAAATTAATTAACACTCCCTATAATTAAGGGATGAGGTTCAAATTTGAATTTGGGCCAAATTTCTATATGTAATCTGGACCATCCATTGGAATAGCATCTAAAGGCCTACAATTGTTCACTTGTTCACTCATATTTAATTGTCCACTATTGAACTTTAATATATATATATATGTATTTTTTTAATCAAAATATATGTTTGTAATGTAAGCATGATTCTGAAATATCTAGGAATTGATCACTAAATGTGATTGAATTGATGGCCCTAACAAATAGAAGCCTACATGTCCTATATATACAAGATTTCATACTATAAGTTCTTAATCCTAATCATGCCCTGTAGCCCCCGGGGCATTGGCGTGGCGGTTGGGCGTGGTGGTGGTTGCCAATAGACCCGTGTTCGAATCCGGCTGAGAGCATAGGGGGATTTTGAGGGGCTGTCCCTGTGATAGTTTCTCTTGTACCTCTGATGACGCGTACCACCGGACCGATCCCCCGTCCAGCTCACGCTATGCACCACGATTTACCTCCTCCAACGGTCCAGGGCAGGACTGGTGGGGGCACCTGGGGTGAGCGTATCACCTAATCATGCCCTGTACATAATTAATAGTGAACATCATATGAATGGAGATTATTCAATCAGGTTTTACTATATTCTAGCTAAACCCAACAAAAACCAACTCGGCCAAAATAAGAAAGTGACGTGTAGCTGTTAGTCAACAAAGAAAATAACAAATAGAAAGAAAAAATTGATTTGCATATCTTCAAAAATAAAATGAGTTTATATTATTATGAGTGGAGGAATGAGAGATAGAGATCAAGTAGACTTTTGTTGGTATCTTGATGTCGTTCAAGAAACCGAACAAGATGGAGAGGCTGATGGAGAGGCAAGCCGTTGAAAAAATGTTGGGAAAACTCGTATTTTTCTTCTTTGTGTGATTAAGATGGGCAAATGGAACAACTAATATAGAAGCTAATTTTTATGTATATGAGGAAAGAGATTACAAAAACTAATTGCTTTTATGTGGAAACTCTCTCACCCGAACTCGATCTTACTTACACTCTTCACCCACCTGAGGGCTTACCCTTAGCCACTCTCACTTATACACTCAATTGATTGTAAGGGTAAGCCCTCCGGTGGGTGAGCCCTCGGATGGGTGAAGAGTGTAAGTAAGATCGAGTTCGGGTCAGAGTTTCCACATAAAATTAATTAGTGTTTGTAATCTCTTTCCTCAAAATACATAAAAATTAGCTTGTATATTAGTTGTCCCATTTTCCCATCTTAATCACATGAAGAGGGAAAATACGAGTTTTCCCAACAAAAAAGAAGGAGAGTTGGAGGAGCAATTGAGCGAGGAGAGGCAGAGGCGCAACTGAGCGAGAAACTCTTTGACAAGTAAGAAGAAGGAGAGCCGGAGGAGCAACTGAGCGGGGAAGATGGAGAGACGGAGGAGCAACTAGAGGTTGGAACAAAGTCGAAGGCGAGGTGGAGGAGCAGATGGAGAGGCCGATTGAGAGGCAAGCCAATGAAGAAAGATAGTTGAGTTGACAATGGATATGATTTTAGGTTTTCATGTCATTTGGGTCGGGCAAAATTGAGCGCCCAATTACCCATTGTTTACAAAATTTAGGATGAATTCGAAAATCAATTTCGCACCTTATACATTTCGTGACCCAGCGGGTTAAACCCTGACCATAACCCAATTTTTTTTTGATTTTTCCGGGTCGGGTTCAAATTTTCGGGTCGAAACCCTAAAATTTTCGGGCGAATCAGGTTACGTTTGCGGGTCGGGTTACGTTTTGACAAGTCTACTAGTATATTATCAATTTTACTATGAAGATATTAGAAAGATATTATCTAATCTTACTTGAGATAGTAAATATTATCTTAACAAATTATTTGACATTGTTTGTGTTAAAATAAAATTATTTGTGATTAAATCATATAAAGATATTATTGAGATATTAGAACATATAGGTAAGGTTAGTATTAAAAATGATTTTAGTTGATAACTAACAGTAAATGTGAATAATAAATACTCCATCCATTTCAAAATACTTGACTATTTGGATATTGCACATATATTAAGGATAAAATGTTATTCCTAAATTACCCCTATCAAATGTAAAGTTAATTATTTTTTTAGAAAAATATGAAAAAGGGTAATGATTATGATAAAAATAATTATTAAGGGTATAAATAAAATGGAAAGAGATGGAAAAAAAATGAAATAGACAAGTATTATGAAACAAGAAAAAGTGAGAATATGGTCAAGTATTTAGAGATGAAGGGAGTTTTTTAAATATGAGTGTATCAAGATTTATGATTAAATATACTTAATTTTTAATATATTATTAAAAACTAAAGTCTATTGGATGAAATTGTTACAGAAATTAGTTTCAATCATCAAAATTCCTTTTTATTTTAATTAATTTAAATAACAAAATCAAAATTAAAAATTAAAAAATGTCAATGATATAAAAGCGATGTATAATGATGACAATAGATATTAAATTGTTAACTGTTGCAATCACATTTTTTTGCTACAAAACTTTACATTGCATGTTGTAGCATCCCTTAAAAGTCATAAACCAATATAAATAAAAATAAGAGCATGCATTTATTTGACTACAAGGGAGAATAATAAGTGTTGTAAAGATACTCCATCCGATTCATATCAAGTGCCATTTTAGAAATTTGCACACTTATTAAGAAAAGTTTCAATATTTATCTAAATTCATTGACGCATATTGGAACATTGTTATTGAACCAAAAATAGGTCAAAATTGGAGTATTTTATTAATTTATAGAGATATTAATTCATCTAATAATTGATATTTAATCTTTTATAGAGATTTTAGAGATAGAAATATTTTCAATTAAGTATTATCATCTATAACTAAATTAAAATTAAGAAAAAATAATTTAAAATAATACCAAGTATTGTTATTGAACCAAAAATGACACTTGCTACATAATCATGAAGGTATAGCCACACTATTAACATATTTACTAAAAAATAACCATGGACAATTTCCGACCAAATTGTACTAAGTTTTGGATAATTGGTATTATTCTACTTTCCTTATATGTAAGTTAGAGATAGGCTTAGACTTATTAAGAAAAAACAACAATACAATCATATTTTACTATGTTTTGAAAGTTCTCTTAGTTATATTTATGTAAACTTTCATATACTTATTAATTTATGACTTTATAGGGACCTTATATTTCTATAGAGATTTTTTGAAAATTTATTATCATATTATCTTATTGAAAATTGTCAAATTTTATACTAGCCCAAGTCGGGATTGAAGAAAAATATTAATTTACCGTATTTATTAATTTATCAAGAATTAGTTTATGGAGGTTCTACATGTATATTTTACTTGTTAGATAAAGATATCGTAAAGCCAATCAAATTCATAGAAAAAAAGAAAAGAAGATTTAACATTATTTAAATTTTTTTTGAGAAATAATGCAAATAATCAATACTATTCTAAAGTGACACTTAAATTGGATTAAAAAAAAGGCTTAAACGACACTTCATATAAATCAGAGGAGAGACTATATAGAATGTAGGGTCTATCTATTTGGCTCCTAGAGAGCTATGTGCTTCTGCCCTATAGTGGATTAGTACAGGTTTAGTTTAAAAGATGAAAACTCCCACTAGAAATAAAAGATATATACAAGATCTAGCTAACTTTATATGATTAACACATTTTAATTGATTGATCCATTGACGAAAACTTTATGAAATTAAATCATTCATTTTGCCATAACCCCCAAGCAAAGATAGTACCATTTAGTAAATACTGTACCAAAAATTTGTAGAACAAAACAGTAACAATAGTTGTATAACCTGTATTAGTATATTGGTATTGTACACAGAATCGCATGCAAATCCATACTCTAATGAATACTCTTTGCCGTCAACAGTTTGTCGATTGAATGCTGAGATAATCTGTAAGACTTCTTAGTGAGTTCAACAAGTATTGAACGTGCTTATCAGATCGATATGGCGAATAAATGTATTTATCATGAAAGAGAGTGAGTATGATCCTACCTGTTGACCAATAACTGAGCTGATGGTGCCTCTTACCCAACAAGCGGTATCATGTTCTTTAATGAAGAAATTTTATCTTTCGACTAAGAGAAAATTTTCTATTATGGCAATTTAAGAATATAAAATCTTAACAAAATAAGCTCTTCTAAGAGGTAAATTATAACAAAAGAAATTGAAATACCTTGAAATAGAAATACCTTGAAATAAATAAATAAAATAATAACAGGTAAATTATTGAGCCGCTCAAATATACTTGTACCAAATATATTGGGAAATAAAAAAGAGCTAGGAAAAGAATAAGAGCGGGGGAAAGCACTTTGGGGCCATGTCATCTCTGTCATTGTCTCTTAAAATGATGATGTGATTTCTTGATTTCCTTTTCTCCCTCCTAATCTTTCTTGATTACACTCATCACAGCTCACACACTAAACAAATCCCCCACCCCAAAAAAAAAAAACTCATAAAATAAAACAAAACATGGCAACCAACAGAGGTAAACAAGTGGTGGCGGGATCGGGATCAGCAGCAACAGCCTCGGACGAGCATCAAAACCCTAGCCGGAGCCCGGCCCAGCCGAGCCGCTACGAGTCGCAGAAGCGGAGGGACTGGAACACGTTCTGCCAGTTCCTCCGGAACCAGCGGCCCGCGCCGGTGGCCCTGCCGGAGTGCAGCTCGGCGCACGTGATCGAGTTCCTCCGCTACCTCGACCAGTTCGGGAAGACGAAGGTCCACCTCCCGGGGTGCCCCTTCTTCGGGCAGCCCGACCCGCCCGGGCCCTGCCCCTGCCCGCTCAAGCAGGCCTGGGGCAGCCTGGACGCGCTCATCGGCCGCCTCCGAGCCGCCTTCGAGGAGAACGGCGGCGCGCCTGAGGCCAACCCCCTTGCAGGCGCCTCCATCAGGGCTTACCTCAGGGAGGTGCGGGATTCCCAGGCCAAGGCACGCGGCGTGCCTTACAAGAAGAGGAAGAAAAAGCGCACGGCTAGCCAGATGAGAGCCGGCTCGGCTTCGGCTGGTGGTGGTGGCTCGGCTGCTGACGGCTGCTTACATTTTGCGCCGCCGTAATTATCGGTCGGATCGGTTATGTGGTAAGGGATTACTGTTTTTGGATCGGATTTATGTGTATAGTCAATGGGGGGTGTGGGTGTAGCGATGTAACCCTAGATTCCCTGGTTGGTTAAAAAATAAAAACCCTAGATTAGGGCTCATTGATTAACTTTAGCGTAAAGACAAAGAATATATATTTTACACACTAGATTGAGATCGAGTAAACCATAAGCCTCTCTATTATTGATACTACTGTTCAATATTGGAGAATCTAATTAATAAAACATAAATATGATATTGGGGAGGAATATGATCGAAAATGGAAGGGAGTATTCCTTTCAAAAAAAGACTTGCAGAAACATATCGAGTTTGGCGTTTTAGAATTAAAGTTTATTTTTTTGTATTTTATTCTATAGAATCTTATTAAAAAAATAATTTTAATTATGTTAAATATATCATTAATAATTTCAAAATTCATATGTAAATACAAAATTGAAAATAAAAAACAAAAATAAAATAGAAGATAATAAAATATCATTGAAAAATAAAGATCTTTTTGATATTGAGATATTGTCAAAGTTGTTTTTCAATAATATTGCACAATTATTGAAAGTTAAGATATAAAAGTTTGTTAAAGATTTTTTAGTATATATATATATATATATGGACAACATTATTCACAAATGCATCGTTCTAGGTTCATCGTCGAAGATTGTTGGAGTTTTACATCATGAGTAAGCTGTATCCTGTCGACTTCGCCTAAAATCCTGTCTTCAAATTCTTTATTCTCTCTTTTTTAAAGCATTGATTTTATCGTTTTCACGTTGAAGCAACTATGTACTGACATTGATTACTGATGGTTATTGAAAGATGTTGATCAAGAGATAAATGGTCGCACATATAGGTGGTAACAAGCTAAGAGCACTTGTAGTATCTGGAAGTATAAAATTTGATTCCATGAAGAAAAAAATAGTCGAGAAGATGTCACTTGATTGTGAGAAGAATAATTTGAAGACACATCGTTCAATTAGAGATGGTACTTCTCACAATCAAGTGACATCTTCTCAACTGTTTTATTGTTGAGGGGATCAAATTTTATATTTGTAGATGCTACAAGTGCTATTAGCTTCTTATCCCCTTTGTATGATCATTTATCTTGCAACATCTTTCAATAACCATCGGTAATCAACATGATCAAGTAGTTGCTTCAACGTGAAAAATGATCGAGAAAATCAATGTTTTACAAATTAAAAGAATGAATAAAGGATTTGATGACAAAATTTTAGCGGAGGTCGACAAGATAAAGCTTACCTATGGAGACAACATCAATAATCTTTGTCAACCAACTTAGAGCGACGAGTTTGTGATTAATGCTAATTCATATCATATATTAAATTGTTTTCTTAGAAAACTTTAATATCTTAACTTTCTATAATCTTACAATATTATTGGAAAAATGTGTGACAATACATGACACCACTTATTTTTAAAACCAATCCTATTGTTTTAGATTTATTTGACTCATTTTTTATTTGTTAAAATTTATTATCGACTCCACATATAAAAAAATATTTATATGCATATAATTAAGATTTTATTTTTTTTTCTAAAATAACTATAAAATAAAAAAAGAAGTAAAGAAACTTATTGATAAAACAATTATCCAATTCTTATATACAAAAAAAATAACCGTATAAACCTTTGTTCAAATAAAAAATTACTCCATATGTTGTAATAGAATAAATATATCATCAAAATAAATCTTATAAGAAATCAATTAATAACATTATAAAAGATTTTAAATCTTTTTTTTTTTTGACAAATTTATGCAAGATCTAAATAATTTTTTAATCAAATCAAACCCATGTGTAAGGTAACTCGTACACTAAACCTAGTTAAGTTGGAAATTAATGTTGGTAGTGACATGATACAAAATGTCCATGTAGAATATTAATGGAAGCATAATTATTGCAAAGCTAATGTGGGTACGTATGTCATGCAGAATATTAATGGAAGAATTTTAGTGCTGAGAAACCTCGGATGCTTAATTATGAGAAGATATTGCTTTCCATTCGATAAACGTTTCTTTTGTTCTTTGCTATGAACAAACAACCTTTGGCACTTCGATCACTGTAGTACATTTTCCTTCCTCTTACTCTATCTGCTCCCCGAAAGATTGTCCATCTTTCTTTTTCGAGTGTTCCTAAAAGGGCTTAAAACATATACAGACACCTGAACTTGTCCATTTTGGTCATTTTGACACCTAACCTTTGAAACGGATCTATTGAGCACCCCAACTTGTTAAAACCTACCTATTAAACACCTCAACTTGTTAAAACCTACCTATTGAATACCTCGTCCTAAAGGTGACATTGCACAAGTGATATATACTTGATTTAGGAGTGTTTTAATTAAAAGTCGGATATTTTAATTTTAAGCTTTCATGTATAAAGAAATTTGTTCACCAATTTAGTATAATGACGAGTTTAGGTGACAGTTAACTAAGCAAGGAGGCATTATCTAACATTATGTGGCCTTTTTTTAGCTTAATCATGTTCACGTAATAGCACGTGCGTATTACGACACTCCGTAATCAAGGATGAGGTGTTTAATAGGTAGGCTTTGATAAGTTAAGGTGCTCAATAGGTCTGTTTCAAAGGTTAGGTGCCTAAATGACCAAAATGGATAAGTTCAGGTGTCTGGATATGTTTTAAACCTTCCTCAAAATATCCAAGTTGATACATTCTATTTATATTATTATACTTTTACAATCTCGCCCTCGTACAATCTTATGTATTACATCCATTATCCAACTTTTTCATCAGTTTTATCATTTTTTCCTACAAAATTACAAAATTATTCTCATTCAATTTCATATATTACCCCTATTATCCCACTTTTCCATTAACTTTATCCCGTTTTTTTCATCAACTATACAACTTTTCCAGTTTTTATCAATCTGCGTACAAATGTGTTTTATAGACGATCTTTTGGGGACGGGGTGAGTACTACATAACTCGATCTCCAGGCATTTATTTTAGCTTAATGTACTACACGTCTGCACTAGTTAAGTAGTTATCATTTATCAACTATGTGCTTGATTAATTTGAATATCAATTCCAGGTTGCAAGTGCTCAAGGGTTTCGAGCTCTAGAGTTTGAACTATGGGCTTCGACCTGAACGAAACAACCTGCATGCATGTAATGTAACCAAACGGCAAGTTAATGTACTTCCTATCTTCCTTGATCAAAAAAAAAAATGTACTTCCTATCTTAAGTATTACTATTGATAGATGTAAGATATTGTCTTTCGATCGACATTCATTTATATTAATGTACAAATTAGGTGAATGTGAACATGTATTGTTTTGAGTGATGGAGTACTATATATGGAAGTCGTGATTTTAATGGAGGGAGCATGAAAAATTTCTTTGACGACACGATTAGTCAATTACGTGCCGATTATTTGTAGTGATATATATGTACAATTTTATCGGCTGATATTCATGTACAAATTAGGTGCTTGTGAACATATATATTACATATATATGTTGTTTTGAGTGATGGACTATTATGGAAGTCGCCATTTTAATGGACGGAGGTTGCACAATTTATTTGACGACGCGGTTAGTCAAGTCCTGCCGGGAATGAGGTATAACATAATTAGGGCCCGTTTGGTATCCAACGGCGGTAACGGAAACGGAATGGAATGGAACGGAAACGAACCTAGTCCACATTAGCATCATGATACATGATGAGTCACCTCAATTTTCATTCAAAAACTACCGCAAGGGGGCTTGCGGTACCCTTGTGGCACCTCAATCATTCCCTAATCTAAGGGTGGGGTAACAAAATACCTCAATCATTCCCTTCCTCCCTTCTCTAGACACACAAATTTCAAAGTTTCAAATTAAAATATTTTTTTCAGTTAATGTATAGTGACCCATAATTGGACTAGGTTCATTGCAATTCCATTCCATTCCGTTTCCGTTTCCGCCGTTGGATACGGGCTCTAGCTAACGTGGGCAAAAGGTCCTATCACCTATGGAGGAGGACCAGAGAAAACAAAATAAGAATCAGAGGAGTTAGTCATTATTATCACCTTTCATTCTCCATTTCAAGATTCGTCTTATATTTTGGAGACCCCACACGATATAGAAATCGAGTGCCCTTGACTGATAAGAGTTGCAATTTTTTTAAAGCAAACTTTTAGACGATATTCGACCAAAATAAACTTTTAGACGATAGTAACCCTTGTCATAATCATCATATCGTATCATACAATCGTTGTATAATTATATATTCAAATGAAAGTTAAAATAATAATTAAAACGGGACTTGTCAACTTTACAATGAACCACATTATCAATTTTTATTAAAAAAATTGGATTGTAAAAATTTGATTCTTGAAATTTGATCGTAGACAGCATATTTATATAAAAAGTATGAAAAAATTTATCTATTGAGGATTTTTAAAAGGTATAATTGTAGGATCTGTGTTAGTACTAGAGGTCGCCGACACCTACGATGTCGTCGACCAGAGTTAACAACCTTAGGTTGTGCAGCGGAAATTCAAACACAAGAAAGACTTTAAGTTACCAGATTTGAACACATGTATTTAGAGTGGAAACCCTCCACAAACCAACTAGTTTGTCTCGGGAAAAACCACTTGTCTCCCAAGCTTCTCACTTGGTAGGACTTGAAGAGTACTTCAACTCGTTATATTGATTTCTCGGGCTTACAAAGGTTCTCCTACTCCAAGATGCGAATCCCACGCCCTCTTGCAAGTACTCTTCCTAAGTACTCTACCCTCACCCAATACAACTCCTCTCGTACCCTCCCGTCCACAGGAACGAGTCACACGAACCTGTCTTCTACCCTCTCAACAACACTCGCACACAGTACCGGAAACTCTCAGAAACCCTTACAGAATACTCTCCCTTAGTTCTGCGCCGTTCTCTCCTAGTTTCCTAACTCTCCAGAACTCCGAACAGAATATATAAACTAGGGAGATTGTGGTATAATTCATCCTTTTTGCCCAAGGAATGAATTAGACACAATCCTTACAAATCTTTCCTAATCAGCTCCTTAGGACACAATAAAATCTTCTTAATTATCTCGGAATAATCCATGAAGATTTTTGGCATGTACAAACTTCTTCTTGCCTTAAAAGAACGTCCAGAATCCTTCTGCCGTGCTTTCCTTAAAACTGCTACGCGCTTTGCCTTTTATAGAGTTCCGCTCGGCTTCGGATTTCTGGGCAACCAGGTTGTCGAGGTGGTCGGCGACTTCTGACTTTATCTTTGTGATGTCGGCGACTTCCTGTCAGCAACCTGTTTGGAACCATCAAAACACACACACAGATTTTCTAACAATAATCAACCTTATTATATACAAATTTAGTTGTTAAAATGATAATATAAAATAAAACATGTCAATTCTAAATTAAATCACAACACCATTTTTTAAAAGTGAATGGATCATGTGAGAATTATATTTAAGAAAAGAATTGAAAATGAATCACATCCGCTTGTTCAATTCATGTTATATGAAAGGCTGAGATCGCGCGCATATACAAAAATTGACTGTGTATTTTTACTTAATTTGACTTTGCCTTTTCAAATAACAAGAATATACATTTTTTATTAATATAAATGTTCATTCTCTAAATTGTGCTTGTGTGTGATTTTTTCATGTGAGTGTATAACAAGCGAGCAAAATAGGACGAGAATGACGGTGTAGTTTCATTTAACTTAACTATGCCTTTTCAAATAAAATGATTGTGCATTTTCGATTAATATTAATGTGCATGCTCTGTATCGCATTGTGTGTAATTTTTTTATGTGAGTGTATAATGGGTGTGCAAAATGTTAGGAGAATGACAGTGTATTTTTTTTTAATAAAAATGGGTTATTATATTCACAAAACGTGGACTTACAAAAATGATAGTACGAGACTAGCTGATTACATCATCTCCTTTCTTGACTTAGCCTTACATCTAGCTTTAAGGCTATTCCTTACAAAATTTAAGCTCAATGTAATACTATTGTCCACCTCCAAATGCTCATTTTTTAAAATAAGCCCATTTCTAGGTAGCCAAGTGTAGTAAATAACAACATTATGACAGACATTCCATATCTTGAATTTCAGATTGTTCTTTCCCCTCATTCCATTATCTTGCTCTGTCCAGTCTTCGATACAAGAGGTCCTTCTTTTAATCTTTGCCCAAGTGAGCACTTCACACAAGACCTTACTTGTGTAGTTGCACCCAAATCACAGTGCATTTTCATTTAATCTGATTGTGCCTTTTTGAATAACATGACTGTGTATTTTCGATTAATATGAATGTAATACTCTGTATCGCATTGTGTGATTTTTTTCATATAAGTGTGTAATGACTGTCCCTTTTTCAAATAAGATGATTGCGTATTATCACTTACCATGAATATGCATTTGCACTTCAACGATAAGCCATGCCTATATCTAACTATGTATGATTTTTTTCACATGTAATATAATGTATAATTAGTTAAAATATACACACAATCTTTAATGTTATCATATATGACCATTATGTACGAAAATATACAGTCATGTAATTCATGTTGTATGGGACTAGGTTTTTTTATCAACACACCACACGACTTCTACACCTATAACTAGTGATTGAGATTCAGTCTTATTTCTCTTTTAGAAACTCATCCGCATATAAACTACACCCTTTTTAAAATTGCTCTGAGTGGATTTAATTTAGTTTAGTTATTTTATTTTGGTTAAAGTTTTATCGTAGATTCCCCATATAAAAAACTATTTTTATCCATATGATTTGGATTTGGATTTTTTTCCAAAATAAATAAAAAATAAAAAAAATTATATAAATCAATTATCCAATCCTTATACAAAAAAATATAACCCTACTAATCTTTTGGCTAAAAAACTATGTTTTAGAAAGAATATACCATCAAAATAAATCTCATATGAAATAAACTAATATAAAAATATAAGATTTTAATTTATGTACTATTTTTTGGACAGATTTATATACAATTAAACTTAATTTTTAATCAAATCAAAATCTTGTCTTTGAGATACGAGTGCCAACACTACTAGACAATGGGTTAAATATCGACACTTTTTCATCGACGTTTTGTTATAGTGTCATGGGAAATTGTGAAGGACGCGGCATATCTCGACACTTTTGATCCGTTTTAAGCGTTGAAATTTGCGACGCTTTATGGTGTCAAGTTTGGGTAAAAAAAGTGTCAATCTTTACACGCGTTTATACCTAGGGCTAATAACCAGTTATTTCCTTCTAAAACCGCTGCTCCATAGCAAACCCTCGTTCCACCAAGCAAACCATCGCCCTTCCTCTTCAATTTCACTTCGCCCTAGCCCCGAGGACTCAAACCCTAATCTTGGGGCACCGGCGGAGCCGTCCCACCCGGCCTTTGCTGCCCTCGTCTACCTGTCGGAATCGGCGCCGTTGGAGGAGGTGTCGAACCCCATACGCCTGTCTCTTCTGCCCTAACTGAGGGCGGGGGCGAAGGCGCCATTGCCTCATGCATTATGTAGATGTTAAAAATTAAGTAATTTGTCATATCTATTATTTAAATTGTGATTTATAATAATTGGATGGATCAGTCTAGCATTTTATTTTACAAATTCAGCGTTGATTAGGTGACTCTTGAAACTTGATAAATGTACCTCTAATCAGTCATATCTATTATTTAGTCTAAGTCTCTGGTATAGAAATGATTAATGTCATGTACACTTTTCCACCCAAAACGAAATTGTGTAGCTAGGGAATTAACGCAATTATGGCCTTTCCATTTTCTTGTGGAGATAGTAGCTGAATGTGTTTGAGAGTTAACTGTTTGCTTTAGGATAGCTTCACTAGGCTCAATTAACAATATGTTTAATGCAATTATGGCCTTTCCATTTTGATAGTTACTTGAAACCAGAATCTGGTTTGCTAAGAAAAGATTATAGCTCTGCTTGAATTAACAGATGTCAAGTAGCAATAGCTAGTTGTCAGTTAACTAGGTGTATAAAAAGATTATACCTCTACTCAATTAAACAATAGCTCGCTGTCCATAGAAAGCCACCTCTAATAAAAAGCCACCTGGCCTCTAATAAAAGTTTCTCTAAAATCCTACAAAGTTTATCAGCCTTAAGATTCTTAAAAGTCAGTGCATGCTTTCTGATTTTTTCTGGAATTTGTATCTACTTGCTGAGCTGAACATGATCTTGTGATGCGAAAGTCTATTGCTTTTTCTCAGTTTTCTCTGCTTTTCATCAAAACTCTTCATTTGCTGAGAAGTTTAGTTTACAGCTCAGCTCTAGGTGTTGGAAATAATTTATTTGTTGTCAGAAGTTGTACCTTATTTTACGATCCTTTTGACATAGTGGTGTGATAAGCTTACCTAGCTAACGGCCACAGAGCAGAAAACTTTCATTTTAATATACAGAAATGAATATCATGTGCTCTTTTCTACAAATTTCTAGTATACAAAACAATTGACTTATTTGTTTTTCCATTACTTTTTTTTGCTATGTTTTATGAAGGTTGGTTCAGCTACAAGTGGTAACAGCAATGCCAATGGATTAGCTGAGCAGACCTAGCTTATTTAAGCTTCCTGCTCTTGACACCGATTAGCTATGTATTAGTGGCTTGCTTGTTAAGTAGGTATGTATGTTTTAAGTCAGATACGAGACTCTCTAGTTAGTAATTCTACACTTTTTTTAGTATAGATGTTTATGTTTTGCATTGCACGATTTGAATATGTATGCACTTATATATATAAGTAAACATCATTGTTCGACGCTTATTGCTGTCAGAGTATTTCTCGACGCATCATTGTGCCTCAATTTGTACAATTTGCGACGCTTTTTTATGTCTTAAATTGCAAGATGTCTAAGCGCCAAGCCAATTTTTCAACGCTTATATGCGTCACTGCATTTTTCGACGCTTTTATCTGTCCTAATTCTCGACGCTTTAGTTTGACGGGAAATTGCGACATTGAATTTCCCAACACTTTTCTTGAGGGTCGGTAGTCAAAATTTCGACGCATTTTTACGTCGAGTAGTGCTTAAAAAAGGATCGAGATGAGCCGTGTTTCTAGTAGTACGTGCAACACTTGTATATCCTAAACGGATGCTAAATTAATAATTAAAAGGACATGTCCCGTTGAATCACATTACCAACTTTAATTAAAACGAGTTTAACTCAGTGGCGGAGCCAGAGATTTACGAAAGAAGGGGCACAAACTAATAATACTATTATTATGATTATTATTATTTTTTATTGTTATTATTTTAATTGTTATTATTTTAATTGTTATAATTATTATTATTATTAAGATAGGCTCAAACATTTTGCTCCTTTATTATTATTATTATTATTATTATTATTATCAAACCCGAAAGGTTTTACATGAAATTAGTGGGAAGCCGAGATACTATCTGGGCCCCCACTACTTTATTAATATCAAACCCGAAAGGTTTTATTGTTATTATTATTATTATTATTATTATTATTATTATTATTATTAACCCAATAAAAATATAATTTAGGTTATTAAAAAAATGTAAATATGATCTTTTTCTTCTTAAATAAAAGACAAACTCATAAATAATAATCTTTATTAACGTGTATAATGCAATTTTCACATGAAAATTTCCAGAATTATAATATTACATGGCTAAATAAAAACAAAATTGTAAAATAGGAAATGATACAAATTTAACATTTACGTAGTATGTATTTTTGAATGAACGAAAAGAAGCAAAGCTAAATGTGGAGAGTATGATTCAATCCTGGGAGGTGTGGTGTGGGGGAACAAAAAGAGGCAAAACAAAATGTTGGCTGTAGGAATCGAACCTGGGAGATAAGGGGGCACTAGATAGAAAGTGAGAGCATTACCAACTGAGCACCATTTACCTTGTGTCTCATATATGTACTAAATAGGTATAATTAATATTCGAAGGGGGGGGGGGGGGGGGGACGGGACCACACAGGACCACCCCCGCTCCGTCCCTGGTTTAACCCATGCACCATATACTGGTGACTCGGGTGAAGTCGTTATTCCCAAAATCAAAAATAAAACCCAAATACACAAACCAAGTATAACATGTAAGTAAGGGGTCGAACCCAAGAGAATATAGTTCTAATGTAGATTTTAGTTCAATCACAAAGACAAACAAGGGTGGGGGGGTGGGTGGGTGGGTGGGGGGGAGGGGTTGAAGAAGGTTTATTATCAATATTCCTAGGTCAATTCCTATCCTTTTCTTAATTATCCACTAGTTCACAGTTCTAGCAAAACTATGATATGAACAAGAACGCTTAATCCAAATCATGCAATGAACACAAGGATAATAGGAAATTGGATCATGCAATCAAGCTACGAGTCTCATGCACAAAACAACCATTGAATACTCTTCCCTAACCTAGTCCACGGTCCTAGATAAGAGTTATTTCGAGAATAGGAAAGATGCATAGACAACAACCAATCCTAATTCAAACAAGAGATCTCAATCAATTAAACAAGTTGATCAGGCTTATAGAATCAAACAAAGATCATGGGATGAAGTACAAGAGTATCAATAAAGACCTAAGGATAAAGAAGTTACCAGAATTTCACGATTTCATAACAATGCTTCCTTGATTGAATAATCTCCAATGGGATATTAGTTCTCCATAGCAAGAGAGCAAAATACAATTAAGTTCTAAGAATGTTGGATGACAAGAGATAAGATACCTAAAACCTAAGGCAGGCTCCTCCTTATATAGGCCCAAGGAACATGCTCCCTGAAATTAATAAGGAAAGAAGAAAAGATAAGAAAAAGAAACAAAATAGAAAAACGCGTCCCGCTCGGATCAGGCATGCAGAACGCCCGCGCTCGGACAACTACGCCCGCGACAACGTAGGGTTTTTGGATTCTTTTGGCGGCTGCTACCGCCCAGGCGGCCCTGGCGGCGCGCCCGCGGCCTTCTTCGGGATAGATGGCCACGTCTGCTGCTTTGCTGTGCCTGCGCCTCGGACACTACGCCAGCGGTTCTGGGGCAGTGGCGACACTTCACTTGAAACTTAGCCCGGAAAACTCTCGTATCTTTGTATCTTGTATCTTCGGTCTTCATATTACAATTAAGCTCAAAGTCTAACCTAAACACACTCACTAAAGCCCTAAAATAAAAGAATTAGCCTATACTAAAGAGAGTATATCAACGGGTAACATCGATTAATTTTCTAAGAAATATGGCAAGAAAAATAAATTCTATTTATAAAATGTATCAAATTCATTTTTTGAACAAATACTTTATTATAATAAGTATATAAGACTTTTTCCTCATATATCATATTAGATAAATTAAAATATTCTCATAAAATTAAAGGATCACAATTGCTATATCATGCTTATAAAATAATGCTAATTCAAAAAAGCACAAATACAATGACAAAGGAGGACCCAATGACTTTTTTATTATATTTGTACCATGTGACCGCAAATTTTTGTGAAGGCTTCAGTTCCTCTTTGTAATTAAGTAGGGTAGATAATTTGCTTAGCTGAAATTTAATTGTAAACCCCACATATATATAAAATATGAAAGAATATATCATTAAAATTATATGTATTACTGTTTTTCTTAAGGATATAACTAATCTTACGATTTTTTTTTCTGGTGACCCTTTGGTTAAGGTCATTTCGCATGGTACTCTTATACTTATACTATTTCGCATGATAACCATCTAGTTTTGACAAATTTTGCAAGATAACCCTATCTTTACTTTATAGTCTAAAATGTTAAATTGCTTCTTTTTTTTCTTTTTTGAGACAAAATTATATTTTTCTTAAAAACATTCTTTTAATATTTTCATATTTGTAAGAATTAGTAGATGATTAACTTTAGCGTAAAGACAAAGAATATATATTTTACACACTAGATTGAGATCGAGTAAACCATAAGCCTCTCTATTATTGCTACTACAGTACTACTCCTCAATATTGGAGAATCTACAAATAAAACATAAATATGATATTGGGGAAGAATATGATCGAAAATGGAAGGGAGTATTCCTTTCAAAAAAAGACTTGCAGAAACATATCGAGTTGGGCGTTTTTGAAATAAAGTTTATTTTTTTTTGTATTTTATACTATAGAATCTTATAAAAAAATAATTTTAATTATGTTAAATATATCATTAATAATTTTAAATTTTATATGTAAATACAAACTTGAAAATAAAAAACAAAAATAAAATTGAAGATAATAAAATATCACTGATAAATTAAGATCTTTTTAATATTGAGATATTGTCAAAGTTTTTTTCAATAATATTGCAAAATTATTGAAAGTTTAAGATATAAAAGTTTGTTAAAGATTTTTTAGTATATATATGGATAACGTTATTCACAAATGCATCGTTCTAGGTTTATCGTCGAAGATTGTTGGAGTTTTACACCATGAGTAAGCTGTATCCTGTCGACTTCGCCTAAAATCCTGTCTTCAAATTATTTATTGTCTCTTTTTTAAAGCATTGATTTTCTGGTTTTGTGTTGAAGCAACTACGTATTGATGTTGATTACTGATGGTTATTGGAGGATGTTGCAAGATAAATTATCATACAAAGGGGATAAGAAGCTAATAACACTTGTAGCATCTACAAGTATAAATTTTGATCCCCTCAACAATAAAATAGTCGAGAAGATGTCACTTGAAGTACAATCTGAAGACACATAGTTCAATTACAGATGGTACTTTCTCACAGTCAAGTGACATCTTCTCAACTGTTTTATTGTTGAGGGGATCGCGGATCAAATTTTATATACTTGTAGATGCTACGAGTGCTATTAGCTTCTTATCCCCTTTGTATGGTCATTTAACTTGCAACATGTTCCAATAACCATCGGTAATCAATATGATCAAGTAGTTGCTTCAACGTGAAAAACGATCGAGAAAATCAATGTTTTACAAATTAAAAGAACGAATAAAGGATTTGATGACAAAAATTTTGCCGAGGTCGACAAAATAGAGCTTACCTATGGCGACAACATCCATAATCTTTGTCAACGAACTTAGAGCGATGAGTTTGTGATTAATGCTAATTCATATCATATATTAAATTGTTTTCTTAGAAAACTTTTATATCTTAACTTTCTATAATCATACAATATTATTGGAAAAATCTTTGACAATACATGGCACCACTTATTTTTAAAACCAAACCTATTGTTTTAAATTTATTTGACTTATTTTTTATTCGTTAAAATTTATTATCGACTCCACATATAAAAAATATTTATACGCACATAATTAAGATTTTATTTTTTCTAAATAACTATAAAATAAAAAAATATAAAATAAAGAAACTTATTGATAAAACAATTATCTAATTCTTATATAAAAAAAATACCCGTATAAACCTTTGTTTAGAAAAAAAGTACTCCGTATGTTGTAATAGAATAAATATATCATCAAAATAAATTTTATAAGAAATAAATTAAATAACATTATAAAAGATTTTATATCTATTTATTTTTTTGAGAAATTTATTCAAGATCTAAAATAATTTTTTAATCAAATCAAACCCGTGTGTTAGGTAACTCGTACACTAACCCTAGTTAAGTTGGAAATCAATGTTGGTAATGACATGATACAAAATGTCCATGTAGAATATTAATGGAAGCATAATTATTGCAAAGCTAATGTGGGTACGTATGTCATGCAGAATATTAAAGGAAGAATTTTAGTGCTGACTGCTGAGAAACCTCGGATGCTTAATTATGAGAAGATATTGTTTTCCGTTCTATAAACGTTTCTTTTGTTCTTTGCTATGAACAAATAACCTTTGGCACTTCGATCACTGTAGTACATTTTCCTCCTCTTACCCTATCTGCTTCCCGAAAGATATATTGTCCATTTTTTTTCTCGAGTGTTCCTAAAAGTATCCAAGTTGGCATACTTTCTATTTATATCATTATACTCTTACAATCTTACCCTCATACGTACAATCTTATATATTACACTCATTATCTAACTTTTTCATCGGTTTTATTATATTTTCTTATAAAATTACAAAATTATTCTTATCCAATCTTATATATTATCCCTATTATCCAACTTTTCAATTAACTTTATCCTTTTTTTTTCTCATCAACTATTCAACTTTTCCCTTTTTTATTAATCCGCGTACAAATGATGGACGATCTTTCAGGAACGGAGGGAGGTACATAACTCGATCTCCAGGATTTTTTTTTTTTAATTTTTTTTTTTATTTATTTTGACTCGGTGAGGATTAGGATCCCGTCTCAAGGAGGGTATCCTAGAGCATCCAGATGGATGAGAGCTAAAAGCTCATGGTGGTTCCGGATTGCATCCCATGAGAGACTGTGGCCCAAACTTGCAATTTTATCGGCCACAGAATTACACTGCCTGTTCTCATGAGAGATACGAACTGACTCGAACCCCCTAAGGGACACGAGAATGTCTGCAATAATTCTTTCTATTTCCCACGGACAATTAACTTGCTCCTTCACGGCTTTTATAACTGTCATATTATCGCCTTCTATTTCTAGATTGCATATATTGTTCTGTTTTGCCTCTGCTACTCCGTCCCGCAAGGCCAAGGCCCCAGCCATCAGTATCGAGATGTTACCATATTTTTTGACTGTCCCACTTATAGGACTTCCGTTGACGTCCCTTATGATCGATCCTCCTGACGCATTTCCATTACTTAATTTCGACCCATCAAAATTTAGTTTCACAAATCCTTGGCTAGGTTTTCTCCATTTGTCCGGCTTTTTCCTTCTTGCATCACATCTCATAGAGCTATTTTTTAGCGTCATTTCTTCATTTTCTTGCCAACGTTTGGCATGTTCCCATTGTTGTAATTGTGTGCGTATGTGCATGCTAAGGTCTTGTATGAAATCATTAGGTGTTTGTTGAAATGCCAGTTTATTCCTTTGATGCCAAATGCTCCACCAAATTACTGCCAGTTCAGTGAATTCAACCTTCCCTAACTTATTTTTTAAGTCAGATAGGACATTCCGTGGGTTCTGACAAGGGGTTACATATGATCGAATAATTCGCTCCGTATTCACATTTATGCTTTTTGTGATTTTCAGCGTGTGGGGACATTTGATCATTAGATGTATGGAGTCTTCATGAACGCTATTACACATTAAACATCCTTGAGGGATTGCGACTTGTTTTTCTCTGAGCCTTTGTTTTGTTGGAAGTCCGTTCATGTCAATTTTCCATAAAAAATTCTTCACTTTTGGGTAAGTGTCTAGATTCCAAATCCAGCTATTAGGGTTAGGGTTCAACACGTCTTCCCTAGTTACCAAGCTTATCGCTGAGCTTGTGGAGAACCAACCATTCTTACTTTGGGCCCATACAAGTATATCCTCAATATCATTCACTGGAATTGGAATTGTCGTTATTTTCTCTACTACGTCCCTAGAAACAACTTGTTCGAGCTCATTTATTTTCCATTTTTTGTCCGTCGAAATGAAGTGTTCGACCTTAACTTCCTCGCTTTCTGTAGCACTTCTTGTGGCATAGTCTAGCAACGGTTCTTGCAATACCCATTTATCTGTCCAAAACTTTATCCTTTTTCCATTACCTACCTGCCATCTAAGGCCTTTCTCAAACTCCGGTTTTAGTTTCATCAATTGTTTCCACTGCCAAGATGCATTTGGCTTAACTTTGTACGTTGCAAGCGTGTTTCCCCTTAAGTATTTCTCAGTAACGACTCTAACCCAAACATTATCTTGTTGGGTGAGTACTTTCCATAACAGTTTCATTTGTAGGGCTTTGTTCATATCCCCTGCTTTCCTAATACCTAGACCCCCGTATGCCTTTGGTTTGCATATTCTATCCCAGCCTACTAGCAGTTTATATTGTCTATCCTTATTCCAAAAGAAGCTTCTATTTATGGCATCAATTTCGTCATGTACGTCTTTTGGTAGCATAAAGCTTTGCATTAGATAATTTGGTTTCGTAGCCAAATTTGATCTTATTAGCACCGATCGTCCTTCTTGGGATAATGTGCTAGCTTTCCATTTAGTCAATTGTCGTTGTGCATTTCCAATTGTGTCCTGAAACACTTCCTTATTTACTTTGCCATTGATGATCGGGCACCCCAAATATTTTTCCAAATTTGTCATGGTGTTAATCCCTAGCGCTTGTGTGATGCTTTGTTTCTGTTGGTTATTTACCTTCTTCGAAGTGTGAATTGCTGACTTATGGTAGTTCACTTTTTCACCAGAAACTGCACAATACTCCTCAATAATTTTCCTCATTTGATTGCACGAATTTTGAGTTCCTTTAGCAAAGATTATGATGTCGTCTGCAAAGGCCAGAAACGGTATCCTTGTTCCTCCCCTTGCTATTGGGAATCCAATTAATGGTTTCGTGTTTTCACTCACAATTTGGAGTTTTCGAGCAAGGATTTCCGCTCCAATCACAAATAAGTATGGTGACAACGGGTCACCTTGTCTAATTCCTCTTTCTGGTATAAATGGGGCAATGGGCCCATTATTTACTAGTACTGATAGTGATACTGTACAAACACACTCACGGATCCATTCAATAAACGATCTCCAGGATTTATTTTAGTTTGATGTACTACACGTACGTCTACGTACACTAGTTAAGTAGTTATCATTTATCAACTATGTGCCTGATTAATTTGAATATCAATTCCAGGTTGCAAGTGCTCAAGGGTTTCGGGCTGAGTTTGAACTATGGGCTTCGACCTGAACGAAACAACCTGCATACATGTCATGTACCCAAACGGCAAGTTAATTAATGTACTACCTATCTTAAGTATTACTATTGATGGATGTAAGATATTGTCTTTCGATCGACATTCGTTTATATTAATGTACAAATTAGGTGAATGTGAACATGTATTGTTTTGAGTGATGGAGTACTATATATGGAAGTCGTGATTTTAATGGAGGGAGCATGAAAAATTTCTTTGACGACACTATTAGTCAATTACGTGCCGATTATTTGTAGTGATATATATGTACAATTTTATCGGCTTATATTCATGTACAAATTAGGTGCTTGTGAACATATATATTACATATATATGTTGTTTTGAGTGATGGACTATTATGGAAGTCGCCATTTTAATGGACGGAGGTTGCACAATTTATTTGACGACGCGGTTAGTCAAGTCCTGCCGGGAATGAGGTATAACATAATTAGCTAACGTGGGCAAAAGGTCCTATCACCTATGGAGGAGGACCAGAGAAAACAAAATAAGAATCAGAGGAGTTAGTCATTATTATCACCTTTCATTCTCCATTTCAAGATTCGTCTTACATTTTGGAGACCCCACACGATATAGAAATCGAGTGCCCTTGACTGATAAGAGTTGCAAGTTTTTTAAAGCAAACTTTTAGACGATATTCGACCAAAATAAGCTTTTAGACGATAGTAACCCTTGTCATAATCATCATATATAATCATCATATCATATCATACAATCGTTGTATAATTATATATTCAAATGGAAGTTAAAATAATAATTAAAACGAAACTTGTCAATTTTACAATGAACCATATTATCAATTTTTATTAAAAAAATTGGATTATAAAATTGGATTGTTGAAATTTGATTGTTGAAATTTGATCGTAGACAGCATATTTATATAAAAAGTATGAAAAAATCTATCTATTGAGGATTTTTTATAGGTATAATCAACCTTATTATATACAAATTTAGTTGTTAAAATGATAATATATAATAAAACATGTCAATTCTAAATTAAATCACATCACCATTTTTTAAAAGTGAATGGATCATGTGAGAATTATATTTAAGAAAAGAATTGAAAATGAATCCCATCCGCTTTTCAATTCATGTTATATAAAAGGCTGAGATCGCACGCATATGTAATAATTGACTGTGTATTTTTACTTAGGCCTTGTTTGGCAAAACAAAGTTTTTGAAGAGGTGTAGGTTTGTAAAGAGGTTTTTTGATAGGTGTAGGTTTTTTTAATAGGTAGAGGTTTTCTTTTTTAAAACCTGCTAAAACATAATATGATGTTCGGTACTACAAGGTTTTAAGTAGGTTTTGCCTTAAAATTACCAAAAATATTATTAAGTAAAACAATAAACAAAAAAATTCAGTGAAAAAATTTCGGAAACCTCCTAAAACCTATCTCTATCAAGGTTTCTATTTTATCCTTTCAAACCTCATCAAAAACCTACTAAAACCTCTGTTTGGCTATAAAAATTTATAAATTAATTAATTTGTCAGGATGGTCCAATTGAAGATCATTATGACTATATAAGATACTCGAAACTCAACTTAAACAAGTTGCAATGTATGTGGGTATTTCTTTTAATTTAAATATGTATACTCAATAAGTTAAAAGAATAATCTGACCAAAGGAAATAAATTTAAAAAAAAAAGATAAAATCAACAAATCCTATTCAACCGTTTAATGAAAGTTGAGGGAAATAACTGCTTTCTAATACCCATATATATATTGGGTTGAAAGGAAGTTTCGGTTGGTTAGATTCTAAAAAGGAAAAAAAAACGGAACTGAAGAGAGATTGGAAAAGTTGTTGTTCATCGAAAAAGTGGGAGCGATCATCAACCTATTTCTCTGTACGAATCGAAGACTTGAAGTCAAGTAAGGAGATTTTCCTTTTTTCCTTTTTTCCTTTTCCTTGTCTCTAACACACCATTACCCACGTGATCATGCAGAGAAGTCTGCAAAACAATTTGCCTTTTTTTGAGTCCAAAGTTATTCTTTAATGGAAAAGAGATTGGGCTTGGGCAGATTACTTTCCCTGGCATTTTCGTACCATTTGTTCAAAAAGTGGATGAATGTCATTAAGCCTCCATGTATCCGATTATCTTTTATCCATCATTGCTTCTCCCTAGGATCATATATACTACATGGTTCGGGTTCGAGTATTAAAGCACTGGTAATAATGATGAAGATAGTCAGTATTTTGGTGTTGATTTCTTGACTAACAAACAAATATAGTTTTAGTTTGTTTTCTTTATACACAGGAAATCAAAATTGTGGGGCTAGAGAGTAATTACTTTCGTAGTCCCACATCATACCGTTTGATCGAGAGTAATCACTCTCAATTTCTATACCATATATGGGGTTATGGTTGATTTGGAAGTAATTACTTCCGGGTCTCCATATTGAACAAAACGGCGATGGATCTTGGAGTAATTACTCTTGAACCATCATATCCGTTAAATTGAAAGTATTGGAATTGATATCAACGTACCTCTAGACCTGTAAAATTGAAAGAAAATCGGACTCTTAAGCGTCTGTATTTCTTAGACTACTCAATTAATGGGTTAAAGCCCTCATATATATACATGAAGTTTTGATAGAGGGCATATCTTAGCCTAAAAATTCGGATTTTGAAATCTGCCAGAAGATTGGTACGTATAGATATTAACCAAATCTATCTAAGATCAATCTACTTATCTTTGCTAACGGAAAAAGATTAAAAGGGGACTTAATAGTTAACCCATAATCTGAGTTTAGAAAAGAGGCGTAGGAGTTTATTTCTCTTAAAGGCCTTTCTAAAAAATAATAATTGTGATGTGTCATTGTATTGTCTAATCAATGTGGACATGTCACATGATATGATGACTTGGGTTAAAAAAAAAAAAAAGAAGAAAAGATATATCTAAAATTTAATCTCACCTTTTATGGAAGGAGGTTGATAAAATCTGAATACAAATCGTACATTTGGTTACGATCAAAGTTAAAAGAAATTGATGTGAAGTTACCGTAATTAACTGGATGGATTTGTTTGTGGCTGGTTTCTTTAAAGCCAAATAATAGGCTAGGCTACGTACATATCTGTACAAGTATAATTAAGAGCCATGATACCTCTTAACCAAAAAAGAGCCATGATCATGTAGCTTATATTTTCTTTGATTATTTTATAATTAGGGGAAAATGGTAACTGATACCCTTGTTTACAAATTAAACACGGTGGTAAAAAAATTATATATACCGACCATGAAAATAAGGATATATAATTGTCCTTCAGAACTACGTATGATTTGATCCCGTTCATACAGGTACGTAGGAAATTTAACGTAAATTTATAAGCGTTAAATTCAATCACGACCTTAAATTAAATTTTAATAAGTCATTTAGAACTACGTAAAGACTTGATGTTCTTCTACGAACTACGTAGGAAACTTGATACAAATTAAATATATCAAGTTCAGTCGCAAATCTTAAATGAAATAAAATTAAGATTAAGCTAAGAACTACGTATAATTTGATCCCGTTACATACGGATATGTAGGAAATTTAACGTGAAATTTGTACGCGTTAAATTCAATCGCAACCTTAAATTAAAATTCAATGTCTTGAAGAACTACGTAAAGACTTGGTGTTCTTAATGAACTACGTAGGAAACTTGGTACTAATATAAATATATCAAGTTCAGTCGCAAATCTCAAATCAAATAAAATATATGTCCTAGAACTACGTTTGACTTGATTCCATATCATATAAATGGATACGTAGGAAATACGACATAAAAATATAAATGTGTCGTATTCAGTCACAAATTAAATTAAAAACAATAAACTCTTGAGCCTTATGTTTGATAGTGAAGAGATTACACAACCCTTCCTAGAAGGTGGGTTTAATCTTATTTACACCGCCCAAATGATAGTTGGTTTGAATCCGAGCAACCCTTCCTAGAAGGTGGGTTTGGGTTTATTCCGCTGATGTGTGAAAATCAAACATAAGCAACCAAACAACAAAAATATAAACAAAAACTCTGAACTACGTAAGGCTTGATTCTCTAGAAAAGAGATACGTAGGCAACCCATAAAATCGGGTGCAGCCCAAATCATAAGAACCATCAAATATTTTGTATCGATATTGCTTTTAATCAAAAGAGTCAAAAGAGAGGGTCGAACTAAAATAAAAATAATTATTATATGTTTTGCAATTTTGTGTACATTTTTGCTCAACAACCTCAACCTCCTGAAAAACCTTGTCTTACCAAACATCTATTTAGGTAGGTTTTAAATTGTACAAACCTTCAAAAACCTCCGTAAACCTATGCCGAACGGGGCCTTAATTTGACTTTGCCTTTTCAAATAACAAGAATATATATTTTTTATTAATATAAACGTGCATGCTCTAAATTGTGCTTGTGTGTGATTTTTTCATGTGAGTGTATAACAAGCGTGCAAAATATGACGAGAATGACGGTGTAGTTTCACTTAACTTGACTATGCCATTTCAAATAAAATGATTGTGCATTTTCGATTAATATTAATGTGCACGCTCTGTATCGCATTGTGTGTAATTTTTTTATGTGAGTGTATAATGGGTGTGCAATATGTTAGGAGAATAACAGTGTATTTTTTTTTGAATAAAAAGGGGTTATTATATTCACAAAACGTGGACTTACAAAAATGCTAGTACGAGACTAGCTGATTACATCATCTCCTTTCTCGACTTAGCCTTACATCTAGCTTTAAGGCTATTCCTTACAAAATTTAAGCTCATTTTAATACTATTGTCCACCTCCAAATGCTCATTTTTTAAAATAAGCCCATTTCTAGGTAGCCAAGTGTAGTAAATAACAACACTATGACAGACATTCCATATCTTGAATTTCAGATTGTTCTTTCAATTCCCCTCATTCCATTATCTTGCTCTGTCCAGTCTTCGATACTAGAGGTCCTTCTTTTAATCTTCGCCCAAGTGAGCACTTCACACAAGACCTTACTTGTGTAGCTGCACCCAAATCACAGTGCATTTTCATTTAACCAGATTGTGCCTTTTTGAATAACATGACTGTGTGTGTTCGACTAATATGAATGTAATACTCTGTATCACATTGTGTGATTTTTTTCATATAAGTGTGTAATTGACAAATGACTGTCCCTTTTTCAAATAAGATGATTGCGTATTTTCACTTACCATGAATATGCATTTGCACTTAACACGATAAGCCATGTCTATATCTAACTATGTATGATTTATTTCACATGTAATATAATGTATAATTAGTTAAAATATACACACAATCTTTAATGTTATCATATATGACCATTATGTACGAAAATATACAGTCATGTAATTCATGTTGTGTGGGACTAGGTTTTTTTTATCAACACACCACACGACTTCTACACTTGTAACTAGTGATTGAGATTCAGTCTTATTTCTCTTTTAGAAACTCAACCGGATATAAACTACACCCTTTTTTAAATTGCTCTGAGTGGATTTAATTTAGTTTAATTATTTTATTTTGGTTAAAGTTTTATCGTAGATTCACAATATAAAAAACTATTTTTATCCATATGATTTGGATTTGGATTTTTTTCCAAAATAAGTAAAAAATAAAAAAAATTATATATTGATAAATCAATTATCCAATCCTTATACAAAAAAATATAACCCTACTAATCTTTCGGCTAAAAAACTATGTTTTAGAAAGAATATACCATCAAAATAAATCTCATATGAAATAAATTAATATAAAAATATAAGATTTTATATATATTTACTATTTTTTGGACAGATTTATATACAATTAAACTTAATTTTTAATCAAATCAAAATCGTGTCTTTGAGATACGAGTGCCAACACTACTAGAAAATGGGTTAAATAGTGTCGTGGGAAATTTGCGACGCTTAATTTTTAATTAAATCAAAATCGACACTTTTTCATCGACGCTTTGTTATAGTGTCGTGGGAAATTGTCAAGGACGCGGCATATCTCGACACTTTTGATACCACTTTTAAGCGTTGAAATTTGCGACGCTTTATTGTGTCAAGTTTGGGTAAAAAAGTGTCGATCTTTACACGCGTTTATACCTAGGGCTAATAACCAGTTATTTCCTTCTGAAACCGCTGCTCCATAGCAAACCCTCGTTCCACCAAGCAAACCATCGCCCTTCCTCTTCAATTTCACTTCTCCCTAGCCCCGAGGACTCAAACCCTAATCTTGGGGCACCGGCGGAGCTGTCCCACCCGGCCTTTGCTGCCCTCGTTTACCTGTTGGAATCGGCGCCGTTGGAGGAGGTGTCAAACCCCATACGCCTGTCTCTTCTGCCCTAACTGAGGGCGGGGGCAAAGGCGCCCTTGCCTCATGCATTATGTAGATGTTAAAAATTAAGTAATCTGTCATATCTATTATTTAAATTTTGATTTATAATAATTGGGTGGATCAGTCTAGCATTTTATTTTACAAATTCAGCGTTAGATTAGGTGACTCTTGAAACTTGATAAATGTACCTCTAATCAGTCATATCTATTATTTAGTGTATCTATTATTTAGTGTAAAGTTGTCGCATTTCTAAGTCTCTGGTATAGAAATGATGAATGTCATGTACACTTTTCCACCCAAAACGAAATTGTGTAGCTAGGGAATTAACGCAATTATGGCCTTTCCATTTTCTTGTGGAGCTGCTCGATG
Organism: Polygonum maritimum; assembly: GCA_963924305.1. Lineage (NCBI taxonomy): Eukaryota > Viridiplantae > Streptophyta > Magnoliopsida > Caryophyllales > Polygonaceae > Polygonum > Polygonum maritimum. The sequence goes on along the minus strand of OZ002736.1, from coordinate 17,916,428 downwards.
TGGAATTTGTTACCAGAGCTATAGTAGCTGAATGTGTTTGAGAGTTAAGTGTTTGTTTTAGGATAGCTTCACTAGGCTCAATTAACAATAGTTGTCGTTTTGATAGTTACTTGAAACCAGAATCTGGTTTGCTAAGAAAAGATCATAGCTTTGCTTGAATCAACAGATGTCAAGTAGCAATAGCTAGCTGCCAATTAACTAGGTGTATAAAAAGATTATAGCTCTACTCAATTAAACAATAGCTAGCTGTCCATAGAAAGCCACCTTTAATAAAAGTTTCTCTAAAATCCTACAAGGTTTATATGCCTTAAGATTCTTAAAAGTCAATGAATGCTTTCTGATTTTTTTCTGGAATTTGTATCTACTTGCTGAGCTGAACATGATCTTGTGATGCGAAAGTCTACTGCTTTTTCTCAGTTTTCTCTGCTTTTCATCAAAACTCTTCATTTGCTGAGAAGTTTAGTTTACAGCTCAGCTCTAGGTGTTGGAAATAATTTATTTGTTGTAAGAAGTTGTACCTTATTTTACGATCCTTTTGACATGGTGGTGTGATAAGCTTACCTATCTAAAGGCCACAGAGCAGAAAACTTTCATTTCAATATACAGAATTGAATATCATGTGCTCTTTTCTACAAATTTCTAGTATACAAAACAATTGACTTATTTGTTTTTCCATTACTTTTTTTTGCTATGTTTGTATGAAGGTTGGTTCAGCTACAAGTGGTAACAGCAATGGCAATGGATTAGCTAAGAAGACCTAGCTTATTTAAGCTTCCTGCTCTTGACACTGATTAGCTATGTGTTAGTGGCTTGCTTGTTAAGCATGTACGTATGTTTTAAGTCAGATACGAGACTCTCTAGTTAGTAATTCTACCCTTTTTGTAGTATAAATGTTTATGTTTTGCATTGCACGATTTGAATATGTATGCACTTATATATATAAGTAAACATCATTGTTCGACGCTTATTGCTGTCAGAGTATTTCTCGACGCATCATTGTGCCTCAATTTGTACAATTTGCGACGCTTTTTTATGTCTTAAATTGCTAGATGTCTAAGTGCCAAGCCAATTTTTCGATGCTTATATGCGTCACTGCAGTTTTCGACGCTTTTATCTGTCCTAATTCTCGACGCTTTAGTTTGACGGGAAATTGCGACATTGATTTTCCCAACGCTTTTCTTGAGCGTCGGTAGTCAAAATCTCGACGCATTTTTACGTCGAGTAGAGCTTAAAAAAGCGTCGAGATATGCCGTGTTTTCTAGTAGTGCAACACTTGTATATCCTAAACGGATGTTAAATTAATAATTAAAAGGACATGTCCCGTTGAATCACATTATCAACTTTAATTAAAACGAGTTTAACCCATGCACCATATACGGGTAACTCGGGTGAAGTCGTTATTCCCAAAATCAAAAATAAAACCCAAATACACAAACCAAGTATAACATGCAAGTAAAGGGTCGAACCCAAGAGAATTTAGTTCTAATGTGGATTTTAGTTCAATCACAAAGACAAACAAGGGTGGGGGGGGGGTTGAAGAAGGTTTATTATCAATATTAGCAAGCAGAGTTTATCCAAACAATTCCACCTTTATCAATCAATCGATCATCAATTCATCCACTTCTTTATATTCGTAGGTCAATTCCTATCCTTTTCTTAATTATCCACTAGTCCACGGTCCTAGCGAAACTATGATATGAACAAAAAAGCTTAATCTAAATCATGCAATGAACACAAGGATAATAGGAAATTGAATCATGCAATCAAGGTACGAGTCTCATGCACAAAACAACCATTGAATACTCTTCCCAAACCTAGTCCACGGTCCTAGGTAAGAGTTATTTCGAGAATAAGAAAGATGCATAGACAACAACCAATCCTAATTCAAACAATAGATCTAAGTCAATTAAACAAGTTGATCATGCTTATAGAATCAAACAAAGATCATGGGATGAAGCACAAGAGTATCAATACAGACCTAAGGATAAAGAAGTTACCAGAATTTCACGATTTCATAACAATGCTTCCTTGATTGAATAATCTCCAATAGGAGATTAGTTCTCCATAGCAAGAGAGCAAAATACAATTAAGTTCTAAGAATGTTGGATGACAAGAGATAAGATACCTAAAACCTAAGGCAGGCTCCTCCTTATATAGGCCCAAGGAACATGCTCCCTGAAACTAATAAGGAAAGAAGAAGAGATAAGAAAAAGAAACAAGATAGAAAAACGCGTCCCGCTCGGATCAGGCATGCACCACGCCCGCGTTCGGACAACTACGCCCGCGACGACGTAGGGTTTTCGGATTCTTTTGGTAGCTGCTACCGCGGAGGCGGCTCTGGCGGCGCGCCCGCGGCCTTCTTCGGGATAGATGGGCACCTCTGCTGCTTTGCTGAGCCTGCGGCTCGGACACTACGCCAACGGTTCTGGGGCAGTGGCGACACTTCACTTGAACCTTAGCCCGAAAAATCTCGTATGTTCGTATCTTGTATCTTCAGTCTTCATATTACAACTAAGCTCAAGTCTAAGCTAAACACACTCACTAAAGCCCTAAAATACAAGAATTAACCTATACTAAAGAGAGTATATCAACGGGTAACATCGATTAATTTTCAAAGAAATATGGCAAGAAAAATAAATTTTATTTATAAAATGTATCTAATTGATTTTTTGAACAAATACTTTATTATAATAAGTATATAAGATTTTTTCCTCATATATCATATTAGATAAAGTAAAATATTCTCATAAAATTAAAGGATCACAATTGCTATATCATGCTTATAAAATAATGCTAATTCAAAAAAGCACAAATACAATGACAAAGGAGGACCCAATGATTTTTTTATTATAGTTGTACCATGTGACCACAAATTTTTGTGAAGGCTTCAGTTCCTCTTTGTAATTAGGTAGGGTAGATAATTTGCTTAGCTGAAATTTAATTGTAAACCCCACGTATATATAAAATATGAAAAAATATATCATTAAAATTATATGTATTAATTTTTTTCTTAAGGATATAACTAATCTTACGATTTTTTTTTCTGGTGAGCCTGTTGTTAAGGTGATTTCACATGGTACTCTTATACTTATACTATTTCGCAAGATAACCATCTAGTTTTGACCAATATTGCAAGATAACCCTATCTTTACTTTACAGTCTAAAATGTTAAATTGCTTCTTTTTTTTCCTTTTTGAGACAAAATTATATTTTTCTTAAAAACATTCTTTTAATACTTTACATATTTGTAAGAATTAGTAGATGAGTTTTTTTCTTACTATATAGTGTTATTATGACTAGAGTATATAACAATTATATTCTATATATATGTATATTATGATTTTTTTTCCATTCTAGATTCAATTGGTATAAATATATAGAATAACTACCTTATTACATGTATAATATCTTTTTCTACATTGTATTAATTGTATAAAATTAAAAGGTTAATAACAAGTTTATGAGTGATGGAATAAAATTTCTTCAGATTCAGAAATGTATACCTACTCTTATTATATGTGATATAGAGCTTCTTCTAACTCAAACTTGTTCAACTTAATAAATACTATCCCGATCTCAAATTTGATGGTTCTCTTCCCTTCCAAAAAATATTCATTAGCTTGATTTAAATTTAATTCTAATATATTATAAATGTTTTTTTATGTTGACGTAAATTTGATTTTTCAAACATTGACAACATATGATCCTGCACAAGAAATTTCTAGAGTTTAAAACTAAGCACAGTAATTAATTAACCCAAATCCACCAAAAATCACTATAAACAAAACTTTAATGTTATTAAATTTTAATCAATTTTAAAGCTTTGACGATAGAATAACGGTAAGGTTACTCGGTAACGACCCCCTCGGGTCGTTACTACGCAACGACTCCTTAGGGTTTCTGCGCGTTATTGGGCCGCGTTCCTGTCCGTTTGGGCCGTGTTTTTCGTGGGATTTCTTCCTTGATGTTGTTTTGGAAAGATCTATTATCTTGTTACCTAATTAGTTAGGGAATATCTTTGGATTTTTATTTTAGGATAAGATTATTAGCAACCCTAGATACTTTGCAATTATATAAATTGCATAGATTTTGCTTCTTTTATTTTCAGTGTATATTAAGAAGAGAACATTGTTTCTCTTCCTACGCCATTAGAGATTACTGTTGCTTGGATTGGTTTGAATCAAGAGTTGTGGGTTTGTTTGCAATTGCCTTCGTTCTTGTTCTTGTTCTTGTTTGTGTGTGCGTGTGAGACGAACTGTGCGAGTTTATTCAAGGATTGGAGTGAGGAGGTCTTATCCAAAGTCTAGGTCCTTCAATCACTTTCAAGGCCAACGATCTACCCAGGTTGTCGTGCATCAAGTGGTATCCAGAGCCATACGGCTTTGAGACTAAGTGGTATCAAGAGTCATCCGACTTTGAGTGCAAGTTAAGTCATATAAATCCGTGTTCTTCATAATTTGCAACTTTTGGTTCAAATCCTCCACTAGATTGCCTTAAGTTGTTGTGTGCAAGGAAGAAAAGCTCAAACCTTTACCCAAGTAGGTCGTTACCGACCCAGATCAAGTCGTTACCGACCCATTCAGCCCGGTACCGACCTCTTGGGAACGAAAACCTACTTCTTCTTGCTTATTTTTGTGGGGTTCGAAAACCTAGGATTTCTTACCTTGCGAGTAGTGCCTTTCCTTCGATATCAATTTGCATTGCATGAGTTTGATTTAGAAATTTTATTGCACTTGTTCTCAATTGAAAGTTCCATAAATTAATTTTGACTTATTTTGCATTGCTTTATGTCGAACTTGATGGCTATAATTTGCTTGTTGCCTCTTGCATTGTTTGTTTAATTCATTAGCTCCTAGTTAGTTTCATTGGTAGTTGTATATAAAAAAAATCTGAGCTAGTAACCGTTACACATCTTAGTAATTTGTGTTTGTTAAAAAAACGCATCATTCCTACCCTAGCTAGTCGAGCATCCGCATTGTCACTTACTTTGCTTGTTCGATTACTTGCATATTTGCTTTGGCTTGTGATGTCTCTCAATTTGGTAGTGTTTTAAGTGTGTTTTCCTTGGTAGTTTTAGTCCTTTTTCCTTCTTTACTTGTGAGTTTTGCCCCTTTTTAGCTTAGTTCCCGCATTTCTATGAGATTCGGAGACTATGCGCGTTTTGTGTGTTTTATAGGCATTTCGGAGCAAGAATCATGGAGATTGGAGCATCATGGCATCATGGCATCATGGAGGAATTCAAGGATGAAAAAGGAGCTAAAATGGAGCTAACAATGCATGGAAAGAAGCCTCAAGTGAAGACGAAGAGAATAGCGAAAGAATCGAGCCAATCGGAGCTAAAACGAGAGAGAACGAAGCGAAACAAGCTGAAAAATGCCTTAGGCCCGAGGTATCCAGCAAGTCGGGCCCGAGGTACCATGGTGGCCCGAGGTGTGGCAAGTCGGGCCCGAGGTCCCTGAAACGTATGCCCTTGGACCGAGGTTGAAGCAAGTCGGGCCCGAGGTTCTCCGTGTCGATCCATGTCGGTCGTGGCTCCAGATTCCTTTCTTTTTGGGATTTTCTTGGAGAGCAAGGAGTTCTAGAAGCCTTGGAGGTCAAGGAGAAGCCTTGGAGCCCAAGGAGTTTAGAGGGTTAATCTAGTCTTTGTAGTAGGAGGAAAAATCTCTATAAAAGCCCTTGTAATCTCTCATTTTATAAACAACTTTGGAGGACAAGCTTTGTGGAGAGAGAGTGAGGTGTGAGTGAGTAGAAGGAAGAAGGGGGTGGACTCTTCTCCAAGGGAGGGAAGAAACCCAAGATCTAGAGGAGGATTTGGGTGAATTCCTTTCCTTGGAGAAGAAAGAAACCCGTAGGCTTGGAGCGGGAGTTGAGATTGTAAGAATTCCTCTTCTTAGGCTCCGTTCGGGTACTCTAGCTGAAGCTTTTTGCTGACTGAAAAAATTAGCTGAAACTGAAAAAAATAGCTGAATTATAACAGAAGATGAAACTGAATTCACTAGCTGACGTAAATAACAGGTGTTCGGTGAGACGAGCTGAGGAAAATAGATTGGTTTGTAAAATTACCTTAAAGGGCTTATATATGTAGTTAAAAAGACCAAAAGGGACTTGAAAGTGTAAACAATTACCACCCTTCAAGTGGCATCATGTGCCACTCACGTCCTACACATATTATACACAATCGGGGGCAATTCACGACATTGAAACACATGAATGAACCCTAGATCTGTCCATGGCTGCTTTGGGGGAATGGTGAGTCTCGGGCGATTTTGGTGAGTGCGAAACCCTAATCCCTTTCGTTGGTTTGTTTCGATGTCCATGGTTGGTGGCTGGTTTGAACCCTAGATCCGTCAATGTTCGCAGGTGTTGAGGGTGCCACGGAGCCATCGTTCGTAGGCGTAAGGCGTTCGGCGGAGGGCGGGTTCCGCGGAGGGTGCGAGGGTTCGTGGCGTAAGGAGTTCGGCGAGGGTTCAGCGGAGGGTGCAAGGGTTCGGCGGAGGGTGCAAGGGTTCATGGCGTAAGGAGTTCGGCGGAGGTTCAATTGAGGGTGCGGCGGAGGTTCAGGGGTAAGGTGTTCGTGGTCCGTGTGTCGATTTCACGTCGTTCACAGGTTCCATCTCTCTTTCGGTTTGAAAGTGTTATCGTACTATGTCTGTTAATGTAAATGAAATAAGTTCCTTGCTCAACCTAGACTCAGATGCCAACACATTTTCCTTCAGCACTTCCTTATGAGTTCTTGCACGTAAGGATTGCAAGAGAAATAGTTGTCAAATAAGAATTTTGCTAACATGAAACAGTATAATGAATCTAGTGGTCTAGAATTCTGATTGCATTATGTATGGATCATGAATAATGTTGAATCTCAATCATACAATGTCATTAGGTCTTATGGGCAGGGTTTTGACCTTCTTACTTACATCACAAAATAAATTGGATATGGCCACTGAATGTACTGTCATGTAAACAATTCCATCAAAGCCACCAAGTTCTGCATATATCCGTACTTCATTGCACTAATAGACAGGACTTCATTTTGAATGTGATAGATAGGACTTCATTTTTCTGTTAGATAGGACTTCATTTGGACATTTGTATGTGGTAGACAGGACTTCATTTCGACATTTCTATGTGGTAGACATGACTTCATTTTTCTGTTAGAGCAACGTGAATCTGAATCTGAATTTTGAATGTGAATCTGCATTTGGACATTTGGAATATGGGCAGGGTTATATGGGATGATTTTACATTGTGAATGTGAATCTGAATTTTGAAATAATTAATGCTAGTTTAGTATGTTTGGGCACTTCATTTTTCTGTTAGAGCAACGTTAAAACAAATGTACAACATGATTACTGCATTGCTCACGACTATGATAAGAACTCTAGGATAATGTCGCAACAACCAAAGGAAAAAGGTGTTCAATGGACCTTGAAGGAACAAAAGCTGCTGCTTGTGATTTGCCTAGAATATCACAAGAAAAATGGTGTGGATACACATTTCAGTTGGCCTGAAATTGCTGAAAAATTCTCTAAACGGGGTACGAGGACTGTAAGTGGAAAAGATGCTAAGAACAAGTTCGATTATATGAAGTCGATTTGGAGGGCGTGGATTGATTTACGATTTAACGAGACCGGGGCTGGTTGGAACGAGGCCACACAGACGGTTAGAGCTACAGATGAGTGGTGGGATAGGAAACTGGCGGTAAGTTATTTTATTTTCTATGTTGCTGACCTTATATCATGTCCATGCATAACCCATTATGATCATGGTTATTTGTTGTGATGCAGGAGGGGGATAGGTACAAGCGCTTTAGAAAGAAGCCTGTTGATCCAGAGTTGAGTGAGCTGATGGATTCCGTGTTCAACGGAATACGTGCAACGGGACAATATGCTCGATCAGCCAACAAGGATAAGCAGCAACCGCCACGAGCTGAGGGGCCACACGAAGCCGACCGAAACAACCCTGACTTCTATATTGCAACCGAGGATGAGTTCGAGCACGACGAGTTTGCTGGCAATGAAAATCCTTCGCCATGTGAGGACGACTCTCCTTCGGTCCAGATTCTGTCACCCCCATCCGGTAGCACGCAGCCACCACCTAAGCGAAAGAAGAACCCAAATTCTGCTGTTGCGCTGTATAATCAAATAATGGCCTCCATTGATTCTTCAAATGACAAGTTTCTGAGTTTGTTAGCGGTCTCGGAACCGGTTGAGGGCTCAGGGTCTTCATCGAAGAAGAAGGTTGAGTACGAGCTTGAGGATGCCATTGACGTGATCAACCGGTTCGTGGAGAAGGGGGTAATGAAGGTCGCTGAAGGGTTGTGGATGTACGCTGTGGATGAGCTGAACAACGACGCCAGCCGACGCCTTTTCATGACACTGAAAACCGACGAATAGAAACAAATCTGGCTGGAGTACAAGTACAAAAACATGGTTAACCATGTCTTTCCCTGTTGCTTTGAAAAACTTTCTTCATTATGTTTTCTGTAAGGATTGTGGTTTCGGAAACAATTTAGCGTATGTCGAACCAAACCTTATGGAGACATGGAGTAGTTGTTGTTGTCCTGACAATGAGACATATTTCCCAGCTGACGTGCTGGTTTTCGCAGCTCATGCGCTGGGCCTTTTATAATGCATGTTTGTGTTTGCGGTGTACACCCCCTGCTCATGTGCAAGATGTTTTCGGTGTGCCCTTGAATTTGGTTTGGTTTGATGCCTCTTTGGATGTTTGATGCTTGGTTGATGCCTGGTTTGATGTTTTCCTTGTTTGATGCCTCTGTGGTTTGTTGCTTGAGCCATGAGGCAACAAGGGCCTCGTTGCTTCATGCTTGGTTTGATATTGTGGTTGTTTGGTGTTTAGGGATAGGTTGGCATGGCCCGGATACCGATTACAAGGCGAGTGAAGCTCGTCATAGTACACCGCATGCTCATGACCAACCACAAACGTAAGCTTGCTGCACATTACTTTAGGTATTAGGGTTCAAGCTATTTTCTTCCTACTCTTGATGTTAACAATACTTGTCATTAGGGGTCGCCATATGCATTCCTGACTGCATTGTATGATTCATCTTATTTCATTTGAGGTTTGTTCATAAAACACCGTGTTACACCTCCCCATTTACCGGGATCATATGGATGCGACAATTGCTCGATTCCGGTTCCGAAGTGCGATGCATTAACGCGTTTCGTATGGAGAGGCATGTTCTTATGAGCCTTTGCAATGAGCTAGAGCATCACCATGGATTAAGAGCGTCAAGGAACATGTCCGTCCTCGAAAAGGTCGGGATTCTTCTCCATACTATTGCCCAAGGAGCATCGAACCGAGTGACGTGCGAGAGATTTCAAAGGTCCGGCGATACAATTAGTCGAGTCCTTCACGAGGTCTTGGATGTGATGGTGGGTGGACGATCAGGAAGGGAAGGCTTGGCCAATGTGTTGCTTAAGCCTCGGGATCCTACCTTCGCTACCATCCCCGAAAGAATTCAAACGGATGAACGCTACCAAGTGTTTGAAGTAAGTCATTTTAATGTATACACCTCTCTGAAATACATGACAATGTTGTTCTTCGATTTCCATTTTAAGTGGATTTTTTCTGCTCTAGGGTGCTATAGGGTGTATCGATGGTACTCATATCGCAGCTTGTATACCTCGGGCGGAGCAACAACCGTTCCGAAATCGAAAACAAGTGTGCACCTTCAATGTCATGGCCGCTTGTGACTTCGATATGTTCTTTACATTTGTGTCGGCGGGTTGGGAGGGCAGTGCACACGATGCTCAGGTATTTGATCATGCGATACGCACGCCTAAGATGATGTTTCCACGTCCTCCAGCAGGTGTGAACCTACAACCTCTATGAGAACAAGTTAATCTTGAATTATGTGTTTTATGAATGCTTGTGCAAGACGATACTACTTGGTGGATAAGGGGTATCCAGATCGACAAGGTTACATGGTGCTGTATTCAAAGGTGAAATACCATAAATCGCAATTTCAGAATGCGGTCCCGAGGAACGCCCCCCAAGCATTCAAAAAAGTTCATTCGTTTCTCTGTGGGTGTATCGAAAGATGTTTTGGGGTCTTGAAAAAGAGGTTTCGGGTGTTGACGTACATGACAAGCTACCCTATACAAACACAAATTGACCTCATCATCACGTGCTTTGCAATTCACAATCATATCCTCAAACACAAGATCAAGGATAATTACTTAGATGAAGATTATGATGACCCCGATCTTCCGCCACCCCGGGTGCCAGAAGAAGGGGACGACAACCTGCCTAACGGTATGAGGGAGCTCAGAGAATCAATAGCAAGGCGGATTTGGCGATCTCGGAGGTTTTGACGTGTGTTGCAATATGTAAGTCGTATTTAGGGGTATGTGGGCAGACTTGCAATATGTAAATCGCATAGTAGGGATGTTTCATGCTTTTACAGAATGCAAGTCCGTTTTTGATTAGGCGTGTAAAACCCGTACAAATTGGGGCATTTTGGGTTGTTCTTTTGTGTTAGGTAAGAAAATGTGAAGTCCCCCCATGTTAATTATAATGTTGTTGTTTTTGTACAAACTTGACTTTGGAGACCTATGGCTACACGCCTGAACTGGAATAGATGATTGTAACCAGCTGCAAATGGAGTCATTTGGCATAGAAGCACACGACCACTCATTCAAGCAACACACATGGGATTGGCGAATTTACGTGTACAGCTCATATATAATCATTCAATTAAGCTCAACTGCCTTGAATCGAACAAACTCAGATGCATGCAAAACTTGTTCGACTCCAAATAAGATCACGATAAACATTCATTTCCCAAATTCCATAAACAGCAATTCAAAAGGGGAATACAAACTCTGCATTACATAAGCTGCAGTCATAACAAGTGTTAATTGGCATAAACAGAATCCATCCAAAGTTCAAACCTCACACAAACTTAGGAACTTCAAAGTGAACACATTACATAACTACCCAAACCAAGGTAAGACAATGCATAACATCAAAACATTACATTGAAAGAAAACATAACATTGAAAGAAAACACATGACTAGAATCCATTTCCATTGCCATTGCCATAATGAACATCCATCGGAGCGACAGCGGGCTCGTTGAGATGTGCAGCAGCCATGGCATTAGCTAGTGCCGCTGCCTGGTTCCACATCTCTTGCCTTCCGAAGACCTCGTCCCACAACTCGTCGACCTGAGCATCAACTCCATGACGACCAAATCTGGGGTAGAACAAGTTGTGCTGCATGTGGGAAAAGGGATACACTTGTAAGTGGTTAGGTCACATGAACTGAAATCCCCATTTTGCACAATAAAATGGTTCTTTACCTGGCTCATTGACGCCCACCAAGCGGGATCACCACTCACTTGCCTTGTCCTTGGGTCCCACGCTGCTTCTCCTCCGAGCCGCTTGAAGGCCCTCCATTTGCGAAACACGAGATAGTTGTAGTCGACCCTGTTCTTGAGTGCACGAGGTGGCAGCCTGATCGTTGTTTGTGCCTCAAAAACGTCAGCCAGCTCCGTCCACGATGTCCACGTCCCTGGGGCTGCTCTTACCCTTTCCTGCATCTCTCCGAACAGCCTCAATAAAACCTTGTTCTCGTCACTTTTGTATGACCAAAGTGGCCTTTCCGCCATCTACATACCATGATCAGCCAGTAATTAAAAACCATAATTGAGTATACAGCCAGTAAAATTAGCATCAACAGCCAGAAATGGAGTCATACCAGATTCCTCCTTGCTACACCGACAGCTCTGACGAGATGAACTGAAAGGGAGATGAGACTTGACTGAGTTGTTTGTGCTTTCATGCAAAGCTTAAAATGAGATGAAAATGGAGTAAGGAGGAAAATCTTACCAGAGGCGTGTGGGAGTTGTTTGTACTTTGGAATAGCCACTATGTTAATTGGCATTTATAGGCGCACTACAACTACAACAACAATGCAAAAAAAAATTGTCAAACAACATTCAATAAGGTTGATTGACACTTCACAACTGAAAAATCAGAACATTGATCCAATTCAGCACTACAACACGTCTGGGAGTTGTTTCAGAACTGTATATATGCAGAACTGGCTTTTTTGACACTTCACAACTGAAAAATCAGAACATTGTCACTACAACATGTATAATAAATGTATTATTAAACAAAATGGTTAAAATATAAATACTTTGACCTTATCCATTTCATTTATTGCAGTTCTGGACATTGATAGGACAATACTTTATGTAGGGCAGTGTGCAGCTTATTAGGGCATTTAATTTTTTGGTCAAAATATGCATCAAAAAATTAAAACAGTTTTCCCAATCATAAATAGGGTGGTTGAGTCCAACTTCACACAAACAGAGATGTGGTCTGTCAACTAGAAAGCACATCAAGCAAGTACAGCTGTTGGTACAGATAACAGAAAGGACCTAAATAATTATAAAGTTTGAATTTATTAATAAAGAATCTAAGAAAGTTATAAAGTTTGAATTTTTGTTACCTCTGCAATTTCAGAATGCATGCAAAACTACTGAAGTTCACATTCATTTATTGCATGACATAAGGGGATATGACAACACTTTAGGTTGGGCAGTGTACAGCTGCTGTTTGAAGATATATATTTTGGTCAAGATATGCATGAAAACATCAAAACAGTATTTTGGTGGAGTGTTGTAATATTTACCTAGAGTCACAGCTGAGGAACTCTGCAATTGCCTATGCAATTCATCCAATTGCATTGATCAAAAAACTGAAGTTCAAAATCAGCTAAAAAATTTGAACATTGGGAAAACTTGCCTCTGACATTGGAACGCTGAGATACCTCGCCTCTGAAATTGGCTCGTTTGGTGGCAACCTGAGACAAAGAAAACCACAGACACATATATAATTCTAACAAGTTTTATGCTAATACAAACACAACATCACTTAACATTACTACACCATTAAAGTCACAGGGTCCATCTCATGCAGTACACAAACATGAAAGCGAGAATTCAGACAACCAAATCAGAAATGAAAGTTCACAGCAACATTGCAACAAACTGGAAAATGACAAAACATGCATAACCAGACAACCCACTTGACCCATATCCTATCTAGTCACTATCGTTCTCGGATGGGCCGGATTCATCCAGGGTGGTAGGCATACTAGGGCCAGCTGCAGCCTCCTCGTCTCCATAAATCTGGTCCCACAGCAAAGCGGTTTCCCCATCCACTGCATACTCAGTAAATCTCTGGAAGCGTGGTGAAACCTACAACATTCAAAAATTAGTTTACCAAACCTGCATGAAAGGGAGTATCTATTGTACATACAAGTACTATGAGCAATGAAAAGCACCTGGAGAATTTGGTCCCACCATTCCTGATCAGCCACGACTTCACCCGTCGATTGGTCCCATGGCACTGCTCCACCCAGTTGCTCAGCTGCTTGCTGAAATTCCCGCCACAAACGCCCCACCAGCCTGTTGTAGTCGACCCTAGGCCTAAGGACCTTGTATGGCAAGTCAAGCCCGGTCAGCTCCCTATGTGCTTTGGCGACCTCCAACCACTGTGGGTGTATGTCGGGATAAATCCTCCTTTGCTCATCCCTATACACCCGCAAAAGGACTGCATTCCAACCAACATAGGTCAATACATTAGAAGAATACCCAACCTAAACAAACCAACAACCAACAATAGAACCAACCAAAAACACAACATATCCATTCCGCAGTTGTAACTAACCTCATCAGGGGACACATCACCGCTCTCTGGTGTACGTGGAATGTCATCATCGGACTCCGAAGAACCTTGCGAAACCATTGACCTTAACCCTTCCAAAAACACATTGTATTAGTTATTATTCAAACACGTTTTTAAAAAAGAAGGATATTGAGTGAGGCAAGGAAATGACTTACCTTAACAAGAAGGAAATGGAGTGAGGCAATAAACACAATGTAGAAAACGCTGCACATCAAATAAAAGCAACGTGAATACAAACTCTTGCCATAGAGTGCATAGAATTCTTGTTCCTACAAAATCAATTATTTATTTGAAAACAGCATATAATTTTTGTAAGTATTTATCACCTTGTTCAACCTTTCATGGTCAAATCACATTCATCTACACCCGATCAAACTCAAATGTAATACCCTTTTCCAAGACAATTGAGCCACTGTTGGATGCTGTTATACACATAAAAAAAAGATGATGGATTAATTAACCAATTGTTAGGTACCTAAACAGAACATGTATTGGCATAGAAGAAAACGAACCAGCGACCTTCACAGGTAGGGCTTCTTGGCTGCTGCATCACAATCCTGGGCTCAGTGAATATAAAGAATCAGCGATCTACACCCGTTAAAAGTAAAATGTACTCTTCAAATTCACAGAGAGCAAGGTTAGTGCATGCTTTAAACTGACAAAACGGCTTGAATTGCATCATGACAATGATGAGGTGCTACCTTTCAAGGTGTTAAAGGTGTTGTTAACGATCCAATCCATCAAGCCCTCTGATACTTTAACTGTCAAATATCGACTCGTTAGTAAGAGAATACACAACAATCTTTCCTGTATAGCTCAGCTAAGATATGATATACGTGTACAATGAAAAGAAATTGATCTATGATATCATATCTCATAGATTTTAGTTCAGAGTATTCAGTGAAATCGTTCATAACTCTAACAAGTCGGCATAACAACATCACAAGGTAACTTTGTGTGAGATTCCTACATCTGAATCAACAGTCTTAAGGGTTTCTTCATGAATAGCTTTCGAGTTTCATATGAATTCAGCAATTCGACAATTGAAAACGGCCATTAAAATTTCATCTCAATTCAGCAATTCGACAATTCGACAATCTTAACGGATTCCTACTGATGGGTTCCGGATCGGAGGGTCTCAAAATTTAAATTTATAAACCAAACCCCAATTGTAGTATAAGGGTAGGGTGTCGAACACACGGGAGTTCGTGCGTTGAGAGTACCAAAAAGACTAAAAAGAGGTAAAAGAAAGGCAAAAACAAGGAAAATCAAAGGGAACAACCCGGACCGACTTTGGTCACTTCGGTCCGAGGTTGGATCGATGTGAGTTTGGTCGGGACCGGCACAGGGGACGTCGGGCCCGATGTACTGGGGAACTCGAACTAGGCAAAAATGTAGATCGGTCTTGGGTTTTTGGGTTCCTTTCCTAACTAGACTTGGGTGATTCCACCCCAATTCAGCCAATAAGTGTTGATCCTTATGAGATCGAGGTTGTTTGCCTGCGATCCCTCCACTCTACACTTCGACCTTAGGGAGTTTTCACTCTCCTTCGATGCTAGGTCTAGTGATGGGCTCGAGATTGCTTTCGCTTACTCTTACTAACCACAAGCTATAGATCCCTTGTTCTCACAAGAGAATGGAAGCTCAATGTAGAGAGGATTCATAGATCAAGCACTCGAGGCTATGGAATTGGGGGTTCACACCCAATCCTAGCTAGGGGATTCCCCCATAGCCCAAGACTATGGAATCTACTCCATCAAGTAAGAGTAAAAAGCAATCAATAGACAAAACAAGAAAATCTTAATCATCCAACTCAATCTAAAGCCAAATTGCATTCAAATCAAAAGGGTTCACAATATCCAAGTCTCAAATCCACAAATCAAAAGCAAAACAAGTTCAAACTCACTAATCTCTCCTAGAACTCCACCGATTTCTCTTCTCTTCTCCTCTTCCTTTCTCCTCCTTGCTCTCCAAGTCTTCCTTTTAGCCCTTTGAGAGTGATTAGATGTGGCTCTCCTAAACTCCTCTAAGCTCTCTCTAATTATCCTCCTCTCTTGATTGGGGACCAAGGAATTCCAAAATTAGAAGAAGGGCAAAAGTGGAAGATCACCATAATGTGCCTTGGAGCCCAATCCTCACTTAAGCCGTCATGGATCGACACGGGTGGACCTCGGGCCCGACATTGCCAACGTCGGTCCGAGCCTCTGAAGCTTGAACTCGGGCCCGACTTGATGGAATGTCGTTTCTGGGCCTCGATCCTCTTCTTTTCTTGGTTTTCCTTGAGTTCCTCTTCATTCTTTACATGGCTTTTCCGCTCCTTTGCTCCTTAGCTTGGCTCCTCCTTAGAAACTCCTCCAAAACGTCCTCAAATGCGCCATTTTACCTACGAAACACAACAAACTCGCGTAGTCTCCGAATCTCATAGAAAATCGGGAACTAAGCTAAGAAGGGACAAAACTAACAAAGAAAGAAACAAAAGACACATATTTACAAGGGAAATTAACCACTAAAACACCACCAAAATGAGAGATATCAGAATACCCCATACTTAAACTTGCTTGTCCTCAAGCAATAACAATGTAAGCAAGACCGAAGCACAATCTTCAAGTAAAGCCTCATATGAAAACACAAGTAAGAACAAGTGATAGATATGCTAGCAAGATTACGTCATCACACATGATTAAGTGTTCAAGGAATAAAGTCTAATGCAACCAAGCCTCACTTTAGGGATATAGAAATGTGAATCACTCATCATGTGTTTAGGCTTAGCAATGAACACTCATACTCAACAATCATGCAAGTAAAGGCTTTACTATTGAAGCTAATATCACCAATTCCTCCACCTAGAGATGCCTATTACAATGCACACAAAGAATATGAACTTGGCTCAATGGGGGTCCTCAAAGAGGTTCCATTCGGCCGGGTTGTAATGGGGCTTTTGGTATTTCTCAAGGTGGGAATCATTTTGGTCTTGTGGTGCTTATAATGGGGATTGAACTTTCTAGTTTCTCACCAAATTCACCAAATTATTTCACTTTCAACTTCACTCATCCAAAAGACTTTGATTTTTTTTTTTCTTCTCTTTTCAACCCACTCTTTCACTAGCATTCCACTTCATCTTTGCACTACACTTTTTGTTGGATTTTTCACACTTTTCACATAGGATCGACTTGCACTACAACTCGGGCCCGATGTGCACTTTAAATCGGTCGGTGCCCTTATCTTACACTTAAGCACTTTGCTTTCAATCCACTACTTTTCCAACTTTTCTTTCTTTCTTTTCAACAAAGATGCACTACCCACTTGGTTTACAACTCCATTCTTGCCTTTCACCAAAGAGAATCTCAACTCTCCAAATATATTCCAAAACCTCTCACTAAAGTCCAATCCCATAAGGGTCAAGCCATATAGGCTAGGAATCATAATTTTGAGGAGTTTCAAGCAAAGGTCTAAGGTTAAAACGGGGCTACAAACAACGGTTTGTCTTCAAGGTAGGATATGAAACATTTTGTGACTAAATGAAATAAAGTTCAAATCAATGTGACAAAGCATAGAACAAATCTCATATTGGTCTTGGAAAATAGATAAACACCTCATTAGCAAGTTTTACTAAGCATGCATGAGCTAATCACACAAGAAAATGAGGGATATGCAATATGAACAAGCATCCCTAAAATGGCCAAAAATCATCTCACAAGGGTCACTCTAGCTTAGTTGCATCAAAACTTATCCTAGAACTCATGTGCTCAATAAAAACAAGCATGATATCATATCACATTAAAAACAGCATCCATTTAGAGGCTAAACTATCCAAAAATATGCAAAGGACTTTACATGCTCACATCATCATTAGCCTTCTTTAGACATCTAAGATGGGAATTCCTAGTCCAAAAACAAAATCTTTTTGTCTTTTTCACACGAATTTTTTTCACATTTTTTTGGATTTTTGCAAAAATTTTCTCAAAAACGAAACAAACTCATCCATTCATGCCATCAAATTCAATCATCATCCATTCATCACAACATGCCACTATCCAAAAGAAAACATCCCTTAACAAAAACAAACAAACACAAGAAATTTTCACATGAAACTATGAGCTACTAACCCACCCCATACTTAGAATTTTGATGTCCTTATCAAAACAAAGAAATCAAAACTCAAAAGTAAAAGAGAAGAGTCAAGAAAGCTCACAATTTCTTATTCTTGAATGGCACATTGAGGCTTAGTTTGGAGGTTGTCCTCGGCGGCGTCCCCTTTGGAGCCGTGCTTGCCTCTCTCGCTTGTACACATGGGCATGGAAAGGATCTTGACTTGGCGGTTGAAGTTGAGGTGCGGGGCGCGTCCATTGGTCCTCGCGGGAGGAGTAGTTCCCGGTCATCCATTCATTGAAGCTCTCTTGAACTCTCCATCTTTGGTCCTCGACCGCTCTCAAGTCGTCGACATCACGCCTCGTGTAAGCAATGTTGCGGTTCACTTCTTCAAATTGGGCTTGGAAGTCTTCTTGTTGGTGGGAAAGTTGTTGTTGTTGAAAGTTGAGGTGTTGTTGTTGAAGGTTGATTTGGTGTGCCTCTTGTAGCATGTTTGATTGTTGGAGTTGGAGGTGAGCCAATTGGTTGGGTAGGAAGTTCATGTCCACCGATTGTTGAGGTTCGGGGAAGACCATCCCGGGCCCATACCATTGGGCATAACCCTCATACCCTCCATAGCTTGGTTACTCTTGTCTTGCTCCACTTCCCTCGCCCCTCTCATAAGCACTAGGAACCGGATCGGGCAAAAATGCATCGGACCGACGTTGATAGACGTCGGGCCCGACGTGACTTGCATCTCGGTCCAAAAGGGTTGGAGCGTGGTCGGTGAGCAAGTTGCGGTATCCGTCATCTTCTTCTTCTTCTTGAGGCAAGTCAACGTCCATGGCCTCCCTCCTTGCAAACTCATATTGGTTAGGCTCTTCTTCTTCGGTATCCGGAGAAGCTTGAGGGGTAGTGAAACGAATGTGTTGTGCTCGTCTTTTACACTCAAGTGTTCCCTCCGGCTCTCCATAAGGATTCTCTTTGTTCGTCCACACTTGGAACCAATTAGAGTAGCTTGTGAGGTCAAAGAGACGTGGCCCCAAAGGAATGTGCACCTTGTCGAAGTTGGAATGAGGGGCTAGATAGGTGGTGGCACCGACGACTTGCTTCTCCTTATTGATGTTGGCTTTCTTGAAATATTTGAGATCCATGAACTCTACACCATTCGGGGCCGGCGTGTATGTGGACAAATCCACCTCAAGACGATGAGCCAAGCGGGCTATCATCCCTCCAAAATATATCCATGAGGAACTTTGGAAATCCCTCACCATCTTCACCCATTCCCATGTGAGGTTCATTGGCTTCTCATTGTGGAACAACATCTCATAGAGCAACATGGCTTCTTCCTTCATCGGCTTGCTCAATTCGTGCCTAGCAAAGATGGCACAACCCAAAGCTCGGATCATGACTCGGAAGAGGGGACTTGCTATCTCATTGGTTGAGGCGCCTTTCCTCATGTCACTCCTTCCGGCTACATATCTCCAAAGATAATCCACCTTCTCGTTGTCAACGAAAGCTTCATCTCTCGGAAAAGGGAACCCAAGGTAGGTAGCCAAATTCCGGAGAGAGACCTCGTGCAACTCGTTGCCCATTTGGAAGGAGATCATGCCTTCACTCTCAACTCCTTCATATGTGCACTTGAATGTCGCCATAAACTCGGACGTTAAGGCGGGATAATGAGTGTTGGTCCACCTTAGCATCACATTGAGACCGATGTGAGAGTAGCATCTAGTAAGGGCCTCATCCATGCTCATCTTTTGAATAGCCTCCCAATCTATCCACCGAGTGTGGTGAGATAGACCCATGAGTCGCTCATACTCCCGAGCCACATCATCATCCTCAAAGCGCACATCATCCATTCTTTGCACCCTCTTTGACGACTTCTTGGACTTCTTTGTTGGTTTCTCCATTCTTGAAAAGATGCTCGGGTTGTCATGGTACCTACACACAATCAAAGCAAAGAACTACAAGATAAGATCTATACAACCACAACAAGATCACATGCTTCCACAACTTACAACTTATCACACAAGAAAATGACCCCATACTTGTCTTCTAGACACTCAATCCACAAAATCCAACATGCATGAACCAAGAATCACACAACAATGGTCAAACTACAAGATATATCATGATAAACAAGCCTTATCCAACAATCAAGCTCATGAATCCTAAAGCTCACACAAGAGAAAGCCGAATAGCAAAGGACCGATCAACACAAGACGTCGGGTCCGAGGTTCTCAACCTCGGTCCGAGTCTTGGACCAACTACGCAACATCGGTCCCGAGATCTGGGCATCTCGGTCCGAACAACAAATCGACTCTCCTACCTATTTCACCCAAATATCACTCTATCATGCTCCTAAAATCCAAAATCAACCATTTCTCATCATCAATCGAAGTTCTAAGTAGGTTCCAATATGCATGATCAACAATTAAGCACAAATTCAACTATGCATGCAAAATCACCATGGATGCTCAAGGTCTAAGCTCATTCAATCATGGCAAATCTCAATTTTAGCAATGAAAACATGGAATTCACAAGGAATCAAGTAGAGATTGAGATCCACATACCAAATTTGAAGAAACAAAGACTTCTAGCAATCAAACTCTTTAAACTCAAATTCTCCTCTTAGATCTAGAAGAGGGATGAAGAACAATGGGACTTTGTTGGGATTTTTTAGCTTTTGGATCGATGTTTGGGGATGGCTAGGGTGTTGGATCGAGATTGTTGTGAAGATTGCTTGGGGATCGAGAGTGGTGGAGGTTGGATCGATTTTGGGGTTTTTTTTGAAGGGAGCTTGGTATTTTGGGAAGGTGGTTATGAAAGTGATGGGTGGTAGGTATGGGAAAGAAGGCCTTAAATGGGTAAGAGACAAAGTTAGGTCAGAGGGGTATAATAGGCATTTCCACAAAATCAAGACCAATGTTGACCGGCCAAGTCGGACCGACTTCACAACGTCGGGCCCGAGGTACTGGGTACCTCGATCCGGCTCGGTTTGGCTTCCTAAAATTTCCTTTTCTTGGTCAATTCTCTACCCACAAGTCCTTTTATTATTTCCACTACTATCATACTCAATCATGAAGCTCACACAACACACAATTCCACAAAACACATGCTAAGGAGAGATTAGAAAGAATCTAAGCTAAGACAAAGAAAAGCAAACTAAAAACTACGAAAATGAACCTACTACGCTCGGGTTGCCTCCCGAGGAGCGCTTCTTTTAAGTCACTAGCTTGACTTCTAACCTCTACCCTTCACGGTGGATGAAAAATGGTGAATTGGTCACCGTAGTCATGCTCGTCTCCACGCCCATCATAGCCATAAAACCACCACTTGTGGTTGATGTAGGCATGGTCTCCAAATTCTCCTTGACCTTTGTCCTCCAAAGTGTGGGTTTGCACTTCTTGCTCCTTCTCAACTCGATCTTCATTCCCTACACCAAAAATATCTAGAGAATTTCTAGGGGACTCAATGACATTATAGCTCAAATCTTCTTGCAAATCACTCAAACAAATGTAACCATCCTCTAGATCTTCTTTCAAGTCACTTAAACAAATATAAGATTCTCCCACATCAAAAGGATATAGAGAAGGATACTCTTCATGGCCTCTTGGACTATCTCCATTTCTTGACTCCTCATGGTCTTGAGCATTGACCATGTCATGATTCCTCAAAGGTGCTTCTTCCTCTCTTGTGGGTTCCATCTCCTCTCTCTTACGCTTGGCACTTTCCTCCAATTTCAAGATCGCCAAAGCATCCGGTTCGTTAAGAGCCTTGTTGAAATGAAACTCCACTTTATCCTCCCCAATCTCGAAAGTCACTTTTCCATTTCTTACATCAAATTTGGCACCCGCCGTGGCTAAAAACGGTCTTCCAAGTATGATGGGCACCAACGGATCTTCTTTCATGTCTAAGATCACGAAATCGTCGGGGACAAAATACCTCCCAACTCTAACCGGGACGTCATCTAAGATTCCCGTGGCCTTTGTGGATGAACCATCGGCCATAGTAAGACTCATGTCAACCGGTTCCATATCTCCGAGGTTAGCCCTTCTCCATATGCTCATGGGCATAACCGATATGCTTGCTCCTAAATCACAAAGAGCCTTGAAGTTTTGGGATCCAATCCCCACGGTTATTGCAAATCTTCCGGGATCACCCAATTTTTGAGGTAGCTCCAAGATCTTCACCTCATCTTGCATCTCCACAATTGACCTCTTCTTGCTCAAAATTTCCTTCAAGAATTTTGCATAGGATGGCATCTCACTTAGAGCGTCGGTGAATGGGATGGTGATGTTCAAGCCTTGCAAGAGCTTTCAAGAACCTCTTAAACTTGCTCTCCACAACTTCCTTGGGCTTCTTCAATGGGTAAGGAAGAGTTGTGCCACCTTGTTTCTTGGTTGAATCCACTTCCTTGGACCGACATTGATCTCTCTCAACATTTTCAGCCTGGATCGACGTAGGATGGACATCGGGACCGATGTCTAGAACCTCGGTCCTAGGGCAGCACACATCTAGGAACGTCGGTCCGACTACAGGGCATGTCGGGCCCGAGTTCAACTTCACCTCGGTTTGGGTCAGGGGACTCTCTCCATCCTCTGGATCGACATCATGGCACGTCGGGCCCGAGTTACTGGCCAACTCGGTCCGACTCTCTTCTCTTGTCCTTGGCACTTGTGGCTCGGGCAAACTCCGTCCACTCCTTAATCCTATGGCTCGAACTTCGTTTTGTTGTTGTGGGGGACGGGGATTCTCCTCGGGTCGGCCCGGGAGTCTCCCTTCCTCTCTTGGAAGTTGATTCGCCATGTGAACAAATTGGTTGTCCACTTGTCTTCTCCATACACCAAACTCCTTGAATTGGGCACCCATTTCATCAACTCTTCTCTCCACATTGGTGAATTGATTCTTCAAGTCCTTGAACTCGCCTCTCATCTCTTGTGCCCATTGTGGAGTTTGCTCATAGAACCCCGGAGGTCGGTATGGTGGTGGTTGGGCCCTTGGCTCGTTTTGGTTGTAGTTGTTGTTGTAGCCATTGGCTTGGCCTTGGTTCCACCTTTCATTCCCTCCATTGTTGAAGTTGGTTCTTCCTCCATAGTTTCTTTGAACATATTGTGCCTCCTCGATTTGCTCGGCCAAACGAACTTGGCGTTCATTGGGACACTCTTGAGCTCCATGCTTCGAAGAACCACATTCTTCACATGCTCTTGTGGTTTGCTTGTAGTGACTCATTTGCCTCCTCATCTTGTTCAACTCATCCTCAAGGAATTGGATCTTCACATCCTTATCCACCTCTTCACTCTTTGGGTCGTAGAGCCTCTTTGCACCATCTCCTTGGACTCTTGCCTCCTTGTTGACTTGACTCACTCCGTACATGGCTTCGTAGTCGGAGAGTTTGTCTAGCAACTCCCATGCTTGCTCCGGCGGCAAATCAATGAACCCACAATCGGTGTGAAGGTTCAACTTGTCCTTGGTGGCGGGGTTGATTCCTTGGAAGAATATGTCTTGAAGAACATAAGGTTGCTGCCCATGCGTTGGACATTGCCTTAACATTTCCTTGAACCGATCCCAAGCCTCAAAGAGTGGCTCGTGGGCTCCTTGTTGAAAGCTTGCTATCTTCCTTCTAAGCTCCGTTGTCTTGGTTGGCGGAAAGAACTTCATCAAGAATGCTTCGTTGAGAGCCCTCCATGATGTGATCGAAGTGCTTGGCTCTCCAACCAATGCAATGCCTTGCCTCCCAACGACCACTTGAAGGCCTTGAGTAGCACGTACTCAAGTGTCTCATCATCCGTCGAGATGGTCTCACATAGATCCTTGAATTGCATCACATGCTCGATCGGGCACTCATTCGGTCTCCCTTGAAATTGGTCCCTCTTGATAAGTGAGATGAATTGAGTTTTGATCTCAAAGTTCTTTGACACCTCCGGCAAGACAATGGCCGGTTCCGGCACCTTCAACTCCGGATGCATATATTGTCTTGCATTCCGGGGTTGGGTGTTGATTTGAGCCTCCAATCTTATCCTTTGCTCACGCTCTCTTCTAGCTTCAGCATCTCGGTTCGCCATCTCAAGTTGCATACGAGCCATGTCGGCCCTCATCCTATCAACCTCCTCATCACATTGTGCTTGGTCCGCCATTCTCTCCTTCTTTCGAGCTTGTTTGATAATGCTCTCCGGATCACACACAAAGTCGAACTCAAGTGTTCCTCGGACGGAACGAGCTCGCATACACCTACAACCAAAGACACAAACAAAAACCGAATCAAAACAAACAAGGGGTTCGGGCTAGTCCCTCACCCTAATCACTACCAAATCAAAGACTCAACAAAAGATGGTACCTCAAACAAGTTGAACTCCCCGGCAACGGCGCCAAAATTCTGATGGGTTCCGGATCGGAGGGTCTCAAAATTCAAATTTATAAACCGAACCCCAATTGTAGTATAAGGGTAGGGTGTCGAACACACGGGAGTTCGTGCGTTGAGAGTACCAAAAAGACTAACAAGAGGTAAAAGAAAGGCAAAACAAGGAAAATCAAAGGGAACAACCCGGACCGACTTTGGTCACTTCGGTCCGAGGTTGGATCGATGTGAGTTTGGTCGGGACCGACACAGGGGACGTCGGGGCCGATGTACTGGGGAACTCGAACTAGGCAAAAATGTAGATCGGTCTTGGGTTTTTGGGTTCCTTTCCTAACTAGACTTGGGTGATTCCACCCCAATTCAGCCAATAAGTGTTGATCCTTATGAGATCGAGGTTGTTTGCCTTCGATCCCTCCACTCTACACTTCGACCTTAGGGAGTTTTCACTCTCCTTCGATGCTAGGTCTAGTGATGGGCTCAAGATTGCTTTCGCTTACTCTTACCAACCACAAGCCCTAGATCCCTTGTTCTCACAAGAGAATTGAAGCTCAATATAGAGAGGATTCATAGATCAAGGACTCAAGGCTATGGAATTGGGGGTTCACACCCAATCCTAGCTAGGGGATTCCCCCATAGCCCAAGACTATGGAATCTACTCCATCAAGTAAGAGTAAAGAGCAATCAATAGACAAAACAAGCAAATCTCAATCATCCAACTCAATCTAAAGCCAAATTGCATTCAAATCAAAAGGGTTCACAATATCCAAGTCTCAAATCCACAAATCAAAAGCAAAACAAGTTCAAACTCACTAATCTCTCCTAGAACTCCACCGATTTCTCTTCTCTTCTCCTCTTCCTTTCTCCTCCTTACTCTCCAAGTCTTCCTTTTAGCCCTTTGAGAGTGATTAGATGTGGCTCTCCTAAACTCCTCTAAGCTCCCTCTAATTATCCTCCTCTCTTGATTGGGGACCAAGGAATTCCAAAATTAGAAGAAGGGCAAAAGTGGAAGATCACCATAATGTGCCTTGGAGCCCAATCCTCACTTAAGCCGTCATGATTAGTGAGTAGGGCTTGTGTTGTTGATTGTGGATTTGACTTGCATGAATCATGATTTATCTATGGTCTTTGATGATTGCTAGCTTGAATTCCATGATTAGTGAGTAGTTAGCTTGATCTTAGGGTAGGGGGCGAAAACCCCAAACTCAATTGCATGTGCTTGAACCAATTTCATGATTTGATTGCCTTGATCCATGTCTATTTACCTTATGAGCAAGATTCTTAGAATGTCAACCTTGGAAGTCGGTTCGAAAGGATGAAGAGAGAGTCTCTTAATCCCGCGGTCGAATAGGAGTAGATAGAGAGTCGATCAACTCGAAGAAGAAGTGGAGAGTCGATTGGCTTGAATGAATGCGGAAGCTTAGTCCCATGAGATTAATGGCATGATTTGATTAGATTTGTTGATCTATGTTCAAAGCGGAAGCCTCTAGTTCATTGATCTATATGATAGCATGTGAAGTTGATGTTGGCATGAACCCCTAGCCCTAGGATCCTGATTCAGGCTATTTTGTATAGGATAACTCTTGTATTTTAGAGCTATATTGAGAGTGTTTAGGTTAGTTTTGAGCGTTATTGTAATATGAAGACCAAAGACACGAGTTATGAAGAATCAGGAGTTAAAGAGCTTAAAGACGAAGATTCGCCACTGCATGGATATCGCGGTCGCGTTGTCTAGGACGCGGGCGCGGTGGCGTGGAGGAGCGAACCAACCAAGACCTTGAAGGCCGCGGTCGCGCTGCCTGTGGCGCGGTCGCGGTAGAAGCCGACTCGGACTTGACCGGAAGAAGACCGCCGCGGGCGCGGTGGTGGTGCCGCGGTCGCGGTGTGACCGACTTTCACGCGGACGAGATTTCACCGTTTCTATCTTGTTTCCTTTCTTATCTTTCGGTTTCCTATCTTATTTAGTCCGAAAAGGTTGATCCTTGGGGCTATATAAGGGGAACCTTTCTAGGTTTTTAGGATATCATAGAACATACTTGTCAATCAATTGTCTTTCGATAAAGATTAGAGTTTTCTTTGTAATGGAGAACTAACTCTCCTCTGGAGTTTATTCAATCAAGGAAGCTTTATTATGAAGTTGTGAAATTCTGGTAACCTCTTTATCCCTAGGTCTTTATTGATACTCTTGTGCTTCATCCCATGATCTATGTTTGATTTTATGAGCCTGATCAACTTGTTTGATTGACTTAGATCTATTGTTTGAATTAGGATTGGTTGTTGTCTATGCATCTTTCCTATTCTCGAAACAACTCTATTCTAGGACCGTGGACTAGTCTAGGGAAGAGTATTCAATGGTTAAATTGTGCATGAGACTCGTAGCTTGATTGCATGATTTGATTTCCTATTATCCCTGTGCTCTATGCTAATTCTAGGTTAAGCGTCCTTGCCTAGGGTTTTAGAATTGCTTGGACCGTGGACTTGCGATTTCTAATGATTGGGATTGGAATTGACCTAGGCATATAAAGAGGTGGATGAATTCATGATCAACAGATTAAAAAAGTGGAATTGATTGGATAAACTCTGCTTGATAACTTTGATTGAAACCAACTTTCAAAACCCAATTTTGATTACTTGCATGAAAACCACTAAAATCTGAATAAAAACTGATTCCTTTGGGTTCGACCCCTTGCTTGCCTACTATACTTTTGTTTGCATGTTTGGGATTTATTTTTGATAAGGGAACAACGACTTTGCCCGAGTCAAATTTTGGCGCCGTTGCCGGGGAATCCTTTTTCTTGTTTTGATTTTGTGTGTTTTCATGTTCTGCGCCCAAATCGCGCCCGCGACCCCTCGGCGCGCCCGCGGTTCGTACGCAGAACCGTCCTTTGGGTGCGGGCCTAACACATGGTCCGTACCCGGTCTACTAATACTTCCCCTGTTCGTTTTGATCCAGAAATTGACAGGACTCTTCGGAAGATAAGGAGTGCTCCCAGACCCTCTACATCTTACAACCTTCTTGAATCTCTCTCTCTCTCTGATTTTGAACCAGAAGACGCCATGGCGGAGCAAACTATTCGCCAACTCACGGTGTCTGATCTCCAGCAACAGCAGCTCGCTGTTCAATTGCCCGAACTCGGGGAGGGTGTGAAGTTCGAATTGAAGTCTGGCCTCATCCACCACTTACCCAAATTTCACGGGTTGAGTGGTGAGGACCCAAACAAGCATCTCACTGAATTCCACGCGGTGTGCGTGAGTATGAAGCCTACTGATGTGACGGAGGATCAAATCAAGCTCCGGGCTTTTCCCTTCTCTCTTGAAGACACCGCCAAGGATTGGCTCCTTTATTTGGTGCCGGGTTCTATCACTACTTAGGCGGCCATGAAGAAGGCGTTTCTTGAAAAGTACTTCCCCGCTTCCAAACAAACATCTATTAAGAAACAACTCAGCAGTTTCGAGCAAGGGGAAGACGAGAACCTCTATGACTATTATGAGCGCTACAAGAGGCTCATCGCGAGTTGCCCCTACCATGGCTACCAAGCCAAGGATCTTATTTGCTACATCATTGAGGGACTTTGCGACAATGACAAGAGGCTCGTGAATGCATCTTGTGGGGGTAGTTACGAGAACTTAACCCCCGCTGCAGCTTTTCAGAAAGTGGAGATCTTGGCGGAACAAGCCCGCAATCAAAGGTCAAGGACCAACGTGAGGTCCGTTAGTGTGGTGAATGAGTCCCTGAATGCTGAACTAAGGGAGCTCAAGGATCTTATGAAGCAGCTGCTCACGAAGAAGACGACCCAGCAAGTCAATGCTTGCGGTCTATGTTATGATGCAAGCCACCATACGGATCAATGCCCTACTATTCAAGAGATCGAGGAGTCGGTCAATGCTATTGGCAATTATGGAGCGCCCCGGCCCCGGAATGACCCTTATTCTAATACCTACAATCCGGGGTGGGCGAGACATCCTAACTTAAGGTGGAACAACCAGCAGCAGCAAGACCCACCACAACAGCAGCAGCAGTACGCTCCTCAGGGCCAGCAACAACAGTTTCGGTCCAATAACTATGCCCCGAGAGCACCAGCCCCGACTCAGAATGATGCTATTACCGCCCTCTTGAAGGAGAACCAAGAGACGAGAGCTGCTGTAAAGAATCTTGAGACTCAACTGAGCCAACTTGCCACCATGATCAATAGGCTCGAGTCTAAGGATTCCGGGAAACTTCCTTCTCAACCGCTCAATCACAAAGAAAATGTCAGTGCCATGAATTTGAGGAGCGGTAGAGTATTGGCGAGTCGGGAATCACCCACTGGTGACGAACCGCGCCCGCGTTCCCCTGGCCGCGACCGCGCCGGGGCGACAGCACATGAAGACGAAGCCTCTGTGAGAATTCCGCGCCCGCGCTCCCCCCTCCGCGCCCGCGAAATTCCAACAGAGCGCATGGACCACGAGAGGCGTAGCGACCCGCGACCGCGGAGTCCGGACCGCGCCCGCGGTAAGGAGGCCGAGAGAAATTTCGAGGCTTTACTCGACTATGCCTTCAAGAATTATTCGCCTCCTCGCCCGAGCTCTCCTAGACGGAACCGAGCTCCAGCAGCAGAAGAGGACGATGGCTATGTGGCTCAACCTCTTCCACCATTGGATTCTTTCAAGCCCTCTCCTCCATTTCCCGATGCTCTCAAGGACACAAGGAAGCCGGCACATGACAAGGAACTCTTCGAGACCTTCGCCAATTGTCGGGTAAATGTTCCTCTTCTCAATCTCATCCAAAGTGTCCCTCGTTTTGCTAAGTTTATGAAAGAGCTATGCACCATAAAAAGAAAGAATAGGACTAGTCCTAAGATTGAAAAGGTAGCTCTAGTTGAAAAGACGCAGGATAGCAAAATTGAGACTTGTAATTCCCTACTCCAAAAGCAATTACCTAAAAAATGCTCAGACCCAGGAAGATTCACCGTCCCTGTCACTATTGGAGAAACTAAAATTGAGCGTGTTATGCTAGATTTAGGTGCCTCCATTAATGTTCTTCCAGCTTGCATGTATGATAGGTTAGGCCTTGGCCCTTTAAAGGAGTCTGATATTGTTATTGAATTGGC
Organism: Polygonum maritimum; assembly: GCA_963924305.1. Lineage (NCBI taxonomy): Eukaryota > Viridiplantae > Streptophyta > Magnoliopsida > Caryophyllales > Polygonaceae > Polygonum > Polygonum maritimum. The sequence goes on along the minus strand of OZ002736.1, from coordinate 17,887,191 downwards.
TGACCATTCTAATGTGCGCCCGAAAGGGTTAGTTGAGGATGTTCTAGTGCAGGTGCAGGGTTTGATCTTTCCTGCAGATTTTTATGTAATGGAGATAGGCGAAGGGCGGTACGACCCGGTTCTCTTACTTGGTCGTCCATTCATGAAAACCGCCAACATGGTCATTGACGTTGCCAATGGATCTCTTTCCATATCTCATGGTGGCAACACGGTCCGAATTGATGTTGATGAGGACCCGTATTGATCGTATCCAAGTCGAGCCAACGACGTTAAACAAAAGCGCTGTTTGGGAGGCAACCCAAGGATTAGTTAGATTGTTTTTCCATTCCTAGCTTAGGATTTGCTTGTGTTTTTAGCTAACATGCAGGTACTAGGTCCGAAAGGACACGCCTGGCGTGAAACCGCGCCCGCGCCTCCTTGGCCGCGCCCGCGGTGAACCGTCAGCGCGCCCCGACGAACAGGTACTAGCCCGTGCTCGCGGCAACCATACTGCGTCTCGGTTTTAGCTCGTTTTTATTTTGAAAAAAAAAAGAAAAAAAAAAGAGAAAAAAAAAGAGGACTTTTTGGTCCCATTCTACCTCTATATTTTCCATCTATCTACCTCCATTCTATCCATCTTCTATCTTTCCACCTTCTATTTCTTCTTTCCATTCATCTTTGTACTTTCCATTCTTTGGCTATGTGTACAGCCTAAGTATGGGGGAGCTTTGTTTCCCCGGGAGTTCTCTTCTCTACAGCTCGAGTTCAAGTATTGACCCATCCTCCAAGAAACGAGCCAAGATACGAAGGTTGCTTACACATCACACTTTTCGAGACGAAGTCAAGACATTGTCCCTGCACGAGATCCGCGCCCGCGCTTCATAAGCCGCGCCCGCGGTGACCGCCTATGGATGACTTCCCTCTGCATCAATTCCGCGCCCGCGCCCCTTGTGCCGCGCCCGCGGTATGCCCACCGATTGGAAATACGAAGCTTCTTTATTCTACCACCCTTTGAAGAGATCTTCCATTCCACTTCTCTTCAATCGATTGTGAGTCTTCTGATATACCTTTCTCCTTGCTTCTATCCTTTCTCTTTACTTCATTGAGGACAATGAAGGAATTAAGTATGGGGGAAGGAGTACTCGCATTCTCTTATCCTAGTTACCTTAGTTAGAGATTTGCTTCAGATTTTTGATTTTCTTCTTTTCATGGAGCACTTGCACCATACTTTTTGCATAATAAAGGAAGAAAGAAAAAGAAAAAGATAGAAAAAGCCAAAAAAAAATTGAAAAAAAGCATGTAAATCCTGGGATGAGTCGAAAACCCGAAAGGGCGGCTCAAGTAATAAGCAGGTAACCCGGACCAGCATTAGGCTGGGGTAATATGAGGTTTATGAGTGATTGTGATTTTTTGTGAGCACACCCTTGAGAAAAATGAAAAGAGCGGTTAGGTGAAAACCCGAAAGGGCGCCTAAGCAGAATTGAGCGGTAAAAATTCGAGTGTTTAAGATCATTCTTGCTTGGGGACTTTGGGGCTTACATGTTAGATTTGGGTAGATCCTAGGTTGCTCTACACTTTTTAGAGCTTGAGTGTTATATGATGTTGTGAGGTGTGTGTTTGAGCTTCATTGTTTTATGCTCATGATTTCTCTATATTTTTGGGTTCGGGTTGTGAGCTGAGTGTTTTTATCTTCCCTTGTATTTCCTGAGATCTTAGATGTGCTATCTTGATGTATTTGTTTTGAGCTTACTCGAGGATGAGCAAGATCTAAGTATGGGGGAATTTGATTCAGGCTATTTTTTTTTCGAATAGGCAAAATTTTTATAAACTGAGAAATCAAAATACAAAGAGAGTTCAATAGTTACAGGGGAAGAAACAAAAGAGAAGAAAGATGGATCACTCATAGAGGAAAACCTCCAGTACAAGGACGTTTTAAATTATGAGCGGCCAAACAATTCTGCAAGTGAGCAATAATGGTGCGGGAGCAAGCCCTGGCACAGGGGGTGATGTTGTTGAAGATGGCATCATTACGACACTTCCAAGAGAAGTAGATGAAGGCGGTAAAGCTGGCTGCAATAAGGCTGGAGATCACGTCGCGCTTGCGATGATGATGATGAAGGATCCATTCAAACCAAACCAAAGATCACGTCAGGCTATTTTGTATAGGATAACTCTTGTATTTTAGAGCTATATTGAGATTGTTTAGGTTAGTTTTGAGCGTTATTGTAATATGAAGACCAAAGACACAAGTTATGAAGAATCAGGAGTTAAAGAGCTTAAAGACGAAGATTCGCCACTGCATGGATATCGCGGTCGCGTTGTCTAGGACGCGGGCGCGGTGGCGTGGAGGAGCGAACCAACCAAGACCTTGAAGGCCGCGGTCGCGCTGCCTGTGGCGCGGTCGCGGTAGAAGCCGACTCGGACTTGACCGGAAGAAGACCGCCGCGGGCGCGGTGGTGGTGCCGCGGTCGCGGTGTGACCGACTTTCACGCGGACGAGATTTCACCGTTTCTATCTTGTTTCCTTTCTTATCTTTCGGTTTCCTATCTTATTTAGTCCGAAAAGGTTGATCCTTGGGGCTATATAAGGGGAACCTTTCTAGGTTTTTAGGATATCATAGAACATACTTGTCAATCAATTGTCTTTCGATAAAGATTAGAGTTTTCTTTGTAATGGAGAACTAACTCTCCTCTGGAGTTTATTCAATCAAGGAAGCTTTATTATGAAGTTGTGAAATTCTGGTAACCTCTTTATCCCTAGGTCTTTATTGATACTCTTGTGCTTCATCCCATGATCTATGTTTGATTTTATGAGCCTGATCAACTTGTTTGATTGACTTAGATCTATTGTTTGAATTAGGATTGGTTGTTGTCTATGCATCTTTCCTATTCTCGAAACAACTCTATTCTAGGACCGTGGACTAGTCTCGGGAAGAGTATTCAATGGTTAAATTGTGCATGAGACTCGTAGCTTGATTGCATGATTTGATTTCCTATTATCCCTGTGCTCTATGCTAATTCTAGGTTAAGCGTCCTTGCCTAGGGTTTTAGAATTGCTTGGACCGTGGACTTGCGATTTCTAATGATTGGGATTGGAATTGACCTAGGCATATAAAGAGGTGGATGAATTCATGATCAACAGATTAATAAAGTGGAATTGATTGGATAAACTCTGCTTGATAACTTTGATTGAAACCAACTTTCAAAACCCCCTTTTGATTACTTGCATGAAAACCACTAAAATCTGAATAAAAACTGATTCCTTTGGGTTCGACCCCTTGCTTGCCTACTATACTTTTGTTTGCATGTTTGGGATTTATTTTTGATAAGGGAACAACGACTTTGCCCGAGTCAGATCCCCTTAACCTAGCTTGTTTCTTCCCTTTTGCATTGATTGTTGCGTCGAGTCCGAGTCCCCTAACCTCGAGCCCAACTTTGTTTGTGCCTAACTACCTCGGTCCCGAGATTGACAACCTCGGTCCCGAGTTGCTTCGTGTATTTTCTTTCCCATTACCTTTGTGTTAGACGATCAACCGTTCAAACTGCATATGAAATAATTCCCTGTGATCGACCTCGACCACCGTACTACAACGGGGTCGTGATACAAATTTATTTGTTGATTGACCCGGGGCCCTATCCTTAGGTTGGTAGAGTACTTTGGGCCTGTCATCAGCTTGTAGTTCAATTTTTGCTTTACTTACTTGTCTTATTGAAGGAATTCGATTCTCTTGATACACATTTGCATATTCTTAATTTGCTTGTGTTCTCATATTATCTTCTTCCTTTATCTAGCCTTAAGTGAAGCTTGCCTAGTCATCTATTTGAACTAAAACTTGTGAATTGTGATTAACAAAGAACAAGTGTTGGCTTAACTAGTTGCTTGAGTTGTTGACTTGTATGAGTGATTTACTTGGATATCTTTGTTGAATTTGTGGGGATGTATGACCCTTATGGATTGAGGGGTGACATTGCTAAATTGTCACAAAAATTCGACCAATTGGTGAGCAATTGGCGAATCTCACCAATTTCTTGATGGCGGATAGAAGCCATGGAGGTTGGTCACCAGGCTCGTATCAACACCAACCACGAGCCATGACCGAGAGAACTTCTCACGTACTTCCATTCTTACCACCTCCATTGGAGCTTGAATATGGGTACGTTCCTAACTCTCTGTCCATACCTTTTTCTACTAACTCTTCTATGCCACATGTGTCTACTCCAAGGAACACCAAAATCGTGACATTTACCTCTCAAGGTTATGTGACGGATGATGAGGAAGGTGAGGAGGCTCCACCATAAGTGGAGGAGGGACACGAGAGTGAAGAATACCTAGATGATGTGTACATTCCACCGGAGGATATGGAGCAAGCCTATTGCTACATCAACCAACAAGTACTCACCATTAGGGAGGCTCCACCACAAGTGGAGGAGGGAGAAGAGGTCGCACCTAAGGGAACACTCCCTTGTGATCGAGATGAAAGAAATGATCTCATCTACATGGAACAAGCTACGATGCCCTCATTACCAATTCTGGCTTGATCTCTGCGTCCAATGTTCCAAAAACTCCTATGGCACCATACCAAGAATGCTACATACTTGTGAGGAAAGAGATAAGTGTCTTAACCTTGGTCGATACGGTTATATCTAATTGTGTGCTAGATGTTCTCCAAGGTTGCCAAGATATTATGCATATCCAACATTCTATGTCGTGGATTTGTCACCATACACTCCCAAAGACCACTCCAACATCGAACCGAGGACGGTTCGACTTCAAGTGGAGGAGAATGATAGCAAAGGAGATCATGAACCGATGAGCTAGGCCAAGACCGTTCCACAAGTCGCGAACATTCAAATTCAAGAAGGATGAAGTCATTCAAGTCGAGCTAAGAAGTTGAGCTAAGAGGACCTGATGCCTAGCCAGAAGAATGATGCATGTACCAACCCAACCTAGGTCGTTACCGACCCAGTCCAGGTCGTTATCGACCCCCACCAGGTCGTTATCGATCCCCACCAGGTCGGTAACGACCCCCCTCCCCCCCGGGTCGTTACTACGCAGCGACTCCTTAGGGTTTTTGTGCGTTATTGGGCCGCGTTCCTGTCCGTCTAGGCCGCGTTTTTCTTGGGATTTCTTCCTTGATGTGTTTTGGAAAGATCTATTATCTTGTTACCTAATTAGTTAGGGATTATCTTTGGATTTTTATTTTGGGATAAGATTTTTAGCAACCCTAGATACTTTACAATTCTATAACTTGCATAGGTTTTGCTTCTTTTAGTTTCAGCGTATTTTGAGAAGAGAATCTTGTTTCTCTTTCTACTCCATTAGAGACTATTGTTGCTTGGATTGGTTTGAATCAAGAGTTGTTGGTTTGGTTTGCAATTGCCTTCGTTCTTGTTTGTGTGTGCGTGTGAGACGGATTGTGCGAGTTTCTTCAAGGATTGGAGTGGCGAGCTCTTATCCAAAGTCTAGCTAAGTCCTTCATTCGCTTCTGAGGCCGACAATCTCACAAATGTCGTCAATATTTGTTTGTGATCCACCGAAAGTTGTATGAAGAGAGTTAATTAAAGAGTATACACTAAAAATAACATTATCATATTAGATTGAACAAAATAAAAAGTTAATTCTTTTTTTGTCGAACAAAATAAAATTAATTAAAGAGAGTTTAATTTGAGGCATTTAATGAAAAAACAAAATACAATATTACACGTAGATAGATAGATAGGATAAATAAAATAAATGACGACATAGTAACATATATATATAATATAATATATAAGATAAAAGGATACATTAGAGTGAGGATAATTAATGCTAAAAAAAATCAGGTAAGATATCCGAGCAGTACACTTTTACTGACCAGAGATTCAAGCTCGTAAGTTATAACCACAAAACCGATGTCATGCAACCCGACACATCCTCTCCAACGTAACCCGACCCTTTACATTATTAAAAATTTAAAACGGAGGAATTTATGTAGAACAATTAAACCAAACCAGAACCATATAATCATAAAGTGGCAGGAGCCATTTACAATAAACTAAACAGAGAACTTGTATCCTCATTACCCAATTTGTGGCTGCATTTAGTACTCACTGCATTATAGACTATGTCATAGTTAGAGCTGCTCACGTTCCTCAAGTAACACCCCTCGGTACAGCTATCGTACTCGTACACTTGTCTCGTACTTCCCGATCCGCCAACGAGCAAACCATTCTGCACAACAAGAACACCGGTTGCATCTTGCGAGTTCTTAACCGAACTCGAGATCTTGTCTTCCTTAAAACCCAACGAAACGTTTATCACAATCACGTAATCGTTGTTTCCTTGGTCAATTTGAGCCATGTACAAGTAAAGGGGAAATGTTTTATGTGATATGACCGTACTGACACGGGAAAATGGAGTCTTGGTAGAAACCGAAGTGTTGAACTCAACCGTTTGGTTAATTGTTTCCACATTGCCATTGTTTTCCATGATCATGGAGTTGATGAAGCTAAAATCTAGGGTGAACGAGGTAATGATCTTGCCGTGGGAAGATTTGACCCACCCAGTTGAGGAGATTGACCGACTCGTCTTCGTGTTAAACGTTCCGTTCAAGCCTACGAAACTCGTCTTCACAGAGGAGCGAAGTTTTGGGGCTTGGTGATCTAAGAGCATTGCCTCGGTTTTCGGGCTCTTGTCGTCTAGCCAGAGGTGCAAGTTAGCGTCGATGTACCAAACATTGAGCGCATTCGTGACGCCGAATCCAATCTTATGAGTCTTCCCATCTAACAATTTCCCTAAGAATGGAGTGAGCTCAATGTCATATGTTGGAAGATCAAATGATCCGATTCCGGTAATCGGCCTCCATAAAAGAGGATTGAATCCTCCGGTGTATACAACGGTAAAAGGCCAAATGGCGCCAACAAGAATGTCGTCGTCTAATGTGACGAAAACCTCCCTAAAGGGGCCGTTTCCTTGGGCGCCCGTTAGATTGTTGGCAGCAAAGCAATGTAGTCATTAGGAAGATTAGAGTACCAAAACTCGTCGTTTTCATGGAAGGAGACATAAACTTCCAACACAGCCTTGTACACATTAGGTGGGATTTCAATCTCTTTGGTTTTGATGTCGGTAGAATTCTCGACTTCGAACCATATCCCATCATTCAGTGGCAGATCCCTGGAGATGGGCAGGATCAAATCCGCCCATCTGTGGTGGTTAGGAGCAGGATTTGGTTTATGATTAGATGGGTAGAAATGAATAGAGATTTCGACATGGTAAATGCCAGTGTAAGTGGTGGTAACAAGGTTGCCCAGATACACGGCCAGGTGGCCGGAGAGGTCCTCCACCAGACAATCGGTGGGGCTCGGAGGAGCATAGGGCGTGAAAACCGGGGGTTTCCCATAGGTGTATCCCAAGTCATGGCGAAGGAGAAAGTAGGAGAAAGTAGGAGCAAGGTTTCGTTGTAATAAAGCCGTTATTTAATTCTATAAAAAATGCCGTTCGATATTGATATAATCCGTGCATGCAGCACTTACCAACTTACAAACTAATGGTATCTTAACAAGCATTATTAGGCTACAAAAACAAGCATTATGTCACATCCGACCCAAAAACATGCATATATTGCAATTTGCAAGAGTATCTTCAGTCTCATAAAAACAAGCATTATGTCACATCCGACCCAAAAACATGCATATATTTCAATTTGCAAGAGTATCTTCAGTCTCATAAAAACAAGCATTATGTCACATCCGACCAAAAATACAAGCATCATTATGTCACAAGACAAGAGTATCTTCAAACTCGTACTCAGTATTAAGTATGATGGGCATGGATGAAAAACTGAAACTACTACAAATGGGGTCAATTTATCAATACCCAATCCTACCTAGATTATGTGTTTCGCGGGAATTGCATCAAACATCTAAGCCAGATTGTCTAATCCCTAATACATGTATACTTGCCACAATTTGATCAAAATTTCACAGCATCCACACATATTTACATTACCCAAACAACCAACGCCACTCATTGTGAGCAATTCAAAACACAAAAGTAGGCAAAAGTGCAAAGTGCAGAAGGAAGCCAACTGTGTATATGTACTTCTTCGTCTCAATCTCAAATGGCTTCATTCTTATAGCCTCAAGTTTCCTGAATACTACATACAAAAGACTCCAAGATGCAGAGATTTCTCCTACATTACACCAAATTTCCCTTGTTTGTCCTGCCCAACATCCCCATCGAGGATCGCATGTCGCATAAGCACAATCTCCTTCACCAGATTGGTGTACGTGAACGGCCTAACTGCAGCTCTTAAAAACAGCTCAGGTGGAATCCTACTCTTCTTGATTCTCCTTCTCCATGGACCATACCCGAGCCGCTTCCACTCATCTTGACTCACCTTTGCCCTTTTCCCCCTCAATGCAGTTTCATCGCCAACCTCCTCATCCTTCTTCTCTCCTCCATTTCCTTCTAACGGCCCTTCCTCCATTCCCTTCATTTGCTTCTCATAAAACTTATTACTTCTTTCCATACTCTTCCTCACAAAATCCTCCATTGCCCGGTTGCTGCTCAATGCCTTGTTGAACTCTTTCTCCCAGTATCCCTCGTCTTCCTCTGGATCAAGATCCTCTTCCTCATTATCCCGATCCTCTTCCTCGTTATCCAGTTCATCTCCCCCCTCTCCTTTTACGTCTATAACTGTACCATCATCATCATCATCATCATCTTCATTGTCATCGTCCTCAATCCAATCTGTAAACTCCTTCTCACCCGAACTTGTAGTTCTGAATCCGCTTCCTTCTTCATCATCATCCGGAGCATCACAGCCCAACTCCATTTCCTCCAATTTAGCCTTCCATTCCTTAGTGTAAGGATGCAGTAACTGCACCGGATGGTTCATCAACACAAACCCTAACAACTTTGATTTCTTCTCATCACTCAGCTTTTCATACGCCTTGACAACATCATCCACAAACGACTTCGGGTTCACCCTTGCAATCTTACACAGCCCGCCAAAGTAAGTGCAGTGCTCAATCCTCCCATCATCATTCTCCAACTCAAACAGAAACTCGTTCTCCGTCTCCGGATCAAGGAACGGCATTATGGCCTTAAAGAACTCATCTTGAGGCTCAAACCTACACTGATAAACAGGCCTCTTAACATAGATAATGTCAGGCCTCATCCAAGCTGCACATTTTGTGATCTGTGACCTAGTCAGATTCCCCAACCTACCCATCAAGCTCCACTTATCAAGCCTTTGGCTACCGGCCTCGAACACAACCTCAGCCACCAATGTCCACTGATCCCATGGCAGATCAGACACCTTCCACCTCGGGTGCCTAACAAACACCCAGAAGAACCGAAAACCAGCCTCCTTGTTCATCGAATCGACCCTCTTCCCAAAATCAACAGCCATTTCATGCTGGTCGATCTCATCGAACTCCTCATGATCTCTGACCTCACCATACAAGGACACACACTCATCCGAAAGCCGGCCTCGAACGGGCTCGCCTACAACGACTCCCCGCCACGAGTAAGGCCCGAATTCGCCGTACTTGTACCAGTCATAAGGGTGCTTGAGGTTAGGGTCGTCCTTATCCATGAACCTAACCATCCTATCATACCCTAACCCCATCATTTGAAGCTCCTCCTCGGTGAACTTATCAGCCATGTACTTGTGGGGGTTTTTGAGGCGGTAGAAGAAGCTTTCGGCCAGTTTCTGGGATCTTCTGCGCGCGTTCTGCTTGGCCTCCCGCCGGAGCTCGGCCCCGCCCTCAATCCGGCCGCCGGAGGAGGGTTTCTTGCTCCGGCCGGCGGAGGGCGGCGCCGGAAGGCGGCGTATTGTGGCGGGATTTGGTCGCGGGGAAACGGGGATTAAGGGGGTTTGAGAATTGGAGAAGGCGCAGCAATGGGGGGTTAGGGTTTTGGGCCGTTTCGGAATGGAAGTGAGAGGGGGGAATCTGTGGAGAGGGGATTTCGAGGGTTTGGGGAAGGGAGGCCATTTGGGTTCAGAAAAAGGGATAGGGTTTAGGGTTTTAGAGAAACAGAGCATCGTCCCAACTCCGTCTGATTCTGGTGGGAATTGGGGGAGGATGAAAGTGAAATGTTTCCAAGGATCGCAGAAGAAGGTGAGGATAAAGAATTGGATGCACTATTGGGCCTGTGGGCCGGTTTTTAGGATAAAAAGAATACCGTTATTTTTAGAGTCTAAAATCAAGAGAGGAAAAAAAAGAGTACTTTTTTTTTTAAACCCAACTGAAAATTTCAAATTTACCTTTCAAAAAATAAAATTAGATAAACATATTTGATATATTTTAGATTTTTTAGATTTTTTTTTTACATATAGAGCTTTGATATATAATATCTGAAATAAGAGTACACATATACGATAACTTTGCTACAATTGATCATATACATGTTCTAGATTTATAGGTTAAAACTCAAAACACGTTAATGGACTAAAACTTTTTAGTATCTGAAATCTGAAACTCCATACATAGTAACTTTCCTAATATACAAATTCACACTCTTTTATGGAGTATTGTCTAATCTATTACAATATATGCTACCAAAAACAAATCTATTACAGTACAATATAGTCTACCAAAAAAAATCTATTACATTAACATTATCACCTATTTTTGTTAAAATAGTACATTACACTTATTTTTTTCCTACCATATTAAAATCCCCGGAAAAATATATCTATCTATTTTTATTTATCTATCTATCAATCCACCAATTATTATTATACTAAATCAATGGAAATTATTTATCACCTATCAATCCACCAATTATTATATTACTATAAATCTATCAATGAACAAATTTACGTTATACTATCTTTTTAACCTAAATATATCCATGGCAATATGTCTTTAAATTATTGTTAGATAGACAAAAATATATATATTTTTTTTTTTTGGTTGAAGATAGACAAAAATATATTATACATTGAAATCACGTAAGATAAAATTAATTTTTATAATTCACCCACATACCGGTCCTAAACTAGTATGTAATACAACGTTATCTATCGATCAAAAAAACAAACAAAACAAAAAAGAAGTACTTGGCTCTTTTGGTAACGGATACCAACAACCCAGGAATCTTCTCAGTCTGCAACAAAAAGTGTTTGTACCTTCAATGGCATTGGATAAAAGTTGTAAGGAGCCAAATCAAAAAACCTTGGAAGCTACAACAATGGCGAAGAAGAGAAGTTTCAAAAGGACGAAGAGAGCAAAGCCTATTGTGAATAATAACATGGTGGGGTCAAATTTTGTAGAGTTCCTTCCGAGTGATATGATTGCAGAAGTGATTTCAAAAGTTGCCTCTTCTTCGGTGACCGATTTTTTCAATTGCAAACTCAGGTAATTAATTAAATTAAGCGTTCTTGTCTCTTGTTAAAATTTGATTTAGATTGTATTGACTCACACTATTAAAAACATTGCTAAGAATATTGTAACAATTCGATTTCAATTCGTTGATTTTTTTTGTTGTTCAACAAGGTTTAGAAAATCTTTAGGTTCGTTCATGATCGTGTACTTACATTATAGCTACAATGATTTATTCAAAGCCTAGTTTAGAATAGTATAACATAGTTTGTAATTGTTATTAGTATTTAACACTATCCTGTTATAAGGTTCTATCCTAATTAGTGAATTTGTTTGCCATATTTTACGATCAATCTTCTATGGAGTTTACTCAAAGTATATAGGTTGTGATCAAGTTTCTAAATGCCAATAGGATTTTTGGTTTTGTCTTAGCTAATGATCGATCGATCGATTGATCGGTGTCTTTAATGAGTATGAACGACTAAAAGTGCAAGAATATTCAGTTCTTCACGACAAGAATAAGAAGAAAATAATTATTTTTCCTCTGCTATCTAAAAGGGCCTATATCATTTTGTCTTCCGACTAAAATCAGCTTTAGGTAAGTTTGGCATGGCTAACAATCGTACTTTTGATTCTACTATCATAGCTGGAACTTTTGCAATGTTCTAGGTCGGGCTCATTTCAATCTTGTGAAATTTTATTCTCTTGTGAAATCTTATCAGCATGCTTTGTGAAATCTTCTATGCATATGCTTTTGGGATTTGTTGTTTATTTATGACATGATTTGTTGGAGTTAGTTGCAAGACGTTGGACCGAATTGGGAAGGAGAAGTATGTGATTCGACAAGTCGGTATCGAAGAATTCGATATCTCGCGCCTCAGAAGTCGCCACAAAAACGATGCCTTTGCCTACTCACGACTATGTGCCGATTGTGGTAATCCCGGAGCATTATTCCAACAAGGAATGGTAACTCACTAAACTCCTTGTATATATCTTCTATTTTAAGATAGTTTTGTTTGAAAACTAGCTTAGTTTAATTTGATCTTATTGTCTTATGTTAACAGAGACAGTACTTTAGTGACATGAAGCTACAAGAAGGGATTGAAAGCTTGGATAGGGCAGCAAACTTAGGGCACATGACGGCGGCTTATGTGCTGGGTCTTATCTTATTATGTTGCGGTTCCATGGATGATGAGAAGCACAAGGGTATGAAACTCATCAATGGCCTCAAGGCTTGCATTGGCAAAGAGATTGTCGAATGTCGAATTAGGATAAGAGAGTTTCTTAGCAACTTGTGGCTGCACAATGAGCTTGTTCGTGGGTGCAAACCGATTAGCTTTCCTAAGAAGGGACAACAAGGGCATGATCGGTGTCGAAGAAGGTGTCCCTGGACGGCGGATGTGTATCTTTTGGAAGACGAGGACGATGCACTCTTTTGTGAGGCTTGTACATGCGAATTTGAATCCAAGTTCTTTTGTTGGTTGCTCTCTAGATAGATACTTTGTGTTGATGAGAAAGTATACTAATTCAAAGAAATTATATATATATATATTAAGACCTGCATATGTTTATTGAAGCCTTTTCCTTGTGCAGATAACTTGAATGTTGGATGATATGAATGATACAGAGCAAACAAACTCTATAAGATCAATTAACTAACCTATCACAAGTCAGCCTTAAACAGCTAAAACTTATAAGAAATTACAACAAGAGACAGAGATATATATATTTTAGTCACTTCAAAAAAGACCAGGGAAAACATAATTGCAAGAAATAAATTAATGTCAACAAGATGCTTATCCCCAACCGCAAGGTTGGAGTCGTTTGGCGCAACCAAATTGCGAAAACCTTCCTCCCAAGCAATCTTGAGGCTGTTATGGATGCCCTATAACCCCCGCTCTCAGAACCGTACATTGGTCAATATGGTGGACGAAAACGCCAACCCACGTTCTAAAGGAGTATGTAAAGACCCCACCCTAGCCTTGCCATTGGAAAGCCTGAGATAATATGATTTTGCAGCACAGGAGTTTTTCTGTTTGTTATGCAGTTGAATAGTTGATCAATGAAAAGCCTCAGATAACACATGAGTATCAATCTGGGAAGGCAATTCCTAATCAACAGATCGATCTTAGGCAGATTGGAAAGAGCTCTTGCAGCCAAGTTGCGGGGAAAGAAATTATCTGCTCAAATGTGGGAATTTTACTCGTCATTCTACTTGCTGAATGTGTCTTTTCTGGCTTGTTGGTTGTATATAAAGTGTACTTGTGGACAATATGGGTACTACTTTTCAACGGGAGTCTTTCGATCTTTGTTGGTTCCTTTTCTAATCCTTGGAACGTGCTACTTTTTTGTGCACCTTGTAAAGGCTCTTTTGTGCGATTCGGTGCTTTTCACCGTAATTTTGGCCGAATTGATTATTGACCTTTTCAATCATCTACGATGAGGGCGATGCTATATGAGTGGAGGTTAGAATAAAGTCACATGCTATAGGAGTGAAGTTGGAATAATGTCACGTTTCCATATTGGATAAGGTAGTAGTGCAAAGAGGAGGTTCATTGTATGATCCAGAATGCTGTTAATCATACCGTGGACAATCAAAGATTTACAAATAAATCGCTTAACAAATCAAAGAAGAGAATAAAAGTAAAGATAAAGATGGGAAAGGAGCGACATGAAGGGACAAACTAAGCATAATGTTTATTGAAAACTGAAGATTTCATACTATACCCAGGTTGTGGAAACATGGCACTATTTCCTTCTAACTACTCACAAGCAAGTTTCGTTCCAAAGCTCGTGACGCAGATTGCAAAAGCATGGAAAGCCGAAAGAGGCTGTCTATAATCCATGGTGAACGTGTCGTCTGCTACCTTGCCAAACTGCAAAAGGACATCTTCATCACCTTCTGCACCAGTCTGGCTCGGGTCCGCTGCTCCAATGAGCTGAAAGTTCTTCACAGAAGCAACCGTCACCCGTCCATGGAAGTTCAAGCACCAGCACTGCAAGTTTTCGTGCCACCTCGGGGCTTTGTTCCTCAGAATTCTGGATCCCGAGGAGGCGGGATCAGATTTGTTCGTTGATTGGTCTAGATTGGGGTGATTGATGGAGCACACCATTCTTCTGGGTCCTCTCGATTTCATGAGGTTGAATTTGTAAGACACTTTTCCTACTTCAAAGTTCCCAGCTGGGACTTGAGGGCTTATTTGTTTGCTTGCAAATCGTCGGGTTGAATAGCTACTAGAGGGCTTTGCTCCATTGTATGGTGGCTCGCTGTCGTATAATGTGAAGTTTGTTCCAAGGAAATCCGATCTGCACGTCATGAGATTTCTTTGAATTAGATTACTTGGCATCCCTTCTTATCTATTGATGAATAAAATATTTTTGATTTAATTTGAAAACAAATCGGCCAATGAAGTCGTGGAGTACAGTAAGTACACTGCGAGTACACAAACAATCAATATGCTTTCTTCTTTTTATGCACCACAATTAACACATTTAGGGTCCATGTAACTATGTTCCCATGACATAGTGGTAAGCAGTAAGGTCAGAGTGCTTGGAATTTGGAAGTTACCATTTATGAGAATGAAAACAAGGGGAAACTAGAAGCTAATTGAAAAACAAAGAAGAGAGAAATCATACCGTAGCTTTCCTACATAAGCATGACTTCCTTGAGAGATATCATCAGCGTCAAAAGAAAGTATGTACTCTGTATGTGGACCATTCCTACATCTCCGTGCAGCTAAGAGAAATTTCCCCTTATCTGAGAATGCTGAGTAAAATAGGATGCAAGCCAGATCAGTAAATACAGCAAATGCAATAAGAAGATGATGTTGCAAAGACCAAAGTTGCAATTCTCTAGCCTAAACGACCTATAATAAGGGAACAACCTACGAAGGGGATTGAAAATAGAGAACCACTGTACATACAAGATGGAGAAACCGAGAGATAGAGATAGAATGTAGAGTTCTTCTTGTCACGTTTGATAAGGCATTGAAGTGGGAAGTCACCTGGCCCAGGCTGCATGACAAAAGACAATTACATAATGAGACTAGTGTTTAAACATCATTTTCTTTCTGTACTTTGTAAGCATGAGTTATTCATCAAAAACAAAATGAAGATCATTAAACCAGATCAGTAGTAACTCATTATAACTGTCCAAACGTACTAGTCCAATCAAGTACGCAATTGATACAGTAATCTACAGCTCATCCCACTAATGACTGAATGCATGAATGCATGATTAAAAATTCAGTCCTCATTTGGAAATAACTTTGCGATTTAATGTTTCCATAACAAGGGATTTTTTTAACCAAGAGAATTGTGGAATCTTTCTTCTTTCAGAAACTATACTAATCAACTCCTAAGGTTTGCAAGTAACTCTGATTTCATGTGCAAGTTTGCCTTTACTGGCTTGCTTTATGCCAGCTACAAACCTGCACCAACCAACAAGACTCTTGAGTCTGAACTGCATTTACTTCTAGTCTGTACTAGCACACTGACTTATACTTCAAGTGTCAAAGCTGACAGACTAATCTGATCAGCAACTTGCACCAATCACATGCAGCCTACTAAAATTGACTGATTCATAAGCTGAAATAATGCATCTACAACAAGACCTACACGCACAAATCTGAGTAAGAAACCAGTTAAATCAATGCTGACCACAACAAACATTTAAACATACACCTGGTAGATAAGGGATCAAGAAAATTCCGCGTCCGCTTCAAGTAAATTCAAAGATCTAATCACATTAGATCACCATGGATCCCAATGACCACTAAGAGCAAAATTATGATGATATTGCTTCCATATTTGAACCTTGTACTATCATCAATTAGCAGTCCAGTGTGATCAAATGAAAGGCTCATACGGCATCCAAAATTTCCACTAAAATTTGCAGCTCAGGCCTCCACCAACTCACGCTATCGAGTAACTACCAAGTACCAACAAACTGCTAATCAGAAAATTAGGGCTTGAAAATAAATGATCTTTCCCTTTACTGAGGAACCAGCTCATGAACAAAAAGAAGATTCAATCCTAACAACCGACATCTAAGACCAAGCAGCCTATAAAGTCAAAGAGAAAAAGGGCACAATAATTGAAATGAAGCTCCCATTGACAAATGAGATTACTAAATTGGGACAGAAAGTGACATTACCTGCTTAAGGCAAGAAGGGAAAGTGATGATTCCGGTGGAGCGGGGAGACTTGACGATTTCCCGGACAACATCCCTCCATTTCCGGCAAACGCAGCCAACGGCCACCACGTTCCGCCGATTCGGCCACTTGTCGTCGCCGGCTTCAACTCGGCCGACGATTTCCGCCAAGATCTCCGGCAGCAGGCCAGCCCACCGATCCGAGCCGGATTCGCCGTCTAGGTTTTCGTTCTCCTCTCCCAGGCCGGCGACGGTAGGGTTTACGGTTCGGAATTCCTTGAGGGATTTGGAGAGGGAGAAGCAGCGGATTGAGGATGAACGGCGGGAGAAGAAGGAGCGGGAGAGAGACATCGGAGGTGGCCGGCGACCATGGAAGGGAGGGGGAGATCGCGAAGGAGTCGGAGATGGCGGTTTTCGGTGGCCGGAGAGATTGGGGAAGAGAGAGAGAGAGAGAGAGAGAGAGAGAGAGAGAGAGAGAGAGAGAGTACTCAAATTCGGTGGGTGGGAATTGGGAAACGAGACGAGAAATGAAAGCTTGATAGGTAGCCAGCGGGTTTTTCGTGCGGAAACTCTAGTTTTATTGAATTTGGTTAGATTTACGCGGTATTTAATTTTCAGATATTATTTTAAAATAATTACGTGTGCATTTATTGTTTTAAAAAAGAATCTTAGCTGATTAATCCCTAGAAACCCAACAACTCCACGTAAATTTATTTATTTTTAAAAGTAACGTCTCACTCCTAAATCTCACAGACAGTCGTACACTTCCTGAAACCACACAGATTAGATCAATCAATTTGATTCAGTTGCTCACCCAATACAAGCGGTTCATCGAAAAAACTCGATCTTATTTGGATCGAAACTCAATACTCGGCATAGAACTATTTCGACTCACTTATTTAGGCAAGACTGAAAAAAATTGAAAAGCTATTCACACGCCTTCATTATCGCAACATACTCTAATAAATTGCATTTCTTTGCAAACTAAAAGGGAGAGGTGCTTTTTTGTGGTCAGCAAAAAAACTCATACTCAATATAAAGCAAATTGCAAATCACACATTATCATACATATATAAGTAAGTTAAGACTTGATTAACATCTTAACTGATCGGAATACTTGATTAGCATCTTTTGTATGAATTTATTTAATTTGTAAAAGAAAATATAGTGGCAGCTACAGAGTACACAACATCTAAATAAGTAAGATATCATCACTAGCATGGCATGGTAACCGGATATCCAATCTAATTAAACTAAATGGATCGTGTAGACGGACAAGATTCCATATCAATTAGTTAGCATTTATTTCTCTATCTTATTTATTATGTTTTTCCATATTTATTCTACTTTATCCTTTAATAGGGTAGTTACTCTAGTTAGGATATTATTTATGGAGGAGAATCTTATCTTCGCTTGAGATAAGATATTGGTTGACTTGGGGAGCAAGATATCGCCCAACCCTAACCCTAGTGGGCCGATCGGCCTAGGGGCGCGCGCCCTCCCCCTTCTCCTGTCCCTCTCCTCTATAAATACACATGTATTCGCTCATGTGCCTGTGATGCGACCCTGCCCACCATGTCGGCCATAGAAGAAAAAGACGCTCTCCAACTTAAGTCCAAAGGGCCTATCACAAGGAGTCGAGCCAAAAGCATAGCCCAAGCCACTCAATCCTTAGTGGCCCGAGTCTCCCGATCTCAAGGTTCTTCGGACGTCTCAAGTTGGATTAGCGTCTCCACTCAGCTGATCTCGGCCTCGACCTCAGCAAGCTCGGAATCCTGCCCAGAAGGGTCGGCCCCGACCCCATCCGGGTCGTCCGCGACCTATTCCAGGGAATTCTCACCAAGCTGATTTAGGTCGGCGCCGACCCCCTGTAGGTCTCCTGCGACCTCCTCTGGCGGACTTCCGCGCGCGACTTCGGTTACGAAATCCTTTCGAACCGCCTATCCTTAGTTAGCTTTTCTTTTCTTTTAAGTCAAGTTATTATTTTAGGATAATTATTTGACTTGATAATAGATAGCTTGTTCTTTTAATTCCATCTTTTTATTTTTAGGATCTTTTGTAACAAATCCTATCTATATCTTTCCATAGATAAAGATATGATTTGATAGCTTGTTTTATTTGGAAACCCTAGAGGGTCGACCCCCCTCTATAAAACTCTTGTATTTGCTTCATTATTAGTTATGCAATATTGAATTCCTGAAAAGTAAAGTCGAGTTTCTCCTTCTCTCGGGATACCGTTGCATCGCTCGTTCGTTCTACTTCATCAATCGCTTCCGCATCGTTCTTACTTCATCATCCATCATTCAATCAAGGGAAACGCACTTACGCCTACGATCTTGATCGGGACATTCGTGTTCTTGTCGACCAGGAGGGGCAAGGACGCATCAACTTGTATCAGAGCCAAGGATCGTTTGAGTCTAGTAAGTACTTTTCTCTTACTCCACACGGGAATTTTTTTTTCCACATCCTAAAATTTTCGACCCTAGATCCATATCGCCCTTCATCCATCTAGGTTTACCCGAAAATTTTGCTTTGAATTCATTAAGTTGAAACGAAAGCCCTATCCTTGCTCAAACATAGTATTTTCATTACTTGACATTGAATTCGTGTCTCTGACAATTTGAATCTTGCAGGTGAAGAAAACTCTTAAGTTCGGCACTTTCTTTCCTTGTTAATTTCGTGTTTTTTGTGTCCGTCGTAGGTCGTCCCCGACCCCCTATAGGTCGCGGCCGACCCCCCTGCTACATTAGGGTTCGGCAGTTTCGAAAAAAAAAAAAATTTTAAAAAAAATTTTTTTTTTTTTGTGAAGAACAGCCAAAATAAGGTAACCTTCACAAGCTCAAAAAAAAAAAAAAAAAAAAACCGGTGCATTGAAAGCCAAAATAAGGTAACTTGCACTCCAAGCAACAAGTTTGAGGTGTAAAGAGTTCTTAAGAGGCCTCCTTGCATTGATCGTTGTCATTGTTCATTGAATCTCTTTGGATTGTTTTGTCTTTGCTAATGTCTCGAGTACGCCTTAAGCCAACCGATACCCTCAACCGTTTTCAAAAAAACCGTGTGGTTAAGGGTTAAGTCATAGACTTAAAGCGTATCCAAGGCAACGTTCCTTTGTTCTCTTTGATCCTCTCGATTGGTTTTGTGATCGTCCAGGTAGCGTTCCAAAGAAGTCAATGGAGCATTCCGAAGAGACACACACCGATCCCACCCTCCTTCCCTTGCAAAACGACAAAGACGAGCTCATTCGTCAACTTCAGGAGCGTGCTCGACTTGCTGAGGAGCACACGGCGCAGCTTGCCCAAGAGCTGGCCGAACTCCGCGCCCACATCGTCACACCACAGGTCGTGAACGACCCAAACCCGGTCGCTAACACCAACGTGGCGCCCGAGTCCGCTTCGCAAGCGGCACACCTCCTTGCTCATGCACTCAAGGGTAAAGATCCCGCCACTTCACAAGCCCCCTTGCATTCCAAGAAGTCGAATGGCCAGGATTCCCGCCCCGGAGTGACGATTCAAGAGGAAGCCATCGTTCCCGACACGGAGAGTGATAAACTCAAGGATGACCACGATGCTACGATTCGCCGTAGCCAACGCTCATCAAAAGTTCATCATGATCCTAAAGGGCACAAGCATAAAAGTAAGTCTTCTAAACATCGTCAATACACTTATGATACTAATGAGTTTGTTGTTGATGACTTAGAGGTTCATCGCTCTACAACGTCACCTTACTCCGACTACTCAAGTGAAAACGACAATCCTAGTGATTCGTTTGATGAGTTTGAGGAGGACGTTGAAGAGGGAGATTATGATAATCATGACGATTATCATCCACCATTGGGAGACCCACCGGAGCATCAAGGTCGTTCATCGGATTGGATTCCGCCACCAAACCTTCCACAAAATCGCCGCGCCTATGACGAGGCGATGGGACGCCAACACACCGACGGCAACCGAGGCGACCGAGGAGGTCGTGGACGAGGAGGCGCTCCACCAAGAGGGGGAGGAGGTGACGATCCACATGATAGTGATGGCTCCAACCATGGTCCGCGCCATGCGCCACGCCGTGCGGCACCGGGTCACCAACATGCACCGCAGGCTCCGTTGCGGAATAACCCCCATTTGCGGCGTGAGGTTAAAATGAAAATTCCTTATTTGGATGGTACATACGATGCTCCTAAATTTCTTGAATGGCTGCAGAAAACCGAAGGCGTTTTGAGATTTTTAGGGTATGAGGAACACGAGAAGGTGGAGGTCGTTGCGCTACACTTTGAGGAAGGCGCCCAAGCTTGGTGGAACCGGACTTGTTCGGATCGTCATCGTCGGGGCCAACCTCCTATTGTGGAGTGGCAACAACTTGTCCACGTCATGACCAAGAAGTATGTACCTCGGGCTTTTAGGGACCACATGCGCACCGAGATTGCTAAGGCGACTCAAGGCTCAATGACGCCCGAACAATTTTTCACTCATCTTGAGAAATTGTACAACCGGGCCAATTCCCACGTCGTTCCTAGCATCTTGAGGACTCGCTTCATTACGGGGTTGAACCGGCCAATTAGGAAGCAATTGGAGATTCTCAACATCCGTGATATCGGTGATGTCATTCATACGGCCATGCTTATACACCAACAACTTGAAGAAGAGAAGACGATCCGAAAACGGTATGGAACTAACCCTAGTCAATACGGTTTGTCTACTTATTCTTCCTCTTCTTCTAGTTCCAAAACAGGCCGTGATTCTAGGGACAAGCCCGTCAAGTCTTCGGCACCATCATCGGCACCGACGCCCACGGCGCCCGGCAGCGAGCGTAGCCGTGACGTTATTTGCCACAAGTGTGGTGGCCGTGGTCACTTCCAACGGGATTGTCCCAATGCCAAGAAGATTCTCTTAGTAAGACACCATACCTATGTGAGTGAGGACGACGTCTCTGAGCATTCCGAGGAGGAGCCTTCGGAGGAGTACGACGTCGACGCCCCGGACACCGAGGGCGTAGCCACTCTCGGGCTTTATGTTGCTATGCGTGCCCTTACTTCTAGCAATGGAATGGACAATGGCCAGCGCCATAATCTCTTCCGGACGAGATGCATCGTCCAAAACACTTCCTTGAGCGTGATTGTTGATAGTGGTTCATGTGCGAACTTTGTGAATGAGAAGGTCATTAGCCACTTCAACTTGAAGACCACGCCCCATCCATGTCCTTACAAGCTTCAATGGATTTCCGAGTCGTCCAACAATTGGGTAACACGGCAAGTACTCCTATCTTTTTCAATTGGTCCATATCAAGATGAGTTACTTTGTGATGTTGCCCCGGGAATGGACGTGACGCACTTGCTTCTCGGCCGCCCGTGGCAATATGACCGTCGCGTACTTCACGATGGCTATTTGAACACCCTCATGTTCAATTGGCACGGGAAGCGCGTGACACTTAACCCTATGGATGTTGATGAGATAATCCAGGATGAAGCTGCAAGACACCGAGAGCGACTTCGACAAGCACAAGAAAAGGCATCGTCGGAGACGACTCCATCGCCCTCTGGAGAAGGTCGCAGCCGACCCCCACCTTCCTCGGCGTCGACCCCCCGGAGCCCAAGAAAAGTCCATCGCTCTCTGTCGAAGGTCGCGGCCGACCCACCACTACCTCGGCGCCGACCACCCCAAGGTCGAAGCCGACCCCCACTAGGTCTCCCGCGACCCCCGACAGCATTCAGTCAGATCTGTCGTAGGTCGCCGCTGACCCCCTGCACCCTCGGCGCCGACCTCCCCTGTCTCGGTTCCGAAACCTTCGGCTCCAATCCACATCAAGCACAAAAAGGAGAACACGAAGCAACTCAAGTCCGAGCCTATACACATTGATGACGAGCCACCACTTCTCGGCTCTTGCAAGAAGCGCTTGCTCTTAGCCCGAACACGTGATGTAGCGCCCATGACTCGAGGTAAATCCCCTTGCTTCTTGGTTATTCCTTTGCTTACTTCTACACCCTCTTCTCCATCACCCCCGGACTTGGCATTGCCGAGTACCATATCTTCTCTTCTTAAGGAATTTCAGGATGTTATGCCCGCCGAGCTCCCCATAGGTTTGCCGCCCATTCGCGGTATTGAGCATCGGATTGACTTCATTCCGGGTGCGTCTTTACCAAACCGAGCCGCATACCGTACCTCACCTAAGGAGACGGCCGAGCTACAACGTCAAGTGGAGGAACTTTTGGAGAAAGGATACGTAAGGGAATCTCTTAGCCCTTGCGCCGTGCCGGTCATTCTTGTGCCAAAAAAGGATGGCACTTGGCGGATGTGTGTCGATTGCCGCGCCATCAACCAAATCACCATCAAATACCGTCACCCGATCCCACGCCTGGACGACATGCTTGATGAGCTACATGGGCGCAACTATTCTCCAAAATAGACCTCAAAAGTGGCTATCATCAAATCCAAATGCAAGAAGGGGACGAGTGGAAGACGGCATTCAAGACCAAGCACGGCTTATATGAATGGTTAGTGATGCCTTTTGGATTAACAAATGCACCTTCAACTTTCATGAGATTAATGAATCATGTCTTGCGTGATTTTATTGGGAAGTTTGTTGTTGTGTATTTTGATGACATCTTGATTTACTCTAGCTCACTAACCGATCATGCACAACACCTTCGAGCCGTCCTCGAGTGTTTGAGGCGTGAGAAACTATATGCCAACCTTGCCAAGTGTATTTTTTGCAGCGATACGACTAACTTCTTGGGTTTTGTCCTATCCAAAGATGGCTTAAGAGTTGACGAGGAGAAAATTCGGGCAATCCAAGATTGGCCCACACCTACTAACCCCACTATGGTCCGTAGTTTTCTTGGTCTTGCAGGTTTCTACCGGCGCTTTGTTAGGGACTTCTCCTCCATTGCCGCCCCACTCCACAACCTCACCAAGAAAGCAACCACCATCAAGTGGAGAGACGAGCATGAGCACGCTTTTCAAGCTCTTAAGCGTGCCTTGTGCAATGCGCCACTTCTTCAACTCCCGGACTTTTTAAGGAGGTTCGAGATTGAATGTGACGCCAGCGACTTCGGCATAGGTGGAGTCTTGATGCAAGAGAAGCGTCCGGTAGCTTATTTCAGCGAGAAGCTTACGGGTGCCACCCTCAACTACCCCACCTATGACAAGGAGTTGTATGCCCTGATTCGGTGCCTACAAACTTGGCAACATTACTTGTGGCCGAGTGAGTTTGTCATCCACACCGACCATAGCGCGCTCGCCTACCTTAAGAGCCAAACGACATTGAATAGGCGGCACGCAAGATGGGTCGAGTTCATGGAAACCTTTCCTTATGTAATTGCGCATAAGAAAGGTAAGGATAATGTCGTCGCCGACGCTTTATCCCGAAGGTATGTGCTTCTTACTCATGTGCAAGCTAAAGTTATGGGTTTTTCTTTAATTAAGGACTTGTATAAGAATGACACATTTTTTGGTCCTATTATTGAGAACTTGTCCTCTAGGCGTGTACATGATGACTATTTTCTTGACAATGGCTACTTATATCGGAGAGGAAAGTTTTGCATTCCCTCTTCTTCTATTCGTGCTTTGTTGATCCAGGAAGCACATGAGGGCCTTTCGCACTTTGGTTCACAAAAGACGATTGCCATGCTACGAGAGAACTTCTTTTGGCCTCACCTTCCACGAGATGTTCACAAGTTTTGCAAGGCATGTGTTGTGTGCAACAAGGCAAATGCATGTTTGGCGCCCAACGGTCTCTACACCCCATTGCTGATCCCTTCCTCACCTTGGGAGGACTTGAGCATGGACTTCATTACCGGGCTGCCAACGACTAAGAGAGGTAAGGATTCTATCTTTGTAGTTGTTGATAGATTCTCCAAAATGGCTCACTTTATTGCATGTAAAGGAACCAACAATGCGCACGAAATTGCAACTTTGTTCTTTGATCATGTGGTAAAACTACATGGTATTCCTAAAACTATCATTAGTGATAGGGATACCAAGTTTGTAGCTCATTTTTGGAGAACCCTATGGAACAAACTAGGTACTCATCTTCTTTTCTCTACCTCTTATCATCCCCAAACGGATGGTCAAACTGAAGTGACCAACTGTACCTTGGGCGCGCTCTTACGAGCCGTGCTCAAGAGCAACCCACGGCGGTGGGAGGACTTACTTTCTTTTGTCGAGTTTTCTTATAATAGATCCAGGCATTCGGCGACAAAGAAGAGTCCATTTGAGGTTGTCTACGGGCTGAATCCACACACGCCCCTAGACTTGGTGCCACGCCCGCTCAAGGATGGAGAACACCCCGGAGGAGCCGCTCGAGCCGAGCATGTTCGCAGCTTGCATGAGCGCACCAAAATCCAACTTGAACGGCGTGCGGAACAATTGCGTGCTCAAAAGAACAAGAACCGGAAGGAGTTGATCTTTGAGCCCGGGGATCTCGTTTGGATGCACCTCAAGAAGGAACGCTTTCCCTCCAAGAGGAAGACCAAGCTTGATCCAAGAGGAGATGGCCCATTCAAAGTGCTGAGACGCATTGGCAACAACGCTTATCAACTCGAGCTACCAAAGTCTTATGGGATCCATCCTACCATCAATGTGGCTGACTTGAAGCCGTACATCGAGCTTCCATTCGGTTTTGAGGAAACGGGGACGTTTCCAAGCCAAGAGGGGGAGGATGATGCGACCCTGCCCACCATGACGGCCGTAGAAGAAGAAGACGCTCTCCAACTTAAGTCCAAAGGGCCTATCACAAGGAGTCGAGCCAAAAGCATAGCCCAAGCCACTCAATCCTTAGTGGCCCGAGTCTCCCGATCTCAAGGTTCTTCGGACGTCTCAAGTTGGATTAACGTCTCCACTCAGCTGAGCTCGGCCTCGACCTCAGCAAGCTTGGAATCCTGCCCAGAAGGGTCGGCCCCGACCCCATCCGGGTCGTCCGCGACCTATTCCAGGGAATTCTCACCAAGCTGATTTAGGTCGGCGCCGACCCCCTGTAGGTCTCCTGCGACCTCCTCTGGCGGACTTCCGCGCGCGACTTCGGTTACGAAATCCTTTCGAACCGCCTATCCTTAGTTAGCTTTTCTTTTCTTTTAAGTCAAGTTATTATTTTAGGATAATTATTTGACTTGATAATAGATAGCTTGTTCTTTTAATTCCATCTTTTTATTTTTAGGATCTTTTGTAACAAATCCTATCTATATCTTTCCATAGATAAAGATATGATTTGATAGCTTGTTTTATTTGGAAACCCTAGAGGGTCGACCCCCCTCTATAAAACTCTTGTATTTGCTTCATTATTAGTTATGCAATATTGAATTCCTGAAAAGTAAAGTCGAGTTTCTCCTTCTCTCGGGATACCGTTGCATCGCTCGTTCGTTCTACTTCATCAATCGCTTCCGCATCGTTCTTACTTCATCATCCATCATTCAATCAAGGGAAACGCACTTACGCCTACGATCTCGATCGGGACATTCGTGTTCTTGTCGACCACGAGGGGCAAGGACGCATCAGCCTGGTAAGTCAAGTTCTAAGCTATCGCTCTGCCTGACGCATTTATTCAACATTGCCCTTACTGACTTAAGCATCGGAGGTGGATTAGGGGTCGTTCGCCCCTTGGTCCATTGTTTTGTAGGTCATTGAAGGTGAAGAGGCGCGTGGAGTGGAAGAACATTTAAGAAGGAGCAGAAACTTGTACACGGCATATTTTGTGTACAAACAGATCGGATATCCGGGAAAAAATCTTTTTAAATTGATACTTGTACCCGGTCCGGATATACTCGGACATCCTATCCGAATAGCTCGGATCGGATCGGATCGGATAATCCGACCAAATATCCGTTTATATATAAAACATTTCAAATTAGAATTGAACATGTCAATTTAAACGGTCCAAGTTACAATTATACATACAAAATGGAGAATACATGGGGTTATAGCGTATTAGAGTCCAACTCTCAGGATTCAAATATGATTGGAAAGAAAATATAGTAAAATCAATTGACTTACTTTGAAATTATGTACTATAATACAAATTATATAGAGAAAGAGTCATGTAGGAAGGATGGTTGTGGTGAGAAATAGGAATGATTGTGCACCGTTCGATCTAGTGCATCCAACGGCTGAGATTATAGCTTTTTTTTTAATTTCGTGGGCGTGTTGTGGGGCCTACTTCCCTCACACTTTCCGCTCATTTGCAAAATTCACCCAAAACTGCTCTCCCTCTCTCTCTCGAAGGCGATAACGGTTCCGCTCAAACCTCCCCCTCAAATCTCGTCGATTTTCGCTCGGAAACTGCAATCAAACTACAATTTGTACACTCAAACACACAAACAATGGTGAGATCGAAGTCGTCTCCTTCAAACACCGGAGGTATGCTCAATTCGAAACCCTAGGTTTTGGTTTTTTTTATTTTTGCTTGTTTCAAACTGTAATTTTTTGATTTTGTGCAATTTCGCTTGTTTTTGCTTGGATTTTGGTTCTGAATGATGTTGTTGAAGTCTTTTCAAAGCGGTTATTTGTGATTAGTTTGTGTTTTAGTTGATTTGTCGCTCTAGTTCATGTATTTTGGAGTCGTTTGCTTGTTTTCGTTC
The DNA here is from genome assembly GCA_963924305.1 of Polygonum maritimum. Classification (NCBI taxonomy): domain Eukaryota; kingdom Viridiplantae; phylum Streptophyta; class Magnoliopsida; order Caryophyllales; family Polygonaceae; genus Polygonum; species Polygonum maritimum. The sequence continues at coordinate 17,860,190 of OZ002736.1, read as the reverse complement.
GAATCCATGTGTGTTTCTTGTTGATTCTTTGCATAACTGTGTAGATCTGTGCTTATACGTACTGGATACATGTTTTTGTGATTTTTTGTAGTTTTGTGTGTGTGTGCATGTTTGGTGATTTGTTCGTTTTCTGCTTTTGTTCAACTCTATTTAACCTATTTTTGGTGTTTTGTTCATTTGGTTGGTTTATTTGTTCAATTGGTCATGTGTGCATGTATTTTTTGTTGTTTCGGTTTGTGTTTTGGTTGTTGATTTGTTATTTTGTTCAGATCTGGAGTTGTTGAGTTGTTTATCTCGGTTTGTTCATTCGTGTTATCTATTTGTTCAACTGTGTTACTAGTTTTGTGTAATTTATTGCATGTTTGTTCGATATATTGCACTATTTTTTGCGTTAAATTGTGTTTGGTTTTGTTGTTTAACTGAGTTAGCTATTTGTGCAATTGGTGTATCTATTTGTTCAATTGGTCTGGAAGTTTGCTCACCTAAGTCTGTAATGTGTTTAACTTGTGTTTAATAATGTACAATTAGGTAAGAATCAAGTAAATCTTCCAGAACAAACTGTACAAGATCTTTGTTTTGGAAGAATGACTATTGGAGATTTGCCTCCTCCATTTAGAAGAGGTTGTTCAAGCCATCTTCCAACCTATTCTATTTTGTTTTTCAACTAATATCAATGTTTTGTGTAACTGTGTTTAGTCTGTTTGTTCAACACTTCTCCAACTTTTTATATTTTTCCCAATATGTTTATTCATCCATGTCCCTCCCCTTTTTTTTGCAGAGCTTAGATCAAAAACTACGCATGATAGTCGTCTTAACACAGAGATACCTGTGTTAAGAAGTGGTCGCATGCACCATTGTGCTTCCACCAACGACGTCGTCAGCTAGCCTGAGCAAGAGCTCAGGTGATTTTGTTCTGGGTGAGAGGTTGCAGTCTTTGAGATCTGCAAAAAGGGATGTCGCTGAGGTGAGATCACCGAAGCAATCTCAACCAAAATCTCTGAACCCTAAAGCTGCAAAAAGGGATGTTCCACCGAAGCAATCTCAACCAAAATCTCTGAACCCTAAAGCTGCAAAAAGGGATGTTCCACCGAAGCAATCTAAACCAAAATCTCTCAACCCTAAAGCTGTACAAAGGAAGGCTGCGGTGCCATCTCAACAAAAATCCCCCCAACCTGTAGCTGTGAAAAGGAAGGTTGAGGTTGAAAAGGCTTCCACATCCACTACTCCCAAAAAAAGAATCAAAACTCTTGCTCAGAGGCAAAGGTAAATTTTTCATTTGTTTAACATGTGCAACCATATTAGACATTTTTACAACTATGTGTTCACATTTGTGCAACTCTGTTATGTCTCTGTTCAACCATATTGCTTGTTGTTCAATTCTGGTTCATGTTTGTTCAACTGAAATACACATCTGTTTAACATGTGCAACCATATTAGACATTTGTACAACTATGTGTTCACATTTGTGCAACTATGTTATGTCTTTGTTCAACCATATTGCTTGTTTGTTCAATTCTTATTCATGTTTGCTCAACTGAAATACACATCTGTTTAACATGTGCAACCATATTAGACATGTGTACAACTATGTGTTTACATTTGTGCAACTCTGTTATGTCTCTGTTCAACCACATTGCTTGTTGTTCAATTGTGGTTCATGTTTGTTCAACTGAAATACACATTTGTGCAACTCTGACGCAGACTTGTGCAATCTGTTTTTTTTATTTCAGGCCCATTAAAGATCCAAAGCTGACTTTTGATGAGCTTCCTCAGCTCGTTTCAAGATGCTCCATTTCAATGCTTTGTGAGGTTAAGCATTATATTAAGTTGAATGAATCCAAGAAGAAATCCATCATTGAGATGGGATTTGAGCATCTCTTGGAATGGGAGTTTACTGAGCTGCCAAGCCGCCTGTGTTATCATGTCATCGACAACTTCAACCCTTGCACTAGAATGTTGAAGGTTGCCGATACTTATGTTCATATTACTCCTAAGCTTGTGCATTCATATCTTGGTTTGCCTCGTGGCACCAAGAAGATTAAACCTTTGAAGGTTCAAACAAAGTCTAGTTTGTTCAATCTTTTTATGGGTCAGTTTCTTGGTGGTAATAATCTTCCTGTACCTATTGCTACCCTTAAACCCCAAGATGTATTTAACATGGTCGTGGACTATAAGACCGTCGGGACTTGGTTCCGTCGAAATTTCATTGTGTTGTTTTATACGCTGTTTATCGAGAGTCTCCAGAACGGTGGTGTGAACACAAGGGTTCTGGATGCGCTCGTTGATGAATATGATATTTGTAATCTTGACTAGTGTGGTCTGCTTGTGGAGAAGACGATTGAAAGTGTAGAGGCATGGAAGAAGACGGCGAATGGCCTTTTCAGAGGCTCTCCATTGTTTCTCCTGGTATGATTCACCTCTTTTTTCACTTTTAATTTGTTTTTTTGTGTTGCATATTTGTTCCACTGTTTTTTATCATTTGTTTAAATGAATATATATTTTGTGTTGTAATCCTATTGCATTTGTTCAACTCTATTTTAGATTTGTCAATCCTTTGGTATTATTGTGCAACTATAATTTTGTAACTCAATTGCACATCTGTTACACTGTTTGACGTGTTTGTGCAACTGTGATTTATATTTGTTCAATTGTAACTCACATTTGGTCAACTGTAGTATACATGTTGTTAATTTCATTTCATATGGTTTCTATTACAGCTTATATACTGTGACTGTCTCTCCTCCTACACCAAAGACTTTGCACCAAGGGCTTTCCCTGTTGTCTCCTGCTACACCACATCTATTTTCTCTAGGCGCCAGAAATATGAAATGGACAAGGGCTTGTTTGGAGTTGGTTTCTGTCGTCCGCCGTTTATGATTTCAGAGGGCTCATCTTCTGTTCATGCAACTCATGCTCAGCCTGGACCTTCTGCTGCTGCTGCTGCTCAGCCTGGACCTTCATGCCCTACTCCTCCTGCCGATGATGTGCTTTCTCCATGTTTTGAAGGCAATGTAAGCACATTTTTTCATTGTTTTTGTTTTTGATATTTTCATGTGTTCTTTATCCCTTCATTTTTGGTTTTTTCCTAATTTTTGTATTGTTCATATATCTCAATCATTCGTTAAGGAGCATTTGAGGAGGGGGATGATTCTTGTTTCTGGCATGAAGAGCTTCTTGGAGCACATGAAGCAAGTGCCCTCTGATATCGCCTCGAACGGCCTCTTCCTCAAGGTCAATTGTGCGCTAGAAAAGCTTGTTGGAATGAAGGATTCTTCCATTCGTGAGGAGGATGAGGAGACACTGAGCCAGCAGAGCTTCTGGGTTGAGGCATCGAAGCTATTGGACGAGATCGAAGCTACGGCGAAGGAAAAAGCTTCCTATAAGTTTGAGGTGTCTTCATTCTCGCTATTTTCCCCGTCCCCACCATCAGATTTCGACAATGTGGCTGAGATTGCCAGGCAGACTAGGATGGCATGCGAGAGGGAGATTGAGTCAAACAAGGAGGATAGAGGGAAGTCCATGGCTGATGCTGGTATGTATTTGTGCAACCCTCACTCGTGTTTGTTCAATTGGTTTCTACATTTGTGCAACCATATGTAGTATTTGTTGAATTCTGTTCTACACTTGATCAACCATCTCCCTTACTTGTTCAACTCTTTTTGATATTTGTTCAACTGTGTTTAACATTTGTTCAACTACATATCTATTTTGTGCAGACCCTGAATCAATGCCTTTGAATAGGAAATTAATGTTAAAGATCAATCTCGAGCAGAAGAGAATTGAGGAGGAGGACGCTGCAAAGATGGCTCACCAACAAGAACAACAATCACCACCACCACAACAACAAAAACAACAACCACAAGTACCACAACAACAACAACAACCACCACAACAACCACCACCACAAGAACCTGACAAATAACCCCCACCACCACCAACAATAAGGACAACACCACCACCACCAGCAAAAAATCAAGAGGTAGAAGAAGGACAACACCACCACCACCACCAGCTACGAGAACAACCACAATTGGAGCAACAAGAAGGACTTTAGCTGCATGAAGGGAAAGAACAGAAAGCTGACCTGCAGCAACAAGAAGTTCAAGCTCAAGAAGTTCAAGATGAAGTTGTGAAGGAAGTTGTTGATCTTGATACTGGAGCACATCTTTCCAGGTTTAAAAGTTATTTTGTAATTTTGTTGTCATGGATATTTATATCGGCATGCATACTCTTAATGACACTTTATGTGCAACTTGGAAACCTGTTTGTGCAACTTCTGTTGTAGTTTGTTCAACTTAAAATAATGTTTTGTGATGTAGTTTCTGCTTTGTTTAACTGTTAATGATATTTTATGTACAACCTGAAATCACGTTTGTGCAACTGTATTTGCAGTTTGTTCAACCTAAAATCATGTTTGTTTAACTTATATGTGGTTGAATATTTTTGTTTTGTTCAACTTGAAATCATGTTTGTGCAATTCTGGTTGCAGTTTGTTCAACTTGAAACCATATTTGTTTAATTCATATGTGCTTGCTGCTTCTGTTTTGTTCAACTCTGATCTATTTTTTTAATACTAGAGCACATTTGATGAAGATTATATGTTATTGAACACACCCCCTGAATTGCACAAAGAGGTACCAATTGATACTCAAATGGGTGATGTCGGTATTGGTGTGGCTGTGATGGACAAGAGGATATCAAAGCCATCCGATTACTTCAAGTCACCATACCTCGATAGGCGCAATGTTATGTCTGAGAAGCCGTCATGCAATGTCGAAAAACTTTTCTCTTGGTTAACACGTGATATTACTGATGTTCAAAGGTAACGACACCTTTTTCTAAGTTTCTTTTTTTTTTTTAGTTTTTGCTTTAATTATGTGGTCTCTTGTTTTTTGTAGCTCTATTGTGCTCAAGATGGGCAAATTCATTGGAAAGAAATAGGATTTTAAAACGATGGTCATAGGTTGTGAACTCAGTATGAATATCATTGACATGTGGAGCACTTTCTTAAACATTGCTGACGAGTTGCTAAAGAGTGATGAAAAGCCGGCAGCCGCTGAGGTTTTTCTTGTCATTCGAGGACACAGTATGTATATGTTCATCTGATTGTTCTATTTGTTCAATCATAGTACTGATTTGTGCAACTCTTATATTTGTAGACATATGTGCTATCTCCATTGATGAATGGAGAAGAAGCCAATTCATTTTTTGTGTCAATGGTTGATCATGCTATGAAGGAATTTAAGGTGTTTAAGCCTCACACCATTGGTCTTGTAAGTGTCAATATCACTGTTTTTTTTTTTGTATGATCATGTGTTAATCTCAATCTGATAATTTGTTTGATTTAATTTTAATCGTTCAGGTCTTCTTCCCCCTATGCTTTCATGTGCATTTTTACTGTATTGTAGTGAACCTAAGAAATTTAGGATTGCACATTCTTGATAACTCAGCTTCAGAATCTAGTGTGGAAGGAAAGTATGGCTATGTGCCTTCTAAAGTGGTTAGTTCAATCTTGTCTCCTATTTGTACAACCTGGTTCCATATTTGTTTAACTCAGTGTGACATTTGTTCAAATATATTGTCTTTACAAATTTAAGGGTTTTTTTATTTTCAGAGAAAATTGATGGCTCATTATCTGAACCACCACAAAATGTATTACAAGGCTTCAGTTCTGTTGGATGAAACTAAGGTTCCCGTGGAACGCTTTGAAATGAGTTGGAGGGACACATCCAACAAAGTTGATTGTGGTATCTTCTTTATGCGCCACATGGAGACATACTTTGGTAATGGCTTAGCTGGGTGGGACTGTGGTCTGAGGAAAGAGGATCAACAACAGCTGGATGATTTGAGGAAGAAGTACTGCCATGAAATGTTGATCACTCCTTGGAAACCTGTGCAGATCCGAAGTAGAGGAACACATAAAAAACTATGTTATTTCAGTGCCATTGCCTCCACTCTCTCCAGCTGCAGCAAATGGGAAGGGAAGGAGGGATAGGGGTAGGGGTAAGAAGTGAACCATGAATATGATAGATGTAATTGGATACTTTTAGATACTTTCGCTACTGTTTTAGTTACTTTTAGATGATTGTGCAATCCTGAATACTGTTTGTGCAATTGGTTTGACATATTTGTTCAACTGGTTTGTAAGTGGTTTGTGCACAACTAACTGTGTTAGTGAATGGATTAATTGTGCATCAAGAGACCTTAATTGTGCAACTGATCAAGGCTTTTTGTTTAATCTTTCTCATGTATTTTCATTCTCAACTTCATTTAGAGAAACTGTTGTGCAAGCTGTTAACTTCATTTAAACAGATCAACAAATAGTAACTGTTGTGCAACTAGGAAATCTATTTGTGCAACCACAAACCATGTTTGTGCAACTATCAATAGAATTTAGTTCAAGCATACACGCAAAACAAACAAACTGTCAAATTCATTGAAACAGATCAATAAGTAGTAACTGTTTGTGCAACTAGGAAATCCATTTGTGCAACCCAAAACCATGTTTGTTCAACTAGTATCAATAGTATTTTTGTTCAAGCATACACGTAAAACAAATCAAATAGTAGTAACTGTTGTGCAACTAGGAAACCGGTTTGTGCAAGCCAAAACCATGTTTGTGCAACTACGTGTTAGAAGCTTTTGTGCATGTCCTGCTATTGTGTCCAACCTTCTTGCACTTTTTGCAAGTCCTTTGTTCATTTGCTGCTTTCTTCATTGATGTCTCTTTCCCTCCTTGTATTCTACCTTTTTTCTTCTTCCCCTTGATTACCGCATGCTCAGGTGGATGCACTTGCACATCCTTGGCCTTGCTTCCCAGGAAAATCTGAATTGTGTCGTTCTTTGTTGATGTGGATGCTTCAACTGCGTTTTTGCTAGTGTATAGTTTGGTTTGTCCCTTCAGAACCTGTATTAACTCCTTGAGCTGCTCCGTGTTTCCTCCTATGGCATCGATGGTTGAATGTAGTTCACTTAATACCTCAGTCAGCAAGATTTTTTTCTCATCCATCTTCTCGGATTTTTCAACAATTGCACGATCAATCTCAAAGGTTGGGGTCAGAATTGTTTTCTTTGTCCATCTGTTCTTTACGTATCGAGGAGACACCTTCTTCAAGCCAATGTTTTTGAAAACAAGAAACATATGTGAGCATGGGATCCCCATATTGAGAAACTTGTTACACATGCAATCAAACTCTTCGGTGGACAGTTTGTGTTGCACAATGTACACCTTGTTAAAGTGACTCACATGATACGTATGGATGTGATCCTCCCTCACCAGATTTGTTAGGCCACATTCAAAAACCGAAGCAATAATTTCCGTATGAACATCATAGAAGACGCTAATGGTGTAAACAGAAGCACAATACTTTTCCAACTCAAGCGGTGTCTTCAGATTCGGAGAGCAAGTAGACGTTTCAAAGTCAAGCCTCCCTTGTTCATGTCTTTGCGAATCAATCGCACTCTTAAACTACATCATGAAAATAACCAGAGATGACGTCTCCCCAGTGAAATGTGAGAAGTAGTTCTGGCTTTCAGAGCGTGATGTGGTTCTCAGGAGTCCACCTATTTCAACGTGATTGAAGAACGCAGGTATCCACAATCGACGTAGTTGATACATGGCCTACAACCAGTTGTTTGATTCAAGCTCGAACTCAGATATAATTGATTGCCACGTCCCCTCGAACTCTTCACAACTAATCTCATTGCTCCATACAAGCTTGTTGAACTTACTTCTAAACCGTTCATCGTTAGCTATATCACTTGTGACATTTGCCGGTTTTTTGAACATTATGTGCCACATGCAGAAGCGATGCACATCATTCTGAAACACCCTCTCAATTGCTTGTTTTACGGCAGGGTCTTGGTCGGTTAAGATGATAAACGGTTCATGCCCCATAGCTTGCTTGAAGTTCTGAAATAGCCACACATACGCCTCCACATCTTCTTTCAGAAGCAGTCCAAATGCAAATGTGATGCTTTTCTTGTTGTTATCGACTCCATTAAATGGTACAATTACCATATCGTACCTGAAATGCAAAATCATGAATTTGTGCAACTCAAAAATGTATTTGTGCACCTAATAATTGTGTTTGTGCAAACAGGATATATATTTGTTCGACTGTGGTAGAATTTTTGTTAAGCTAGGTTAAGCATTTGACCAATTTGTTCAACTATTATATGCATATGTGCAACTATGAGGAAGCTTTGTGCAACTAGACAATTGTCTATTTAACCACAAAATGCTTTTCGTTCAAATGCTATAACATATTGTTCAACTGTGATACCGGTTTGTGCAACTAGAAGATACTTGTTCAACTATGTTACGAATTTGTTCAACTTGGTTAGGAAAACAGTACATACCTTTTTGACTTGTATGTTACATCAGCAGAGACGACATCCCCAAAATAGGAAAAGCTCTTTGTTGCAATAGGATCACAGTAGAACATTTTTGTTAATTGTTGTTGTTCATCAACATCGTATTCAAAGCAAAAGGCATCACACCTCTCCTTTTTCTTGAATAGATTGTCAATCACCATCTGAGCATCACATCCAATCATGAAGGAGTTCAAATCTCTTTTGAAGTTCTTGAAGTCTATTATAGTTGCACCAATTTTGTTGTATGATCCAACAAACTCCTTATAGACCTTGTACGACTTGCTTGTGCCAATGTTTGCTTTGATGCAATTCATAATGAACTCTTTATGGAAAACACTAAGCTTCCTATACTTCTTGGCGAAGTGTTTTTGTGTATCATCCAACATCATATGGTTGTGACGCTCTTCAAATTTTTTGACAATATATCCATCCTTTCCAGCATTACTCATAGCAATTTTAGCGATACAGCCACATCTATTGTTTAGTATCTTTCTCTTGAGTACTTTCTTGCCTTCTTCTCCTCCTCCCGCTTCTTCTTCCTCTTCGTCTTCTTCTTCATCTTCTGCGTCTTCATCTTCGTCTTCTTCCTCATCTTCCTTTTTTTTCTCTGTTTTTGCAACAATCTGTTTAGTTGTTGTAGTTTGTGCAATCTGTGTAGTTGATTCCTTTCTAAAGCCTTCCTTGTTGCACAACATGTACTTCCAAAGTATATTCCCATCACGAGATCGTGTGGCAGTCCCTCTACGTGACTGGAATCCACATGCACGTGCGAACTCTTTATAGAAGTTTGCTCCTTGATGCCAAGTTTGGAACACCATCCCCACATGAGGTCTGAGTTTATCATCATAAAACGGTATGTAATACGTAGTGTTTCCAGGAAAGATGGAGATCTTCAACTCCTTCTCTTCTTCAGTTTTACCTTCATTAGTGTGAAACAACATCAACAATAAGTTATTGAAGTTCCAGTAATGAAGTAAACTATTCTGTTCAACTCAATCAGAAACTTTATACAACCAGGAAGCTTGTTTGTGCAACTATGTCCGTGTGTTTGTTTATGTGCAACCATGTTTGTGCAAACATTCATAAATTGTTCAACCATATATCATAATTGTGCAACTAGTATATGCATTTGTTCAACTCTGTTATAAACACGTTATAACACCACCGCAATCTCTTACGTGTTTTGTACTTGTTCAACTATTCATTTGATTTGTGCGACTGAAATATGTAATTGTTCAACTATTTTTCATTTTTGTATATGTGATGCTCAATTTATTCAACTAGGATGCACAATTACAATTTGTGCAGCTGATATATGTAATTGTACATCTCTAATAACTAGTTTGAGCACAACAATCGGTTTCAACGACAGTCAAAACTGTTTTATCGAGCACCTTTATGAATTTGTTCAAGAGAATCGAAGAAAGTTTTAACTACCTGGTTCCATTGCTTTTTGTAGTTGATGGAGTTCGAATCGAAACAAGATCTGAGATCTGTTCGAAGTTTGTGTCTAATCGAGCTGAGATTTGTTCGCAAATTCAGATCTGGTAGAACAGAAGGCGAAAACGAGATCTGAGCTACAGATTTTCAAAAGCGATTGAATTTGTTGTAGTTGGTTCTCAGATTTGATCTACAATCGAATTTGACGTACAGATTTCATAGGCGAAAATCGATTTCGGAGGCGAAAATCGACGGAGGAGAGCTGGGCGATTTTCGCGTTTAGGGGGAGCGATTTTCGCGTTTGGGGGGAGCGATTTCGCGTTTGGGGGAGGCGGTGAATAGTAGCGCGTGAACAGTAACACGTTTTTTTCCCTCCGTGATCAACGGCCCAGATTCATTCCTATTTCCTACCACAATAATCATTCCTACCGGATCCGGACCCAATTATATATTATAATAATATATACCGGATATCCGTTGGAAAATATGTTCATTCCATTTCCGGTCCGTTAATCCACTAACTTTTACCGTATCGGACTAGATTTGGATGATTATCCGTCGGACTCAGATGAACTCGGATTGTATCGACCAGATCATTGGATCGAATCGACCGGATCATATATTCCTTAACACCCCTAATCACCGGTTCCTCCGTCCATTTTATTACCTTGAAAGTTATCTTAATAGTAAGTTCTTTATATCGGAGTATATGGGCTTCTCCAAGAGTCTCTATCTCTTATTCTCTAAATGCAGATTATAAAATCACATTTAAAAAAAAAATAGATTAACTCCAGTAGTTTCTCCATAGGGTGTGACATTAATTATTACAGTTGTATATACATAAATCTTTTTTTTAAATGTCATAAAATTTAATTTGACTAATTAGAAGTTATCATGTACAACACTATATTTAATTCCTTCTCCAAATACATTTGGGGATTTCCCTAAAGATAGAGAATATCACTTTTCTTCATCTATCTCCATTTTGAAGAATGAGACATGGAATTTTCTATCTTCTATCTATATGTAAAGTTGGAATTTTTTGACATTAAATGCATTGAATTGATTTACTTTAACTAGGTTGTATTATGTTTAATGTAATATAATATTGTTATTATTAGTTTATAAAATTATTATTATTATTATTATTATTTAATACTATATATTATCTAATTAAATTTACTTCTCATCTATCTAACATACATGTAAATTTGGATTTTTTCCCCATTAAATATCTTGAATTGATTTCTTTTTAATCATGTTCAATGTAATATTCTATTCTTATTATTATTTTATAAAATAATAATAATTATTTACGACTATATATTATCTTATTAAATTTATTTCTCATCTATCTAATCTACTTATAAATTTGAATTTTTTCCATTAAATACAAACACTTCAATGCATCCTAATGTGTTATATATAGTATATATGTTATTATGTACGTTATTATATATTATCTTATTATAATAATTAATATAACACATCCTTATTTTCTTATAGCATGTAATATTCTCTTCAAATCTCACCGTAATATTATGACACATCCCTTAAAATTCTTCGCAATTAAAGATGACATATTCACATTAGACTCAAGCCTATTATAAATCTTACCTATATGTATTTTTTGACAATAAATGCATACATTTGATGATCAAATTATCATTATCATGTCATTGTTACTACACTATCTGTATATATTAATATATACTATATATTGTTTGATTGAACTATGTGATTTAAGTACATTTGTATAAATCATTTGATTATAGTTCTAGTGGTTAATACTCGAACATGCAACCCCTCATATGAAGCATACAGACGGATAACATTGTCTAACGAATTATATAAACCAATACATTTTGTATATTTGTATATCAATATATTAATCGACGAAACTATAGACATAAACATACAATGAAAAAACAAATTATTTTTAAACTACCGGTCCGGGTAACACCGGATGTAGATGTCAAGTTTTTTGGAGTAAAAAAAAATACAAAAATCTCCAAAAATACAAGTGATGCGACCCTGCCCTCCATGTTGGCCATAGAAGAAGAAGACGCCCTCCAACTTAAGTCCAAGGGTCCTATCACAAGGAGCCGAGCCAAGAGCATCGCCCAAGCCACTCAATCCTTAGTGGCCCGAGTCTCCCGATCGCAAGGCTCTTCGGACGTCACAAGATGGGTTAGCGTCTCCACTTAGTTGAGCTCAGACTCGACCTCAGCAAACCCGGCTTCGTCCCCAGAAGGGTCGGCCCCGACCTAGCCAGGTCGGCCACGACCGTCTCCTGGCGATCCCACCCTAAAGGGCCAGGTCGGCCACGACCCCCCTTGGTCGGCCTCGACCCTCTCCTGGCGACATCCACATTTTTTCGGTTTCGATTCCTTTCGAACCGCCTATCCTTATTTAGATTTCTTTTATTTTAAGTCAAGTTATTATTTTAGGATAGTTGCTTGACTTAATATTAGATAGCTTGTTTCTTTTTATTCCATATTTTTATTTAGGATTTTTGTAACAAATCATATCTCTACCTTTCCAAAGATAAAGATATGATTTGCTAGATTGTTTCTTTCCTAGTTAGAAACTCTAGGGGACCGATAATCCCTCTATAAAACTCATGTATTCAGCTTCATTATAATTTATGCAATATTGAATTTCCCTAAAGTCAAGTCGAGTTTCTCCTTCTTCCCGGCCGGGATACCGTTGCATCAACCTTTTCGTTCGCCCTAGTTTGAACATCATTAATCGCTTCCGCATCAATTGTTACTTCATCGTCCATCATTCAAACAAGAGAAACGCACTTACGCCTACGATCTCGACCGGGACATTCGTGTTCTTGTCGACCACGAGGGGCAAGGACGCATCAACAAGTTTCAATGTATATAGAGAATCTCTTGGGATTGCTCAACCAGACTAAACCTAGTAAATTTGCCGAAAATGCAGAGATGTTAGGAAAATTCCGCGTGGTAATCACGAGGTTTTGCGAATTCCGATCCGCATGGTTTACAAAGGTTTTTGAGATTCCGCGTCGTGACCCTAAGGTTTTGTAAATTTCGTATTATAAACTCGGTGTATTATAAAAAGCTAAATATATATATATATAACTCACCCCTGATATTTACTTCATTACATAAAATCACCCTATAATTTATTTTTTTAACGAAAGTAGAGAATCTATATTCTTAAAATACTTAATGATGACTATCACTTGATACACATAATACTTATTTTTTGAATGTTATAAAAAACATTTACCTAAATTTGTACATGTTATAAAAAACTCTATCGTTTTTGCACAATTTTCATGTCACTCTATATGTACATTATATTTAGAAAACCATTTTTATGTTATTTTAAAAATAAATTACTTGAATTAGTGCTCCCACTTTTACAAAAACACTCCCTTAAAATATCAACTATTTATAAAATTTGAAAATGTGGTTCTTTTTATAATAAAAAAAATTGATTTATTTTTAAAATAATAACATATAGTGACATGGAAAAAGATTAAATAAGAAAAGGCATGATTCTATAATTATAAACTTAGGTGTTTTAATAAAATAGATTTGGTAGTTTTGTTGAAAAGATAAAATATAGGGTGATTTTATGTAATTAAGTAAATATTAAGGGTGAATCCATAATACTATAAAGAAGAGTCCTTTGTGGCAATAAATGCCCATGATTTTATACAAATAGCAATGTTTTTCATACAATTGTTTAGTTATTTTGATCGGTCCCACCAGGCAATAAACACTATTAATTCACCTAACATTTTTCTAAATGCTATTTTTTTTTTGGTCGGGATTTTTCTAAATGCTATTCAATAGGCTTGGCCGGCCCTTAAAATGTGGATCAGTTAAATACGGACGTTACAATGTTACACCATAATTATATTTTTGCAGCCATTTAAGTAAGGACGTTACACCGTAATTATATTCTTCAAATGTAGCAGACGTTACACCATGATCATTCTTTCCAGAGAAGCGTGCCATAAAAGGCCAAGAAATCTTCTCATAGGAATTGGGGGTTTTGGTTTCTATCCCTTATCTGTAAAATTGGGGTTAATTGTGGTGTTGAATCTCGACTATAGATGTAGTTCTTCGTGAAAACTCTCACCGGCAAGACCATCACTATCGAGGTTGAGAGTTCCAACCGGCGCCGCTCTGGAGCGAAATGTCGGCGCCCGCAGAGGCGAGAGAGCGGGCGGCGAAGGCGTCGTTTAGCCGGGCGGTGAGGAGTAGCTGCGTTTCCCGTTGAGGAATGTCGTCCCGGTGGTCGAGGACGGCAGAGATCCGTTCGGCGCGGCGTTCGTGAGAGAGGGAGTCGGACCAATTGTTTACGGCGGAGATCCGTTCTGTTGCCACCATTGCAAGGGCACTCTCAAGGTATTGCCATTTAATTAATCCCCTTCTTTTTGTGATTGCTAAATAGATATTTATGTTGTCTATGGAGATTCATTTCTAATAACTTTTGAGGAGATTCATTCCTAATAATCTGATACGGTAGGCTGCTATGCTATCCCAACTACCTCCAGACTAGCTGAAGCTACGAAGCTAACCGTGGATGTTTTGGGTCAGTTAGTCACTTGGGTAAAACATGTAGAGAGACTCAGGTTGGTGTCAGATTTTGTATTGGAGATTATAGAGTGAACAATTCTTTTGCATTGCAGTTTCACAAGAACGTTCATGTTCGAAATGCCACGACAGCAAGAAAGCCATTTTCTTCAGTTCTGTCACTTGCCCAGTTGCCCTTGGAGCCCAAGAAGGCTCCCCTGAAGAGGTATTCCTAAATTTTCTATGATAAGAAACAATTGGTTTGTATGTCTTCCTGGTTCTCTATTTTGCTCAATATTTACTTGAAATTGCACATTTGACTTTTTACTTTTTGATCTAGGATGAAGATTGGAAGAAAAAACATTTATTCGAGATCCTAATCCTAAGTATATCAACAAGATTGGAAGAAGAATTCTTAGAACTAAGACTCATGCATTGAGATTGAATTACAATTGATGTTTACTGTCTTTTACTTTTTACCATTTATAGGTACAAACAATATGGGTTAGGGGACAGATATACTGACTAATACCCAGATCAAGATTTGGTTTATAAATAGTGATTACACAAAAGATTGGTTCTTTGCTCAAGTCTACAGGTAAAACCAAATCATTCTCCATCAAAAGCCTTGAAAGCCTTGAAAGAGTCATGCATTGACAGGTTTTAAAGCCTTGAAAGAGTTATTTGTTCAAAGGTAACACTAACTTTCATGCCTCACTCTTCTGCTACAAATTTATCCGTGAACAGGCTATATGGAATTAACTGTACAATGGAAATTAGCGCATGGAACTGTGAATTGACTGTCATAATTCAGCCACGTGATTTTTTTTTGTTATACTTGCTGGTGACCTATGGCTAGCATAAATGGCTTATAATGATTTTCAGTTACTTCTGATTCATCACATAGTTGATTGACACATTCATAGTAAATGGATAAAGCATGTAATACACGAATTAGATGTTCTAATATTTTGTTTGGTCTATTTGCAGTCTTTTGCCTGACTGTAAGTTGAAGACCCTCTTGCAGCAGCCACTTAAACTTCTTCCTGAAAATAAGGATGGCCATTCCCTTTTGCTCTTTTGGTATTGGGAGGATTGCTTGTAAAATAGATATTTTATTAGAAAATAGGATTACTTTTTTTTTTGGTCGAAAGGATTACTTATTTATTAGTTTCTACTACAAACCATAAGCTATATAACATGCTATTGGGAATTTCCTGTTCGAAGAGATAAGATTATGAATTGTAATATTTTTTTGCAAACCATAAGCTATATAACATCGAACAACTGGCTCATATGCATCTTTAGTGTATTGGAAAGCATAAGATTATGAATTGCAATAGTTTTTTTGCAGACCCTTACTTTTTTGAAGAATCTGATGATTGATAAAAGCATACAAACAGCATACATCCAGGCTATCAGATCAGCTCAACATTTTATATATATTGAAAACCAAAATTTCCTTGGATCGTCTTATGGATGGCCTTCATACAAAAAGGCAGCCAAGTGTACAGAGAAACAAAAGGACTATATATGATAGCCTACCACGTTTAGAAGTTAGACCAATAAGATTCCATCATTGAAATCTCTTATTGCAATTATCAAGGTCAACACCTTTTAAGTAATTAATATTACTGTAGAACCTAATTTTGCTGCAAGGCAAGATTTGGGCTCGAGTTGATCGTCAATAGTAGTATACTAATGAAACTTTGTAATAGCACATCATCTTAACCCTTTGTAGATAGTCGTTTGATCAATGTTATTTTTTCATTTAGATGAGATCAATTGTGCTAATGTTTTTTGATTGTCATTATTTTCTAAGTCGTAGTATTGCACATATAAATAATGTTTGTACAAAATAAATAAAAGAAATTAATATCAAATTTATTTATGTTAAATCTCTCACATCTTCTTTTAGACGATGAAGATTCAAAGAGACAAAGGTAATTAATTGAAATAAATTGAGTGCCCTTAAATCAATTTTGACTAACCAAGAAACATTTGATCACACAAATTAATTTGTAAAATCCTTTATTGATTTCAGTTACTCTCAAACCAATTGATCACTCAGAAAAAACTTAAAAAAGTCCATAATTATGTATTTTAATTTGCTTTGCCATATAAAATTATACCGCATGACCTTACAATTTTCTTTTCTTAGTTTTCTTAATGTTCCTTTTAATATATTGAGAATGGACACTATCATCTTACGAAAGTTACAAAAAGATGAAAAAGTTGGAGAGAGATCACGTTATAACTGAAGAGAAATCGGTTTGATTTATTCCTCAACTGAGAGTTTGAAAATTAATAAGCAAAGATTTTGTCCATTTTTCTTCTTTCCTAATCAAAATCTATAAACACATAAACTTATAAGAAAGTTGACAATAAATGCACACTATTAAACATCTGACTAATCAAACAATTAAGATGAATGGGTTAAGAGTGAATTTATTTCATAAAAAACTTATTAGGACGGTTATAAATCATTTTTGTAGTACATTTACTTTATTTTCACCTTTTGATATTCCTATTCTCTTAATACATACTAACATAAACTCTATACTTATTAGTTAAAATAATAGTACAAAAAAGTATATTAGCCTTTTGACCAAGAAAAGTATATTAGTCTAATTGTATTCAATTGTTTTATATTATCTTATAGATATTATTTATGTATCTTTATCTTTTGATGTCATATATGATATTATTCTTATAACTAATGTATTGTATTAATTTCTATTTTCTTTACAATGAGAAAAATCAATTGTGGATTTTACAAAATTACTTAAAGGATTATTAATATAGTTATATTCTTATATATTTTTTGAATTTAATTATGTGAATTAATTAATTTATGTTAAACTAATTTATGTTACATTATTAGAAATTTGAATAGTCCAGCAATTACAATGTGACTAAATTAAATTTATTAACTTAAAATAATACCAGTTATTGCCATTGAACCAAAAATTATTCCAACTGCAATAATAGTAAAAGCATAGCCAAACTATTAACATTAACATGCTCACTAAAAATAAAACACGGATAAAATTTTCCGGTCAAATTTTGGAATATTGGTATTATTGTACGTTCCTTATATATAAGTTAGCGATATACTTCAAATAGATTTAAGTTTTAAGAAAAAAAAAATCAACAATAGGATCATATTTTACTAAGTTTCGAAAGTTCTCTTATGGATATTTATGTAATTTTTCACATTATATTATTTTATACTTTTATTGGGACCTTATAATTCTAGAGTGGTTTTTTAATATTTTATTATCCTATTATCTTATTGAAAATCGT
Source organism: Polygonum maritimum (assembly GCA_963924305.1). NCBI lineage: Eukaryota > Viridiplantae > Streptophyta > Magnoliopsida > Caryophyllales > Polygonaceae > Polygonum > Polygonum maritimum. The sequence continues at coordinate 17,842,509 of OZ002736.1, read as the reverse complement.
CAAATTTTACACTGACCCAACTCGGACCGGAGAAGAATATTAACTTACCGTGTTTATTAATTTATCACGTATTAATTTATGGAGGTTCTATTGTAATATCATAAGATAATGAGACTCCTTGATCTAACTTCTACTACACAAATATACATTATGGATGGAAATTTTGTAAACAATTCGGTCATTAAAACATGATCATATTTTTATAATATACACAATCAATATCTTTGATTTCTTTCTAAAGTAACAATCATTCTGCTATAAAAAAAACCCGTGTATCGCACGGGCCACTAACCCTAGTAATACTATAAAGAAGAGTTCCTTGCCGCAATAAATGCCCTGTATTTTATATCTATAACAATGTTTTCATGTACCTCTTTAGGGTTCTAAATAAGAGTTCCTTGGCGCAATAAATGTCTTGTATTTCATATTGTTTAGGATTCTAAATACAAGGTATGTTGTCAACGTCTATTTAATGTGGTGGCATTTACACTGACAATTTGTTCAACGCCTCTTTAAGGTGCAATGGCAAAATTTTAGGGTGCTTAATTGTGGTGGCAATTACACGCGTCTCCAATTACGCAGTTACACGGCAATTTAAACTGTCAGTTACAGCCTAATTGAATGGATACGTGCAACTTTGATCAGTGTTCTCTACCGTTTCCCCCTAATCATGTCAAGGGAAAGAAATCCCAATAATTCTGCTACAGAAATGCAATGAAAGAGGATGGAATCACGGGCGGGTTAATTCGCGTCACGTTACCTGCACGTACGAGGTGTAAGAACTGGTGTGTTTGGATTTGAATTGAGATTAAAGAATTGAAAGCAAAGAGAAGTCAGACCAAAAACGCACAATCACATTCAATTCCAAAAAACGCCCAATCACATTCAACCCATAGTATATTCCGAATCATCATTGTGAATAGCAATTCATTTTGCAAAGCATTGAAGTCGTTGACTATTATGCTCATTACTCCATTACAAAACTGTTATGTGCAATTGTTTGTGAATTGTGACCCATTATTTCGACTTCCTAGAAATTCTTGGGAACCTCAGCCAAAGCTTTCATACTATCGCCCTCCACCGCCTGTAATACAATGAGTATACACGCCCAGGAAAAATGGCTCCACAATTCCGCTACCTTGATGAGCTGCATGAACACTGCGATTACGAAGTCGAGGCAAGCGTCTGCCGGAAGTGGGACTCCTACAACGTCTATGGTACCTATCTCAACACTGACTACCTACTCGCTGATTCGAAGGTATGCACTCCTTGCTGTTTTGTGATTTGCTGTTTTCCTGCATTTCCTAGGTCTTTGGTTCATGTTTTTTGCTCTTTTTGGTGTTCATGCAGACGCCCAAAGAGCTTGTGTGGAATACGCGCGCCCAAAGAGTTTACATTATATTGGCAAGGAAGTGAACGAATGATAAGCTGTTATATCATTAAATAAGTGCATTTTGTCGCTAGAGCGTGTCACAGATGGGAGGTATTTGGTTTCGCTCAATATTTGTTCACAGAGCTTCAATAATGGCGATCCAGGCAACGCCCACAGTCAAAGATAGGAGCTTGACGGTCAACGGGAAGGTGGTTTTGACCGGAGTTCCATCCTCCGTCCAGCTTTCTCCTGCCCCAGATGGCTCTGTCTTCGCCGGCGCCCATGCCAAGTCTCCTGCCAATCGCCACGTTTTCACCCTCGGAGTTTTCGGGTCAGTCCCTCTTCATCATTTTCATGGATTTGACCCCAACTGTTACATATGATAAAAAAAAATTGTGTTGTTGAGAATTGGTGCATAATATATGCTATTTGTGAAATGACCCCCAAATGTAACATTTGAACAACTTAATTTTCGGAGACATTTGATCATGGAACTAGGAAAAAAAACATTGAATAAGACTGAATGTGATAAGATTAATGTATTTTGAGCTTAGATTGGTGTGTGGATATTGCAGTGAGCTCAACTTCCTATCACTATTTCCATTCAAGATTTGGTGGATGATACTACGAGTCGGCAAATCAGGCAGAGAAGTACAATTGGAGACCCAATTTCTTCTTCTTGAGGTGCAAGACAACTTAGAATTGTTCTATGTATTGATGCTACCAGTCTTGGATGGACCATTTAGAAAAAGTCTGCAGGGTTCAGAGGCTAATGAGTCTGCAGGGTTCAGAGGCTAAGTGAGCAATCGAACTAACCAAATGGGAACACGAATCGATGTGCCTCCTTCAACTTTTTCCTTGAATTGAAGAAAATCTATAAGTTCTGCAATTTCAAATGTAATGGATCAAAATGAAATTCAATTCATCTATTTTAGTTTATTCTTTTCAAATTAAAATCTATAAACCTATAAAAACAAGTGAAGCATAAGGAATACTAATGATTGTGTGTGTCATATTTTTTCATACAATTAATAATAATTTTTATTCATACAATATGTTATATTGGCTAAGTTTGTTGTTATATAATCTATATTTATAAATTGAACATATGATTAATATTTTCTACTATAAAAACAAAAACTTTGTCATTGAACACCAAACAGAGCAAAAAACATGAACCAAACATCTCTTAGCCAATATAATTATTTTGTTATTAAACATCGCAATAGCGTACCCTTTATGCAAACAAAATTAAGTTTATTCTTATAACAGATGTATTGTATTAATTTCTATTTTCATTACGCCGAAAAAAAACGATTTTCGGTTTACAAAATTACTTACAGGATTTTTAATATAATTATTTTGTTATGTATTTTTTTAATTTAATTATGTGAATTAACTAATATATGTTAAACTAATTTTATGTTAATTATTATAAATTTGAATAGTCTAGCATTTACAATGTGACTAAATTAAATTTATTAACTTAAAATAATACCAGTTATTGTCATTGAACCAAAAATAATTCTAATTGCAATAATCGTAAAAGCATAGCCAAACTATTAACATTAACATGTTCACTCCAAATAAAACACGGACCATTTTCCGGTCATATTTTGGATTATTGGTATTACTGTACGTTCCTTATATATAGGTTAACAATATACTTCAAATAGATTTAAGTTTAAACAAAAAACAATCAGTAATAGGATCATATTTTACTAAGTTTAGAAAGCTCTCTTAAGTATTATGTAATTTTTCACATTGTATTAATTTATACTTTTATTGGGACCTTCCGATAATTTATTATCTTATCGAAAATCGTCAAATTTTACACTAACCTAACTCAGGACCGGAGAAGAATATTAACTTACAGTATTTATTAATTTATCGATTATTAATTTATAGAGGTTCTTTTATAAAATCATAAGATGATGAAACTCCTTGGTCTAACTTCTACTGCACATGTATCATGGATAGAAATTTTGTAAACAACTCAGTCATTAAAACATAATCATATTTTTATGATATATACGATAAATATCTTTGATTTTTTTTCTAAAGTAACAATCATTCCGCGGTAAACAAAGCCCGTGCATCGCACGGGCCCTAACCCTAGTTTTATATATTTTTAGCTTTTTATAACATGTCAAAGTTATAACATGGAATTTGCAAAACCTCGTGGTCATTATGGGAAATCTCATAAACCTTTGTGTATCATTCGAAATTCGCAAATCCTCGTGGTTACCGCGTGGAATATGCCACGATGTTATTTATGATCGGATATAAGAATTCCTTCACTTGTCCGCACAATCCAAAATACTGCACTTAGTAAAATAAAAAGTCGTATCTTTCACATCATGTTGCATGTTTGAAATTTCGTTAGACTCTGGCTTTTTGTCCAATAATTTTGATTATTATAATTATTGGTGTTGTTTGAACCCGAAGACTTTTTCTTCTACTGATCTTATAGACAATCTGACAATTCGGTGGTAAGTTTCTCGGCAACCAGAAAGGGAAAATCAGACAGCGTACAGATGTTTGATGGAGCTTGAAAGTAGAGAATCGATCGACTAAACAAAACCAGCAAAAAGGAAAGAGACGGCAAAGACGACCAAGAACTGTTCTGCCTTGGACTTCGGAAGTGGATTCATCACCACAAAACTACCGGTACCCAACAGCATTGAGCCAAACAATTAATCAAAGGCCTCTTTTGTTTTTTTCTTCTTAATTTCTTATTGACCCCTGTTCATTTTTGTTTCTGGCCAGGTAATTAGTTGATGATCGATCTTGAAGACAAAAAGATGGTGAGGTTTGTGTATATGGTGAACACAATCCCTTATTTCTGCCTGCTCTTTGACGTATTCCGTGTGTTCGTGGTCGTCCTTCAAGGCCTCAACTGAGATTGCCTTCTTCATCAATGGCAAAGCTAGCTTGCTAGTTAGTTATATATTGCATAGTATGGGATTAGATTAGGGTTCTGATCGAGCATGAAGATTGTATGTTCAGTCAGCTGGAATATGTCAGAGCTATCTTGTCATTACCCATATGTAATTGGCAGTTCATTTGGAGATCTGAGATTGTAATGCACTTCATTTAATTCGGAAGCTACTCTTTCTCCTCAATCAAGAACACAGCCATCCCCGTCCTGTTTCCAGATTCGAGCAACCGTATTCAATTTTCATGCCTTTAAATGCTTGTGCGTAACTGACATGATCAAAATGCATTCTTTAATATTGTATCTAGCTAGTAGCCTTTTCAGTACTATCTAGTTTCTTTGATTGATGAAGAAAATGCTAAATACTACGGAGTACTCCATTTGTTAACAAGTTATATAATGGTAGCTTGAGTACCGCCTTTTGGACAAACCTATGAGAGAACAATTAATTGATTCACACTATATTATCCCACCGGATCTCTTTCCTTCCACTGATTAGCACTGTAAGACTATAATAAAATCGAAGGAAATCATATACATATATGTATATATATGGCTTCTGTCAGCATAAATGTCAGGGTTGGATTATATATATGCTCCATCTAAGTCAAAGTTATGACAGCGCAGTTTGTATGCCAGTAAGTTTAACCATAGTGTTTTACATAGTAGAATAAGCTTTTTTTAAAAAATTTTGTTTGCTAGTGGTATATTTTTCGCCTATATTCTTATAGACGGTTTTGTCGTTTTGATAACTACTCCGTATATAGCCTTCGGTTGCTTGACTAACCTAGCAATTCAAACGTAACCCTTAACACTGATGTCATACGACATTCTAGAATAAAGGTATTATATATTTCAGTGTTTTGTTGTTCACGTAATTTGAATTCGAGGTCATTGTTAGAGTTGTAATAACCTCTCACTTATGACATTCAAGCTGAAAATAATACTCTCTGGAAGGCATGGGCTGAAGTCGTGCTTCTCCGAGGTGTTTCTATTTGGGAAGTCCAGTGCAAGTCAACATCCAGTGCAGTGTGGAGATCATTGATTGAATTGAGAGATGAACTCAAAGCAACAGTTGAGAACGTTGAGAATGTGGCTGTCATATCCACATTTAGAGGCAGATTCGACAAGCGAAGTGTCTACAATAGTTTAAGAACAAGGGGGCAGGTTCTGAATTGGAACATGTTACTGTGGGGCAAGATTAACACCCCAAGAGTCTCTTTTACTTGTTGGATGATTGTCAATGGAGGAATGCAAACCAAGGACAAGCTGAAGATGTATGGCGTGATTCAAGAGGACATATGCGTATTATGTGATAACAACGTTCAAGAGAATCGTGATCACCTCTGGTTCAATTGCAAGTTTTCTAGAGAGGTCTTGAACAGAGTTCTGTGTTGGGCAAGAATTGGAAGAAGGCCCAACACCATTGATGATTGGATTGGAGCCATGAGTGGCATGACTAGGAGGAATGGATTCATGTTTAGACTTTGGATTGCCTGCATAAGTGCAGTTATGTACTACATTTGGCAGGTTAGAAATAGGATAATTTTCAGAGATGATGATTGTTCAGTAGAAGAGTGCAGTAGCATAGTGATCAACCATCTTAGGAATTGTATTCTAGCTTCGGTGGGACAAAATTTTATTGAACAATAGTGGCTTAAAATGGGCCTGTAGGCCCAATTTAACAGCTCAACCCGGACCATACTTACGCTACTTGACCCGACCCGAACTTTAATCGCAGCTATTCCTCGTCTTCTTCTCCCTTTCTGGTTTTCCCATCTTTCCTCAATGGAAGCAAAGGACAGGTCGAAGACGAAGATAGCAGTAATTCACCTGGATCTGGGCATAGGTACGTAAGATCAATTAGCTTATCTCAAATTATCAGTTCAATTCACATGTGCTTTATTAGCTTTTATTTGACCTAAGCCGAATAAAGTCCCCTTTATACAAGGCTCTGCCTTGGTTGTACAAGAGCTTCATATAATTAAAAAACGATACTGTTTATATGTACAAATTCAATTTGGAGTTTCGGGAAGATGAACAATTATTCGCGTATTTCCTGATTATTGGCTACATGATCAAGTTGTAGCATAGTGGCTCAATTTGACCCGTCCTTCCACATCTGTGCTTCTGAGTGTATAGCATTCATGCCCCTTTTTGTAATCCTTGTGCTGTTTTTGCTGGTTTGTTTGATCTGAGGCCTTTAGAAACTCAGATAAAGCTATAGCTGTATCAAGTTTGACTCTAATATGCTTAAAGCACTTATCTTAGGGCTTTATATCTCATCATTAAGGACAGAATCTTCTATTTGATAGGTGGTGCAGAGAGATTGATTGTGGATGCAGCTACAGAACTTGCTTCTCATGGCCATGATGTTCATATATTCACATCTCATCATGATAGAAGCCGATGTTTCGAAGAGACCCTTACTGGTAAGAGCTTCATATGATCTCATTTAAAGTTTCTGTTTCTATGGTTTACTTGCATATGTTGTTGAATGGTAATCTTTGTTCATCAATGTTATGTGCTGCAGGTAAATTCGGAGTCACAGTATATGGTGACTTTCTTCCACGGCATGTTTTCTACCGCTTTCATGCCGTGTGTGCGTACCTGAGATGCATCTATGTCGCTCTTTGTGTCTTGCTGATGTGGCCCTCCTTTGATGTTATCTTAGCTGATCAAGTTTCAATCGTTATTCCCGTGCTAAAACTTAAAAAGTTCACCAAGGTAATGATAATCTTGTATATGCTTCAAGTATTAATGATCTTCTCGAAATTCAGTTTCACTGTGAATAACCTTATGTACAGGTTGTCTTCTATTGTCATTTTCCAGATTTACTTCTGGCTAAACACACAACAACCTTGAGGAGAATGTATAGGAAACCGATAGACTTCATAGAAGAATGGACAACTGGTTTGTCTTGCACCTGAAGCTTTCCAGGTATTTGGAAATTCGGTGTTCTGTATGTATTCTCACACGTTTTATCGTTAATACCAATTCAGGAATGGCTGATTTGATCCTAGTCAATAGCAAGTTTACTGCAGCTACATTTGCATCCTCGTTCAAGCATCTTCATGCTATGGGAATCCGGCCAGAAGTGCTGTACCCGGCTGTTAATATCGATCAGTTTTCTGCTCCTCCTGCTTCTAGGTAAGGAAAATGTCAATGTCCTTAGTCCATGTTTGAATGCGTAATACATCCTTCATATAGTAGCATATCTTATTGTACTGTAAAGTCAAACAGTTGAAGTGCTGTTTGTTAACCCCAAAGTATTATGTCTTATGATACATTGAAATACTGTGTTTCAGATCATTAAACTAAATGCATATTAAAATCAAATACCGTATTCTTAAGTTCTTTACAGTGCATCTGCATAACATTCAAGCGATATCTTTATCCTAGAAAAACACTTAGCAGTGTCATCAATAACTGCTTTTTCCCTATCAGAACATTTTCCATGGTGCAGGTTGAATTTTCTCTCAATCAACCGGTTTGAAAGAAAAAAGAACATTGACTTGGCAGTTTCAGCATTTGCAAGGCTGAAAACCCTTTTAGAAGGTCATGATCTGGCTGATGCTACTCTGACTATTGCAGGTAAACCTTCAATTTCTCTGGGAGTTCTAGTTTCTATTTACCATAAACAGTTCCTTATCTGCTTGATCCAATGCTGAAAGGAAATCATCATAAAGCATTTTATACCTATCAGGTGGGTATGACAAGCGCTTGAGAGAAAATGTTGAATACTTGGATGAACTTAAAAGATTAGCTGAAAGAGAAGGTGTTTCTGATCAAATCAGGTTCATCACATCGTGCTCCACCAGTGAAAGAAACGGTCTCCTCTCTGAGTGCCTTTGTGTTCTTTATACGCCTACGGTGAGTTTCAAATCCTTCATTTTCATCTTCTTGCATCATTCATCTGTCTTCGGTTTTATTGACACTCTACATTCTAATGTCATTTTTCAGTCAGAACGTAGTTTTTTGACTAAAACAAAACAGTTATGACAGATTGGAATTTGTATGAAATTAGGAGAAAAAGGTCTTTTGGACCATTATGTGTTGTTTTTGGAAAAATACTTGTGTATATCGAACACAACGTCTTGCAAACAACTATTTTGGACTGCTTAATAAGCATCTTTTCATACCGCTTGATGTAGGACGAGCACTTTGGAATTGTACCACTAGAAGCAATGGCAGCTTACAAGCCAGTTATTGCCTGCAACAGTGGCGGTCCAACTGAAACGGTTAAAAACGAGGTTACGGGCTTCCTTTGTAACCCAAATGCGGACGATTTCGCTTTGGCAATGGCTAAACTGATCCAAGATAGGGACCTGGCGAAAAGAATGGGTGGGCAAGCTCAGAAGCATGTAGTAGAGTCCTTCTCAACTAAGGTCTTTGGTCAGCATCTGAATCGGTATATTGTTGGTGTTGCTAGACAAAAATCTGACTAGGGTTTTATGGTCTGACTTTTGTCATAAAACGGAAGGTTGTAAGCTTAAATTTTGTGCTCCCTAACAGAACTGAAGATCCTATCATGAAACCATGTTTTTGGCTTATATGGATAATTGATTTTGTTACCAGTAAGATTTTTCAACTTACATAAATAATACAGTAGCAATTAACAACCAGTTTCTGTGATTAGTGAAGGTCATGATTTCATTTATTATTGTACACTGTACAATAATGAATTAGGCTAAAGAAACCGACTTCAGCTTGAAAGAAGTCGAATAAGGTTAAGCCATAAAAGTTAGAATTGAATACGAAATCCAGGTACAAAATCTGTGATTTAGAAGTGTGACAGAGAACAGAAAAACATGCTTCATGAATCACAGAAAAAATATGCAGTAGAAACAAGCTCATGCCTCCATCTTTCCTGATAAAATCATTTCTTCAACTATATTGTTTTTTTATGCATGGTGAATATGGTGTTTGGCGATATTTTCAGATGAGCTTGTGGTAATTAGATAATGAACACTGCCTACCCAGATAGGAATTCTAATTCTTATGTCAACAAAAAAACAAAAATCTAAATGCGAAAATGAGCATGAATCTACATTAATTTCCGGCAATTTTGTATTTTTTGGTCAGAAAATCGTCCTAAACTTAAAACAGTAAATCACGTCTGCCTCAATTGATGGCTGTTACATAACCACGTCTCTCTAGTACATATATGACACAGCCGTGATCAGTACTTGAACCTAAAATAGATTACACTGTTTCTTTATTCGAAATGAGCATCATCTTGCATTGAAATTTTATCGGTGCTGTACTGTATTGCTTATAAAAGCAAAATTGATCACTCAATTTTTTCTTAAAAAAAAAGAGAGGAAAGGTCAATTATTCTTACAATTATCAAAGTAGTACTAGAATAAATAACTTTTCTTTTTACTTTACAAAATATTTAACTTTTCGCTTCTCAATTTCAAGGATTTTCCAAAACTATACTTACATTTGTAGATAGTTGTAATGAAAAATATTAAATAATCATCCTTTAAAATATAGTTGTATGATTAAACATGATTTTCCATGTTTCAATTTATAAGTATATTAAAATCAAATTTTTCAATAAAAATACATCTCTAGAATATGATATCAGTTTATCACTTTTTTTTAGTGATAAATTGTTTAGTGATATCAATTTATCACTAAACAAGTACATGTCATTTTTTTTTTATAGATTATTTGCACTAGTTAAAGGGCCATTTTTTAAAATTAATTACCTTTTCCTTACAAAAGTACACATACTCAAAACTCCATTTGCTTTCTCCACAAAGTTCTATATATAAATCAGTGTTGAGCTAGAGCCTACAACATAGCCAGAGAGGATATAGATGAACATGGAAGGAAAAGATGAGTTAGAAGTTGCAGGTGAGAAGTACAGGGCTCTCCTCAATGAAGAGAGACACAACAAGAACATCCATTGGAGGCATGGTGGCCCTCCTATCTTTGATGGTGTTAACCAGCTCTTTGAACAAGGCCGAACCAAGGTACACAAATCATAACATATCCAGACAGATTTTGTCATCTTCTTCAGTTTCAATCTTTTGTGGTTCAGGGATTTACTCATATTATGTGTGTAGGTATGGCCAAAAGGGTCCTTAGAAGAAACTGTTCAAAACGCGGTCAAGACATGGGAAATGGAGCTGTCCCACAAGACAAGAATCCAAGACTTCAAGACCATTAACCCTGAAAAGTTCAAGCTTATTGTCAATGGTAAGCAAATCCACATAAAATTCACATCAATTGCTACTTGAAAAAAGTAAGTTGAATATTTGGTTAAAATGATCTATTGTGCTGATTTCTTTGACATATGTGTGTAGGAAGAGAAGGGCTATCAGGAGAAGAGACTCTGAAGCTGGGGAGTTACAACGCCCTGTTAAAATCTTCCCTGCCAGACGAGTTCAAGTACTACAAAGCCGACGAAGAGAGCTTCGAGTCCTCGCACGACGCGTTTCGATCAGCTTTTCCGAGAGGTTTCGCATGGGAAGTGACGGATGTGTATTCGGGTCCGCCTCTGATCACCTACAAGTTCAGGCATTGGGGTCACTTTGAAGGTCCATTCAAAGGCCATGCTCCTACTGGAGAAATGGTTGAGTTCTTCGGAATTGGAGTTATGAAGGTACCAAAAAAATGTACACTTTTTTGGTGGTTTTAGAGCATATGTAGGATGAGTGTCATAGTTTTTATTTGGTTTGATATTGTTAGGTTGATGAAAGTTTGAGAGCAGAAGATGTGGAGATATACTATGATCCAGCTGAGCTTTTTGCAGGGCTTCTGAAAGGAGGAGGCCCTGAATCTGAGCAGTCTTCAATCCAACACCAACAAAGCTGTCCATTTGCAAGGATGAATGATCTTACTATCTAGGATTACACTTTATGTAACATTTTAGGTTCAGTTGCCTAATGTGCAAGATCCCTTCTTTAAAGGGTGATTATAATTTTACAATAAAACTATATATGATCCTGTATTAGCCCAATTATATGATCTTGTTTTGTGTTTGTCTAGCTAATTAAAAATAATTCCTCTTTATTATTTATGGTGTAAACAGTAAGCCTTATCTGAACTTATGTGCTTCCAATTCCAACCGCGTGGAGTTACCTGTGATATGATGAACATCTTGAACTCTCAGCTAAGCCCTAACGTAAAGCTTCCACCAAAACAACTTCCAACAATAAAAATCCACGTTTTTGTAAATTATAAATAGTATGGTGACATGACATTTGTACAAAATTATATACCACTCTTTTATTTGTCTATTTTGTCCGTATTCTATAGGATTTATTTATTTATGAAAGGCTCTGTAAAGCTAAATATAGGATTTAATTATAGGAGTTTCCGTTATTACATTATACTAGTAGATTGTAAGCTGACTTGTGTACAACTTTTTTTCAAACAAAATGAGCAAAAGATGAATTGTTACAATATCTTGTTTCAAAATTGGAAGTAATTGGAAAACATTGAGCAGCTTCCAACGACAAATTTGAGATATTAAAAACTAACCTTTTCTTTAAAAAAATTAAATAAATAATTTTTTTTGGTTTTTAAAATAAATAAATAAGTTTTTAAATTAACATTGAATTTATTTTAAATAATAAATAAACACGTAGTTTGGAACTGAAATAAGAACAGGTACCATCGTCTTTACTCTTTAGGCTTTCGCGCTCAACGGTCACCCGCGTACTTCACAAGGACGCCGAAAATGGAGAGAACGCTCAAAATGGTGTCCCCTTTCAGACTCTCATCTCTCCTCCGCCACCAGAAAGACCCCAGGCTTGCTCTCGAGCTCTTCCTAAACCCTAATCCCAATTCAAACCCTAAGCCCTTCCGCTACACCCTCCTCTCCTACGACCTCATAATCACCAAGCTCGGCCGAGCAAAAATGTTGGACGAATTGGGCACGATTCTCGATAGGTTGAAGTTCGAAAGCCGTCTCGCCCCAAAAGAAATCATCTTCTGCAATGTGATTGCTTACTACTCCCGTGCTCGCCTGCCCTCCAAAGCACGCCAGGTGTTCGATGAAATTCCCTCCTTCCGTTGCGAAAGAACGGTCAAGTCTTTCAATTCCCTCCTTAACGGGCTTCTAGTTTGTCGTGAATTCGATAAGATGTGGGAGTTGTTTCTGGGTGCTGATCGGTTTGCTTGCCCTGATGCTTGTACTTATAATATAATGATCAATGCGTGTTGTTTGTGTGAAGATTTGGAAGGCGCGTACAAACTGTTCGATGAAATGTGCGAGAGAGGGGCTGAACCCAACGCTGCTACTTTCGGGACTTTGGTCAGTGCTCTTTGTAAAAAGTCTATGTTGGAAGAAGCCTTTAGTCTTAAGAGAGAAATGGTGCGGGTTTATAAACTCGAGCCTGATGTCTATGTTTATTCATCGTTGATCAAGAGTCTTTGTGAGGCCGGTGAGTTAGGCCTGGCATTTGAGCTCAAAGATGAGATGTTACGAAACAGATTGCAGCCAGACTCGGCTATATATACTACCCTTATCAATTGGCTTTTTAGAGCTGGAAGGAGGGAGGAGGTAAATGGGATTTTGGAAGAGATGAAGCAAATTGGTTGTAAGCCTCATGCAGCAACTTTCAATGCAATGGTTGCTGGGTTCTGCAGAGATAAGGATTTTGAATTGGCTTTGAAGTGCGTAGATGAGATGGCGGAAAGTGGTTTTAAGCCAAATGTTATCACTTATAATACCCTTCTTTCTGGATACTGTAAAGAAGGTATGTTAAAAGATGCCACCGATTTGTTTGAGGATATGCCAAGACAAGGATGTAAACGCGACGTAGTATCCTATAGATTGTTTCTAGATGGGCTTGTCCGTGGGATGGAATTTAATGAAGCAGCAGATGTTCTGGATGAGATGGTATTCAATGGCTATGCTCCACACTCTGACAGTGTACATAGGTTTATAGTTTCCTTGTGTGAGAAGGGGGATCTGAACTTGCTGTTTCTCGTCTTAAATAGTTTGCTAAAGGCAAACGTTGTATATACCAACTCATGGATGGCTGCAGTTTCTGCAGTTATGCAGAGGGATAAATTGGAAGCGATGAGTGAGAGCCTTGATGCAGTGACGGTGTAATGGAATTTTCTGTCATGAACCAGTTATTCTAGACTATTTGGGTATGAACTATGACAGGATTATTCATGGTTTAATGGTAGGCTTTCCCACATCTGTCATCTTCTCTTCCTTGAACTCTGTTTTATCCACCTCTGATCTTCTCTAAAATTTAATGCTGAGCTCTTAATGGTAAGGATAATATGATACTAACTCATATTTTAATACTATATATAATGTATTTATAATACTTTGACAACATTACATAAATTTAGAAAGGAAGAGATAAACATATTGCAAAAAGGAACGCCCTGAGCTCAATTCTGATGGCTTTTCGCCACTTGCCTTGCGTGCAGGCAATACAACTCCTCTTACTTATGTTCACCTAACACTTTGTTTCTTCACTGTTACTGACAGGGATCTCAATGCAACTTCATCTAGCTTGTGTTGCTCATAGATCAGAATATTCAACGAATATAGGTAGGTTATCTCCACTAAGCTCTTCTAAATGCCTTTTAAGAATGAAAGGCCCCACATGAATCTCCAGTTGACCAAATTAATCTTGCCTAGTATGTCTTGGTATTTGCTCTTCTTAATATTTTGGTGGATTTTCGTCATTTTTTATAATGGTATGTATGCTTATACCGTAAGGTCAAATTTCCCTTGTGTTCCCCTTGTTACTTGAAACTATAGTTATATTCAATGCTAGTTTTTATCTTCATTAATGAGATGATGTCGTAGAACGCTTAACTGATATATGTTTGCTTAGACTGAATTTTGTTTGTAATGAGTTCTTGGTATAAGAGGAATGATAAATTATACAGTGAAAGCACTGCATATGTAGAATATCTGAAAAGTCACAAACCTAAAAGCTCATATAAAACTTGTCATTTCGCTTTCAAATATTTTCTGGAGTAACTTGCACAAATTGAATGCTCTTTTCTATAAATAGACCATGTCTGTTAGCTTTCCCCAACCTCTTCATGTATGAGACATGATTAGGTGAACAGCAATATCTCGATCCACTGGATTTAGTGCCCACTCTCAAAAGTCACCCACCACAAGGTCAATCTTAGTTAGCAATAAAATGGGGAAATTTCTGGATGAAAATGACTGCAACTCTTGTCTGCTTAACTGTGATGTTTTGAGTAACTGTTTGCTGTGTTCTTAACTCTCTCTTAGCACCGTGTTGGAATAACTCTTCTAAAGAAAACACACTCAAAAGGTAAGGGAGAATAATAGAGGCGCCTTAAACATGAACTTTCCTAGTTCAGACCCCAGCTTTTGTGGATTAGTAGATTTATTAGGAAAGCAATTCTCTCTCTCTCTGTACCCATACAGCAATATTAGTGCATAAAAGGCATTGTAAACATGATCGTTCTCCGCTGATCTTCCACTATGAACTTTCAGTTTCATACGCTTTTGACATTTTCAAATTCCTTTTCAGGCTGCCTTGCTTGGGTGTACTTACAAGTGGAGCGATCTCTTCTAGTGATTGGTACCGGTATGTTTGACTTGGTAAGTTAATACCTTTGGTTGATTTCATGCATGCATGTTCCATATCGTGAACTCCCCAGCCAAGAAATGAGGGCTGCTGGATTTGTCCTCACATCTGATCTCATACCTAACTTTATACCGGAAACCTTTCGGCATAACTCACTACGAAGAAGCATTTCTTGCAAAACATTCCTTCTTCCATGTACTCCTTCTTGGTCTAACTTCATCCATGCCTAATTTGCTACCTATATAAGCAGCTTAAAACCTCTCTCAGAATCACACAAAATATCAAATACCACACAAGTAACACAAGCATTTAACCTCATTCTCAATTGGCTCTGTCATAACTGAAAAATGTTCAGATTTCAGTCAAGCTTTGTGATTCTCTTGCTGATACTGGCTTCTTTTGCCCCTGCACCAACAGAAGCGGGAAGATCGCTCAAAGAGAAGGTGCAGGTGACTTGTCCTGAATGCTATTCATCAGCAATGCTCATGGACCGGAAACTCTTTGATGTCCATGGCAAGGGCCACGCCCAGATTTATCCAGACTATTCTGTCCCGAGCCCGGGAGTAGGGAACTAGAGGGGCCAGCCAGCTAACTTGCTCAATTTCAGTTACATTTTCATGGGAATTATGTGGTTGTGATAGATAATATAATAGTGTTGGTTATCTTTCCTAATTTGTCAAAACTACAAAAATATAAGCTGGACCCAGAAATTAGTGCTGTTAGTTTGTAACATATAAAGATATACCTTGCTGTATTGTTCCTCTTGATCAACCTTCCTTCATAGTGTAATATATAATTAAAGAATTTTATATAGAAGAATCAAATGGAATCTGCATGCATATCTTTATTGTTTTTCCTTCTTGTTTTGGTCTAAACTAGTGAATCTCATTCTATATCAAATAATAAACCTACTTCAATCATATAAAAAACCCCACATATATCGTTTTATGTATGTCTGTACAGACTTACAGTTCATGCTTTTCCTAGGCATAACATTTCAGTTGCAAACACAACAAAGTTCCCTACAAAAAACAAGTTTTTCCAATTGTTCTGATTACATTCATGAATTTCCTAGATCGCCTTCCTACTTTTCCATCATTCACCACGTTGGCATTATTGGACAATGATGATCCATGAGCTAACATTCAACTTGTAACTAGCTAACATTTCGAAGGCATATTTTATATGAACTGTGCATTGAAACTAACTTTCAAAAGATGATCGAACCGCTCTTTATTACTTTCTTTTTAACGACGATCCGTCTTAATTAGTACATATAACTATGCTTTGTACACGTCGTTCTGCACTTCCTGTGGAGGAATAAAGCAATCCATGGAAACACCTCTTACATTAAACGCAAAGTCGTCGATGGTCCACGCCTCTTCCATCCTCAACGCCCCAGGGCTGGGCTTCGACCCGTCTCCGAACCGCGCGATGATCGCGTGGGTCCTACCCGAATGCGCGACCATCACGCCATCAACGACCCGATAGTCCTCGATCTGCGAGCGCATTGTGGTCTCCCAATAGAAAGGGCAAGTTCCAGGAGCTTGTATCCTGGTCAAGTATGAGTCCTCCAAGTATATCAGCAGCCCACTCTTTTGGCTGAAGTACCCGAATGTCACGTGCTTGATCATCTCCGCTGTGCTGTCGCTCCGATCCGCCAGGTCATCCGACTCCGCTGCTATTTTCAGGATGAAACAATCTGTACCCTGAATTTCCTTCTCGCCCGTGTATTGAGCTTGGGAAAAGACTTCACACACTGACATTGGATCAAGACCCTGTGATCATATATATTTACATAGAGTTATTAATTTACTTACATATGAACTAAGATTATTATGTCGGTACACATTTTGTTACTACTTTGTCTATAAGCTAAGAAAGGTGCATTTTATCTACTCCTCATAAAGACTAAAGGAGGTCTATTTTTCCGCATGAGCTTGTATCCTTACTGTGTCACGTACTATTTTAGATGAATGTTTGTACCGTCTATATTCATGACAAATGTTTCATGCCATGAAGGTCAGAGGCTTTAATGGGAGAAATTAATGGGAAAGACAAGATAGAAGAGTAGTATTTAAGGAGTTGCTAGAGGGTGTACACAATATTTTTGGGTAGGTGAGTTAGAATAATATACAAGGACCACTTGTGGGTAAGCTTGTTGAAGCCCTTGGCAAGTTATTGTCCACCAAAAGGGCACCTACCTGACCTTTATTCATGAACATAGTTAATGGTGTAAGGTCTACACATTGTAGCTAGAATCGGCATGTGCGCCTATAAGTGTTTGGATTACCGCTCGCAATTTACTGCAATGTAAGGTATTAAATGCGATAATCCAAACACACCTTAAGAGCTATAGGCTCATATGCAACTTGCAATACAGAAATTTCCAGCTACCGTCCATACATAGCATTATATTGGATCTATTAACTAGGTGACCAAGATGACTTGAGTTGGCCTTTTCTCAGGTGCAAACTACCAAAAGCCAACCGTCTTTGACAAAATGAATAGAAGGGATGTGATTGGGAGTAACAATGAGGCATTTGGTTCGATCATATTTTTTCCTAACATGCAGGAAAGCTCATCAAATGATCACATGGCTATTTACATTTTTACAAAGAGACACCTCCAAATAGATGCTTGTTCGCTACAAAGCACTAAGCACATGCCTCCATTTGCATAGAACTAAACACTAGACATCAAGAACGTATCAAAAAAGCTCCTATCCCACCATAATAAAGCTAACCCCATGAAACCAAACATGGAATATAAAAAATGTAGAGCCACATGAGCTAGCTCAAAACTTCTGCCATTACTGGTCCACACATATAATATCTTTTCCTTTCATTCTTTTTTGCGAAAAAGGACTTTATGTGACGTTGGATGTCATGTCCATAAAGTTAGTGTGTTAACCTTAAAAATGTGATAATAGTACAAAGTGTTAAGCAAATAAGGTAACAACATACCTGAAGAGCGCGTCTTAGAGGGCGAACACCGCCTTTCGCAGCATGAGAACCGAGCCAGGGCGTGTGACGCCAAGCCACCTTGCCATCACTTCCGGCTAGAACTTTGAGACCGTCCACAACGAGCTCGATTGACCATTTGTTAGGGACCATTTCCCACACGACAAAGCAACCTTTGTGTAAAACGCCATTGCCATGAGATGACGGAAATGCAAGTGAGGTGTTGGAGCTATTAGGGTCTTCCACCATTGCCATGTTCACTTTCCCTGTTGCAAATATGTTCTTCACATTGCCTTCTAGCCTCTTGCATCCTGTAGCTGCTCTGAAATGCTCTATAATGTACCTGGCTGAGGATGAAACCTGCACAACATAAAACAGAATTACACTTGTTCCTGCCTCCTTTGTACTATCAATTAGCCAACAATGGAAGCAGAATTGAAGCTCAATCAAGCTAACCCATTTCAGGAAAAATTATTTGCAGTAAAGGGTCACAATCAGTTTTTCATCATCCCGGATATTACCTTGAGAACATGGGTGGTTTATGGCAGATAAAATCCCTAAAACTGAATATCAAAGCTAAGCTGAACAAACCATGATTTAATTCCGGGTGGGCAAATCTTGAAAACCCAGATGAGAATGAGATGCTCACCTCCAGGAGCGATTGAGTGAGATCCTGTTGGCGGGTGGAAGAGGAGACAGGGAAAAGAGGGCAACCCAGAACGCTCAAGAGGACCTTGAGATCAGACCTCTCCTTGTGGAAGAAGATGGAGAAATGAGACTTGACCCAATTCTTCCAATGGCGAGTTTTTCTGCTGATCCTTTTCAGGTCTTCTTCTTCGTTGACCGGCTCTTCGGAGAGAGGAGCTAAGCGACTCATTTGCAATTAATGGCGGTGGGAAAAGGCTCTGCTCTACGCAAGGCAGGGGAGGAAAGAGTGGATTTGTAGGTGAAGTTGTGAACAGAGGAATCAACCGAAAAGGAAAGCTACAATGGAGGCTGATGATGTTTGAACGTTGCAACTTGCAAGAATGATACTACTGTAGTACTTATTAAGTTGGGAGAATTATGCAAAAGCTTTTGTATCCAATTATACACTCGCAGTCTCGTAGCGCGTGCGCTCACTTATTTTACCCATCATCAAAGTTAAGTTGCTGTGTGGTTGAAATATCTTCTTTTTTTTTTACATTATCTATATCTATACTATATATTAAAGCTGGAGAATTTTGAGCCTCCACGTTAATTCTGGCTCCACTTTATTAACAATTTTATATGTTTTTTTCCTAATTATCTAATCTTTAACTTTATCTTTTTTCTTACCCATCAAATATCTATCTTTAAAGGTATATTATTTATCTTTAATTTTTTTTTAATTATCTAATCTTTAATTTTATCCTTTTCCTTACTTATCTAACTAGCGGTGATGCCCGTGCGTTGCACGGGCCAAATTTTTCGAATGGATATAATATTTCTAAAATTGTGGATTAAACAAATGATATAATTGTACCTCAATAATATTTGTTTATAGTGTATCATTGGTTTTAAAAGGCTTAAATTATATGTTCTGTTGTCATTAAAGAGGTACATGGTTAAATATGTGATTACATTTTAATACATAGTATTTTTATTAAAAAAATACATCAGCTAAAAAACTACAAATTTATTATTAAAATGCTAATTGAAGCTATTAAAATATATATGCACAAATGTATATCAGCACATTAAAAAAAATACAAATTTAGCATTACATGTAAATCAAAAATCTAATTTAAATACAGGTGAATTTAAACTCCATTATATACATCTACAAAATCTAACCAAAATTAATTCAAGTAAAAAATCTATTATATACATCTAAAAATAATAGGAAAAAAAAACAAAACACGAATAGCTGAAGCCTAAAATCTAGTACACAAATTTAATAAATAAAAAATGCTTCAATCTATGTAAACTTCAATTAATCTCATTGTAATATGTTAAAATTTCTTAATTAAAGAGACTATATTGGCTGTAAACTTCAACGAACTCAGGGAAGAAGGTACACAAAAGTCAAATGCAAAGGGAAAAAAGTCAAAAACAAAGGTGTGAAATATTTTCATATCTAGTCTTAGTAACTCTTGAAGTTTACGCACATGTGGTGCCAACTGCCAAGAGTTCAATTCTTCTCTTATGAACAAAAATATGAATGCTTACGAGTATGGTGTCAATGCAGACGCAGTTGTGGTGTCAATTCTCAACACACTTAATAGATGCATATCAGCATATGCACTCACCAAACAGGAAAAGCCTATGGATTTTTAGAATCGAATGTTTGTTTGTATACATTCACAATACTGTTCTTGTTCCCGGAGATCGGGACAAGGAAATTGAAGAATTGTAAACCAAAAACGACATTGAATGAGCACTTCTTTCTTTCAGAATCCCAGGTCAAAACTTGGGCAATCGTCCATTTTGGTTGACCTCCTTCTGATCTTCGTGGAATTAATCTTGAAAGGATGATTCATTCCAACAGCACGGTTTACTGATTTTGGATCCTCTCCAACTTCACTTCATTTCTGCAAGAAGCACCAGGCTAGTTAACAAACTGGGAATTTTATCTATAAAAGATCCTTAAGCTAGTCTTGTTGGGTGAAACGTGACGCTACAGATAAAAAGCCAAAGCCATTTAGTATGAACTAAGAGCCATTGGAATACATGATCAATGAATGAATGAACATACGTCGTGAGAAAGTCCAGATTGAGTGTTTGATGAGAAGGAGAAGTCTGAATCATTTGATATACCTGCAGAACTCGGTTAAGTGAAATCTTTTAATATTGGAAGACACCACAATTGGTATATCATAAATTTAAAATCTGCAAACTTGCCTTTGAAAGCCATAAACTCCTCTGTCTGCAACTTAGTGCTAGTAGTAAGGTTGATATGCTTGCATCAACAACCATTAGCACAAGGGCCCTAATTTCAAATGCAATTAGTCAATAGTCATAGCAAAAACTATGAATTGGGTAAGATTACTTGAAAAGAGAACAAACAAAAGAAAGTTTAACACATCATTTGATTGAGTAGACAACTCTGATAATCTAAATAATATGGAATCATCTTTGCTTCTCTACTTTGCTATTCTACTCTGATCAACTGTAAGCCAACAACCAGTTTTCCATTAACAAAGCTACTCGATCCTTGGTTGCCATTTGTTTTCAGTTTTCACAGCTTTTGTAGAAGCTAAAGACTAACTCATGGCTGCCTGTAATTCAAAGGCTTGGACAAGAGAAGGCTATGAAGATAAGGAAGCATGCAATTCATGTGAATAAACATGTAGGGTCTAAAATTCAATATTCTGTGTTCGGAAATTGCAGGCAGGTTCAGGAACAACCTTGGTGCAATTTGCTCATGAATTACAAGTAACAAATTGATCTTCCAAATTGAAGCTATACAAATTCCATTAACGTGCAAGCTATACGGGTACCAAATTGAAGCTACACAACTTACAAATAACGAAATCCAAACCAATCTCCGGTAGCACTGGATCAAACTGAGATTATAGGGGCAAACCCTAGGGTTGAAGTTGCGGGCACACAAAGTTTAAATCTTTTAATCAAAAAAAAGAATTAAGGGGTATAGAGTTAAGAGAACAAACCTGAAGGAAACAACAGGGCCAACTTCCTCGCAAATTTGAATAAGCTGATCTTCCGTGGCATCATAAGGTATGTTCTGAACTGGTATATTGGAGAACGCAAACCAAGGAGAAGAGGGGAAAAGAAACTCAAATAGGAAAGCATTAAGAAAGCGACAATGGAATGCTGGATGATGAAGAAGAAGGAGACTATATATAATTACAGGGGAAGGTTGATGTGGTACCCAAATTAAACACCACAACCCTTGTATGACACGAACAGGCAGGTGTTGCAATAAAAAACGGATGCTTTAAGTGAACAAAGGGCATAATGAAGCCAGGCAATGCAAAGAAACGCCAACTGAAGGCAGACAATAATGAAGCCAAATGAATAAGAAGGCAGGCAAACAGATGACGGAAAACACTAATGAAAACATAGCAGCTGTTAATGCTAATATGAATGGGGTGGGAGGAGTAGTTATGGCTTAGGGATGAGGCTAGTTTTTATAGTTTTATAGATAGATATCTATCTATCTTTGAAACAATATTATCTATCTTTAAAATTTCCTTCTATAAAAGATACTTATTAATTAACTTAACTTTTCAATTCCCATTTTAATCTATTTATATATAAGAATTAATATATAGTAGTATAGATTATAGTAGATACACAAATCAACAAAACAAATGACCATTACCCGTACATGGTACGGGTCTTCAACTAGTTGTTGTTAATAGTGCGCGACCATCTCTGATATACGAGTCACGAGTTCATCGATGCTCATACATCCTGATTCCTATTTTTCTGTGTAGGGCAGTGATTAAAGTTCACCTCTAACTAATGCTCTCTTCGGCCCCATCTCAAAAAGATAATCCATGTATATATATACATATAAGTATAAGGTTTAGAGCCACCACACTATATTAGGTAATTTTTTTTTACGTGATGTCTTCGTACGATTTTGTCGTGTCCATCGATCGTTGCTCCAAACTGCATCATATGTATGTATCTATATTAATTGTATTGATTAATTAATGTTTTTAGAAAGATTCAACACTAATTTATATTTACACTCAAACATTAATTTTTTTAATTATTACGTAGCAACTTTCTGAAATATTCTATTTAAGTCAAAAAATTTAATTATTTTTTTATATTCCAAGATTTGAAAATATAAGTCCCTGAATGTATTATGTTTCTTAAAGTTGAATTATATGTTACTTGTGTTTTAGTGCAATAAAATTCTTATTGTCTTATTGTATGTTTAAGTAAACAAAACATAAAAAATATTTTTTTAACAAAAAAGAATATCAAAAACTAATAAAAATCTTAATGAAAAAAATCAAGAAGGGGTATACGACAAACTTTTTCAAAGTTCAGGGATATGGGACGAACATTGTGGAAAATCCAGGGATACCACCTGAAATAAGTTTTTTTTTTCAGAACACATCCGTAAAAGTAAAAAATCCAGGGGTATCCGACATAATTTTTTACAATATAATGCACAATTACTTTCAGTACAATGTACACTAATGAAAACTGTCTTGTGCACTTCATTTCAAATATATACTATACGCATTCACTTACAAAATAATGCATCACATCAAAATGACATAAGATATAAAGTCAATCTCCTAGACTACACATAGAAAAATCAACATATCAACTATAATATAAAGCGGAACCCAAATTTTTGCTAAAATTTACACCACGTCATCGTAATTGAATTAGATAATAATTCTATTTTTTAGTTTTATTTTCTAAAATTAATTCTTAAACTCATTTGATATCTTATCCATTTTTTGGATATCTTTGATATCTTACCTAAATTTATTTTAGGTAAAAGATATTTTATATCATTTTTAAGAAGATTCTAGATAAGTAATTAAATTAACGGATTACATAATTGAAGTGATTGTATTTTATTTAGTTATTGATAAAAATACAAATAGACATATTATTATTAAATTTAAATGAACACCTTAATAAATTAATACAAAATAAGTTATTTCAACAAATACTAGTTGGGAAACTACTCGTATATACATGATAACCTTACAAATTGATTAAATTTGTTTATTTATAGATAACACATAAAAAAACAAATTATCAAATGAGAATAGATTCTTCATAAAGCAACTTTATAAATTATTTTAATAAAAATTGACAGTTCTTTAAAATTGTAAATTTATTAAGATATTAGACATGTCAATTCAATCTCGAATCTAGATAAAATTCAAGTTCGGGTCAATTAAGTCATATCCAAACTACCCGTACGTGGTGCGTGATTATACTAGTATATTATAAAAGCTGATCGTTTTTATGTCACCACGTTCATTTCAGTCAATCTATCTAAATTTTTTATTATCTATTTATATTTTTAATCAAATTTTTTGATTTTGGAAAGATATTTTATCTTTTCAATATCACTTATCTATGTAACGTTCTCTGGCTCAACATCAAATTTATACTCCTTCCGATCCGGTAAAAATGTAATCTAAGGCTATAATTCTTGATTCAATTTAGGCGAATTTGCGGATGTGCCCCTCCCAATATTTTTTTTTGTAAAAACATCCTTAAAACGACAAAATAGCAAAGCATGCTGTTTTGAGCATTTTTGCAATAAAATTTACATTATTTTGTGCTTTCTTTTCAATAGAAATTTATTAAAAAATAATTATAATTACACTAAAAATATTCAGCCATAAGTTCTGAAAATTATTTTTAAATACGGAATTGAAAAATAGAAAAATCACAAGAAAATATAAAATAAGAAAAGTTTTTTAAAAAATTAAGATTTTTTGAAAAAAATAAGGAATGATTTGGCTATATGGCATTTGGAAAATGCCATATTGTAAGAAAATACCACAATATGTCATATTTGCACACATGGCATAACCCCTCACTCCACTAGTTGACCGACCGTTGACCGGCGTTGACCGATCGTTGACCGGCCATTGACCGGCGTTGACTGTCATCAATTGTCACCACAAAGTGACAATATTCACACCTAATTGTCACCACAAAGTGACAATATGTACACCTAATTGTCACCACAAAGTGACAATACTCATACCTAATTGTCACCACTAGTGACAATATTCATATTAATTGTCAACAAAAGTGATAATATTCACACATAATTGTCAGCACAAGTGACATTATTCACACCTAATTGTCAACACAAGTGACAATATTTACAGCTAATTGTCAACAGAAGTGACAATATACACACCTAATTGACAACACAAGTGACAATATTCACACCAGTGACAATATTCACACCTAATTGTCAACATAAATGACAAATTCACATCTAATTGTCATCACAAGCGACAATATTCACCAAATAACTAGAAGATTATACACCAAATAAGTTTAGCTAAAACAAGACTTATGCACACAACTCCAAATTATCATCACAAATGACAATATATACTATCACCAATGTTATCACAAGATCTTCTTGATAACACCTAATTGTCATCACAAGTGACAATATTCAGCAAATAACTAGAAGATTATAGTAATTATATCGAATAAGTATAGTTAAAACAAGACTTATGCACATAACACCAAATTATCATCACAAGTGACAATACATGTCATCTTAAGTGACAATATATGTCAAATGTATAAGACTTATGCACACAACTCCAAACTATCATCACAAGTGACAATATATTTCATCACCAATATTATCAAAAAATCTTCTTGATAACACCTAATTGTCATCACAAGTGACAATATTCAACAAATAACTAGAAGATCATAGTAATTACACCTGATAAATATAGCTAAAACAAGACTTATGCACAAGTGACAAAACGATTATCATCACAAGTGACAAAACAATCTTTAATAAAACTCATTGCCATCACCATATTATCAAAAAAAACTAAATTATCATCACAAGTGACAAAACAAATTGTCATCACATAACCAATCAAGTACCATCTTAAATAATCATCACAAGTGACAAAACGAAGTGTCCTCACATAATCAATGAAGTACCATCTTAAATTATCATCACAAGTGACGGAACGAAGTGTCATCACATAATCAATGAAGTACCATCTTAAATTATCATCACAAGTGACAAAACGAAGTGTCATCACATTACACTCTAACTAGCAAATACTCAGAAGTGACAGAAAGCAAAGCTAAATAGAGAAACCGGCAAACCAGCAACTGTCACTCGCAGTTGTAACATAGAGTAGCAGCTTCACCAGATTGCAAAATCCAACATCTCTTCCACTCAGCAGACGTTGTCGTGCCACACAAGATATTTATACAGATCCGCAATCAAAATCAGCAATGAGCACAGAAATTGCTCGAATAAAGTGAAATCCGAGTACTAATGAACAGATCCAACTAGAACTAAGCCGGAAACCGGAAATTCAAAGCAGTAATCAAAGTCGACGGAGATTAAACGAGGAGAGAGAACTTACGATTTCGAGATTGATCCAAATCAAGTGAAATCTTTGCTCCTACACAGCGTCATGAGGAGAGAACTTCTCCGATTCCTTCGCCGAGCCTCTTTTCAAGCGATTAGGACAGCGTGGAGTCGGAGATGGCTGACTTTGCCAGATCTGAGCGATTCCTCCCTCAATCCCGCTCTACATCTCAATCGCACTCCTTCCGCCGTCTTCTCGGCCAGATTTGTCCGCTCGCCGATCACGCACCTGGAAACCTCCTCCCAGAGGAGGCCTTTGAGACTGGAGTCACCGAACCACATCCATATCGGACCTAATCTTGAGCAGCGCCATGGTCTCCTGCCTCGGCCACCGGTTTCCGCCGCTTCCGCCGCCGAGGAACCGTCTCTCGCCGTCTCCTCACACAGTGACCGAGGCTCCGTCGCCAAAATCATCAATTGATCGAACGCTATCTCAGATCTAAGTGGCTCCATCAACGACGCTGTCGTAGTACAGAAGGATCGACGCTGGAGGCGGAAGACGTGGCCGGTCCACACTCTCGATGGCGGCGGCGTTGTACACGGGACTGGCCACCGGATCTGACGAAGGAGCTTTGCGAAGACAGACGAGCCTGAGACCTTCACCGTCACATCAGATCTATGGAGGAGAAAGGAGAGAGAGATTGGGAAGGATCGGCGCGAGAGGAAGGCAGAGAACGGATCGAGGAAAGGAGAGTGACGGTGGCGGTCGGGGATCTTCGGCGACGTCTTTAAAGGTGGAGAGCCGCTGGAGAGGGGAGGAAGGAGCGGCTTTGTGGTGGATCGCCGGTGCCGCCATTGGAGGACGAACGAGAAGACGCGTTTAAGGAGAGAGAAGAAGACAGAGGGATTTGGGTTTTATATTTTTTTTTATGCCAAATCTGCAAAAAGGCAGTGGGATTTTTATCCGGACAAATAAGGTACTTCATCCTGCCGCTTCCCCTAAATTTGTCAAAAATAAGATATTGTGGAAGATATGATTAAGATTTTTATCCATTAATATTGTGAAACATATATGCATGTGTATTGTAACTATCGCCGTTTCCATATATATGCATGATTTTCTAAGCTAGGGTTCATCACAAAGTTAGGGTTTTCGAAGAATGTTCGAGTTCTGCGCTATGGGTGAGATGCATCCTGTCACCTTCACTAGAAACCTGTCATCCACAACAAAATATCCTGTCACCCTTCTGTAAATTACTATCTTTATTTTCTTGTTAAAAAACCGTCTTCTTTCTTCTAAAAAAACACTAATTTCCTCATCTTTCAATGAAATTTATTTCTAAATACAAAATTGAAAAATAGAAAAAGAAAAAGAAAATATAAATTAAGAAAAGATTTTGGAAAAATTAAGATTTTTTGGAAAAAATAAGATATTGTTGAAGATATGGTTAAGATTTTTACCCAATAATATTGTGAAACATATATGCATGTGTATCGTTATTATCGTCGTTTTCATATATATGCATGATTTTCGAAGCTAGGGTTCATCACAAAGCTAGAGTTTTCGAAGATTGTTCGAGTTCTACGCTATGGGTGAGATGCATCCTGTCACCCTCACTAGAAAACCTGTCATCCACAACAAAATATCCTGTTACCTTTTTGTAGAATACTATCATTGTTTTCCTATTAAAAACCCGTCTTCTTTCTTCTAAAAAAAACATTGATTTTTCTCATCTTCTTTATTTCTATAATCTCAAAATCTTGTTTTAATATTAAAATATCTATAAAATCTTTTTATCTATATATATTTTCAAACTGGGATAAAAGAAAAGTTTGTTAAAATATCTTATTTTTCAGAAAAATATTCATAAAAAAAATAAATTTTGACTTTTTTAAAAATATTTTGTTTTTTATTTTATTTGACAAAAATTAGTCATTTTGGGCATTCATGTAATATTTTTAGGCATTAGTGCAATTGTTTTAGGCATTTTTACAAATCGAAAAAAACAAGGTCATATTTGCAAAATGATTACCCAACAGAGGCACATGGTACTAATTCCGCTTTAAAATTTAAATGTCGTTGATACTCTTTCTAATCAATTATTCCATTTTTACAATGCTTTTTCAATAATGACGAGGCTAAAATTGTTATCTCCATAAGTCTAGTATTTTTTTGATTGGCCTTTGCCTTATATAGTTAGACTAGATGCATGTACTCTATTGTGTTGGAGCTAACTATTTTTGATGTTTTAATCTAATTGATGAGTTTAGACGGAAGTTAATTCTCCTCTTAATATAGTGCATATTTCTTTAGCTTCAGTTTTAATGGATCAGAGGGAGTAGAAAAATTAATTTTGTTTGGTTTATCTAAATAAATTTATCATTTTAAGCATAAGTTATTTTCTATATTTACATGATCAACTATATTTTTTTACCTATTATATTTGATTTTTTTTTTGTATCTTGATAACACACTTGATTATCTAGTCTAATGAATTTCTTTTGATATATTCAACCAAAAAAACTTCTTATCTATTTAAAAACAAACTTTTGTCAATTATTAATTATTAAAATATTATTGGGAAAAATCTTTCACATACAAATTAAGAAAATACTTTGAATATTGGATTCAAATTATTTCCTTAATACAAGTATATTTGTGGTCTTCCTATATTTTCTATTAAATTATGATAGACAATATCAATTTATCAATTGATGAAACATTGTAATTGTTAATTTTATATTTAAATTTATGATAGTCGTTACTAATATATGATAAAAAAAGATATAAGTAAAATATCAATTATATATAAACAACCGTAGACATTATGTCTTATATATATTATTCGGGTTTTATAAACTTCAAAAGCAATATCACTAATTTTAGAAGAAAAAAACCATGTTCATACAATAAAACTTATATTATATTTTCCATATAAACATTTAATTATAAAATATTTAATTATAAGTTTAATATATTTAAGTGTTAATCTAGTATGGTACTAATACTATGCATAGTTAGTAAAAAATGCACATACGATCTCTAATATTATAGTACACAAACAATACAAAGTTTATGTATAATCACACAAAATTATACATTATCATATCCGAAAACACAAATAATGTTTGTTTTTGGCGAACGAGATCAACAAGTTTTTTTTGACTCGGTGAGAATTATGATCCCATCCCATCTCAAAGAGGGTATCCTAGATCATCCAAACTGATGAGAGCCAGAAGCTCGTGTCAGTTCCGTATTACTTCCCATCAGAGACTGTGACCCAAACTCGCAATTTTATCGGTCACAGAATTATAGTACCTATTCTCATGAGATGCAGACTGACTCGAACTCCCGGAGGGATACGAGAATGTCTACAATAATCATTTGTATTTCCCATGGACAACTATTCTGCCCCTTCACAGCTTTTATAACTGTCTCATTATCGCCTTCTATTTCTAGTTTGCGTATGTTGTTCTATTTAAGCCTCCTCTACACTCCATCCCACAATGTCAGAGTCTCAGACATCAATATCGAGACGTTACCATATCTTTTGGTTGTCCCACATATAGGGCTTCCATTGACATCCCTTATGATCGACTCTCCTGACGCATTTTCGATTTTTAATTTCGACCCATCAAAGTTTAATTTTACAAAGTCTTGGCTGAGCTTTTTCCACTTGTCCAACTTCTTCCTTCTTGCAACACATATGGCCAACCTGCTTTTCAGCGCCATTTCCTCATCCTCTTTCCAATGTTTGCCAAGTTCCCATTGTTGTAATTGTCTACGGATATGCAAGTTAAGGTCTTATATGAGATCATTAGGTGTTTGTTGAAATGCTAGTTTATTCCTTTGATGCCAAATGCTCCACTAGATTATTGCTAATTCAATGAACTCATCCTTTCCTAACTTGTTTTTTATATCAGATCAGACATTCCGTGGGTTCTAACACAGGGCAACATAGGATCAAATAAGGCATTCTGTATTTACATTTATGCTTTTTGTTATATTTAGCTTGTGTGGGAAGTTGATCATTAGATAAATTGAGTCTTCGAGAATGCTATTACATATAAGACATCCTTGAGGGATCGCAACTTATTTTTCACTAAGCCTTTGCTTTGTTGGGAGTCCGTTCATGTCAACTTTCCATAAGAAATTTTTCACTTTTGGGTAGATGTCTAGATTCCAAATCCAGCTATTAAAGTTAGGATTCATCGCGCTTTCCCTAGTAGCTAGACTAACCACTGAAGTTGTAGAAAACCAACTATTGTTGCTCTGGGCCTATATCAACCTGTCCTCAGTATCATTTATTGGTATTGGAATTTTTGTTATTTTCTCTACTATATCCCTAGGAACAACTTGTTGCAGCTCGTTTATTCTCCATTTTTTTATCGTTTAAATGAAGTGTGCGACCTTAATTTCCTCGTCTTTTGTGCCACTTCTTATGGCTTAATCTAGTAGTGGTTCTTGCAACACCCATTTATCCGTCCAAAACTTTATGGATTTTCCATTGCTTATCTTCCATCTAAGGCCTTTCTCAAACTCTGGTTTCAATTTAATCAGTTTTTCCATTGCCAAGATGTGTTAGGCTTAATTTTATACGCTGCAAGCGTGTTTCCCTTTAAGTACTTCTCACTAACGATTCTAACCCAAACATTGTCATTTTCTTTGAGTACTTTCCACAACAACTTCATTTCTAGGGCTTTTTTCATATCCCCTGCTTTGTTGATGCCTAAACCTCCATATGCCTTTGGTTTGCATATTCTGTCCCAGCCTACCAACGGTTTATATTGTCTATCCTTATTCCAAAAGAAGCTTCTGTTTATGGTATCAATTTCATCATGTACATATTTTAGCATCATAAAGCTTTGCATTAGATAATTTGGCTTCGTGGCCAAATTTGATCTTATTAGTACCGATCGTCCTTATTGGGATAATGCACTAGCTTTCCGTTTAGTCGGTTGTCATTGTGCATTTCCGATTGCATCTTGGAACACCTCCTTATTCTAAAAGATTACGTCATCTTGTATTGCCCGTTCTGCTACAACGCTCCTTGCAATGGGTGAATGATCTTAGAAACCACCCTTTTTAGTCTTTCTGTCAATATCTTGGTTATTGTTTTGTAGATCGTATTACACAAACTGATGGGTCGGTAATGGTTAGTTGTTGAAGGGTTGTCATTTTCGAGAGAAGAGAGATAAAAGTGTTGTTACTCTGTTTCAGTAGTTTCCAAGAGTGGAAAAGTCCTTTCACCGCTTTAGTTACTATAGACCCTAGTATATCCCAATACTTCTTGTAAATTTTTGTCGTCATTCCATCAGGGCCTGGAGACTTATCTGATCCAATATGAAAAATGGCATATTTTATTTCTTCATTGGTTACGGGCTTCGTAAGATGCATATTGTCTTCTAGGGAAATTTCATTATCTATTAGCGTAAGATATTCTTCCAAAACTGATGTGTTTATAGGTTCTTTCCTGTATCGTTTACAAAAGTCAGTTCTCATCTCGTGACATATATTTTCCTCTCCCATTATTTGTGTGCCTTCACTTGAGACAATCGATCTTATGACTTTGTGGTTTCGTCTCCCCGTTGCTATTTTGTGGAAATACCCAAAGTTTGAATCAACCAATTTAACATGTTTTATCTTGGCTCTTTGTTTCTAATATGTTTTGTGGAACTACAATAACTACTCTTTTTTCCTAAGGAAGCAGAATAGCTTCTGGATAAGTGCTAGTTTCGGGGATATGATAAGCTGCTTTTGAAGCTCAAGGAGTGTATCCTTAATTTCTCTAAGTTGTTCAAAGGTGTTCCCAAAAGTCCTTCTTTTCCAGTGTTTAGTATGTGCCTTCAACATTTGGGTCTTCTTTATTTGTTGAAACATATATGATCCTTGTAAGTCAACTCTCCAAGCTTGCTTTACCACATTTCGGAAGTCTTTCTACATAAACCAAATCTTCTCCATCTTAAATGGTGCAACCTTACTTAATTGTCCATTCATGAGCTCTATTGATATTTTACAATGGTCTGACGAGGTAAATGCATGATTATGAGTGCATATTTCTAGAAACCATTGGAGTATGCATTCCCTGACAAGCACTCTATCCAGTTTTTCGTATATGCTGTCTATTTTTGTCTTATTCTTTCTTAAAGTAAATTTGTTTCCAGTCATTGGTACGTCTCGTAGGTCACATTTGTCTTTCAAGTTTATTAAGCGGATAAATTAAACCTACTGGCATTAGGGATACATCCCCCTTTTTTGTCGCTTAATTCTTGGATTTCGTTTAGATCTCCTAGGATAACCATAGGAAGATTGATTTCGTTCAAGTAGTTGGTAAACTCTAGCTAGAATTCATCCTTTTGGCTTTCACTCGGGGGCACATACACAAAACATAATGCAATTATGTAACCTGTTAGATGGTTTACATATTTCAGGATAATGTACCTCAGCTTGTGTATTAGAACTTCAACATGTTCACTTCTAAACCGATGCTCTGTCCACATTACACATGTACCTCTGGCCCTGCCATCCGCAGGGGACCATACGATGTTATCAAAACCAACACGTCTCCAAGTTTGATCACTTGGTAGTTTGTCGGTTTTAGTTTCTACGACATCCATTATTTGAATTCGTTCGATTATACAAAACGAGTCAATTTCAGGCCAGTAAGACTTCCTTCCTATCTCTTTGCTATTCCATAAAGTGACTTTCATTTAACCCTAATTCTAAAGGTTGATCTTACAACTCCCCTGAGTTGATTCTCGGGTTTCCTTACTGGCATATTTAACACTCACACGTTCTTCTGGCTTTCCATCTTGGCATAATTTGATTTGCCTCTTGATTTTCTTATCTTAGAGTTTGGAATATGTTTCCGCATGTCTTGTATCATTTTGTCATAGATAACCCTGTACGTCTCAGCCATGTGTCTAATCGAGTCAACCATCCTTATAGTCAAAGTTTTTATGCAGTATATTATGTTTCTTTTATAGGACAAGTTTGCACTAAGACATAGGCTCCCTGTTGGATGACCCTGTCCTACCTTGTAAATGTTAAGTTCATACTCATTAAAATACCAATACAGTTGGTCATAACACAATTTAATATAGTCCCTTTTGTACATTGGTAGTCTAAGTTCTATTCCATTAGCTAGAATTTCCCAGTTAGGAACCTCATATACACTATCGTAGTTACATTGTCTTATGATATATTTCTTTTGGTCGTTTGATGCTTGTAGAGCCATATGCTCGTGTTCTTATTGCCTCCAGAAAGTATGTCATGGGTCCACTACAATCTTAACTTCTCAATGTTTCGGCATTCTTTTATCATAGCTCTTACTGGATTACCTTCAACTATAACATTTAGCAAGGCAACCATTAGCCATAACTAGTTGATTGTCCGTATCCGTATCCTGTTCGTAATACTATTATTAACTTTTTTTTGATGTAAAATTCAATTGATAAAAAAGTTTATATTGATATTCTCATATTAACCTATTTTTTCGTCTTAGATTGATTATGTGAACTATCCGTTTTATAATAACATTTAATAATAATAGTGGCTATTGCTTAGTATTAGGCTTGTCAAAAGCTACCAGATCCGGGCTAAAATTTCGGGGTTTCAACGTGTAAATTTAAACCTGAGACCCAATTTCAACCCGACCCAATTGAGCCCGAAAATCATTGGGTTGAAACCCAATCCCGTTGGGTTTGACTTGATTTATTGTATTTTATAATATATAAACTTTATTTTGAAAATTATACTATATTTTAGAGTATACTAAATATTATTTCAAAAATTATTTTATATTATATTATTAAAAAATATATAAAAAATATATTATATGTATTTTATTATTTAAATAAATAATCTTTTATTTATATAATGTTATAATTTTTGATAATATTGACTCGTTGGATTGACCCGACTCGACCCGAAACCCACAACGACCCGACGCAATTGTCCGGTGACCCGTTATCGATCCAAACCTGGTTCAACCTAAACGCGAGATAACTCGACCCCAACCTGACCCGGTCGATTCGATTGCTAGGTCTACTTAGTATCCTATTTATATATTTCTAACATAAATACAATGCTTTGTAAAAAAATCTTGGTATAAGATAAAACATTATAAATATGTACATTAATATCTTATCATACAATGAATAAAAACATCTTATTATTTATTTAATGTTAAGTGGGATCAGAATATTATCATGATATATTATATAGATATAGATATTTTTTTGATACTAATATATATGTATTAGATAAAGGTATTTGTTTCTTGATATTATCAAATAAATAAGAACATTTTATTGTTAAAATACAACATATTCATAATTAATTTAATACTAAGTGGGGTCATAATTAATTTGGAAACTTAACAATGGACAATTTTAATATATAGTATAGATTTCAAGTTAATTTGTAAACAAGCGCATTTCAAAAAACAAATAATAAATAAAAATAGAGTTGTTTAGGGTAAGATGGGTGTATTGACTCTACTTAGGTTGCGTTCGGTAACAAGGAGATGAAGATGGAGAAATTTGTCATCTTCATCTAGTTGAATAAGCTTGGGGGGGGGGGGGGGTAGGGGGCTGAAATTAGATGAAGATGGATAAATTAATCTACAATTCATCTTCATTTCCCAATTTCATCTCTACCGAATGACCGTAATTCCTAGATGAAAGCGGCCATCTTCATCTCCCAATTTCATCTCTACCGAACGGAGCCTTAGCGCTACAATTTTTTACTTGTAGGTAAGTTCATTCTGCTTGCACAGTAACTAGTTTCTACTCGCGGGATAAGTTTGAATTTTCAAGATGCTCAAAGTTTCCCCCTAAGTTTGACTTTACAACATTATCTTTGTTTTCGGATATGATAATGTATAATCATGAGTGTGATATGATTAGGTTACAATCATATCATAAATGAGTTAGACTATGTATATTATCTAGAGTTTAGTCTTAGAAGTTCACTAATTGCTATTGTCTTCCGAGGAGCTCGAGAGAAGATTGAAGAAGAAGAAGATTTGGTATATTCTCTTAGTTTTGTTATACACATTTCTTAGGCTAAGAACCTAGATTTACGAAATAGATTAGACTGTTTTGAAGTCCTTGTTTGCCTTGAAGAATTGTGTAATTGGCATTTATAAAAGAAATTGTTCAAACTTCTCTAACCATGGACTGGTTTTTCTCTTGAACAACTAGTTGGTTGTTTGGGTGTTTACACTATAAGTGACTGTGTTAACTGTTACTTGCTTATTATTTTATTTTTGTTGTCCAATTCCTTGTCACCTACAAGGTAACAATGTCTGTATTTTAAAACTCGATCAAATACTTTCATTTTGATGGAGGGACGCTAGTTGTCCATTTTGCATGCCTAAGGGATTTTGACATGTTGTTGTGGCACTATGCCTATAGTGCTTACTCACAAGATCTTATACTTATCTTAAATTCTTGCTTTTCGAGGATTTGTACGTTTTCAAGTTGTTCCTGCTCCCCAATGGATCACCTTCTCATTTTTAACGACCTATCGAATTACCAATCATGTTTGATATTCTGATTTCTTACTTGTTCAAAAAATATGAAAATAAAATTGTCAAAAGATAACCAAACCTGAAAAAGCGCCATGCACTTAAACTTAGGCAAACTTATCCAAATCCAAAAATGACCAGAATCAAATTCCGACCAAAGAATGAATGACCAGAGCCTATTTGACCTAAAACGTAACCCGATTATCTTGTAAAAGCGAGTTTTTATTTAAATATTACTTAAAATGTAAAACGAATAGGATATACACACTCTAAATATGTTTTGACTCCCTCAAAACAAATCATACTTATTTTTATAATTTTTACTTCATAAATATATAAGTTAATATATTTTACTTTTTGTATATATCCAAATTAATATGTTGGGTATAGCTTTTTGAATTATATTTTAATAATGTTTTTGTTTATTTTACTTTTTAAAATGGTTTGTTAATTCTTTCATAGTCACATTATTGTTTAAACATTTTTAAATATTTTAATAGTGAATGGATAAAACAAAAAAGTGTCTACTGATCTATCATTAACTGGTAGAAAACTCAAGTTGCCAGGAACCAACTCGACTTGATCCACAATATGACTGCTCCAAATTCATACTCAAAACGAATTCAAAATAACCGAACCCGAACTAACGTGGTTAACTAATATGCTAAGGAGTCACCGATTTTGGAATTCAATTTTCTATTGAGTATGGATAAAGGATCGGATTCTCTGTCCCTGTGGGGATGGAGTAACAGAAAATCATGCCATGCCATCAAAGGGAGGGGGGCCAAGTACGGTCAAATGTGCTCGTGCTTAAGTCATTAGTAAGAGTTTTGCAGATGATTTGTTCATCTTTTCTCATGGGAGTGACAAGTCTTTAGAGGCTGGTAAGAGTATCTTGGATAGTTTCTGTGATGTTTCAAGGCTTGAGATCAATCAGTCTAAGTCTAAATTTTTCAGTGCGGTTTGGGAGGATCTGATGCAGACAGATTTGTTGGTATCACGGGGATGAAGAGATGCCAACTCCCAGGTTAATATTTGGGAGTTTCGCTAAGCAGCACCAGACTCAATTATAAGGATTTCGACGGCCTGATCAAGAAGATAAGGAACAAAATAAATTCATGGGCTTGTAGGCACGTATCTTATGCTGGTAGGCTGGAGGTTATGAAGGCAGTATTGTATGGCATCTTGAATTACTAGTGTAAAGTTTTTATCTTGCCTAACAACATTGTCAAGGAAATCACCAGACTGTTGAGAAATTTTGTATGTAGTGGTAAATGTGATGGGAGAAAAGCGCCTATTGCTTGGAGGAATGTTTGCAAGCCAAAGAAGGATGGTGGCCTGGGATTGAGAGACATTTCCACATGGAACAGAGCTGCGTTTGTTGAATTATTATTTGATACAATCAACGAGGACAACTCGCACTCTATATGGTATAAGTGGGTGGGAAAAAACCACACTAGAGGGGAGAGTATTTGGAGTGTGAGGTGCAAGCAGAATGCAAGTACTACTTGGAAAGAAGTTATGAGAATTAGAGATGATTGCAAGAACTCTCTTGAGGCTAAAGCTGATCCTATAGTGCTGGTGTCCAGGCAAGGCATATTGGACGTGGGTCTACTGTATGATAGGCTCAGAGACAGCAGGGAGGAAGTGGAGTGGTGGGACATTATGTGGCATAAGCTAAATACTCCTCGGTTTGCCTTTAAGTTTTGGAAAGTTATCAATGGAGGAGTTATGACTATGGATAAATTGCACAGGTTTGGGAAAGTTGATGATGATACATGTGTGTGCTATGCAGGGGTAGTCATCAAGAGAATATTGCCCACTTATGGTTTTAGTGTGAGTTTAATAGTGTTGGATGGTCTTCTGAAGTGGGCGAATATTGGGTGTAGTACAGTGAGCATTGAAGATTGGAGGCAGCAGGTTATGCATATGAGAGATAAGAGATCATTGAGATTTAGTTTGAGGAATGTGTGCCTTAGTGTGGTGACATATAACACTTGGTTTGCCAGGAACAAATTCATATTCAAAACGAGAGA
The DNA here is from genome assembly GCA_963924305.1 of Polygonum maritimum. Lineage (NCBI taxonomy): Eukaryota > Viridiplantae > Streptophyta > Magnoliopsida > Caryophyllales > Polygonaceae > Polygonum > Polygonum maritimum. The sequence continues at coordinate 17,805,106 of OZ002736.1, read as the reverse complement.
ATGAAGAGTGATGTTTGTACTAGCATTAGTATAAACTTAGTTAAGAATTGCTTGATTGCGCTATGGAAAGTTAAGAATAGAGAAGCTAGAAGAATGTTTGAAAAGTTGGGGATCAGTGAAGATGTGTAATCAGCTAGTTATCCAGCGGAATTTTGTAACAGCCTTTTGCAAATAAAATTACCCTTTTTATTCAAAAAAAAAAACAATGCAATATCTTCCACCTAAACAAAACAATAGAATACCAGGGCATTCCCAATGAGAGTTTTTTTTTGCACAAAATCATAAAAAGATCATGAAATGTTCCTGTGAACTTTGTTTGGACATGATAAGTTAATTATGTATTATTAGTAGTATTTTTCTTAATTAATGTAATTATTTTAAATAGAGTTAAATACAAATTCTTGGGTTTTATTACGGTTCTTTCCCGAGTCACTTTTATTGAACCGATAGGGCATTTAGTATAAATACTTCATTAAGTTGTTATTTTGGATGAGAAGAGAATATCTAGTTAGCTCTAATTTTTATACCTCCCTCTCTCCCTCTCGTTCTCCCCTCTCGTCCTTCTTTTCTCCTTCTCTACTTGTCTGTTCTTCCCCTTCTCTACATACTGATTTGATCAATCCTTGGTACAAGCTAGACACTATCATGTATCAATTAGTGCTTTCATTCCCGAACTCTCCTTTCCCATGACAAATACTGCGGAAACTATATCGACTATCCCAATACTTAATCTCTTGAAGAGTACTCTTAGTCAAGACCCATGCCGAAATCTATTTGATTTCTTGTGAAGTCTTGACTCAAGTGCTCTTGAGCGTTGGAAATTTAGAAGACATAAAGAAGTTTGATGGCGCTGCTGAATTCCATTCACGAATCCATTTTCAAAGTAGTGCGTCAACCCTCAAGGTGTTCAATTGCTTCAATGGAAGATGCATCTATGAGGGATGTTGTCGAATGGGGTTGTGGTTTGATGACCAAATTAGCAGTATATCAAGCGGGGTTGAGCCTCCGATAGAAGTTGTGAGCAAGTACGTGTTGCCATTTGAGATAGGCACAGTTTCTCAAGGCGACTTTGCGATCCTTTGATGTCGGTCTGTGCAATAAAACCCTAGAAACCGAAGACCCCAGCACCGTCGATACCGGCCCCAGCACCGTCGGTAGCAACCCCGGAACCCTTAGTACCAACCCAAACGGGACAACTATGACTTCATTGGAAGAGATGAGTGAATATATGGGTTATTCACAAGACTCGGGTGATGACATCTTTTCTTTGGACAAGATTGGGAACAAAGCACACCACCTGTTTGATGAAAGTTCAATCAAAGAAATTAATGAGTATCCGTATCCGAGAACTAATCCTGAACAGTGAAGTCAAGAATTGGACCGTAACATTAGTGGCAAGCAGCCGGAGGAGTCTGGTGGACTTCGCCACAAATTTGACTTCTCGAAGGAATTAGTAAAGATGTCTTGTGAAGGCTTGGAAAGCACACACTTGAGTATGGATAGGATCGCTAATCCTTTCTCTGGTGCACATAACGTGTTTGATACAATGTCAGTGAGAAGTTTTAGTGCTAGTGATTCTTATATGGTTGAGCAATGACCATCTTCTATATTGGGTATGTGCAATTTTGAAACGGGTATTTCTACATGGTGGCACTATCGTTCTTTACTCTTTCCATCTTCATCTTTGAAGCTTTTGGTGTGGCTGTTGGAATTCAAGCCATGGCACCTACACTCCTCATGTGCTTTTGATATGTCTTTTCCAATTGTGCATAGAACGATCTAGATAATTGCTTGTCCAATTGGGTGCCCATTGCATGTTTTAGTTTTTGTGTTCTGTTTTCAGATCGATTACCGTATCTTTTTCCGTTTTACGACTTGTCCAATTGGGTGCCCATTGCAAGTTCTGCTTTCAGATCCATTACCGTATCTTTTCCCGTTTTACAACTTGATGACAACTTGATTCTCAATGGGGGAGAGATTGATACCTAAATTATATATTATTAGTAGTATTTTTCTGTATTAATGTAATTATTTTAAATAGAGTTAAATACTCTTTCTCGAGTTTTCTTTACAGTTATTTCCTAAGTCTCTTTTAATGAATCGAGAAGGAATTTAGTATGAATACTTCCTTAAATTGTTATTTTGGATGAGAAGAAAATATTGAGTTTGCCCTAATTTCTCTACCTCCCTCTCGTTCTCCTTTTCTCCTTCTCTATTCGTCTGTTCTTCCCCTTCTCTACATATTGATTTGATCAATCCTTGGCACAAGCTAGACACTCTCTTGTATCAGGATCAAGGTGAAAAAGCTCAAAACATGAGCTTTGAAGGAAGAAAGATCATGGCGAGCCTCTATCAATTTATGTGGAAAAAAATAAAGAATTATTGGAAAAATAAAAAATATATAAAGATAGGCTCATATAGGCTCACCATTAGGAGGATTTTTTGTAAATAAGATTATGAATAATATGAGGAAAGATTTTTAAATTAAAAAAGAATATTGGATGAAGATGATCATAACCTCACCGTTGGGAACGGCTTCACACATTGACGAGTCAAATCTGGATCGAGTGTGCACTTTGATGCATCATTTTGGTTCAAAAGTATGGATGGTGAGCTAGCCTAGCTAGTATTTTGATAATTTGATACACTGATGATGTCTTCCAAGTTGTAAACCCAAAGCCGTATTAGCGCGTGGGAAATGTGAAAGCCCAAAACACACTTTTTTTTTATTTACTAGCCAGGGGTACTACTCAACGGTGCTTAGAAGGCAGGCAAACACACAACAATACACCAATATTTCCTCCCTTCTTGCTGGCTCTATGTCCACATCCTTGTTTCGTCCTTTCATTTTGTGGTGCTACCTCCCACTTTCTACGTACTCGATTCATCTCCTTCATTGCCCATAATCCTAGCTACATTTTCGTTACTAATTAAGCTAGCATTTTCATGTACGTTTGCGATCATGAGGACCTTAATTTGAGCCTTTGAGGGACTTGTAACTAAGAACTAGGCTTATATATAATTTGCTACGTACAACTTCGAGTTCCTAATTCAATAGTATCTTAGAACTAAAAACTCAAAGTTGAAAAATGCTATCGTTTTCATGGTTGTTTATAAATGAGACGATGACGTTTTTGGATTAATTATAGTGGTGCTTTGGGTTGTGGATGGGATTCTGGTAGAGGATAGGTGATTGGTATTTGTCATACATCATTATAATGCAAAATTTGTGTAGTCGATATAGGGATGGGTTACTGTCCTGTAATGAACTTGAAAGCTACTGACTTTTTTTTTATATTTTTTATTATTTAGGTATCGTGGTGCATTTGTTAGGTGAAGATAAGAAAGGTCGAACACCCATCCTTTGGTATAAATCTTATGTAGATATTGGTTTTATGGTGAGTTTGACAACTTGAATAAGTAATTTATTTGTTAAAATAAGTTATATGATACTTGAAAATATCCGAGAAAGGGTTTCGACAATTTAAAAATTAAGATACTTATTTGTCCAGATAAGTGTTTTGTTACTTATGAGCACCTAAAAAAATAAAAAGTTACCCTCATCTTATTTGAAAATAAGCATGTCATTTTCCTGAAAAAACAACTAATCAGCAAACCTTCCTACTGAACACTCACTTTTAGCATTAATATCATTTAACTTATCAATACCTTTAATGAGTATCAACATCAGTATCAGTATCATTTATCATATCAATATCTAAACTTAGTTGCTGAACGCACCCTTAGTATTATTGCTAAAGTATTTATTCAACATGCTGGAAAAAAACAAGCAAATTAGTTAAGGCACAAAATGTCATCGTTCGTGGTCGAGAGGCTATGTCTCCTCTTTATGAAGGGAAGTACTTGGTTTTTGGCGATAAACACGAGTACTTGCATGCCCTTTAGTTCAGAAAGTCGTGTTGGCTATCCCTCTTTTGAGCTTGGCCGCCCATTCCTCTCATCGGATGGTCAACATTTTCCTTCATGTAACACCTTAGGAGTGTGTTTCATGTGATCCTAAGACAATGATATACGTCGTCTTCATTCTACACATTTGGAATGGGCCAGTTGGTAAACCTTCATTGAGGCCCAATGATGATAGGCCCAAAAGCCCATTAGTCTCGTGTGAAGGCGGTAAGAGATTATAAGAAGTTGTTTGAGAGAAAAACCTCTCTGTTAATACATTGCTGATATAAAGTAACGGCCGACCCAATAATCAAAGTACACTTTTGCCCTCATTTTGACGGAAATTAGCATTCAAAAGCACATTTTGATTTTCTTAGCAAAGCACATTTTCAAATCAGGTCTCAAGTGGGACCCACTGATGACTGCCATCCATATCAGCACCGTCAATTTAATTTTCCACAAAAAGGGAAATTTGGGAGAGAAGACGCACTTGAAGAAGAAGCTCAGTTGCAGGTCACGACAACGCACTGTGATTCTAGAGAAAGAGAGAGAGAGAGAGAGTACAGAGAGGTAAAGCTAACAGCAATTTGCAAGTGCAACAACTCTAGCTCTTCCATGGTTATACACAAATCCGAGCCCTAGAAAATACTCTCTTGCTTCCTCGTTCCTGGCTTCTCACAATCCCTAGATATGAGAAGATCTTCCCCCTTGTTCTGCTTCGTAGCTTTGCTTTTCGCTTGCCTTCTGCAATCTCAAGCTGAGGCTGCTCTTTCTGGTATCGGCCTCTCTCCAATTTGTTCTACATCCGTAACTTGGATTGCTAAATTCGCTTGTACTAATCTTGTTTGGTGAAATTGTGGATGTTCTAGAACCGTTGATCAGACGTTTCACCTCGCTTCTCAGATGGACCAAATCTACTTCCTCTAAATCCTCACATTCAGGTTAACACTGCGCAACTGTGTTTTGCTTTTTTTGTTGTTGTTGTTGTTGCAATGGAAGCTTGATTTGTGATTTTTTTTTAAACCTAGTTTGCTGGTTCAGATATGGTTGAGCTGTTTTACATCACAGGGATTGTATTTTTACTGTATCGATTTGATTTTTGTATACTGTTTCTGCTCTGATGTGGTTTAGTGTATTCATTTCTGATTTAATGTTCGTGTGCCGTAGAGGGGAGTGTGCTTCAATTCGAACATGGCTACTTAGTGGAGACGATTGTAGAAGGGAATGCGCTTGGCGTCGCGCCTTACTCGATTCGAGTCTCTCAGGATGGGGAGCTCTTTGCTGTTGATGCTGATAGTCACAACATCGTTAAAATCACACCTCCACTCTCCCAATGTATGTTCCTTGGCTGCCCCTGCCTCTTCTGCTAGTTACTGATTATGCTTGGTAGTTGGGGGATTAATTGGGGGATTTCTGGTTGCAGATAGTAGGGCTAGATTGGTTGCAGGTTCCTTTCAGGGTAAGACTGGACATGTGGATGGAAAGCCAAGCGATGCACGTTTTAACAGTCCAAAGGGAGTGACCATGGATGATAAAGGAAATGTTTATGTGGCTGATACTGCAAATCTTGCCATACGAAAGATTGGAGAGACAGGTAGGACTGTGTATCATTGTAATGAAAGCTTTGTAATAAGACAAATAATTTGTACACTGGTTTGCATTTTTGTGCAATGAAGCACTTGTCATGTCATAGTACCTATAAAGGGAAGCACATGTCATTCATTCATTCAGGTGATGTATGTTAAACTAGGAAATCATTGCAGGAGTAACAACAATTGCTGGAGGAAAATCCAACATTGCTGGGTACAGAGATGGTCCAAGTGATGAAGCTCAGTTTTCGGTTGATTTTGATGTCATGTACATTCGGCCTACTTGCTCGTTGTTAGTTATTGACAGAGGAAATGCTGCTCTGCGCCAAATTGCTCTCAACCAAGAGGACTGTGACTATGATAGCAGTTCAATTTCAATGTCAGGTTAGGAACCATCGTTATACTGTTATAGTGCTTTGTAGTCACTTCACTAGTTCACAGGGTGACACCCAATTGATATTTCGAGATGTTTAGGTTTGCCTATTTACATGGTCTTCGCTGAACTAGGTTGACTACTCTATCAATCTGATTACACTAATTTGCATATGCATTATAACATGTCCAATATTTGGGAATTGAAGTCTTAACATGCTTCAATGAACAATTATTGCTTTTCTATGCACTGAGATTGTTGATGGTAAAGCTTATTGTAGTCCTTATTCTTGAATAACCTTCAAGTAAGATATGCCTTCAATTAAAGTATAATCCACCTTTAGATTAAGGGTAGAAAATCAGAGGAAGCATCAAATGAGCATCATGGTGTAATTGTTATGCACGCTGCTCCCAGCTGATCTTAGGCATCATTTAAAATCTTTATCCTTGTCATGTCAAGTAATTACATCTATACAATTGCATACTAGTTCTATTAAACACCTTTAGCTGTAAGTCGGACTAACTATACCTGATAAAATCATTTATGAACATTGAGTTCAATTTTGTGCTGGAATTCTGATTTCTGATTGATGTCATGCTGGCTGTTTTATGAATTGGCAGATATTGTCATGGTCATTGGAGCCATATTAGCTGGATATATTTCATGCCTGTTTCAGCTGGGACTAAGCCCTTCTATCCCTGGGGTGGTAAGTAAATTTCTTTTTCCATGTATGCAAAATGCCATATTTTTCTCTGATTGAAGTTAACCTCTTCCAGCAAGTAAAATGATTTTTGACTTCCTTATAGATGAGATTTATATTGCCCACTGAAAATTTCATTGTTTAGTGGCCAATCATCTCAAGGTTCAACACCTCCATTTTCTATCCATCTAGTGTCCACTGAATTCAGTTTTACCATTCTCCTTATGACATGTGACATAGACAAAACATTCTGAAACCGTATTTCAAGAGGAGCCAAGAATGGAGAAACCAACTCCAATTGTGGAGAGCGTGAAAGAAGAACCGGTCGCAGGATGGCCTTCTTTTGGACAACTGATCAGTGATCTATCCAAGTCAGCCTTGGAGGCAGTTAGCAACATCTTCTTTAATTTCATTCCCTCTCGAATTAGACCAGAGGCTTCAAGTAGAGGTCTGACCCCATTAAAGGACCGCCTCATTATGCCTGAAGACGAACAAACTCAACTACAATCAGCTAAAAAACACACAGCTCCGGCTCCTGTATCAGAAGCTCGGCAGGCTTATCCTGCAAATGTTACCAACAACTTTCCAGAGACAAAACCTCTAAAGATGAGATCAGCTAGCTCAAAAGACCCTTCACTTCCAAGCAAGCACAGATCTTCCAAAAGACAAGACTTTGCAGAATTCTATGGATCTGCAGAAGGCCCCGCAAGATCCAAGAGTCACAAAGAAAGGTCAAAGCATCGCCACCGTGAGAAAAGTGGGGAAGTGGGTTTAAGGGCATTCACCCAGGAGCCAAAGCCTGTTGAGACAAGAACAGTGAACTATGAAGATCCCAAGTATGATTCGTACAATTTCCGTGCCAAGTATGCGCCGAATAATCCAAATAATCCATATCGCTTCTGAATGGTTGTGGGGGATTTTGCTATAAATTGGGGGTTATGAAGATAGGAAGGATGTTATGGTATATGAGCAACAGGGTGATGGAGATCAAGTTGTTTATTCTCTGCAATTATGTTACATATATGGAAAAATTGCTACTATTGCCTAGTGTATCCTTACTGAAAGTGTTGTACTTGTATCTCAAGTTCTTTTTGAATGATCAGAAAATTGATATAGAGTTAAAGCTTACCGTGATACTATGTACTGTAGTTCAAATATCTGATCTGAAAATTGTGTAGCTAATATTAACATTATTGCTAAGTGTCAACGAGTTTTAATTTCTCAATCTCCAATTTCACGTGTTATGACATAACTGCCCTCCCATATAATAGACTCTTATCGCCTTATTTATCGTTTTTGAGGATTTAGAACACAAATCTAGGGTTTTTCTCTCCCCCGTTTTCTTCTTGCGTACAGTAGTCCAGACGAATAATGTCACAAGTGGAATAGTGGGATGATCAACTTTGAAATCTATATGCAGTGTAATATGGGTTATGGTTCGTGCTTCCAACTTCCTACCCTAGGCCATATATATAAGCAAAAATGGCAATTATGATGTCTGAACATATTTCAATTTATTTAATCTTAGAAAACTTCATGAATGCAAGATTGAAGATGCTCAGTAATTCTTACGAAATCTCCTACCAAATAACACTGGTACCGATTGGGCAAAAATTCTAGAAGGAAGCCGGAAGCAAGGGACGAAGTAAAATGACGCCGACATCCTCAAGGTTGTCCGGTCTAAGGAGTAGAAGAGTGTGAAATGGGTGTTCTGATTTTTGGGAAGTGATTTCGTTTGTAATTTGTAGTATATCACTAGGGGTATAAATGTAAAATAAAATAGTGATGATTTTTTTTTGGTGATGTTTAGCATGCCTCAATATTAAACCTATTTTGACTAGTGATATTCATAGCTTCCTCTGTTTGATTCCTGGGATTCCATCTATCATCTATGGCAAGTAGGATCAAAATGATTTCCAAAGCAACAAGAATGGCCGGACATGTATTAATTCTAATTCTTTCTGGTTGGTCTAGAACTAAAAGTTGCATTAATATTACTCAACACGAGAAAATAGATATAGATATTTGAAACCGTAAAACATTTTCAATTTTTTTGGAGAAGGTGACAAGAACCAAGACAGAAAGAGGATAAGATAACAGAAGCAGTATCCAAAAGCACAATCGGGCACACCATATTGTGATATTAGATATGCCCTGTGCTGCATCGCGGGCAGGACTCTCATATGGTACAAACAGACAATTCGTTTCATTGTACAAGATAATAAGCTATACAATGGAGTTGCAATGGAATTCTGGGATTTACAGGCAAAAAATATATTCTCTGCTGGCAACAATGGAGTTATCTGCATCTTCCCACATTATATCTTAGAATAACTTGCAAAGATGTAGATCTCATCAAACTCATACCTGCCATCAAAATGAACCATAAGTAACTATAATCAATGCTGGTAAATGTGATTGGGTAAATGCAGCTTTGTTGTGTAAGTGCAAGTGCATTTAGTTTAAGGTCTCAAGGAACTACCTGTCCTTTCCGGAGTAAGTGGGAGTGTAATTGTAAATCAGCTCGCCGAGCAGTTCACAGTCAAGTGGTGTGTTCAATGATTTCCTTGCTTCACTGCACCATTAACAGTTTAAAACAAATCTCACCTAAGCCCTCAAAAAAAAAAACAAAAAAAATTTAAAAAATTAAAAGTAACCAATAATCTGGGAAATGCAGTCTATGAATGCTCATAAAGCATTTTATTTAGCCAATCTTCATGAAAGATTGATGCTGCCTACGGAAATCATGTTCTCCAGGATGTGTGATGGTGTACCTGATAAAAACGTTCGCTACATGCTGCATCACCAGAATAGAATCTTCTGAATGTGGATACTTCATCGATCCCCATTCAAAAGCATTTTTCTGTGTTCATTGGAGAGCACATCATCAGAGTATTGATTAAGAGAGAAACCGTAAAATGAAGCCAGACTGAGAAAATGCAGCCACATATTCAATTTCAACAGACTTTTTTCCCCGTGAATGCATTTCTATTATGATCAATCAGAACCATATATTACATGAAATCACCTCTGGATGCCACTGAAAGCCAGTAATAGGGTATTTTCTTGCTTGTACAGTTGAAACATACTCCTGGGAAAGACATAGAACGGTGAGGTATTTGTACTGTAAGAGTAAACACATATATTTGGAGAAAAGAGGAAAATTGTCCGTCATTCATGACGAATTGGGCATCACGTTACCTTGCCGTTCTCATCAGTGCTAGTAGTCAAGATATCAAAGAAGTCGTTAAGTTGAGGATTCCCTATTAGCCTTTCTTTAGATATACCATACTGTTGAATGGAAACGAAAACATTAAGATTCGCAATCCAGCAAATGAAGAGTCACTGGATTGGGAAGCTGGAAAAATGACAAACTAAGTCACTTAATATAGAAACTCAACCAGGACTAATACAATTCACACAAACTTGTTCAAGTTGGGTTAATGTGTAGAAGTTGACAAGTCCCATTACTCCCATACTTTGGGAAGTGACTCTACTGTCAACTTGTAACAGCTTCATTCACCAATTCCAATTTTCCTCCGTCTATTTGGAATTTTTTTGATTTTGCATTTGAAAACAATTGCTTGCTCAAGTGCAAGACAGTTTAGCTTGGCATAAATAAAGTACTCGTTAAAGGATTTTAACAATTACTCACGATATGATTCTGCGCGACAAGCTGTTCTGTCCCCAACTTATCGATCAATTCTCGAGGAAATCTGCAAACAATTTGAAACTAATTAAAACTGTATCATGATGAAAGACCAACAATAAAGTACATGAACAGTTCACAAAATTATATCTGATCCTAAACCCATCTGAAATAAGCATTTCATCATGCAGTAAAATGACATCAGTCACCAATGTTATAGCAGATGGATGATAAAAACAAAGGCAATGAAGGATTACAGATCCAGCCCCTACAATTGAAACTAGTATCAGCATATTAAGTTACGAGTTACAATTGTCAAAAAGAAGCACAGGTGGTTAACAGGAATCTGTTTCATCATATTCATCTAAGAAGCATTTTTGTTAAAGAATTGTTCCAGTAGGAAAATTAGCGTATAAAGGAACATGTTCCACAGATAATTCATTTCACATTCTTATTTCTTATACAACTTATGACCGAAATGCCACTGCTAAGACGACAAGAGATACCTCTGGAATACAGTTCCATCTAAATCAGCATTTCCCATAAACTCGAGAGTGGAGGCCTGATCTTTTGCAGCATATCTTTCAAGGATACTTTTATCCTAATATTTATTTGGGAAGAATTATTAGTTTTATAGTTTAACAAGAGAGACAATTAGTAGTGCATTACATTAAAAGTACTGTCAATCAGAAAACATAAGAGATATGTGTTTAACTGGTGGCAGAATGCAACTCAATCGAAGGAAATGCTTTCACAATACAAAATAACAGATGTAAACACAGAATGCAAGCAAGATCATACATTGCAGAGTGTTTTTACCTTGCAGTCACTGACGATCATTGATAAAAGTTCAAACCCTAAGCAGATAGCATAGCACGGAAAGTATTCCCCTGCATCATTCTTTTCTAATACTTTCTGCAAAAAAGGCACATATAAAGGACTAAGAAAACAAGAAAGTTAATTCAACATGAACTAGCAACAGTATACAAACAAATGGAAGAGGTAGCGAAGTGATTGGGCTCCAATATTTGACCAAATAAGTCCAAAAGACCTAGGAGCTGTTGCATGAAATCCATTACTTCAAGACCGGATTCATCCATTAATTGAAAAAGAGATCATACCTTAAAGATTTCCTCAACAACCTCCAGGTATAAGCCGCTCTTAGACCAGCCACCAGTAAAGAGAACTCCATTAACTAAACTGAGTTTCTGCATTCAAGCAAAATTGATTCAACTTAATCATGTCTATTATCCAACAGCAGCTTCAGACAGCCAAACAATTCACTCAAAACACGAAGAGAAATTAGCCTGATTTGGAAGAGCGATTGTTACTTTGAACAGTGTATCCCGAGGCTCGTTGTAGACGAGAGGAATAACCCTAGCGCCGGCCGATTGAACGAACCTTACATAGGACGCCGCAATATACGAAGCCTTAGACTTCCGAGCGGGATGGCTGAGGATGCCGATGACCGGCCGGAGATTGAGGCTGGAATCGGCGGCGATTACCTCTCTTCGCTGTTCCTCCTGCAATACCAGCTCGTAGACGTGGTTGAAGCTCGGCGGAGGATTCATCTGTAGGATTCTCGCTCTCGTCGCATTGTACGTCTCGTTTAGTCCCATTAAGAAGGAAATGACCTGTTGATCTTCGATTACGCCATTGAACTGCTCCGTGGAACCGCATAGCAACAGGTATTCGCTCCAGAGAGCGTTCAATTTGGTGAAGTAGGGTGTAATTGGAAGGTTGCCTTGCGAAATCGACGAGATGTTTCTCTGGAGGTGATACAATCTGGTTCTGTTGGAATTCATGGCTGAATGAATTTCGGAGATGGCAAAAGCAGATGGAAAAGGCAATTGGTAGTACTAGCGATTGTTTAGACTGAGGTCAATGACGTGTACTCGAGATGTCAATTTATTAGGCTTTTTTCTGTTACGTCTGTGAGGTGGCTTGAGTGTGGATAAGTTTTCTGGATTCAATATTTTTTCCCCTTATTATATACTGGCATATATATATGCCGCTCAATCTTTTCATCGCTGCTTTGTTCTTCCAGTTTTTTACTCAAAATTTTCATCGGGCCCGGTAGAAGTTATTTACTGGTTTCGTTCTTCCATTTTCTACACAATTCGGGAAAGTGAAACCATCTTAATCACGGTGAAATAATTAGGTGGCACCACGTGCGAAGCATGGTTTACTTTTTTCTAATCTGTAATGATGATTATTTTCTGTTTGGTTCTCCTTTTCCCCCCTAAAAATTTATGAGCAAGATTAAGAACAAAAAATAGTACTCTATCAAAGAGCATAAATTAATTAACTTTACAGAGTATAATTATAAAAGAAACGCTTAGAATTATTATTGGATCATTTATAGAAATGACTTCAATTTATTTGTTAAGTTTTCGTTAGATAAGTAGTTTGTGCTATATATCTGAAGTGCATAATTATTATTTTTGTTCATAAGCTAAAATGCATAATCATCATAACTATATACTAAAGCGGAGGTTATAAATAATTTTTAGCACAACACATGTCAACTTTTTATTAGACCGAATTACACATTTTTATTAAAATAATTTAAATTGTATAATTGGTTGAAATTTCATTGTAGACCCCACACTAAATTATACACATAATAAATACATCCAAATCTTAATAATCTATCCAAAATGGTACACATAATGAAAATCCACTCTTTATAATTTTCAATAGATATATTCCTACGAATCTTTATTCGATTAAAAGATTATATTATAGTAAAATTACTATATTATAAAATATATCCCATACGAAACAAACTAAACAAACTAATACAAAATTTTATATCAAACTATTATTTTGAATAACTTTATATAAAATTTAAACTAAGATTTTAGTTGGATTAATACTAGTTGAGCACTAAAGTATATGTATAGGTGCATATTCACATTTTACAGTAGATTAGATGTGTATGTTTATATAGAAGTGGGCATTTAGCATGCTAAATATCATGATTTATAAGTTAAATTTCCATCCCGTAAAACTGTAAAAGAACAAAATTAATTAGCTAAAGTACATCACTAATGATATACTGTATATTTAGTATGTCATCTAAACCAAAAGTGGCATTCGCGCTAAGGTAATTTTGCCACTCCCTTGTTGAGGATACATTACTAAGGCATGGATCATAAATTTTGAAGCTATAGAGGGGCAGTGATCCCATGACCCTTGTCCTTAATGACTAATGTCCATTATTTTCATAAACCTGACCACATACATTGTGTTTCTTGTTCAGCAGTTTTACGATAACATTCTCTCTTTATTAAGAAATAGTGTAGACATCGGCCTCAATCACCAAGGAGAAGGAGCCGAGAGCAAGAGCTTGAACAACATTAAAAAAGCACACAAGACAATTCATTGTACAAGTATACAGGGGTATAATACATACATACCAATGTTGAATAACGTGCAAAGCATGGGCCGAAAAAGAACTCCGACGCTTGCAAGCAAATTGCTGGTTCTTCACAATGGCAATCGAACCGTCTTTATAACCATGTTAGTTGTTACACACAACTGCTTTGACAATGAAGTACTTGTACACTACACAGGGTGAGAACTTGAAGCACCCTTCAGAGATTCGGCTGAAACACCAACCTAGTCTTCATTTGAAGATGTAGACCTCATCAAACCCTTTCCTGAAGACAAAAATAACTCAATAAGTAAGAATTGAACTGTACATTGTGCTGTGATTGTAAATTAGATGGCTAATACACCATCGTTATGATAGTGCGGTAAGTTTCAGGTTTAAGGAAATACCCAGCCTTCCCACAATAAGAGGGACTGTAATTGTAAATTAGGTTGGCAAGCACTTCATCCATGGGTGGCCTGTTCAAGGATTTTCTTGCCTCACTGCACCATGAAACCAAAAATAAATTTAAAAATGGCAAATCAACCTATCAGCTGTCAAATGTAGTCAAGGAATTTATTTAGCAATCTTAGTTAGGATGAAGATTTGATGCTTCCTGCAGACATCTGATCTACTCTAATGCTGGTTTCCAGGACAGGTGACGATGTACCTGATGAAGTAGTTTGCCACATGTTGTGTCACCTGAATAGCATCTTCTGAATGCGGAATCTTTGATGAGCCCCATTCAAAAGCGTTTTTCTGCACCACAGATTTAATGTCATGAGACTTTAATTTTCTGTGGAATCCTTTCACAGCAAATTAGAGCAGTTGAAGTACGTGGATTTACCTCTGGATGCCATTGAAAGCCAGTGACAGGATAATTTCTTCCCCGTACTGTGGAAACATACACCTGAAAAATGAACCGTATGATTATGGATTTGCAGTTAAGAGTAGAGATAAAACGTTGGAGAAACAGACAAATCGCCCTTGATGATTCAGTAATATGAGTCATATGACAAACAGGGATTCACAATACCTTGTCTTCCTCATCAGTGCTGGTAGTCAAGACAGCAAAGAAGCCATCAAGAGGAGCATTTCCAGTTAGCCTTTCTGGAGATATACCAAACTGTTGTATCACAAAAAGAGATGTTAACATCAAACAAAAAATATTTGGGTGGGGGTAATGGTAGAAGTTGGAACAGCTTATACTTTATTAACTTAATCCCAAAGCTGTATCTGCTACAGTAAAGATGTAACAGCCCTATCACCAACTCCATTTCCCTCTATCTAATGAGAAACTTTGTTAATATTACAAAACATACTCAGTTACACTCATGTGAAAATAGTTTTTATTGAGAGATGGAACTAAGTTGGAGTGCTGGCAGTTAAAAACTCACTTGATGGTTTTGCATGACAATACATTCTGTACTCAACTTTTTGAGCAAGTCTGGTGGAAATCTGCAAGCAATTTGAAATTAATTAAAATTTTCAAAGATGAGGAAAGATCAAATATCGAAATCACACCAATTTCATTTGGCACATTCTAAATGAAATGAGCAAAAGAACTTTTATAGTTCAGTGTGCAACAATCAGGAAAAGAGCTAGTGTTTCAAGAAGAGAAAAGTTACACTTATACCTTTGGAAAACAGTTCCATCTATATCACCGTTTCCAACAAATTGGAGAGTGGAAGCCTGATCCTTGCCAGCATAACTTTCAAGAATATTTTTGTCCTAATTGGGAATATATATTAGTTTCATGTTTGAAAATAAAGAGTCACATTGTGTAACAGCTAAACGGAAAATCATTGCATTACATCAAACGTGCATATTGCTAATAAAAAACAGAAGAAAAATATATCCAACTGGTGGTTGAACGGTAATACTAGCAATGCTAATGCTTGTACAACACAAAGTATAAACATAATCATGGAATGCAATGAAGATTAATCTGCAAGATACATTTCAGAAATATTTTTACCTTACTGATGATCATTGACAAAAGTTCAAAACCAAGGCAGATAGCATAACAAGGAAAGTACTTCCCTGCATCATTGTCTTCTACTACTTTCTGCAAAAGACAAGTAAAGTAATTAAAGAGAAAACCCTTTAACATGAACTGGCTAATGCCATTAATGTAAGAGGCTATAGGTTAGCGTAATAATATATCTACATTTGGATTGGATGACTGAAGATGCAGCGAGATAATTGAGCACCTAATTTGACCAAATAAGCTTAAAGGTTCAAGTCACTGTTGCATGAACTCAGCAATCGCAAATTTGAATCTCTATTAGCCAATTGATCAACCTTTTCCAGTCTTGAAATATTACACTTGAGAAAACTTTCCAAAGTAAACACTAAACAACAAAACCTTTATTCCAAAAGCCTCCTAGTTTTTATCATTCTATCATCCCATTGTGACAACAGAAGAGAGTGAAATCTGAAAGGTCCACTGACCTTAATGTGTTTATATGGAAAGCAAGCATTCATGTTGACCAGAAAGGAACAAAATTGAGAAGAGAAGCTCTGAACTTGTGATTTTACACAATCACCGGGTTAAAAGATCACACACATTCTCTATTCATAGCTAAGAGGACATGAAGGGACAGAAAGAACTTGGATAACCAATCAGTACAACTTACTAATCAGTCTAATGCCAGACTTAAAAATTGCCTTTTCTCTCTCAATGATTACATATATATCACCTACAAGAATCCTCCCTTCCCACTAAGAATCCAAGAAAACTACTGAATAAACAGCCATTTGGATACCGCAATTAAATCATACCTTAAATATTTCCTCAACAATCTCGAAATACAAGCCATCATTAGCCCATCCACCAGTCAAGAGAACTCCATTGACTAAGCTAAGTTTCTGTATTAGGCAAAACTCATTCAGCATCAATCACGCATGCATGATAACTATCATATCAAGAGAGCTTAGTACGAAATTTGAAGTGGACTTACCTTCAACAGTTGATCCCTAGGCTCGTTGTAGATGAGGGGGATAACCCTAGCACCAGCCGATTCGACGAATTTGACGTACGAAGCCGCTATATACGAAGCGCTTGTGGAGTTACTGAGCCTGCCGGAGGCGCCATCGCCGGGATGGCTAAGAATTCCGATGACCGGCCGGAAATTGAGTTTGGGGTCCGGAAGCTGGCACTTAGCTGTGTTAGGTCTAGATAAACGGATTTGGGAGGGGAGCGTGATAATCGGCGGATCGGTTTGAGCTGTGGCTGAGCAGACTTCCGAGGCGAATGAGATCAGGAGGGGCATCAAGAAGCAATTCCATATTTTGAAATGAGGAAAACGGGAGGGAGAGAGCGAGTTCGGGATGTTGGCCATGGCGGGGATCGCGGAGGAGGAGAGGGGAGGGTGGAGATAGGATTGGTGTTGTTGGTGTTAATTATCGAAAATTTCGGTAGGTAGCCCCTAGCTCGTACCAAATTTTGCGTGGAGTGCCATACATTTGAGTTATTTCGCGAGATATCCCTATGCTCTTCCAAAATTTTCGACATGTTCCCAACCGTTTGTTTCCCGTCCAAAAAGTGTCAACTTCAAGGAAGAGATTGTTTGGTAAGGTGTTGCCGAGCTGACGCGTGTGTAGGTGGGAACGACAATGTTTGAAATTTTTTTATTTTTTTTTATTTTTGTTTTGATTGCGGAGCTACTAGCTCGAACAAGCCAGGCGACCTTTTAGTTACAAGTAAAGCCTAAATCATCGCGATGGATGAATCTTTAAAAAATCAAACAGCGAGGGATGTTGACTCAACAAGAACCTCAACTGAGTTACAGACAAATGCGAATATGGAAAAGACGAAGATTGAAATGGAATGGCTGCATTGAGACTTTGAAGATCGACTTGTCTTCTTGCGAGGAAATCAGCAACAACATTAGACTCCCTGAAACAATGATAAAAAACAACAGAAGGGATAACCGAAATAAGATTTCTAATGTCCTCAATAATAGAGTGAAGTTCCTAGGGTACTTTCCACAAATGTTTTAAAGAATTAACAACTATAATATTGTCCCCTTCAATGATAAGATTATGAATTATAGAACAGTCAATATGCTAAAGAGAATATAGTAAAGCTGAAGCTTCTGCTTGTACAATTGTCATGGTAGGTAGTTGTTATCGTCCAATAGATCGAATGAATCCGTTGTGATCTTGCAGCACGAAACCAGCATGTGTTGTTCCTGTTTTAAGTCTTGATGCATCAAAATTTAGTTTATAACTTTGAGGGTGTGGTTTTTTCCAAGAAGTATGATTTTTCCTTTTAGGTTTATTGGGGATTTGTTTCTTGGTAATGTTACAGCCATCCCAGGCAAGAGCGCCCGAGAAAGCCAAGTCAGATGGCAATTTTTTAGGATTAATTCGTCTTGGGTCAAAAAATTTTGCATTCCTATGAGCCCAAACAAACCACCAAAGGAATGCAAGATGCGTGGTATTTGGATTATTTGTTAGTGTTTGTCTAATATTTTGGAGGAAGCTGAGATTGTAGTTAGTTTAAAGGAGCAATTTGATAATTTTTGAAGTCGAAGTATCATCGCTTTTACAAATGGACATTGGAAGAAAAAATGGTCTAGGTTTTCATCCTGTAACTCGCAAAGGGAACACAGGTTTGGAACTGAGTTATAATATCGGTTAATTCTATCCGTCGTAGGAAGGCAGTCAGCACATGTTTTCCATAGGAAATTTTTAATATTAGGTGGTAATTTTAATTTCCAAATCCAGTCAAAATTATTGTTACCATGATCTATTGGAGCAGTTAAAAGAGAAGCTGTAGACTGAACTGAAAAAACCCATCAGTTGCAGGCAACCAGATAAGTTTGTCCAGAGTATCTGAAATAGGAATTCTAATATGAGTGACAATATTGACTATATGTGGAGGTAAAATTTGCACAAGCATTGCAGTATTCCAGGATTTATCAGGGAGGATAAGATCTTTGACCCTAAGGTTTGGATCCAAATTGTCCATGAAAGGTGATAAATCAATATTAGGGATCCACGGGTCAGACCAAACTTTAATGTTTTCACCATTACCTAGCAGCCACCTAAGGCCTTTAGAGAAGATATTTCTAATATTCAGCAATCTACCAAACTGCCAAGAGCAAGTATTTTTATTATAATTAAATAATGAGTTGTTACTTAAGTATTTTTCTGTTATGGCTTTGACCTAGACGTTTTGAGGTTACGTAACAATTTTCCAAAGAAGTTTCATTTGCAATGAGATATTAATATTTTCCGCAGATCTTAGGCCGAGGCCACCGCTCTCTTTAGGAGAACAAATACGATCCCAGCTAATTAGAGGGTGATGGTTTGGGGTAAACTTGTTCCAAAAGAAATATTTACAAACAGAATCAACCTGCTTGAGAACACCTTGAGGTAGCATGAAACTTTGCATGAGGTAGTTGACTTTGCTTAAAAGGCAGGATTGGATAAGAACAACCCTACCCGCTTGTGAAATAGAGCTAGCCTTCCAATGCGAGAGCTGTTTTTTAAGGTTAGAAACGGCATCCGAGAACATTGAAATTTGAACTCTGCCTTTTAAGATAGGAATGCCCAGATATTTTTCCATAGACGTGGTAATCTGAATATTGAGGATACTTGCTAAAGTACTAGCCATTGGGTGCGTAACGTTAGCAGAGGTTTGGAGAGAGCTCTTGTGATAGTTAATAGCTAGTCCTGAGACCTGGGTAAATTTATGGAGGATGTTCTTAATAAATTCCATATTGGTAACATTTGCGTTTGCAAAGATAATCGTATCATCAGCAAAGCTGAGGAAAGGCAAAACCGATCCATTCTTAGTTAACTGAATGCCAACATGGTTCGTGGGTGACGATGACTCTTGTTGTAATGTACGAGCTAAATATTCCATACATAAAACAAAGATGAATGGTGACATAGGGTCACCTTGGCGGATTCCACACGAAGGAATAAACTCCGAACCAGGCTCATTGTTAACTAAGATTGATGAAGATGAAGAGGTAATGCAAGTCATAACCAGGTCAATCCATTTTTGATGGAACCCAAATTTAGTGAGAACTAAACGGATGAAAGTCCAATTGATCTTGTCATACGCCTTTTCTAAGTCTAATTTGATAGTCATCCAACCAAGACGGCCTTTCTTCCTTTTATGGAAAGAATGGAATATTTCATGAGCAATAAGCACATTATCTTGTATCAACCGACCTTTAACAAATGCACTCTAAAGGGAGTGTATAATTGAAGGTAGAATATGTTGAATTCTGTTTGACAAAACCTTAGTAATTGCTTTATAGATAGTATTACATAAACTAATCGGCCTATAGTGATTTATTGAGTTTGGAGATTCCATTTTTGGTATTAATGTGATAAAAGTTTTATTTGCAGCTGTAAGCATAGATCCAGAATGAAAGAATGCTACCACTGCACGCACAACTGAGACCCAACAGTTGGCCAATAATTTTGAAAAAATTCAGCAGTAAAACCATCCGGACCTGGGGTTTTATTGAGCGCTAGATCAAAAATAGCAGATTTAATTTCCGAAGGAGTTGGTTCTTTTGAAATTGCAATATTTTCGGTGTCTGATAATAATTTTGGAATAATGTCCAACTCATGAGGATAGATAACGGAGTTGGTGTTAGATTGGAAACGAGACGCAAGTTCATACGTATGTTAGCTGAAATAGATTCTTGATCAAACAGGACAAGACCATCATGAGTCTGAAAGGACGTGATATTTTGTTTAAATCTACGAATTTTGGAGATGGTCTGGAAGTATTTCGTGTTCTTATCAACATTTTGCAAATGGGTCGGACATTGTTTGAAATTTGAACCATCCTTAGTTGAATTTCTACTCAATCTCCCAATTTAATGCGAATAATTTAGAAATCCGATAAAAATGATTCAAACATGAATTTGATGACTAATTTGATAGGGGCAATAAGACGTGCCCCCGACACTTCCTTTAAGCGTCCCGGTATTTTCATTGGTTAAAACAACCGAAAAGACATTCAATTGGTCACTTTGACCGATGCATATTTAAAAAAAAAAAAACTCATTTTCATCGGTTCCATAACCAATGGCAGGCTGCCTCCAATTGCAAATGGATGCAGCGGTAGCCTTTGACCATGCAGAGTCTTTCCCATACAACCCATTGAATAAGGGCAATACACGTGTCTTTCTCCTTGGCCAGCCCCTACCTACTTCAACCCATTTAATTGATACACGTTGAAATTTGGTTTGCAACTTTCCCATACTACCCACTTACTTCCGTCCCATTTACCTCCGTTTGAAATTTGGTTTGCAGCTCACTCCTTTCCCGTATCATTCAATTTCAAGTTTCCATTCCACTATAAATAGGTGGGTTTGAAGGTGGGTAGAAATGAGACCAATTTGAGTGAAGAGAGAAAAAACTGAGATAGAAAGTGAGTTTGAAGGGAAAAAACAAAGTCATAAAAATGTCGAATATTTATTCGTGCTATGTTTGGTGGTTCTAAAAGTCGCTCTAGTACGCCACCGTCGGTCCCGATAGATCTAAATCAAACTACGTTGGATGAGGCCGCCGGCTCTAGACATGTGCAAGAGGAGTTTCCAATTACACAAGCAACGCCCATTGTATCACAATTTAACGTTATGGGTAACATACCTGAGAGATCGAGTCTAGGTAATTTGTCGTGTCATAAATTTTAATTCTCTTTTATTACATCGTAAAAGATAAATTTTATTATAATTTCATATACATGATTCATTTTACATGTAGCTATGGAATTTGCATGTATTATGTTTTATAGGAATTGAATTTTAATTACCTGAATTTATATGCATGCATATTTTTTACAATTTAACATTACTAAAGAGGATATAATGAAAATGATTTACTTACATTTTCATGCACTAAAATTTATCTATAAGAATAGTAGTTAGATATATTCCATCTACATTGTATCTTTTTCTTAAATCAAGGATAGATTTGTTTTTGTATCTTTACACATGAATATATAATAAGATTGAATTAGTAAAAACCGTTGTTTTTTAAATATATTTGTTCACATGAATATACAACTTTTTCCGAGTATGTTATTGAATTTAGTTCTTTTCGAATCAATGTTAGATCATTTTTCTCAAAATATGTTCAAATAATATAATCAACAATTAAATTAATGTACAAAAACGGATTAAAATCTAATATCAATTTTCAAAATTAGCTTTAAGTAACTACAAAAGAAGATAATTTACAATTTTAGTTATGAAAATTTAAATGTAAGAAATATACAAAAACGAAAATAAGAAAAAGAAGATTAAATATAAAGAAAATGAAACAAAGATATATATAATATATACTCCCTAAATTAAAAATTTTAGTTCGAGATATGTAATTACTTGATTATAATAAAAATAAATATAATATATTTATTAGAAGATAACATATAATTTATTTGATCTAAGTAGGTATGGAGTAATTTATAGGTATATTTTTCTCTTTTAATAAACATAAGAAAAAAGGATTAAATATAAAGAAAATAATGTAGACTTAAAAATAATATAACTATTAGAAGATAATACATGATCTAAGTAGGTTTGTAGTGTTATATATTACTTAGATATTGATGCAAATTATTGTGAATTCATTATTTATGTATTGATGCATTTGAGCGTTCATGTATGAATAGTAAAAATCTTGTTACTTAAGTGTATGCTTGTTAGTTTTGAATATTTATATTTCGTAAGAATAGTAATAGTGTACATTATCCTCTTTCTTATGTTAGAATGAAATTTTTGTTTTAATTATTTTAGCATAAATTTCTAATTTTGTAAGTAGTTGTATTTCTTAAGTAGTAATATTTTTTATTTTATTGTAATATTTAAAAAAACTTATTTACAATATGTAATTACATGTTTGCTCGTCATGCATGTATAGATACGTACTTGAACAATAAATCCCCTACTCCCAGAAGATCCGAGGGTCCTTAGTTGGTTCGTATAATCATCCGGGGGTGCTAACACCCAATTACCTATCGATTTCTCCGGTACCCCAGATCCATTCAACCCTACCCTACCATCCAACCAAGAACATAATCCAACCCCTGATTATCATAATGAATGGGCGACATCCGTTTATGAACAAATGTCGAACCTGACCCTTAATTATGGATCGAACTATATGGATAGCAGGGTCGCTCGTAATCTAACTTCTAATTTTGAGAATGTCGTTACACCTCCAAATGATGCACTTTTCCAAATCCTTATGTCATATACTCCTTTCCATGCTTGAAATCCTTCTTCTTACAGTGCTAGACATTCTTTCCATGTCGGCCCATCTTCTTATCAGGTTGGACCCTCTTTACAGACTAAATCCTCATCCTTCCAGGCCACCCCCCTCATTCCATACCGGACCCCGCTCTTTCCAGATCGGACGCCACTCCTTTCAAATTAGACCCCCTTCCGTTCATGCCGAACCCCCCTATTTCCAGCCCCCACGTATCTGAGTTTGGCGCTTTTCAAGGCGGTATGGTGCTGGGCCTCAAGCGGATATGGTGGCGGACCATCAGGCACCAGACTACTTAAGAGCTTCAGTTCGCATCGTGTGAAAGCTAAATGGGACAATCCTGATTTGGTAAGAATGTTCCGTAATCGTTTGGCTACTTCGATTTTGGGCTTTATTATAATTAAAATTAATTTAATTTTTCATGTAATGGTTTCAGCCGGATAAATGTTTGAGATTGCACAAGAGAGGGTTACTTAGTTGGTGGAACGACAAGTTGGATGTTAGAATGGGGTGGGTTTACTATGTTCAGCGTAGCAGACTAATGTCATTACAAAATTGGAAGTTCCATGAAACCGATGAAGCATTGGTTACCGCGTTTGTTGAGAGATGGCATCCAGAAACAAATAGTTTCCATTTCCATTTGGGAGAAATCTCAATCACCCTACATGATGTTCATTTTATTCTAGGCTTGCCACTGAACGGGATTAAGGCGAGGCTATACCAGTTATTGTTTGATCGCGACCTGAAAGTGATACTTATGGAGAAGTATGCTCTAACTGATCGCTCACGAATGCGAGGGTTTAGAGATACATTTTGAACCCGACCCTGATGTAGTACGTGGTGGGTGTTGATCGGTCCGGGATCGGAGGGTCTCAAAATCTAAATTTATAAACCGAACCTCACTTGTAGTAGAGAGGTAGGGTGTCGAACACACGGGAGTTCGTGCGTTGAGAGTACCCGAAAGACTAAAAAGAGATAAAAGAAAGGTAAAACGAGGAAAAACAAGAGAAATCACCTCGGACCGACACAGGTCACTTCGGTCCGAGGGTGGATCGAGGTCAATTTGGCCGGGACCGACTTACACGACGTCGAGCCCGATGTGCTGGGTACTTCGATTAGGCAAAATTAGTAGATCGGTCTTGGGTTTTTGGGTTCCTTCCCTAACTAGACTTGGGTAATTCCACCTCAATTCAGCCAATAAGTGTTGATTCTTGTGAGATCGAGGTTGCTAGCCTTCGATCCCTCCACTCTACACTTCGACCCAAGGGAGCAAAGTTGTCAGGATCGGGATCCTTGGATCGGATCGGAAGGGGGTAGCAGGATCGGATCGTAAAATCGGATCGTTAGGATCGTAAGATCCTACATTATAACTAAAAAATATATGATAATCTAATATATAGTATATTTTCTTATCTATAAACTCTAAAATTTTATAAACATTGTTAATTTGATGAGTAAAAATATTTTAAGATGAATTGGGTTAATAATTTTATGGAAAAGAGACATAAACTTTGAGCTTAGTAATAATAGATTATTATAATAGTGATTGTTTGGGATCGCAAGAATCGTTTGTAGGATCGTTAGTATCGTTAGAGTCGTGTGTAAAATCAAAATCCAATTAGAATTTTTTGTTAAATCGTTTAAGATCCTAGTTTAATAAGATCCTACTTAGGATCGTGGATCGATTTATGACTTTTGGGTCGTAGAATCGTTAGAATCGTAGGATCGAGTCGGGATTCTGATAACTTTGCAAGGGAGTTTTCACTCTCCTTCGATGTTAGGTCTAGTGATGGGTTAGAGATCACTTTCGCTTACTCTTACCAATCACAAGCCCTATGTCCCTTGTTTCCACAAGAGAATTGAAGCTTAGTGTAGAGAGGATTCATAGATCAAGCACTCAAAGGCTATGGAATTGGGGTTTCCTACCCAATCCTAGCTAGGGGTTTCCCCCATAGCCCAAGACTATGGAATCTACTCCATCAAGTAAGAGTAAAAAGCAATCAAATGGAAAAGCAAGCAAATCTCAACCATCAATCTCAAATCAAACTTAAATTGCATTCAAATCTCAAAGGGTTCACAAGATCCAAGTCTTAATTCTACTAAATCCAAAGCAAATCAAGTACAAACTCACTAAAACTCCCTCTAGCTCCACCGATTTCCTCCTCTTCTCCTCCTCCTCCTTTCTTCTCCTTGCTCTCCAAGTCTTCCTTGAGCCTTTGAGAGTGATTTGGTGTGGGATTGTTGTTGGATGATCTCTAATCTCCCTCTAATTATCCTCCTCTCTTGATTGGGGACCAAGGAATTCCAAATTAGAAGAAGGGCAAAATTGGAAGATCACCAAATTTGTGCCTTGGAGCCTAATCTTCACAATTGCCGACTCGGACCGACACGCTGGGGACCTCGGGCCCGATGTTGCCAACGTCGGTCCTGTGCTCTGGTTGCTCGATCTCGGGCCCGATGTGGTGGTACTCGATCCTGGGCCTCGATCCTTGTCTCTTCTTGGTCTTCCTTTGGTTCCTCTTCGATCTTTGCATGGCTCTTCCGTTCCTTAGCTCCTCCTTAGATGCTCCTCCAAATTGTCCTCAAATGAGCCATTTCTCCTACAAAACATAAAAAAACTCGCATAGTTTCCGAATCTTGAAGAAAACCGGGAACTAAGCTAAAAAAGGAACGAAACTAACAAAGAAGGGAATGAAAAACACATATTTACAAAGGAATTTAACTACTAAAACACCACCAAAACGAGAGACATCAGGTGTCGAACACTCGGAAAATCTACTCGATTGATGTGCCACAACACTAGGAAAACGGGAAAAGAGAACTAAAACAAAGGGGATCGAAGAGAAGCAACCGGGACCGACAGAATTGTCACGTCGGGCCCGAGTTAGCTGAACAAGGGAATTTGGGACCGATACTCTGGAAGTCGGGCCCGAGGTTCCTGGGAATGTCGAACTTCAAATTATGGAGATTAGATCTTGGGCTTTGGGTTCCTTCTCTACTAGATTGAGCCTTTTCCGCCCCAATTCAAGCAACAAGTGATGATCTAGGTTGGATTGAGAAGTTTTCACTTCATCTAAACCACTCTACACATCGAACATGGGTTGATTGGCTTTCCCTTTTCCCCTTCGATGCAAGGTCTCGTGATGGATGCTCTTCACTTTCGTTACTTCGCCAATCACAAGCCTTGATCCCCAACTTTCGCAAGGAATTATAGCTCTATGTAGAGTGGGTTCCTAGATCAAGCACTCAAGGCTTATGGAATTGGGGTTTCTAGCTCGATATAGCTAGAGTTTTCCCCCATTACCCAAGATCAAGGAGATCTACTCCATATGGCAAGCAACAAAAGCAACAAAATCACAAAGCATCACAATCATCATCATAGATTTCCAATCAAAGGCAAATTTCATTCAACAAACTCAAGTTCAATCCACAATCTCAACGCCAAATTTGCCAAATCCAAAGAACAAACCAAAACCAAGCTAGACTAGACAATCAAACCTAGAAAATCCTTCTTCCTCCTTGGTCGATCTCCTCTTCTCTCTTCTCTTCTCCTTCTTCTCTCCTTTCTCTCCTTGCTCTCCAAGTATTGTCTTGAGAGGTTTGTGTGTGGATGTGTCTAAGGGCCCCCAAATTAGAAGAACAAAAGGGGTTTTATAGGTGAGGGGCAAATGTGGAAGAGTACTCATCAATGCCTTGGCGCCCAAGCCTTAAAACCGACTCGGACCGACACGGAACCACCTCGGGCCCGATGATTCGGCCTATTTTGTATGCCTTATCTTGGTAGTTTTTAGGATGTTTTTGAGTGTTTTAGGCTAGCTTTTAGGCATATTTGTTAGATCCAGGCCGAAGACACAGAAGTTGGTAAAGTGAAGATTTTATGAAGTTGGAGTCGTCTACAGAAGAAGCGCGGGTGCGGAGTCCATGGCGCGACCGCGGAATAGCTACAGAGACTAGGAGAAGACTTGAAGTGAAGGCCGCGACCGTGGGTGACCAAGCAGCGGGCGTGGTAGAAGCAGCGAAGTTGAAGTTCGAGAATCGCCTGACCCGCGACCGCGGGTTGGTGACCCGCCATCGCGGGTGGCGCCCAGCGGATTTTTCCGCCGGTTTATCTTGTTTCCTTTTTATCTTTATATCTTTTTAGTATTTTCCGATAGTTGTTTTCCGAGACTATTTATAGGGTTTTTAGGTTGTATTTTCAGATAACTCATAACTCATATTCATAGTTAGGTTTTCAATTCTTCTTTAGTTATGGAGAGCTAGTCTCCTTGGGTTTGTTCAAGGGAGAAGCTCTGATGTATGAACTCGTGAGGTTTTGGTAATTGATTTCTATCCTTTGGTTATTATTGATTCTCTTGTGCTTCATCTTATGAATGTTTATTGTTTCTCTAGGAGTCATGAACCTATTGAATTGATTGCTGTTCTACTGTTTGATTAGGTTTGGACCGTGGACAAAACTAATCTGTGAAAACAACTTAACCTAGCCCTGTTGTCTATGCAACTAGGAATAAGAAGAGAATTGATTGTTTTATCTTACAATTGACTCGTAGCTTGATTGTTTGATATTATATCCTGCATATCCTTGTTCTCTATGACAATTCTAGGTTAAGCGTCCTTGCCTAGGGTTATAGAATTGCTTGTACCGTGGACTTGCGATTGTTAATGATCAGGATAGGAATTAACCATAGGTGTGAATGAAATCAATGGATAAATCTATGATCGAGGGATTATATCATGAGTGGATCTTTTGAATGAACTTGTCTCCTTATCAATTGTTTTCCCGTATTTGTATGTTTGTTTATTTGTTTGTGCTTTGTTTCTTAGATTAGTTTAGCATAGATTTCTCTCTTATTCCCCCCCATATCTTTAGTTGGTAATTATATTAACGCTAGAAGCCTTAAGTTCTCTTGGGTTCGACCCCTTACTTACTTGCTATACTTAGTTTGTAGTTTGGGTTATTTATCTTTGACTTTGGATACAACGATTTTTCCCTAGTCACCCGACGTACTGGGCAAGTCGGTCCGACGTTGAAATCTCATTCTCGGGCCCGACTTGCATCTACCTCGTTCCACACCTTGTGCCACCTCTTCTTCTTCTTCTTTGCTTTTCCTCTTGTTTTCTTCATGGCTTGATCCTTCCCTTCCTCCTTTAGCTCATGCCTTGCTCCATGCCTCGGTCCACCTTCAAGAAGATCCTTGATCCTTCGCCAAAATCCTACAAAATATAAACAAAACTCGCATAGTTCCCGAATCTCATAGAAATACGGTTACTAAGCTAGAAAGGAACAAAATACACAAGAAAAGAGGGAGAAAGAAACAAAACTACTAAGGAAATTATATACTAAAACACCACCAATTATGAAGACATCAAAATACCCCATACTTAGACTTGCTTGTCCTCAAGCAATAACAATGTAAGCAAGACCGAAACATAATCTTCAAGTGAAGCCTCGTATGAAAAACGCATCTAAATACAAGTGATAGATATTCAAGCAAGATTACATCATCACACATGATTAAGTGCTCAAAGGAATAGAGTCAATGCAACTAAGTCTCACTTTAGGGATATATGAATGTGTATCACTCATCATGTGTATGGGTATAGCAATGAACACTCAAGCTCAAACATCTTGCAAGTAAGGACTTTACTATTGAAGCTAATATCACCAAATCCTCCACCTAAAGATGCCTATTACAAAGTACACAAAGAATTCGAACTTGGCTCAATGGAGGTCCTCAAAGGGGTTTCATTCGGCCGGGTTGTCATGGGGCTTTTCGTATTTCTCAAGGTGGGAATTATTTGGTCTTGTGGTGCTTACAATGAGGATTGAACAACCTAAACTATCACCAACTTCACCAAAATTCCACAATCAACTTCACACTCATCCCAAAAGGCTTAAAATTTTTCTCTCAACCCAAAATTTCACTTTACATTCCACTTCATCTTTGCACTTAGGCTTTTTGTTGGATTTTCCCAAAACTTTCCACACTGGACCGACTTACACATAACTCGGGCCCGATATGGTTCTTAACTCGGTCGGACCCTTTCTTTCACTTAAGCTTTTCACACCTTTCATTCCACCTTTCAATTCCAACATTTTTTCTTTTTACTTCATTTTCATTCCACTTTCAAACTTTTTTCGCACTTTTTAACACAACAAAGATGCACTACCCGCAAAATTTATAACACCACTCTTTGCTCTTAAACCCAAGAGAATCTCAACTCATCAAATACACTCCAAACCTCTCTTCTAAAGTTCAATCCCATAAGGGTCAAGTCATATAAGGCTAGGAATAATATTTTTGAGGAGTTTCAAACAAAGGCCTAGGCTAGAACGGGGCTACAAACAAAGGATTCAGTTCATGGTAGGATATGGAACATTCATGTAACTAAAAGAGTAAAGTTCAAATCAATCTGACAATGCTAGTACTAATCTCATGACGGTCTTGGAAAATAGTTAAACACCTCAATAACAAGTTAACATGCATGAGCTAATCACACAAGAAACATGAGGGATATGCAATTATAAACAAGCATCCCTAAAATGGCCAAAAATCAATCTCACAAGGGTCACACACACTTAGTTGCATAAAGACTCATCCTAGAACTCACATGCTCAATAAAACGAGCAAGACATCGTGATCACATCAAAAGCAACATCAATTTAAGAGGCTAAACCATCCAAAAATATGCAAAGGAATTTACATGCTCGCATCATCATTAGCTTTCATCTTTGGACATCTAAGATTGGGATTTCTAGTCCAAAAACTACAAAACACCAAATCTTTTTGTTGTTTTCACAAGAATTTTTCAAATTCTTATGGATTTTCTTAAAAAAATTTCTTATACCAAAAACTCATTCATACAAATCCATACTCAATCATCAATGTTACTCATCAAACCTCAATCCAAGAACAAGAAACTACCATCCCAAACACAAGCTAAAAACCAAATGCCCAAATAAAGCAAAACACAAACACAAACTAGCAAAATCATGAGAACTTCCCCCACCCATACTTAAAATTTTGATGTCCCCATCAAATAAGGAAACCAAAACTAAAGGCAAGATAAAGGAATACGAAAAGCTCACAATTTCTTTATTCTTCGTGGCATGTCTAGAATCAATCATTGAAGGGGTTGTCGCGTCTATATCCTCGTTGGAGCCTCATGAGCCGCTCCCTCTCATACACTTGCTCTTGGTAGAAGTCTTGTGGTGGTGGTGGAAGTTGGGCGCTAGGTCGAGCCCATTGGTCCTCACGGGAAGGAAAGTTCCCGCTCATCCATGTGTTGAAGTTGTCTTGCACTCGCCACCTTTGGTCCTCCACTTCTCTAAGCTCTTCCACCTCACGCCTAGTGTAGCCAAGGGTCGGTTCATCTCCTCTTGATTTGCTTGAAAGACGCCTTGTTGATGAAGCATTTGTTGTTGATGAAGATACAATTGTTGTTGTTGAAGGTTCACTTGGTGGACCTCATGAAGGACGTTCTCTTGTTGGAGTTGAAGGTGGGCCATTTGGTTGGCCAAGAAAGACATATCCACCTCTTGTTGCCTCTCGGGAAACAGCATTTCCGGACTATACCATTGAGCATACCCTTCAAATCCTCCGCCTTGAGCGTGCTCTTGACTCGCCTCACTCCCCTCTCCATGCTCGAAGTGCCTAGGGACCTCATCGCCAAAGAACGAGCCGGACCGACTTTGGCGGAAGTCGGGCCCGACTTGTTGTGCATCTTGGTCCTCGGTTGTTGGAGGTTGTGCATGGCTCGGAGGTTGGCCATCAAGTTATTGAAGCCTTCATCCTCTTCGGTTGGCTCTTGATCGATATCCATGGCCTCTCCACGAGATGCCAACACATACTCATTTTGGTCGGAAGCCGATGAAGATGAAGGGGAGTTAAACCGGATGTGTTGTGGATGTTGCCTCCCCTCACGAGCACCAACGGAATCACCGAAAGAGTGGGGCTTAGAGGCCCAAACATTGTACCAATTGTTGTACCTTGAGAGATCAAAGAGGGCGGGCGTCAACCGGATGGATACGCCGCCAAAGCATGAGTGAGGGGCCAAAAAGGTCAGGTAAGGCTTCTCTTTGATGATGTTGGCTTTCTTGAAGTATTTCAAGTTCATGTACTCAACACCATTGGGGACCGGAGAATACTTGCTAAGATCAACTTCCAAGCGCATGGCTAGCCTCGCAATCATCCCACCGAAGTAGATCCATGAAGAGCTTTGAAAGTCTCGGACCATCTTGACCCACTCCCATGTAAGATTCATGGGTTTCTCGGTGTTGAAGAGCATCTCATGGAGCAACATAATCTCTTCTTTCATCGGTTTGCTCAACTCGTGACGTGCAAAGATTGCACATCCCAAGACTCGCACCATGACTCTGAAGAGAGGGCTTGCTATCTCGGTGATGGTGGGGCCTTTTCTCATCTCTCCTTTCCCGGCCACATGCCTCCACACTTGATTCACCTTCTCTTTGTCTACATTAGCCGCCTCTTTTGGACATGGGAACCTAGGTAGCCAAGTCCTCAAGTGAGACTTCGTAGTCCTCATTCCCCAATTGAAAGGTGATCTCGCCTTCTTCATCCTCCACATCATCATAGGTGCACTCGAAAGTAGCCATGAACTCCGATGTGAGGGCGGGATAGTGGGGATTGTTCCATCTCAACATCCCATTGAGGCCGATGTGGTTGTAGCACTTTGGAAGAACTTGATCCATGCTCATTTTCCTCACGGTTTCCCAATCAAGCCATCTAGTGTGATGCTCGAGTTCCCTAAACCTTGCATACTTCTCGGCTATCTCCTCACTCTAAAAGTGAACATCCTCCAACCTCGGCTCCGTCCTTGACTTCTTGGACTTCTTCTTTGGCCTTTCGGAGTGAGATGATGAGGCACGAGTCTCCATTGTACCTACACACACTCAATCAAACAAAAGGACACAAGATAAGTTCCATTCAACACAACAAAGACAATCATCAACACATTAACACAAGAGGTACCCCATACTTAATTCCAACACACACTTCTCACACAATCCAACATGGATATCTCAAGCAATGGCTAAGCAAATGGTCATACTACATCATGATTAAGCTATAGCCAACAATAAAAGACATGCATCCACATGATATCACAAGAAGAGAGCAAAAATAGCCCGATCGACTTCCAACCTATGTCGGGCCTGACACAACCTCAACCTCGGTCCGACTTGGTGGAACTTAACTCGACTCGTTCATGCTTCGAATCACACTAAAAACGCCCCAAATCACTCTATCATGCCCCTAAGGTTCAATTTCAACCATCAAACATCCCTAATCGAAGTTCTAAATGGATTCAAGCATGCATATCCAACTTCAAAGCCCAATTTCACAATTCATGCAAAATCCACCATTGATGCTCAAGCTCAAGCTCTCAATCAAACATGGCATCACTCAATCATGCACTCAAAGCACAAAATCTCTATAGAAATAGGTAAAGATCAAGTAACACAGACCGAATTTGGAGAGAATTGAACTTTTAAGCAAACAACTAGTAAGTGCTCAAATTTTCTCAACCAAAGTTGAGATTGGGGATGAACAACGAGTAAGAACTCGAAACCTCTTCTTGAAATCGGGTGAGGGGAAGGTTTTTGTGGTTGGAACGAGATGAAGGAGAGGGAAATCGGTGTGGATCGACTTTGAAGAGGAGGGGGCCGAATTGTGAGAGTGAGGGGGATGAATAGTACTTGAGAATGGTAGGTGGTATGAAGAATGTAGGTAGGTGGGGGATTTTATGATAGAGAAAGAGACAAATCTAGGTCAAAGGGTAAATTGGGGATACCCACTAAAACCGGTCGGGCTGGACCGACGTAGTGGACCGACGTTCTCCATGTCGGGCCCGACTTACCTGGGCTTTGACTTAGGATTGTTCGGGCCACCCAATTCACTCCATCTTCTTGCAACTCCTTTCTCCACATTTCCATCCATTGTCCACCTCAAATCCTACTAATGTCTCTTTATTTGGTGGTGTTTTAAGTATGTTTTCCTTAGTAGTTTTAGTCCTTTGCCCTTCTTTTCTTGAGTGTTTTGTTCCCTTTTAGCTTAGTTCCCGCATTTCTATGAGATTCGGAGATTATGCGCGTTTTGTGTGTTTTGTAGGCATTTCGGAGCAAGAATCATGGAGATTGGAGCATCATGGCATTATGGAGGAATTCAAGGATGAAAAAGGAGTCAAAATGGAGCTAAATATGCATGGAAAGAAGCCTCAAGTGAAGACCAGGTGAAGGGCGAAAGAATCGAGCCAAAACGATCCAAAACGAGAGAGAACGGAGCGAAGAAAGCTGATTTTTGCCTTAGGCCCGAGGTACCTAGGAAGTCGGGCCCGAGGTCCATGATCTACACTATGTCGGGCACGAGGTGTGCCAAGTAGGGCCCGAGGAACCTGGAAAATATGCCTTTGGACCGAGGTAGAAGCAAGTCGGGCCCGAGGTCTCTCCGTGTCGATCCAAGTTGCCGGGCTCCGGATTCCTTTCTTTCTTGGGATTTTCTTATTAATTCCCAAAATTATATTTGCTTCCTTGGAGATCAAAGAGTCTAGAAGCCTTGGGGATCAAGGAGTCAAGAAGCCTTGGGGATCAAGGAGTTTCCTTGGAGATCAAGGAGTTGAGAAGGGTAATCTAGTCTCTGTAATAGGAGGGAAAAACTCTATTTAAACCCTTGTAATCTCTCATTTCAAAGAACTTTGGACAAGCTTTGTAGAGGGAATTGAGAGTGAGGTTTGAGAGAGTAGAAGGAGGAAGAAGGGGGTGGACTCTTCTCTAAGGGAGGGAAGAAACCCAAGATCTAGAGGAAGATTTGGGTGAATTCCTTTCCTTGGAGAGGAAAGAAACCCTTGGCTTGGAGCGGGAGTAGAGATTGTAAGAATTCTTCTTCCTTAGTTTAATTCAAGTTTGTTTTGGCTTTTATTTTGTGTTTGTGTCGTTGATTGTGGATTTGACTTGCAAGAATCATGATTTATCTTAGGTCTTCGATGATTGCTAGTTTGAATTCCATGATTAGTGAGTAGTTAGCTTGATCTTGGGCTATGGGGGAAACCTCTAGCTAGGTTGGGCTAGAAACCCCAATTCCATAAGCCTTGAGTGCTTGATCTAGGAACCCACTCTACATAGTGCTACAATTCCTTGTGAAAGCAAGGAATCAAGGCTTGTGATTGGCAAAGGTGAGCGAAAGTGAACATTTGTCCATCACAAGACCTTGCATCGAAGGGGAAGTCAATATCCTCAATGGTCGATGTGTAGAAGTGGTGGGAACGAGGCGAAAGCTCTCAATCCTACGAGGATCATCACTTATTGCTTGAATTGGGGTGGAAAAGCCTAAATCTACTAAAGAAGGAACCCAAAGCCCAAGATCTACTTTCAAACCCTTAGGATCCCCTAGCCTAGCTCGTTCTTCTCCTTTATGTTGATTGTTGCGTCGAGCCCGAGTCCCCTAGCCTCGAGCCCGACTTTGTTTGTGCCAAAGTACCTCCGACCCGAGATTGGCAACCTCGAGCCCGAGTAGCTTCGTATGTTTTATTCCCTTTTTATTTGTATTAGATAATCAACCGTTCAACGCATAATCTATAATTCCCTGTGATCGAACTCGACCACCGTACTACAACGGGGTCGTGATACAAATTTATTTGTTGATTGACCCGAGGCCCTATCCTTAGGTTGGTAGAGTATTTTGGGCCCGTCACCTACACAACCTTGAAGAACACACAACACCAAAGATCCACAAGATACTAGATAGGGATTGGTTAGAGAAAATATAAGCTAAAGCTAAGAAAAATTCAAACTAAAATTACGAAAATAAAGATACTAGCACGGGTTGCCTCCCGAGAACCGCTCTTTTATAGTCATTAACTTGACTTTCTCACCTTCAACTTCATGGTTGGTGAAAGATGTTGTATTGCTCGCCAATGTTGTGCTCGTTCCCATTACCGTCATACCCATAGAACCACCAATAATGATTTATATAAGCATGGTGCTCGCGCTCATCGGAGCGTCTTGGCGTCTTGGGCCTCTCCATCCTCTCACATCAAACTCCTCCAGGATTTCACCTCCTTGCTTGCTTCATCTTGCTCAAATTTCCCTACACCAATGTCATTCAAAGAATTCCTAGAAGAATCTACCAAATCATCTTTCAAATCACTAAGGCAAATGTAGCTATCTCCTAAGTCATCCTTCGAATCACTAAGACAAATGTAGCTATCACAAGTTTCAAAAGAAGAATGATCATCACCCACATCAAAATGATATTGGGAAGGATACTCTTCATCTTTACTTGGGCTATGATCAATTCTTGGTTCTTCATGCTCCACAACTTGCTCAATCAACTCCTTTTACCTTGGGAGTCCCTTGCTTGCACTTGCTCATTTTACCTCACATCACTTCTCAAAGCAACAACTTCACTATCAACTTCAACTTCCTCTTTACTTCTCTTGGCATTCTCCTCAAGCTTGAGAATCTTCAATGCATCGGGTTCATTTAAGGCTTTGTTGAAGTGGAAGTCTACTTTCTCTTCACCAATTTCAAAGGAGACCTTGCCATTCTTGACGTCGAACCTTGCTCCCGCCGTGGCAAAAAATGGACGTCCTAGGATAATTGGGACCAAAGGATCCTCATGCATGTCCAATATGACAAAGTCGTCGGGTACAAAATACTTCCCGACTCTCACGGGCACATCATCCAAAATACCTTGAGCTTTGATGATTGAACCAACGGTCATGGTTAAAGACATGTTGGCCAGCTCAATTTCTCCTAAGTTGGCTCTTCTTCATATGCTTGTGGGCATCACCGAGACACTAGTCCCCAAATCGCACAAAGCTCGAAAGTTTTGCGAACCCACGCCAATTGTAATAGCAAATCGGTCGGGGTCTCCCAACTTTTACGGCAATTCTAGAGTCTTGACTTCGTCTTGCATCTCAACAATTGACCGCTTCTTGCTTAGAATCTCTGTCAAGAACTTTACATACGATGGCATCTCACTCAACACGTCGGTGAATGGAATGGTGATGTTCAAGCCTTGCAAGAGCTTAAGAAACCGCTTGAACTTGCCTTCTACTACATCACTTGGCTTTCTTGAAGGATAGGGAAGAGGTATTGCACTTGGAATCTTACTTGAATCAACTTCCTTGGACTTGCCCATCTCACTTGCAACTTTTTCAGGCTGGACCGACATAGGCACCACATCGGGCCTGACATTTTGCGTCTCGGGCCTGGGGTAGAGTGGAGGCAGAGTAGTCGGTCCGATGTCTGGGCAACTCGGGCCCGACTTGTTGGGTAAGTCGGTCTGGCTTTCTTCATTCTTCTTGTGCATGTGTGGCTCGGGTAAGTTGCGGCCACTTCTCAGTCCTATTGCCCGGACTTCACCTTGATTGTGTTGAACTCGGGGATTCTCCTCGGGGCGGCCCGGGAGTTTCCCGTGATCTCTTGGAATTTGAGTTGCTAGTTGAACAAGTTGGTTGTCAACTTGTCTCCTCCATGCTCCGAACTCATTGAATTGTGTCCTCATTTCCTTGAATCCTTCTCTCATTTCTCGCACCCATGGTGGTTGCTCATTGAAGCCGGGTGGCCTATATGGAGGTGGTTGTGGCGCCCTTGGCTCATTTTGGTGGAAGTTGTTGTTGTAGCCTTGAGCTTGCCCATTGTTCCACCTACCATTACCACCGTTGTTGTAGTTGCCTCTACCACCAAAGTTACCACGAACATAGTTTGCTTCTTCTCTTTGCTCGGCCAAGCGCACTTGGCTTTCATTTGGGCAAACTTGAGTTGCGTGTGCATAGGATCCACACTCTTCACATGCTCGGGCATTTTGCTTGTAATAGTGGACTTGCCTCTTGAGCTTACTCACTTCTCCTTCAAGAAATTGGAGCTTAACATCCTTGTCGAGGTCTTCACTTTTTGGGTCATACAACTTCCTTGCACCTTCGCCTTGAGACTTCACCTCTTTGTTGGCTTGACTAACTCCATATATGGCTTTATAGTCGGCGAGCTTGTCAAGGAGCTCCCACGCTTGATCCGGTGTCAAATCAATGAATCCACAATCCGTGTGGAGGTTGAGCTTGTCCTTTGTCGCCGGATTTATGCCTTGGAAGAAAATGTCTTGAAGCACATGAGGTTGTTGGCCATAATGTCTTGAAGCACATAAGAAAATGTCTTCGTTTACCGTTGCTCCTCCCCTCTCCGGTGTGACTTCCGGCGACCGCCCGTCGCCCTCGTCAGCCCCACCACCCCCCCGCCCGGTCCGGATCCGCCCTCCAGATCCGGCATCCAGATCCGGCCCCTAGTTCCGGCAGTTCCCCCACCCGTAGGCGGCCCCGTCGTCCCCCGTCGTCGGCCCCGTGGTCCCCCTGATCCCCGTCGGTTCTCTACGGGTTGCGTCTTCCAGGCTAGCCCCGCCGAACCCTTCAAACCTTTATTGCCCTACTAGTCGGCCCTCGTCGAGTCCAGCCGCCCAACGCCGCTCGGGGACCTAGCGCTTCGTTCGTCGGCGTCCTTCCTCCCCGGCTCTCTGCCCGACAGAGGTGGTGTTCTTTCCGGCACCTCCAATGGCCGTATGGTCCCGCCACTGGCGTACGGCCGGCCGACCGAAGATTCCGGCGTTTATCCCTTCGGTTTATTCCCGCACTCCCTTTTCTTCCCCGTATACTTTGTTTCTCTGTTTGTGGTTTGGGTTAATTTTTTGTTTAGGGTGTTAGTTGCATGATATCTTTGTTTTTGCTCTACATTGCCCTTTTGCCTTTGCTGATTGGTGTTTGGTGGTGATTGGAGTAAATTGGTGTGATTGGTGGTGGTTTGCTGATTTTCCCTTTCTTTAGTTTGTTTGCGGATGTTTGCTTTGGCTAGTGCTTGCCTTTGTAGCTTGTTCTTCTAGTGTTCTAGTAATTGTTGCCGGTTGATGCTTTTTTGCTGGCTTTGATTTGGTGTTCGCTCCCTTTCTTGGCTGTTGGTGGCCTATTTGGTGGTCCATTTGCCCCCTTTTGAATTTTGTTCTCTTGGCTGCTTCTTGGTTAATTCTTTTGGCACATTTCTCCTGAGCTTTGTGTGGTTTGTTGTTTGCTGTTTGTTTCTTCTTGGTTCTTTTGGTTTTTGCTGTGGGTTTCTGCCTTGCTTTGTCTTCGTTGGGCATGTGTTGTTGTGGGGGTTGCTACCTATAGTGCATGATTTGGGTGTAAAATTTTTATTGGTGCTAAGCCTCCTGCTTTTTGAGCAAGTGTTTAGGTGTGCTTTTGTCTATTTCTCTTTGTGGTTATTTGTTGCTTTCTCTTCTGGTTGAGGTGCCGTGTGTGAGGTGAGGCCTCGGCACTTCGTTTTTCCCCTCTAGTATTTTTGCTTTGCAAGTGATCTACGGCTTCGCAATCGACCTAGGTCTGTGGGGTTCGGTTGTAGTATGGCGCAGGCTTAGAGGAGGGGTGCATCCGTCAAGGTGTGTAGTGACTTGAGAATAAGATTGTGGAATGTGGGAACTCTTATAGGGAAGTCTACTGAGCTGGTTCAGATTCTTGAGGGGCGTAGAGTAGCGATTGCTTGTCTGCAAGAGACAAAGTGGAAGGGGAGGAAAGCCCGAGATATCGACGGGTGGAAGCTATGGTACGCAGGTGGTGTTTGTAGTGAGAATGGGGTTGGTATTCTGGTTAACAGAAATCTGCGTGATCAAGTGGTTCAGGTCGATCGCACAAGTGATCGTTTAATGCGGATAAAAGTTGTCTTGGGGGAGAAGTTTTTGAATGTTATCAGCGTGTATGCCCCTCATGGTTTGATGAGGAGCATTCCGAGTTCAGAGCAGTTAGTTGTTGGTGGCGATTTCAACGGTCACATTGGTAAGGACAGGGATGGTTTTGATTATGTGCACGAAGGCTTTGGTTTCGGAGTCAGAAATGAGCGTGGTCGAGCATTGTTGGATTTCGCGGATGCTTTCGATTGTATATTGGTAAACTCTTGGTTTGGGAAGAAGGAGGAGGAGTTGATCACTTTCCAGAGTGCAACGAGTAAAACTCAAATTGACTTCTTTGTAACCAGAAGGGTGGATAGAGGAGGGTGTAAAGATTGCAAGGTGATATTGTATGAAGGTCTTTCAACGCAACATAAGCTCTTGGTTTTGGACCTTAGGTGTTTGGGCAGACAGAGGAAGGTTTTCAGTAGGCCGCATCCGAGAATCAGATGGTGGCGTTTGTCAGTGTCAACTGAGCAGAGTTTGAGAGAGAGGATCTTCGAAGAAGCTGAGGCAAAAGGGGCTTGGCAAGAGAAGACGGATGTAAATGAGATGTGGGGTTCGATGGCAGAGTGTATTCGTCGAGCCGCGTGTGGTGTGTTGGGCATGTCGAGAGGCCAACCGGGGATCAGGAGGTCAGTTGCTTGGTGGAATGAAGAAGTTCAAGAAAAGATAAGGCAGAAGCAGCTAGCGTTCAGAGCGTGGGTGAGGAGCAGTGACCCAGAAAGAGTGATGAGGTCAGTAGAGTACACAGCAGCAAAGAAAGAAGCGAAGAAAGCAGTGGCGAGTGCAAGGGAGAAAGCCTTCGAGAACCTATACAAGGCGCTTGACGAAAAGGGTGGAGAACGTGTTTTGTATAGGCTCGCGAGGGACAGAGATAGGAGAAGCTCTGATTTGGACAAGATAAGGTGTATCAGGGATGAGCACGGGAATGTGCTAGTGGGCGATTCAGAAATCAGACAGAGATGGGAGAGATACTTCTGCGGCCTTCTTAACGAGGGTTGCGAGGCGGGGGAGAATCGTACAGATGTCGGAGGTCGGGCTAGTGGCGTTTTTTCCAGTTGTTTTTCTAGGACAGAAGTGAGTGAGGTGATTCGCAGAATGGGAAGCAAAAGGGCTGTGGGACCAGATGAGATTCCGGTAGAGATTTGGAGATGTTTAGGCGTAAGAGGCGTTGAGTGGTTGGCGACACTTTTCAACGTTATAGCCAAGACAGCTAAGATGCCGGAAGAGTGGAGATTGAGTAAGTTAATCCCATTGTACAAGAACAAAGGGGATATTCAACAATGCAATAATTATAGGGGTATAAAACTCCTCAGTCATAAGATGAAAGTGTGGGAAAAAGCAATTGAGTTGAGATTAAGGAGGTTAGTTCAAGTGTCAGAAAACAAATACGGTTTTATGCCAGGGAGGTCGTCCGTAGAAGTTATTCATCTCCTGAGAAGGTTGACAGAAGCGCACAAAGAGAGAAAGCGGAATCTGCACATGGTGTTCATAGACATAGAGAAGGCCTACGACAGGGTTCCCAGGTTGCTGATTTGGGAGTGCTTGGAAGCCAAAGAGGTTCCAGAGGAGTTTATCAGAATCATTCGAGACATGTATGAGGGGTCGAGGACGTGTCTCTGCTCGCAAGGAGGAGACACAGAGTACTTTAAGGTGGGTATGGGCCTACATCAAGGTTCAGCCCTAACTCCCTTTCTGTTCACACTAGTGTTAGACGTGTTGACAAAGGACATTCAGGGAGAGGTCCCGAGGTGTATGCTTTTCGCAGATGATATCGTCTTGGTCGAGAACTCTAGAGCTGAAGTAAACGACAAACTGGAAGTGTGGTGAGAGAGGTTGAAATCTAATGGGTTTAGACTGAGTAGGTCCAAGACGGAATATATGGAGCTCCGGTTCGGGCGAGATAATAAATCTCCGGGTGAGGTGCGACTGGGAGGCGAGGTCGTTGCGAGAAAGGAGAACTTCAGGTATTTAGGATCTCTTTTGCAGAGTGATGGGACGATGGATGAGGATGTTAGGTACTGGATTCAAAGAGGTTGGCAGAAGTGGAGGGCAGCTTCAAGGGTTTTGTGTGACAAGAAGGTCCCGTTCAAGCTAAAGGGCAAGTTTTATAGATCTTTTATAAGGCATGCGATCCTTTATGGCGCAGAATGTTGGCCTACGACCAAAGCTCAAGAATAGAAGCTCGCAGTTGCAAAGATGAGGATGCTCAGATGGATGTGTTCCACACGAGGATGGATAGGATCAAGAATGACGAGATCAGAGGCAAGTTGGGGGTAGCAAGTATCGGAGACAAGCTTCGGGAGTCCAGACTTCGATGGTTCGGTCATGTTCAGAGGCGTAGCCCTGACGCCGCAGTTAGGAGGTGTGAGCGCTTCGACTTTGGGGTTTGTAGGAGAGACAGGGGTCGGCCGAAGAAGCGATGGATGGACGACATTAAGCAAGATATCAGCCTGTTAGGGATTTCAGTGGACATGGCTCAGTGCAGAAAGAGCTGGAAGGAGAAGATTAGAGTGGTAGACAGCGAGGGGCAGCCAGCTGAAGGAGTTTGTCTTCATTTGTGTATTTTGGTTTTATTTATTTATTTATTTTTTTCTCTTGTATTTCTATAAAGATAGTTGTTCCGCGACTCTTGGGTTTTTCTCGGGCGCATTCCATTTAGGTCTGGAATGCCCCCATCTTGACCCCCAAGACCCTGCACATGCGGGATTCACTGGGGAGTGTTGTTGTTGTTGCACCACGTCATTTAAAGGCGTCGCCATTTAAAGGCGTTAGAATATAATAATACTAAATTTCGGTCGGGAAAATTCCGAGCCGTCGGAGGACGCCGTTGACCGGCATGGCGGGGCGCCGTTGACCGGGGTGGCGGGAGCATCCCTTCCATCAATGGTATTTTGGTCTTTCTATGTATATAAATTTAATAGAATATTAAATATCACAAAGCCCCATTAGCACAATTGGTAAATACTCTTTCATGCACATGCAAGAGATTTAGAGTTCAAATCTCGATACTAGCATATTTTTTGGAAATGCAGTTGAGAGGA
This sequence comes from Polygonum maritimum, assembly GCA_963924305.1. Classification (NCBI taxonomy): domain Eukaryota; kingdom Viridiplantae; phylum Streptophyta; class Magnoliopsida; order Caryophyllales; family Polygonaceae; genus Polygonum; species Polygonum maritimum. Next base: position 17,763,495 of record OZ002736.1, on the reverse strand, counting down.
TTTGAACCTAGGACACATTTAAAAGCCAAAGTGAGTAGTTGTCAACCGGGCTAATTAAACTTATTGAACTGTTAGGGTTATATTAAAATTAATAGTACGTGGGACGCCTTCCGCCGGTGCCCGGTGACGCCAAAAAAAATTTGAACTTTTTTTCCCACAATTTAATTAATATAATAATCAGACGCCTTTAAACGGCAACGCCTTTGAATGGCGTGGTGCAAAAAGTCGAAAAATAGTGTGCAAAAAGCCAGGGCGTTTAAAGAGTGCTTAAGGGTATTTGAGTATTTTTTGGGCAAAAAAAAAAAAAGAAAAATGCTAAGAAATTCATAGTTTTGTGCTTATATAAGTACTACTTGAGAACTCTTTCCATTAACTTTCAACCAATAATTTTTTGACACATGTCATTTGATGAATCTATTTTATTTGTATGTTTAAATGTAAATTATAAATTTTTTATCATAATTTTTTTATGTTTTTAAAATAATAATATATAATAACTTTCGAAAATAAAATTATCTATTCAATAAGACCAATAGTATACGTACTTTGTATATGTCTTAAAAATATTGAATTTTGGATAGTATTTACATATGATTAATTGAACATTATAATATAAATTTATAAGTTATTATTGTATAACTTTATTTAGTAACAAAAATATGATTTTATTCAAATAAATAATAGGATAATTAAATTAAATCACAATATATTAAGAAACTAACATTACACACATTAAACCTCATACATTACATAAAATGTGATGTATTTAGTGTTTTGTAATATAGTTACTATTAAGTTTAATATGATTGTTGGTTTGAATATATTTTTCAATCGTGTTTTACAAACATAAAAATAATCCTTAAATTTGTTGTTAATACTTTTTTTTTTCTAATCACATGAACTAATATTGTTGAATAAGTACATTATTATTTACTAATTACTATAATTTGTTTATGTATAATTTGAGCATAATAATTTATTTAAGTTATTAAATAATTATTTTTGCATTAAAATAACATATATAATGATGATATTAAAGCCATATTTATAATTTAGGTATGAAAAATTAAAGGTAGAAAAGAAATAAATGGGTGTTATAAGCACCCATAGATTGCTTCATTGGATTGTAAAAAATAAAGAGATAAAGAGATAGGGAGGACTCTTTTGAAACATTTGACTGCTAACTAGTCCGTCCTTAAAAAAAAGGAAGGAACTAATCGATATAAAACCCCTAATTTTTCTAGATTTTCTCTTTTCTTCCTTTCCCTTTCTCTCTCTTTCTCACCGCGCGCTCTCTCTCTCTCTCGTGTCTCGTCTCCTCCAATTCCTCATCCCCTACGGCGAACAGATCTGGCTCGTGACTCTCTCCAATTCCTCATCCAAGAAGTTGGCGAACAGATCTGAGCTTTTGGTTTCCGTTTGGCGAAATCCGCCCCAAATCCGACGGAAAATCCGACGGAGAAAACGATGCCGTCGGAGGCCGCGATCTCCGGGAGAAGCTGCCGTTCATGATCTAGGCCGAAAATGGCTTCTGCTTGCATCAACAACATCGGACTCTCACCGGAACCCTTCCTCGACTGCCCTCCATCGGCCTACGGATGGAAGGGTGATGGAAGAAGGCGATTTCTAGGGTTTCGAAGCGAACGAATCCACAGAGCTCAACCACCACTTCGTTGCCATGAGAGCCAAGGTGAAGCGCTAATTCCTCTTTTCCTCGCCTTCAACTCTTCGAATTCTCTATCGTTCGTATTCGGATTTCTCCGTTTCTCATTTCGTCGATTGGTAAAAATTCGCAGTGGAAGAAGAAGCGAATGAGGAGGTTGAAGAGGAAGCGCCAAAAGATGAGACAGAGATCCAAGTAGAGATCCAGCAGCTTCGTCATTCAGTTTTGTACTTGCCTTTCTATCATCGCGTTCGTGTTTTCGATTTAGTATCTGGTGTTTGAGCTCGAAATGAACGGAGCTCGTATCTAGTGTTTGAGCTCTGGATCGGTTGAGCTTTTCCGTGAAGCTTTTGGTTGTTTCCACTGAGTTGGAGCAAGATCTAAAGAGATCAGAAATTGAATCCTTTTGAGACGGTGCCTTCCTCGACAGATTTTCTAGCTATGACGACTCCGGTAAGTCCTATCGTTCTTGCTTCTTTTTTTCCTCTCTCAAAATGAATCTGTCGTTGCTCATGGTGAAAATTGGAATTGGAGAAGTTTGCTAATCTGTGGATCTTACTGGCTCATAAAATCCAGTTGACTTGAAATGGATAAATTCATAGCAACAGAATAGTTGATTTGCTGTAAAAATGAAATCACCGTTTTTGCTTGTTTTGTGAGTAACGTCAGATCGAGTTCCTTTTGGATTTTTCCTGAAATGAAAACAGTTTTCGATTGAGTAACTGCCAGATTTTTACAAAAGAGCAAAATATCTCTGGAAGTTTGCTTTTTGTTTTGAGAATGACAGGGCCTATGGGCCATGAGTTGACTCTACTTTTAGCCATTTTTTGGATAACACTAGCATGATTCTCTATATCACTGTTACAGGAATTCAGGATTTGGATGACATGTTTTTTTTTTTGTGAATGGTTTTAATTGATGAATGATATGCTCTCTGATTCAAATTTCCTGCTTTAGCCATTGTTTACATGTGTCTGGCTACTTGTTTTGGTGGTCTTATACTGTTATGTATTGGATACTTTGGTTATAATTGTTCATAGATGCCATACCTACACTAATAATTGACACAACTCTTATCAGATGTTCAATTTTCAGTGCTTCAGCCTGATTTCAGTTTCTGTTTCACCTTGAATTTCAGGATCGCAATGATGCCCCTCAATCTAACACTGATGGAAGTATTCTGACTGGAGAAGACCATGTTCCAAAGGTTATGGTCTTCTCTTACCTCTGGGAGCTTGCTGCTCTTTGCGATTGATTCACGAGTTGCCTTTTCCCGTCACTTGCTTACTCTTCTTCTGACAAGTTGCATACGTGATGACAAGTTAGAGTTATGACAAGTTAGGATAATGATAAGTTTTGCACGTGATGATAAGTTTTTTGTACGCGACGACAAGTTAGTTGTACGCGACGACAAGTTTTTATATGCGACGACACATTTTTGTACGCTATGACAAGTTTTTTGTACGGTATGACAAGTTTTTTTATAAGCGATGACAAGTTTCTACGCGATGACAAGTTTTTCGTAAGGGATGACAAGTTTTCTACACAATGACAAGTTTTTCATAAGGGATGACAAGTTTTCTACGCAATGACAAGTTTTTCTACGCAATGACAAGTTTTTCTATACGATGACAAGTTTTTATGCGGTGAATATTGACGGCGAGGAGGCTTGGCGGCGGGAAGGCGTTGGCCCTGGCGACGAGGAGGCGTTGGCCTTGGCGGCGAGGAGGCGTTGGCCTTGGAGTGAATTTGGAGAGTTAGGAAATTGTAGTGGGGACTGTGTACGTGAAAGAGGTGGGTGAGAGGTGGGTTTTGTTATAACCCTAATTTGAGATGTGTGGTTCTTAATTTGATAATATTATAATAAATAATTATCAAAATAAAAGTTAGATGATAGATTGATGATTGTATTATAAATCATATAATTAAACTTGCAAATTTAGTTAAAGATTTAGAAGATTAGCTAAGGGTTTTATAAAAATTCGTTGCAACTAAAAGTACAATATAGATCTAAAATGAAGCAAAATCAAAGTACCATATTATATCGAAATTGTTAATATATAATCTTCTCAATGTTTAATGGATTGGATCATAGTTAAAAGTAAATATAAAAATAAAATTTAAAAAAAACTCACAAAAATGTTAAGCACATACTTTCTTTAAACTATAAATTAATCTCATATTGTTGATTCATTGGACACCAACACCATATAATAAACCATATGCTTAAATGATTGTTATGACTACTAACTATATTAAGCAATATAAATGACTCAACAACCCAAACTTGTATATTGCCCAAAAAGAAACACAATTCAACCAATTAAATCTCAATAGGAAAATAATCAATTTGGAAAGTTCATTTTCAATGGATTGGATATCTGGATCCAAATTCAATATGAACTGAAAAACTCAAAACCCATGACATGGTGCTTGTGTTTTTAACTTGGAAAGATCGAGGGTAGATTGGATAGTAATATGACCTATACCTAAATTTAAAAAAAAAAGGATTAAATAATAAAAATTTGAAGAGTTTGTTTTAAAATTAAGCTGCCTTAATTTGTAGGTAAATTATAAAAGAAGTCATAATGAAGAATTGTATTAAAAAAATCACAATCGAAAATTTTAACTGTAATTTGGCTTGATGTGCATGTAAGTTGTAAAACACAAATCATGATTTAAAATTTTAAATCAATCTTAATCATAATTGAAAATTAAAGATTAACTAACAGAAATGGATACAATGGAAAATTATATTTCTGAATAAAGAAAAAACTGAACAAAAAATTAATAGAACGAATATCAGCAAGAATCATGTCTTCAATGATATGTTTATCAACCTTTTGCAATAATCATGCATTCAACTTCGGCCTTCTAATGAAATTAACAAAATTGAAAATGTAGACATCAACGAACCTCGTACTTGTGGATGTGTGCCTTAGTACTGCTAAATTATTGGATTGATTAGTATTCATCAAATTAAACATCTACAAAATGATAAAATTATTAGTATGAATAACATCTACAGAAGTAAAATTATGTAAAATAGGTTTATTATAATAAGGAGCAATGATTACTTCAGGTTTAAAATGGAAGAAGGTACGTATATATTATACACAAACATAAGATATGACATAAAGATGGTGAACTCATATATATATAGTCTCGTATGGAATAATCTAGATATTTTTTAAAGTTTATTTATTTAATTTTTTAATTGAAACTGGAGTAGATTAATGAATTCCAAAATTAGAAATTTAGATTAGATTTAATTGAATTGTGCATTTTATCTTTTATTTTGAAAAGGAAATAAAATCAAGGATATTTGGATTATTATGAATAAAGATTTGAACGTAAGTTAGGGTAAAGATTTGGATTTGTTCATTTGGATACTCTATCTTAACTTCATTGAATAATATCTTGTATATTTTATTTTTTTAATTTGATAAAATGAAGAAAAATCACTAACAACCTGTAAAAGAAGATGATATTTACGTCAACTTTAAGTTTACATATTTAACAACTGTTATTTACTTGTTTCCTTTTATGTTTTTTTCTTTCTCTTCATAGAAGCTAGTTTACTACTATGTAGTATTTTTTTGTAGAAGTTAATTTATTTCTTCATTTTGGTAGAAACAAAAACTTGTTTTTAATTCAATAATGCGATTTGTAATTAGATACATGAAAACAAAATTAAAAAAAATATCCAGACATATTGTCTATAAATTCACAAACATATTCAACGTTTTCACACTCACTTGTAGTTTACGATTTTTTCAATTTGGTATTGCTTTGAGAATATTGTAGGGTAATTATAGATCCAGTAATTTAGGATTTATTTAACTGATTTGAGTGGACAGATAACTTTTAGATTACTAATCCAAACTAACAGCTAATTTATCTCATGGCAATGTGATTTTTCTAATCGATTTGAGCGGAAAAATAATTTTTAAAATTAATAATCGCAACTAACGACTAAGGAAAAATCTATAATTTGTTTTTAAAATATTGACCATATCTTGATATAGTATCTTTCCTTTAAAATAAATAGAGAATCATATTTGTATTAGTGGATTAAAACTTCAAGATACTATTATTGAAAAGATATCTTTTGAAAATGATAAAAAAAACAAATAAGTAAAGATATTGAAAGAATAATTTGAGAGATGAATTTGACAAAAATAGATTTTTCATAATTAACTTATCCCCTAATAAAAAAGGCAATTATTATCCTCACCTACAATTGAGAATTTGAGGATCGAAATGCTTCGAAGGATTAAAGATTCGGTAAAACAAATTCATACCGCCCTAATCCCGGGGCTTGAATTTTTCTCCGATCGCCCGGAACCTGTAGGATACTGCTTTGAACTCCTTCGTTGCCTACCATTTTGAGATACCCTACCGCTGAGTTCAACACAACACTCTAGCAAAATGTGCACCATTGATATTCCTCATCGTTTTAAATATCACCGGCTTTGATCTAGGCTCGTGGTCCAGGGATGGAGTGAGAATTCGCTTCATGGTCCGGGAGGCGCTGGCCAATAGGCTCCACAATGGATGGACATAGGCTTCATGGTGTCGTCAATGGTGAAGGAACTCTTCATGGTCTCTTAATGTTCACAAATACTTTTTTTTTGGTTGAATTTTAAAGTCAGATGTTAATCATATGTAAATTATATTTTGTAATCATGTGTAAAAAGGAGATGATTTTTTTTTAAATTGTGGATATGACGTGGATATGAGGTGGATAAAGTTTATATGACTTGGCTTAATTTAAAATAAATTTAATTGACGTGGTTTAATGAAGGGCCGACATGTGTACAAATCCTAAGTGGCGTAATATGGGAACGCCATGTGTCCTAATCCTAGGTGGCACAATGAGAAGACTCCAATTCTTAGTGGTTTTAAATATATATATAATAGATTATGGAATGTGGGCCTGTGGCTAACTACTTTCTACATAATTTTTTAAAACAAAGTTAGTAGTTCCGAAAAAATGTTAAATTTTCTTTTATTATAAATTAGTCTTAATTTATTGTCAGAGAGTGATTTGAATTTACTTTAAGTCATTATAGAAAGAAAACTTAAACTCATTACCTAAAAACTATTAAAAGCCACTATTATGATTTCGTTATGCGTAATGTTTTTTTTGGTTACAATGTTTTTTTTATAAAAGGTTACAATGCTAAATATACGGCTATATGTAGTTGAAATGTCCATATGTATATATACCATCATCATGACTATATACTAAAGCGGATGTTAAAAACAATATTTAGCACGACACGTGTCGACTTTTCATTAGACCGCATCACCCATTTTTATTAAAATAATTTAATTTGTTTATTAGTTGAAATTCATTGGAGACCCCACATTAAAACTCTTGTTATCTACTAATTTTCATTTTCATTTTTTTAGAAAAATATTAAACTTTATATTTTATACATAATTTTTCTCGAAATCTTCATATATACTAATTTCAATCAATCTCAATTGTTTTAAAAAATGGTGCCTTTTAACAAGATAAGTAAAATAATAATATGAAAAAACACATGTCAACTCCAATTAAATACATAATTAAAACTATAATCCATAAACATTAAAATAAATCCTACAAACCTTAAGAATATTCAATCCTTATATAAATATTATAATTCTACAAATCTTTGTATCATTAAAACAAATCCCATAACAAACTTGTTCCAATTTTGCAACTCTTTCAAAACAATTATCGTGACTTAATTCACAAGCCTCTCATTTACACATAAACTAGTGTTAGTCCTGTGTCTTAAAGGCACAAATTTGATTTAAGTAAAACTTAGTTTAAATTTTATATAAGGTTATTCAAAAGAATAGCTTGATATAAAATCATAGTTTATTTTATTTAATTTGTTTCTTGTGAGATTTATTTTAATGATTCAATATTTCTAATATAGTATATTCTTTTAATCGAATAAATATTTGTAGGTTTATAATTTTTGTAAAAGTATTGAATACTCATAAGATTTGTAGGACTTATTTTAATGTTTATGGATTATAATTTTATTATGAATTTGATTGGATTTGACATAGTTTTTATATATTATATTTTAATCTTTAATTTAGTATATAGTAAGATTAATTAATTATATGCTTAAGGAAAACATACGTATAGTTTTAATCGAATACAGATTTGTAGGATTATAGTTTTTGTAAAAGTATTTAATACTCCTAAGATTTATAGGATTATTTTAACGTGTATGAATTATAACTTCAATTATATATTTAATTGGATTTGACATATGTTTTTATATATTATTATATTTTAATCTTTAATATCTCTGCTCTTGTATATAGTATGATATTATATGATGATGATAATGTGTGTAGGGGAGATCGAGAATGTATTCCACCTTTTCTTTGTTCAAATATCATATATATATATATATTTATATGGAGTGAATACTATTTAGTCATATTAGATAGATTTCCCGATCATAATTTTGTATATAGCCCACATATGACATATGTAAATACCAAAGTTCCTTAATGTATAAGAATATGATAAGATGCATAAACAATTTGATAGATTCTAGTTTAAGAATATATCTAAATAAAAATGTATCTATTGAAAATTATTAAGAGCTAGTGGATTTTCATTATGTTTACAATTTTTGATATATTTTCTTAAGATTTGGATAATTAGTTTTAATAATAAGGAAATATCTAAATATTTTTAGAAATTATTGACAATGGATGATATATAAATATAACATATTAGATAGTTTCTACAAATTCTAAAATATCTACAACGAACCAAAACATCTAATATTGTGATTGCGTCGGATAATTTTTCTCATAATTTGTTTGTTTCATCGTGGCAATTATGTCCAAGAAAAAAGTAATGCGTGATCAAGTATAATAAATTTATTAACATTGAATTTGGAAATTAAGTTTTTTTAATAAAATAATATGATTGTGTCGAATAAAAGACACTGAATTGAAAGGTAAAATTAGTGGATAAGAAGATTTCTACAAAAATTATGTATAAAATTTAAAGTTTAATTAAAATAAAAATTAGTAGATAAAAAGATTTCTAATGTGGAGTTTATAATGAAATTTAAAACAATTAAACAAATTAAATTATTTTAATAAAGATGAGTGATATGGTGCAATGAAGAGTTGACACATGTCATGCTAATTATTATTTTTAACCTTGCTTTAGTATATAGTTATGATGATGTATCATGTAAACATAGATTTATACTTGATGAAGATTTTTATGTGTCAATTCAATAAATTTAAAAGATAAAATAAATTTTAGTAGGCTACAACTAGATCTTTAATAATGATAAAATAACTAATAAGAATAACGTCATCTCTTAAAGATTTAGAAATTATTATTTTTTAGTTTATGATATTTACATCTTAGGACGTCAAAATAGAGTTTTTGTCGCCCTATATTTTATTTTCAGCGACAAAACACTTGTTTGTCGTCCATGATATTCGTTTTTGCGACAAATAAATCTTTTGTCCCCCAAAAGTTATCAAGGGCGACAAATTTTGGGCGGCAAATACTTTTTGTGCCGCCTAAAGAGTAGCTTTGCGACAAATTTTTTTTGGTCGCCATAGTTTCATTTTTTGTCGCCCAAAAGCATTATTCTTGTAGTGATGCATGGGTACAAGTTGTTTTCAATCGTCCGGTGACAGGATTTCAGGTGGGACGCGGTGGCACGCGTGTAATTTTTTTTTATCAGGGGTATTTTCGGAAAAACGACTAGTTATTACATATATTTTCAAGGCAGCCTAACCGCTCCACAAATCTCCCCAAATCGCCTACTTACCAAATTTTCAAGTACTTGTGTAATGTTGAAAGAAGAAATAATAGTATTATATTACTGAGGGACTCCTTATAGTACCCTTAAGCCCCTAACCATTTCACATGGTCTTAGCTCTTAAAAACGCTCTCTCTTTCTTCTCCCAGTTCTTCACTTTACAATTCATCACTATGTAGTTCGTTTACTTCAACATTGTTGAATTAAGGGGTCATGTTTCCGCATCATATGACTTGCAGGCTAGGGATTGGTTGGATTGTTAGATTGTTCTGCTCACTCTTGTTTATTTATCATACCCGTTATTAGCTTGAACATAACTTGTATTGTATGAGTCTTTAGGTGATGTGTTTATGTTACTCCTACGTTCGATATTGTCTTGTAAGACGATTTATCCGTTCAGTTCTCAATTACTTGAGCAGATAGATTTTACTAGTTGGAGAAATGGGTCTTCTGAGCATCATCCGGAAGATCAAGAAAAAGGAGAAAGAGATGCGAATACTGATGGTGTATGTCTTGTTTATTCTGTTCTTGTTTCTTTCATTGTGTTCTCTCTGATTCATTTTTCCTTTGTTATATGGCCACTTATCTTTTTGCAGAGGTCTTGATAATTCTGGGAAGACTACTAATGTGCTAGCTGAAGATTAACGGAGAAGACACCAGGATTATCAGTCCAACATTGGGCTTCAATATCAAGACAGTCTCTTATCAAAAGTAAACTCTTTGTTGATTTATTTCATTCTTCTTGGTTTTGTTTATGCTATTGATCGTCATCACAGGTGTTAAGGTGTAGCTTTTGAACTACACATGTTTTGTTTCTCTTTTCTGGAACTCTTCAAGGCATTTGTCTCAGCCATCTTCACTATGGTGTCTTGGGGCGTGTTTGGTGGCTTTTCATTTATATTATCCAACTTCCTCATCGGTTAAGTTTCACTAGGGTGTGTTGAAGTGTGTTTGTAACATGTACATTATAAGATTTTCTTATATCATCAGCTACTTTGATCGGACCTTATCACTATTGTATATATGTATGCATTATTAGTGTGTTTTGCCAAACATAATTTAGCATCTTTAGTAGTCAAACAACCCTTCACCTGTGATGTTAAATAATTGTTTGCCATATATATTGAGTTCAGGTTCTTGTAAGTTGGAACTTTTTGAGAGGCTAGTTGTAACTTGTAAGGTGGTTGAAATGTGGAATAACTTGTAAGGTGGTTGAAATGTGGAATTTAATTCCAAGTCTTATGAATTTGACAGGTACACACTTAATATATGGGATGTTCGAGGGCAGAAGACGATAAGATCTTATTGGCGGAACTACTTTGAGCAAACTGATGGTTTAGTGTGGGTGGTTGATAGTTCAGATCTAAGACGTACGGACGATTGCAGAAATGAGTTGGATAATCTTCTTAAGGAGGAGGTAATATTTCCCCAGTATGAATTCGCTTGTCTCATATGGATGGTTGTTCGTTCAATGGTCCAGTTTATATCTTCTACGGAAAATGCATAATAAAAAGATGCACTAACACATCTTATTTCATCTCTTGATCGTATTGACTGATAACATGTAAGTTTTTATGTCAAAACTGATTTGGATTATATTCCTGTATAGCAATTTGCTTTTTTTTTCTTTACTTAATCAGCTTGTAGCTTAACATCTACTTCAGTATAATAGATCCCTCTTCATTTCCTATGTATAGGTCCTTGTTTTTTCTTTTGAAAATCTGCTGTAGGTCTAACTGATGAGCTTGGTGATCCTTATATTATCTTAGAACTTGCTCTACTCTAATACTGCATCTTGAGTTTACATGGGGCGAAGATTATTTACAATATACTGGTTATTCTTCTTGCCTGATGTTGTTGCACAGGCTGTCTGGTTCGTCTCTTTTGATATTTGCCAATAAGCAGGACATACAGGGCGCTCTATCCCCTGCTGAAATAGCAAAGGTGTGGCTTTACCATCATTCGTTTGGTTTGCAAAATCTTAGTTTCTTCATGCTTAAATTTCATTTCATTTTATTGAATTATTTACGCGCCTGCACTGATAGTGCAATGGCTTCTATAAGAAAAACGTTATGTATCGATTTCTGCCTTCTTACTTGAGACATTAAGAGGTGAGATTAGTGTAATCTGCTACTTAAGCCAAAAAAAAAACATGCTCAGCCCCTTCTTGTAACTGTTGTATGTATGACTATGTATCTGACTTCATTTTGATTCAGGTGCTTAACTTGGAGGCGATGGACAAAACCAGGCACTGGAAAATTGTGGGTTGCAGGGTGACGAGCTGCTCGATGGTTTCGATTGGTTGGTTCAAGACATTGCATCTAGGATCTATATGCTAGACTGAGCCCTCCATTTTTACCGTTTTGGTTTTTTTTTTCTGTGTAGTTTATCACAGGCTAGGTACATTTGATTTTTACCTCTTCTTAACTGTCTATACGAGTCCTTGATTCACGGAGTTTGTTTCAATTTGCCGGCGCCTGAAACAAAATATTCATCTTTGAGGCTATTGGCTATATATAGGCCACCGAGTTGACCAAAATGTTGACCCTTTAAGAGCGAAATTGTTTTTCCAAGAAAATTTCCTGGTGTCACTATAACCATGTTTCACAAAATCAAAATGTAACAGTTTGCTGCATGCATCAGTCCAATACTACAATCAATGCTGATCAGTTTTGGCCGACTTCAATGGTAATCAAAACCCACACTTTCAAACCAAAATAAAACTTAACAAGGTCGCTTTAAGCGCTAAAATGAACCTATCAATTGCTCATTAACTCTAATAATACTGACCCCCCAATCTCATCTAAAATACTATTTGATCAATATAACCATATCTCCTATCCTCCCAACGAACAGAACACATTTCTCTCAATCTGAAAGAAGTGCAGTATAGAGGAGGTGGTTCCATGTATCAGGGAGTCCAGGAAGGCACCAGTGTGTGCAGTCAAGCTTCGGATCCGTACCGGGCCCCGTGTACACAGACGGGTGGGCGTCTGGGCGCATGAGCGAGAGGCGCGAGATGTCAAGAAAGTAAGCCGGCCTTCTCATGCGCGACAACACACTCTTCACCATCCTGATTGCCAGGTTTGTCCTGAGCTCACTTCTGTGGCCTTGGATCGGTAGCTGGCTCGTCGCACATCCTTCCACCTCTGGCTGCCCCCAGTCTTTTCCACTGATCATCATCAATTCAACCACAACAAGCACATCACAAAATGTATTTGAACAAGTTAAGGGCTCGTTTGTTTCGACGACATTAAGGTTATGAGTAGTTTGTTGTTAAGTGAACTAACTGGTAATGTGAAGGCGAGATGCCTTGGTAGAAGACACGGGTTTTGGAGTGATTGACGTTTCGGTCGATCCATCGTTCCCAGTACTCCATGGCGATCTTGAACGCCACCGTCCTGTCTAAGCGACCGTATGTCTTTCCACGTAACTCCATGTAGTCCCATCTGGATCAACAACATCGATACCATTAAACACCGCGTTTCGATTCATTGATCAAAATTTGAAAATCTTCTAATTAAGTATACATACGGTTGGTTTGGTTTTTTGTAGTACCACCAATGGTAAGAATCAAACACCAACAAATCAACTCCTCTCCATCCATCTCCCTTGACATCATCCAGCTTCAACATTTTCTCGCCACTTTCGGCCACGATCTCCACCAGGAACTGATGCCATTGCATCATTATTGAGACATCATACTCCTGCAAAAAACACATCATAAATTACATTTCTCAAATAGGTACATATGTCTTCAGACTTAGTTTCAGAAATATATGTAACAAAATTGTGCACGGTCATACAGGGAGATAGTAAATGTTCCTAGAAGAATGCTGAGTCAAACTGTACTTGGCTTCGTCGCCTAAAGCCGAGTGTATCATACAAGTAAGTGACTGCCATTGATTGAGCATCAATGAGTCCCCTACAAACATAATCTTCTTGCCCCGAAATCTTCGTAAGAAAGCATGGGCGTCAAATCTGCATCCACGGGTCAAACCTCAGTCAACATCTCAAAGCAATATAACATCAACTAGAAATAAATGCAACATTAGTTACATTTTTAGCAACTTGAGAGTACCTCTTGAGGTTGCATTCGTCGGGTTGCCACCGGAATTCGAGGTACGAGGAATCGGGGCGACCGTTTCGCTGGCAATCGAATTGAGTCCGGATGAATGGGCAAGAAGTGTAGTTGTAAGGTGGGGAAGAGTCAGACTCTTGAACCCATCTTCCTTGAAAGATGTTACATTTTGAGGACTTGGAGTCCTCAGTTGCTTGGATGGGCAAAAATGAAGATGTTGAAACTGTTGCTAGCAGCAAGAGAAGATAGTAGAGCCATGGTGATGAAGCAGAAGCCATGGTGTGTTTGATCTTTGTTTGAGCTGGGGTTTATACAACAGAACAGAAGGCGAAGATTTTGTATGGTACTGTTTTGATAGGGATATTGTTTGTTTGTTGCAGCTTGATTTTATTGCTCTGTATCTTGTTAATTGTATTTTTGAAAATTTGTTGTGATCTTATGAATATTTGTTTTAACTTGGATTTTGTTGAAGTTATTTTTTTTTTGGTCGAACTTTGTTAAAATTATTATCCGGTGAGGGTTACAAGAAAAAGAAACTTTGAGTTTAACCAAATTAATTACTGTGTTTTTGCCTAGTTTCAGTCCTTTGGGGTAAAAGAATTTCGGCTCAAAACTTCAGATGGACCGGTTAAATAAATTGCAAAGTTACGATAATAATAATACTATGTGATTTTCCTAGTCCGGACACCGTTGATAATATTTTTCAAATGTATGTTTTAGTTAATAAAATATTGAATGATAATATTAGTATTTTGATATTGACAATGTCTTTTTCTTATCCGACATCATGATTTGATATAAAAAATTATTTTAAATTGATATTATGCATCATATGAGTTAAATAGAATCATTAGTAAAATAATAACATATACAATTATTCTATAGAAAGAATTCTGCTAAATAAAAACTGATTCGATATTATATATACATAATATAACATAAAAAGATATATAGTGTATATACACATAAAATGTGATGCCTTGAAAAAATACAACTTTAATGTCTAATCTTCTAGTAATTTTATATTTTTTTACCATTTGCATTGCCCTCCACAATTTCCTTTTACTATACCATCTTTTCCCTTCACGGTCACGTGCTTCACATCCACTTTTACTACATTTGGACCGTTATTCATAACTCATGGATCTTTCAGCTCACCATTAAAATTCCATCTATTATATCCAACCTATTTTGGATCAAAAACTAAATATCCAACCTATTAAATTGAAATACTAATAAATGTTTGCAGTACAGTTCGACCGTTTTGTTTTTATGACAAGATTTGTCCCCCCTCCGAATCGAAATCAATAACAACCTATTAAAATACATACAAACATACAAACAACCCAACTAATTCACCCCAACTTCCCAATTGGTCTTTTCCACCCCCACTACAAATTGGAATCAAATTAATTCATCAACCGATTCATCTTTTGACTCAATTCTTTCAAACATGAAGAGCGATTGTGGGATTGTTGTTGACCAGGCTATTGTCACACCCCCCCCCCCCGGTGAGTGCTCGATCCCTACAACCCGGTCGCCATCGAAGACCTCGAAATTGTCAACATTAAGGGCTTTTCCCGATGAAAAGGATAAATCCTGTCATCAACACCTCTGATATAGGAGATCTGTTCCTCGCCACGAAGAAGAAGGATAAAACCAGGGTGGTACCTGTCTGCCGGAGGTCGGGGAGACGACGGCGTTGCCGATGAGGTTGTAGGTCGAGGATCCCATGGACGGGCTTTGCTTGTCGAAGTTTAGTCATTGTCAATTGTTGTGTCGATCGAAGAAGTCAGCTCTTGATATGATTGTAGAGGAGGCTATTTGGTGCATGATATAACCTTGATCTTGATGAACTAATCGAAGACTGTGTTGAATAGCTCATAACTTGGTTCTTAAAACCTCACAAGTACCACATGTATACATAAGACCTTAATGAACATGTATCGATCACCATAAAGCAAAAAACCACCTCCCACAACTCCAGGGTCACCTTTGGAAATGAGATATACATTAAGGAAAAGTCAACCAGTCGACACCGACTTCCATTGGCAATCCATTAACTACTCAGAATCCAAAGAATCCAGTAAGTGTAGTCTTTTTTTGCCTTAATATTTGTCATAGCATATTGGCAAATAGGGTGTTTTATCTTTTTTAACGAGACATTGTGTGCGGGATGTGAATCCATCAAATGACCATCTCTCTATTTTCTCACTAACCATTTTGGATGTCTATATTAATTTTGATAAATGAATCGTGATTCAATACATTTGACAATTTGATAAACACATTTTTATAAACTAATCTTTCTTCCTACTATTCTATAATGAATGAAAAACTTCATATACACTCATAATCTACAATTCAATGCACGATGTGGCAAGAACACTTTCAAAAGGGGTGCCTTTAAAGATATGTCAACAACATCTCCTTGTTGAAGAGGATACACAATGTTAGAGCCGTCAACATAAATGGCACCCTCTTCAGAACACCAAGAAGTTTCCAATGTCTTATCATCTTTCATTAATCCGTGTAGTAAACGAGAATCCGAAATTGTTGCCCCAATTGGTTCTCTAACCATATACTGAAGCTCCCTTGAAGATACAGGCATCACAAACCCACCAGCAGAGAGCATTGCGGCTGTGGATCCGGTTGCAGTTGATACTCTTAATCCACTAGACCGACTGTTCACCAAATGTGTCAATTGGTGACCGTCTTTTTTCAGCCTAAGATTGCAAGAAAAATGAATGACTTTTATGTTAAGGGCCAAAAAGTAGTGTTTTAAGGGTTGTTTTGATGTCATGCAAAATAAAAAGCTTATAGAGTGTGGGACCCTACAATATAAAAATGCAGTTTAACATTTATATACCATATTTAAACGTCGAAATACAATGTAATGCTTTATTTTTCGGTCAAAGTTCCAAACAATCATTTTTCTACAAGCGGTATTATGATGTAGAATAATTATAAAACATGTGTAACTATCTAAAGTGGGGCTAAAATTCAATAGGACTAGCTAACCTGAATGAAAACCGAGAAACTGCAGCTGGAGAAGGATGCGCGATTAGAACGTCATTTAGAGCGGGATTTGAGATTTGATGTGAGTTTATAGAGATTAACATTCTAGATACTTCAGATGGAGCACAACGCTTTTTGAGAATGTCGTCCAATACCTAAGTATTGTGTTAAATATGCATTTAGTCATCAAGCTTGGATTTATAGTTGTAGAAGACATAATCATTTGTAGGCATTCTACATATAAACCTTTGCTTCATGCTTTCTTATAAAAATCTAATTATAATTTTCATGATTTAAGGTATTCTTTATATTTATTAATCTTTAGTCTTCTTATTTCGATGTCAAGAGAATAGGATCTTCATTGACTTCATTTCTCCATACATATGTTACATATCTTACCTTTTCAAAGTTTTCTATTGTGGCCGCACAAAGATAGCCTGTACTTCTAGCAGCATCAAACTCAAGACTCAACTTTTCCACCTATAACAAACAAAAGCATACAACATTCACTCGTTATAAAACTTTAGATCTCAAATTAAACAAAAGTGTCTACCAATGTACAACATTATATTTTTGTTTATAGATACATACTTTTATGTAGTAATTACTTTGATGAGATGAAAACTTATAATAAATACGTATTTTTTTTACAATGAGGAATCCACCCGTCATGACAAACCCAATATTCTTAATCCATTTGACTAGATCAATGAATCATATAAATTGGTTTGTATTGAACGACTTAACTCAATAGACAATGTATATATAGATCACATATCCAAAAAAAAAGAGCTTTTAGATGAGTACTATATTTTAGAACAAGAATGATATTGAAAGGTCCACTTTCAAACAAGAATTAGCTAACCTCATTTGGCAATCTCAAGATGGGAAACAAAAGAAGATGAATGAATCCTTAGAGATTTAGGGAAAAAAACATAATTAGTGGTATTACCTCCGTTACTTGTGTTGGATCAGAATTTACTCCCATGATCGGGATTGAATCATCTATGAATCGACTTGCTTGAAGGAGAGTGCCATCACCACCAATGCTAACAACTAAATCTAAATTGTGAGTCGTTCTCAAGATTTCTTCGTGAGAAAATTCTACCCAATCGATCATCTTACGGTTGAGCACATCCTTACAAAGGTTTATGGCATCCTTATGAACTTGAAGCCTATCTTCTACATGATGTAAAATCTATATTCCACAAATTTTGAGAAACCAATACAACAATTAGAGGGCGACTTGAGTGATTCAAAGAGATTTTGAGAAAGTGAGAGATAATTCTAATCAAAATATAGTTTCTTCATAATAGAGACTAAATTTCCTGTAATAAATGTGTAGTGCAAATATATCGTTTTTTTTTTATCAAGGAAGGGAGCTAAAACGCTCATGCGATGCATTTATTGGAATAGAATAAACTAAGTATGCTCCTGAGGAGCTACAATATCTTCATACATGAAGTTCATTAAACCAACAGGAGGATGAAAGTGAGAAACAAAATTTTGAGCAGAGGACACTGTGCAAATGTATCGTATTTATTGAGGAGATACAAACTTGTGAAGAACATTAATATAACTTACACATATTTGAAATTTGCTTAGAATAATTTAAAAAATTCATGTAGAATTTACGAATCACAAAAAAAAATATATTCGTTCAATATAAATTAAGCTAAAAATGAAGCAATAAGCAACCCACCCAAAATCAACAACAATGAAAAAAACTAAAATAAAGAAGAAAGCAAGTGCATAATTAAATTTCAACTCATTAATTTCTATTTTTCTCTAAACAAAACACGTTCCACAATAAAATTAATTGTATAAAATTCAAAATCATGTAGTATGTTCAATTGCACATTATCACATGTTTTTTTATATAATTAATCAATTTTCAACGATAGAAAATTATTTTGTTGCATGTATTAGCTTATGATTCTTGTAATTGCAAATTTAAACAACAGTTTGCTCTTTTATTGATAGCATTTCTCAATTCTTCTTTTTTCACCTCTTGATACTAATTCCATAAAACAATAAAAGGGTTTCAAAAATTATGGAATCAAAGAAAGGAAAACATACCTTAGAGTTAGTACTAACACCAGAAATGCCTTGATCAATACGAACTGGGTAGCAATCAAAAGGCTTAAGGAACAACATAACTTTTCTTTTCGACATCTTCAATTCTCCGATTTTTGAGGCCTAACTATCGAATTTCATCTTCCTTCTAAGGAGAAGGAAAAAAGAAGTCTTTTTTTATGTATTTGCCTAAAATAGAACATACATTTAAAATTAGACATTTTTGTTTTACCCTTCACAAACTTAGGCCTAGTTTAATTGAAATATATTTACCTTAAAACTAAATACGTAAAAAAAAAAAGTACATCGACTCAAAAATTACATATCATGTGTATATATATATATACACCATACACAAAATTATTGGCTGCACTTTCTATTATTTCAAAACTAAAACTTCATGTTCATTATAAAAAAGACTAACATATGAGCTTCTAATTATTTTCGGTAAATAAAAACATTTTTGTAATTGATTACTACCTTTTTTGATAAATTTTTTATTTTACTCTTTTGACATAATTATTAAGAAGTTATCTTAATCTTAACAACACTTAAAATTCTCCCCCTCTTGTAACATTAATGTCTTTTCTCTAATTGTTTTTTTTTTGTTTTGGGTGAAGTATCTCTACAACACTTAAAGTTCTCTCTCTTTGCTACATTAATGCTTGTTTTTTATTATTTTTATTATTATTAGTTTTTTCCTCCTATCTTTATTTTTACAACACATATTTTTGACTTTCTTGTCCAATAAATACCCTTTTTTAATTTCTTTTTTTTGTGTTTGAACTTTTAAGGGTAATTGGAAAATAATCATTTCATATATTTTTGGTTTTATGCTTTTAAGAGTGATTGCACATTAGTCATATATTAATTTATAATTTAAATTATTTCCGAACATGCACATTAGTTTTGTTTTTGAAAAGTTAATTGTGTATGTCAAAGATTGGCAAAATAATTATGAGTTTGGCTATAGTTGTAGAGGAGGAGTCGATGACAATGAATGAAAGTCGGCTAATTTTGAAGTGTATTTAAATTACAAACTATTTCTAAAATGTATTTAAATTAGAAGGTATATTTAGGTAAAGTGAAATTGTTCTATTAATTTGTGAAATATAGAGTACTGATCAACAAATGAGATAATTAAATAATTGAAAATTTTAATGGTTACTCATGTAAGCCAAAATAAGAGTACGGTTGTTCACTTTATCACCCACGAATGGTTGTATCAAGTTATGAAAAAGCATTGACTCGATTCCATACTAACTTCCTAACCCCTATTTGCTTTGATGTTATTCAAAAAAGAAAGAGAATATATTAGCTTCTATAGTCATTTAACTATTGAAATATTACATTATGTAAAAACTATAACCTAAATGATTATGCATATTGTATACTCAGTGTATATTTAATTAAAATATAGCATTTTTATAGATAAAAAATAATAAAAATAAGAATCCTATTTTAAGTTCATTCTAAAACTAGGACAAATATGGATGAAATGTTGAAATTATGGACCAAAGTGTTTATTAATCATATGCCATAATATCTTAAAAAACAGTAACAAACAAATTTGTCCGTCCATCGGACGGGCCAAACTTTCTAGTATCACTAAAAACCATCTTAACTCTTGATACAATTAATAAATATCAATTTCAACATTTAAAATTGAATTTAATGACAGAATTATGGTTTAGTCGTTTTCAAAGTATAGGTTGGGTTAGGATACTCCTCTACATGATGAGGTATTGGTTCCTCTTGCATGATGCATTGATTAATCTTAAGTTGGTGGATATTGATTGCAAGGAGGTTGTGGAGCATGGTTAAGTTGAACGTGTCATTGTAGAGTGATACGTGACAACCTTCGAGGTGAAGGCCGTCACGCGTTGAAGATGCCCAAGGATATGGATCTCGGGTTGATGTGCGCAGGATTGTTGATGAAGAACGATTGATGTTGATTGTTCTTGTTGTTGTTGAATTCGAACGATCACAAGTAAAGGGGGATCGAAAATTCTTCAAGCCAAAGGACAAAATTTGTTTGGATAATTATCCCAGGAAATCAACTTTAATCAAGTTAATTTCCAAGGAGTCAAATCTGATTTATTGAGTGAAACAAATGCGTTTAAATAGACAACCTAGGAAGCCAAGATTCTATCTCTAACAATGATCCTAAGATAGAATTTTGCTTTGCTTGGAAAAGAAGCTATCAAATTAAACCTAGATAAGGAAACTAAAAAGATAACAAACTCAGTCTAACAAACTCATAAAACCCGAAAATATGAAAGATAAGATAATATCCTAAAGATAGAAATAAGGAAAGTCAAAGATTTCCGTAAGATCTTGTACTGCTATGAGTAAAACGCACTTTGGACGATCTTCCTGTTGGATTCTCATATTAACGTCAACTATGGAGTTGTAGATATTTGAATACGCTTTCCAACGCATCTTGATTCACCTCGAGATCATTTGTGTAGCCAAAGTTATCACTGTTTTACTGAACACTACTCAAGTTGTGACGGGATCTCAAACTTCCGAAAATATTTCCAATTTAATTCTTTTTCGTGGAGGCCTTGGACGTGTGACTTGATAGCATTTCAAAGATAACTTGACATACTTTAAGACCTTCTTGAACTTGAAATCTCGTGACTTACGGAAAGTTCTTGGCTTAGCTCGTCGATTGACCTCCAACTCCCTCTTCCTAGACATATATGATATTCTTGCATCATTCTCCTCCACTTGGCTGCAAATCGTCCTCGATTTGTCGAAAGGTGTAGAGAAGAACTCAGCAAACTCATGCAAAGAAATCAATGAAACAACTTCATACTCAGCCCCATAGTCCGGATGGTAATAATCAAAAGTATCAACGAGTAAACATCCCAAGGAATCAAGCAAAGACGGTGTTTGAATACTCAAGGACAAGCTGCATGGTTCAATAAGAAAACGACCTTCAAACTGGCTGAAGTTTTGTGGATATCCCTCCTCTTTAGTTACAAGATTACCCACAAAATTTGGCCTGAAAAATCCAATGTCTCCTTGTGGAACGATCAACAAAGATGAAATTTCGGTATCCGAAGATGGCTGTGAAGGAACCACGGGCAAACTAACTTCAAATTGGCTGAAATTTTGCAGAGCTTCTCCAACTTCAGTATAAAAATTCTTCACAAAATGTGATGGCAATTGGTCGAGTATTTCCTGGCGAACCACATCGGAACTTTTTGGCGCATCGTTGCAAAGCAAAGACTCGGTAACATATGCTGCGGTGGCAGCCTCCTCCATGGTTCTCTCGGCTGGAAACTCCTCCTCCACTTGAGGTGGAGGTATGACTGCAAGGGTTTCATCATTTAGGGTAGGGCAGTCATCTAGGATTCCTCTCTTGTTGGATGCGGATGCATTTTGTGTAGGTGGAAGAACAGGCGGTTGCTCTTGTTGTTGCTCTTGGATCGTTGTATGAGGACGACTACTTGGTGGAACAAGAGCATTAAGGAGATCCTCAATACGCTTCCAGCGTGCATCCCCCTCTGTGTCGCCCTTGATGGCTTCGACCACATGTTCGGGCACTATGTATGATTCAATAGCCTCCTTGAGTCGTGCCGTGACCGCCCGCCTGTAGGTAGCGGCGATGGCATAGGTCTCATGGGATAAGACAACGTTTTCAACCCGAAATCGCTGGCTCATGATACCAATTGCTCTGATACCAATTGATACGTGACAACCTTCGAGGTGAAGGCCGTCACGCGTTGAAGATGCCCAAGGATATGGATCTCGGGTTGATGTGCATAGGATTGTTGATGAAGAACGATTGATGTCGATTGTTGTTGTTGTTGAATTTGAACGATCACAAGTAAAGGGGGATCGAAAATTCTTCACGCCAAAGGACGAAATTTGTTTGGATAGTTATCCCAGGAAATCAACTTTAATCAAGTTAATTTCCAAGGAGTCAAATCTGATTTATTGAATGAAACAAATGCGTTTAAATAGACAAACTAGGAAGCCAAGGTTCTATCTCTAACAATGATCCTAAGATAGAATTTTGCTTTGTTTGGAAAAGAAGCTATCTAATTAAATCTAGATAAGGAAATTAAAAAGATAACAAACTAAGTCTAACAAACTCATAAAACCCGAAAATATGAAAGATAAGATAATATCCTAAAGATAGAAATAAGGAAAGTCAAAGATTCCCGTAAAATCTTGTACTACTCTGAGTAAACGCATTTTGGACGATCTTCCTGTTGGATTCTCATCTTGACGTCAACTGTGAAGTTGTAGATATTTGAATAAGCTTTCCAACGCATCTTGATTCACCTCGAGATCATTTATGTAACCAAATTTATGGCTGTTTTACTGAACACTACTCAAGCTGTGATGGGATCTCAAACTTCCGAAAATATTTCCAATTTAATTCTTTTTCGTGGAGGCCTTGGACGTGTGACTTGATAGCATTTCAAAGATAACTTGACATACTTTAAGACCTTCTTGAACTTGTAAGCTCGTGACTTGAAAGGTCTTGGCTTAGCTCGTCGATTGACCTCCAACTCCCTCTTCCTAGACATATATGATATTCTTGCATCATACAGTTATGTACAATTATGGTGACAATGGCTCTTGATGGTCTACTAAGTTCTAGAAAGCGTATCTTGTGGGGTGGGTCTCTAAATGGAACTTATATGGTAGCTTGTAAGTATGAGATTTTGTGCTGACATGGAACTCAATGATCAATGTTAGGTAGCCTATAGTGAATGATGACGTTTGTGGAATATGGAAAGGCTCGCAATGAATGTTTACTTCATTTGCTTAACAACTATACATGAATTATTCACAAATAAGAAGCTGAATGCTTACTTCAAATAACGATAAATGTTTACTTCAAGAGTCTACAAGCAGTTGATCGATATGGGTGAAATTACAAGCCGAATTATTTAGTCTTTTGCTTCTTGAACTAGTATAAATAGTGAAATATTTTGCGGAGTTTGGGGGTTGGAGTTATCATAGGAAACCTTATTTTTTAGAGGTTTGTGGTGAGTTTGGAAATAAAGAAATGAGTTTGTTTTTAATAGTGGAAATCCTTGTTGTGTAAGATCCAACTTTATCAAGGAAATGGCTTACAAGTATTTTGACGGTCACAGCAGAGGGCTTTGGGATATGTAACCTAGTAGAAATGGGACATATTGAATGGGATAGAGTAAACACAAAACTGATGGTGTGTTAAAAGCGAATTTCGAGGTTAGCGTTTGTGATAGGTGATTGAGAGGTAGATGGTTAGGGGAATTTGTTCTGAATATTGGCGTTTGTACAATGTCAATGGAAATCTTATGGGGCGTTTATTAAGGGGGTGTTCGGTATGAATTCGGGTATGTGAATGAGACAAGGTATCGGGTAGGACATGTATGGATTTTGAAACCCATACTTTATATTTGATGTTTGCTACATTTTTAGGAAAGAAATTATGGTTTTTGAAATCTCAAATTTCATCACATTTTCCGTAGTCTCTCTTCTCTCCAACTCTTACTCTTCCTCCTTCTATCTAATTCTTCTTTTTTGCTCTAGTTTAATGGAGTTTAAGAGTAGACCACTTTCGATATTACTTATTCACCTCACAATACAACAATGTCCACATCAGGTTGACCTCCTACCTTTGATAACTAATTAATTTAGCCATTCACCTTTGTTGTAATGGATTTATGTGAGATTTGAGAGCTGCATTGAAATAATGAAAGTGATAGAACAAAAAAAGATCGATGAAATTAAGTTGACATAGAGAAGGAGGAGTACAAAGTTGAATGTGAAAGATGGTATGAAATTGATACCCACCACATTTGAGAGGTATGCGAACCCCATACCTAGAAGGTTTAGGGTATCGATTTGAAACCCAATAAACTAGTAAACAAACACTAGGTATCGGGCTTCCATTCCCCAACCCGATACCTGATTCCTCATTCCTTTTTACCAAACGCCCCCTAAGGTCTTTATTTATTTAGGAGCTCTAGTGTAGAAGGAGCGTAGTGGAAGTTGATTCACAGACAATCATGGGTTTTCTTTCTAGGGGGTTTCAGAAATACATTGTTTGCCTATCCTAGTACGTATGGGTCATGCCTTTCTTATTGGGGGGTTGCCTAGTCCGTTTTCTTCATGTCTATAGATAAACTAATCATATTGCTAAAAACATGTGCAATGGAGAGGAGATTCAATCCTCTCTCAATTTCCTTTCTCATTTTCTCCTCTTGACACATTATATTTTCTTTCATCCACCTCATTTTCCACTATATCATTCCTCATCCTCTTTCTCATTCCCTATTTTCCTCCACAAAAAAGAGTATCCTCTTTATTATTGTTGTCATAAAAAATTTTCTCCAACCAATATAAGCATAATTAGTGAATAGTAGTTGTATTGTTGTCATACAAATTTGAAGTTTTAATTTTAAAGATGTTATTGCCATATAAATTTAGTAGTTAAGTTTGCTACAAAACTCTAAAACTTGTCTCATATCAAAGAAATGCATATGGAATATGTTTGAGCCAAAATTTACCCAAGGAAGAACTTTGGTCTAAATCGGGCCTAGATCGAAATAAATCAAAGAGAATGACGAAAATTGTGTTTGTATTGTTGAGAAAAGCATATGAATGTGTAAAAACATGGTACCCCGTTCTAGGGTTTACAATGGATGTATGAAGGTATGACCCCCCTTCTAGGGTTTACAGTGTATGCCTCTGACGAGGGCTATGGAGTCTGATCTGATGTGATATGCTATGATCCTATATCTATCTTTTTTAATTTCGTGGGTTACATGGGTATTTATAGATAATAAATAGGAATTCTATCTTATACAAGGTATAAATTTATCTTAACCAACAAATCTTCCGGAAAATCTATCTTGTATACCGGATCTTCTTTATCCTGTCTGGCAACGAATATATCATATATCAGATGATATCTTGGACAGATTCCATCTTGTAACAACCATATCTCGGATCTTCCCTCCTTCCACCGACTTAGCCAATTCCGAAGATCTTCCGCTACCAAAAGATGCGTTGAAGATTCTCTAGATAGGTATTGATACTTCTTTGACTCTGGCTAGGTATTGATACTTCTTTGACGCTTCTTTGCCTAAAATTTGGGTCCAACGATACCTTGTAGCTGCAAGGCATTGCGCCTTCTCTGATAAATGGGTTGCCTCCTGCTTGGATTATTTCTGGGTCTAACAATACCCCAAATTCATCTTGGTCGTTGAGGCGTCGAGATGGGCAAGATGGATTTCACGCCTTTGATATGAATCTTCGTTATTTGCAAGAGTTGTTCGTTGGCATAAGCGATTGAGTTTTTGGACAGCAGTAGTCTTCGTGATAGAAGTGTAATTACTAGAAGCGCGGACTCCATCGAAGTCGTCAGCTATAGGCACGGATTTGACCGAAGCTTCTTGCCGCCAACGTTGGTGTGATCGAAGTTGTGTAGCCTTGGGCATTTAACTTGACGATAAGCATGAGCATCGGGTGTTAGCCTGATCAAAGTCGCTAGTCCATAGCATGACTTAAGTAAAGTCACAAACCAAGAGCTTACACTCGTTCTCGTGCAAAGGTGATGCTTGAGAAACTAAAGATATATGTCTCGGATGGAGAACCTATGTCTTGGAAGCTATGTTCCAAAGGTACTCTTAAGGTAGTACACTTATTGGCGTAGCGGGATACCTTTAACAAATATTTCCACTTGGTACCCCAGCATTAGGATCTTCTTTTCTTTCTAGATGGTGAGGATAAGGCGATTGACGTACCTGATGTTTAGGCGGTAAAAGACCCCAGCCTCCTTTGTCATGAAGGGTCTGATTCATGAGGTTGAGTTAACCCCATGATGATAGAATGATTCTTTGAATGCAGGATCTATGTGCAATCTTTGTACACTGATCGATTATTAACTAGGCATGGCTAGATAAAACTGTCATTTAACCAGAGAATGGCCAGAGAAGTACTGACGCTTGAATAGCGGGTTCATCTGAGCCATTTTTGGTGAATCTTCACGTACGTTTAACCAGCGATGATGCCGGCGCAGCTAAGGAAGTCGATGGCGAGGAGCCTTTGGACGAGGCGGCTTCTCAGACCCCAGCCACTGAAGAGTGGCTTTACTGTTTTCCTTGTTGCTCATTTGACTTAACTCCATTGAGTGAACGAATGCGAACCCTTGATTGGGTGTATGTTCGTTCTTCGGAAACTTGGTTATCTTGGCCCATAATTGCGGTGCTTTGCTTTGTTGTCCTTGCATGCTGTGAACTTATGGCCTCCTGATTTTAACCTGCGCTTAATCAAGCAACTTTGCCATAACGTTAGTTTAATGAAATAACTAGAGATTTTCCAGAGAAATGTCACACATTAGTACGGGGTGTTCCCTTTTTGTATTTTGTTTTGATGGTTTCCTGCCTGAGGGCCTTAAGACTTTATTGGTACTTCTGTGGCCGATGGGCCATGACTTCACTTCTTCTTTGGCCGTGGGCCAAAAAGATATTTTGGCGTCGTTTTTGACGCCCTCTGTATGGCGCTTTTGGTTTTTGTTGCTGTTTTGCTTGTGATGTTTTATTTTCTTTATGCTTGCGTTTGTTTGGCAATTTTTTAGAGGGCGGCGATGGCTTTGGGCTTTGTCTAAGGCCGCGCTCATGTGTGTTATGGATGCGTTAGTAGATCAGCATCCGGGGAAAGCGTTATGTGACATTCTCCCAGGGCGCATTACTTTGACGCGAAATGAAATTTCGGATCTTTGCGCTTTGTTTACTGCAAAGGTCCGTGCATAATTACTTATGATTAGGTGCCCTTTGGATCCATAAGTTTAGTCCTTAGGATATATTGTCCTCGCGGCATCCCGCGAATGTGGCCTCGGGTTTATCGTTGCTATAGCTTTCCCCTTCCCGTACTAATCCAATGTGACTACGTTGATTGGACTTAGATGGGGGGTAACCAACTTATGGGTTACTTCACCACGTTGTATGCTTGACGACATCGCCATTTCTAGACGGTATAACCATGTATTTATAAAGAGGTTTTCTGTGTGTTGTTTTTCGCGTATTTGTTTAGTCGGTGAGACATAAAATAGCGCGTAGGGTGCGTTTGAAGCGGTAGTTGAGTTGTGG
This sequence comes from Polygonum maritimum, assembly GCA_963924305.1. Taxonomy (NCBI): domain Eukaryota; kingdom Viridiplantae; phylum Streptophyta; class Magnoliopsida; order Caryophyllales; family Polygonaceae; genus Polygonum; species Polygonum maritimum. The sequence continues at coordinate 17,735,739 of OZ002736.1, read as the reverse complement.
GAGAGTTGTTTTCTCGCAAAACATCACAAATAGAACTTAAAAACTACTAAGCTATGAATTAAAGACAACACATCGACAGTGGGAGCTAGCGCCCCGGAGTCGCTTATTGAAGAAAAATTAAAGAGGTCTTAAAGAAGTATTAAACTAAAGCTAAGTGATGATCAGAAAATTAATGAGACCAAACCGATTCAGAAAAAATACTTCTTCAGATGGGTTGCATTTTAACGCATGTGAGTCGTGATCGACTGTCGTTAGCGTTGGCTCGTGAACGAGCGGGAAGACATTATAGAATGTAGGAAGAATGAACGAGTAATAAAGTATAGATAGTAAAAGTAAGTACCTTAGTCTTGTAGCCAATGTCGGCGTATAGCGCCTCGGGACTGTATTCGGGCCATGGCCGGCCATTGACGTTTCGCATGGTTGGATAATACATAATCAAGAAGTCAAAAATAGGTGATCACGGGTTTCCCCAATGATTCTCCAATGCTTAAGTTAGTAATGTCTTTGTAAGAAACCGCAAAGGGAAAGCAAAATGTAAACAATAGTTTTTGGGAGTGATACGGATAAAACTTGTGTTTTTCCAGTGATTGGATCATGTTCGTGACAATGGTTATTGTCATCGTCGTCTTCTCACCTGATGTTCCTGGATACCGACTAACTAGATGGTGATTCTCTAACTGCGGCCTGGCAGCTATTAGCGATCAATCAGCGAGTGATCGGCATGGATTGTTCCCAAGGAAAAGGGGGTTTAAGGAGTGTCGTGGTTAGATCAAACGACCCTTGTTGTCTTCTTTCAACCATCAAGGTCTTGCCTTGATGCTGTCTTCGCAACTTCTTTGGAGATTTTCTAGCGACTTCCTAGTCGTTGTTTAGAGGCTGTTAAAGGGCATCTGGCTTGGTTTGTTGCCCAAGCAAGGATGTTGGAGGGGTGCTATAGCTTGATCTGGTGTCGAGGTCGCTACACCCCTGTCGTCGTTTTGCAGCCGAAAATGTTTGGCCTTGGAGCCATCTTTTGAACTTCTTTGGAGATTTTCCAGCGACTGCCTAGAGATTACCCAGAGATTGTCTAGGGAGATACCGACTTGTGCGATCTTCTCTGTAGAAAACTGCTCGAACCTGATTTTTCTGAACCAGGGGAGTGAACCCCTGACCATGGACAGTTAAGCCAATCTCTTGTTGCTTCTCGGTTCAAGTAACCCCAGCTCGTGGTGAATTGGTAGTTTGTGAACCGAGCGTCGGCCGCTTCCTTGAGCTCTTGGACGGTGTCCGAATCTGACTCAAGTTCACGTTCGTTGCTTTCCGTAGTGGTGAGCCAGTATCTGGCGGTGGGCACTCTAATCTCTGCCGGAATGACGGCCTCACACCCGTGCGCTAGGGAGAATGGTGTTTGACCTATTGCTCCCTTCGGGTGGTGTGACTAGTTCGATGTTCCACTCTTTACGGAAGTACGCGTCTTCTTGCTTCTGAATTGTGATCCATCGTCGCATATAATCTCTTTTGGTACTCCTAATCTTTTGACTTGTGGATGGACGATGGAGGCAATTTTCCGTCAATGTCCATCCCCCATCTCATGAATGACCATGGGGTGATCGAGGGATGGAGAATCTCTTGCGGCTGGTGTGGGATAGGTGTTTGAACCAAAATTTACCCAAGGAAGAACTTTGGCTTAAATCGGGCCTAGATCGAAATAAATCAAAGAGAAGGACGAAAATTGTGTTTGTATTGATGAGAAGAGCGTATGAATGTGTAAAAACATGGTACCCCGTTCTAGGGTTTACAATGGATGTATGAAGGTATGACCCCCCTTCTAGGGTTTACAGTGCATGCCTCTGGCGAGGGCTATTGAGTATGATCTGAGTTGATATGCTATGATCCTCTATCTATCCTTCTTCTCCCCCCCAATTTCGTGGGTTTACATGGGTATTTATAGACAACAAGGTAGGAATTCTATCTTATACATGGTATAAATCTATCTTCACCAACAAGTCTTCTAGAAAATCTATCTTATATCTTGGATACTCTTTATCCATTCTGGCAGCGAATCTATCATATATTAGAAGATATCTTGGAAAGACTCTATCTTGTAACAACCATATCTCGGATCTTCCCTCCTTCCACTGACTTTCCTTTCGCCGCAAGTCTCGTCTTACTCTGAAGAGGTAGCAAAGAAGTACTAATCGGGTCCTGATACTTCTTTGGCTAAAACCTGGGTACCTTGTAGCTGCAAGGCATTGGGACTTCTCTGGTACTAGGTTGTCTCCTGCTTGGATTATTTCTGGGTCCAACAATACCCCAAATTCATCTTGGTTGTTGAGGTGACGAGACGGGCAAGATGGATTTCACACCTTTGATACGAATCTTCGTTATTTGCAAGATTTGTTCGTTGATATAAGCGATTGAGTTTCTGGATAGCAGACATCTTCGTGACAAAAGTGTTTACTAGAGGTGCGGACTCTATCGAAGTCGTCAGCTATAGGCACGGACCTGATCGAAGTTGTTTACCGCCAGCGTAGGTGTGACCGAAGTTGTGTAGCCTTGGGCATTTAACTTGACGATAACCATGAGCTTCGGGTGTTTAACCTAATCGCAGTCGCTAGCCCATAGCATAGACTTAGGTAAAGTCACAAACCAAGAGCTTACACTCGTTGTCGTGCAAAGGTGATGCTTGAGAAACTGAAGGTATATGTCTCAGATAGAGAGCCTGTGTATTTGGAAGCTATGTCCTGAAGGTACTCTTAAGGTAGTACACTTGACTGTTTTTAAGGTCTGCATCAGAGATTCTCCGCGTAAGATAGCGAATACTCGATGAGTTATACTGTGCTCGGGAAGTGAAGCTGTGAAGGTGACCCAGTGCTTGGTCAATCGTGGTGGTTAGAATGATTGCTTTAGTATTTGATGAACCCTCGCTTGGAGATTCTTCAAGACTTTTCTGATGCGAAGAACGACCATTGGGACTTAATGACGTAGTAAGATACCTTTGTCAAGCATTATCCATTTAGCACCCCAGCATAAGATCTTCTTTTGAGGTGGACGTGGATCTTCTAGATGATGAGGATAAGGTAATTGGCGTACCTGATGCTTAGGCGGTAATAGACCCCAGCCTCCTTCGTCACCAAGGGTCTGATTCATAAGGTTGAGTTAACCCCATGATGATAGAATGATTCTTTGAACGCAGGATCTATGTGCAATCTTCGTACGCTGATCGATTATTAACTAGGCATGGCTACATAAAATTGTCGTTTAACCCAAGAATGACCATAGAAGTTCTGACGCGTGATTAGCGAGTTCATCTGAGCCATTTCCGGTGAATCTTCACGTACGTTTAACCAGCGATGTTGCCGGCACAGCTAAGGAAGTCGATGGCGAGGAGCCTTCGGACGAGGCGGCTTCTCAGACCTCAGCCATTGAAGAGTGCCTCTACTTTTTTTCTTGTTGCTCATTTGACTTAACTCCGTTGAGTGAACGAATGCGAACCCCTGATTGGGTGTATGTTCGTTCTTCGGAAGCTTGATTACTTTGCTTTGTTGCTCTTGTATAGCGTGAACTTACGACCTCCTAATTTTAACCTGCACTTAACCAAACAACTTTGCCATAACGTTAGTTTAATGAAATATCTAGAGAATTTCCAAAGAAATGCCACTCATTGGTACAGGGTGTTCCCTTTTCGTATTTTGTTCTATTTCAACGCCCTTGTATGGCGCGCTTCTACGTCTTTCAGTATCGTCCCTCCACTAAAATAAAATAACTTTGCAACAATGTTAGTATAACTACATATCTGGAGAATATCCAGAGGAACATCGCCCGTTGGTAGGGACGTCTTGTTTTACTCGTATTGAGTTTCGACGCCACGGTATGATGCTTATATATATGTTGTTGTGCTAGTACCTTTTTATTTGCGTTAGTTGGCAAATTTATAGGGAGGCGATGGTCTTGGAGATTGTCCAAGGACGCATCTGTGTGTGTATGGATGCATTAGTAGATCAGCATCCGGGGAAAGCGTTATGTGACTTTCTCCCATGGCGCATTAGTTTGACACTGAAAGGTTTTCAGGTCTTTGCGCTTTGTTAACTGCAAAGGTCCGTGCATAATTGCTTATGATTAGGCATCCTTTGGATCCTTAAGTTTAGTCCTTAGGATATATTGTCCTCGCGGCGTCCCGCGAATGTGTCCTTGGGTTATCGGTGCTATAGCGTTCCCCTTCCCGTACTAATCCAATGTTTCTACATTGATTGGACTTAGATAGGGGGTAACCAACTTATGGGTTACTTCACCACGTTGTACGGGTTACTTTACCGACGTTGTACGGGTTACTTCACCCACGTGACGACATCGCCATTTCTAGACGGTATAACCATGCGTTTATACAGTGGTTCTTTTGTGTGTTTTTGGTCGCGTATTTGTTTAGTCGGTGAGACGTAAAATAGCGCATAGGGTGCGTTTGAAGCAGTAGTTGAGTTGTGGGAGAGTTGTTTTCTTGCAAAACATCACAAATAGAACTGAAAAACTACTAAGCTATGAATTAAAGACAATGCATCGACAGTGGGAGCTAGCGCCCCGGAGTCGCCTATTGAAGAAAAGTAAAAAAGGTCTTAAGGAAGTCTTAAACTAAAGCTAAGTGCTGACCAGAAAATTAATGAGACCAAACCGATTCAGAAGTAATACTTCTTCAGGTGGGTTGCATTTTAACGCGTGTGAGTCGTGATCGACTGTTGTTAGCGTTGGCTCGTGAATGAGCAGGAAGACATTATAGAATGTAGGAAGAATGAGAACGACTAATAAAGTATAGATAGTAAAAGTAAGTACCTTACTCTTGTAGCCAATGTTGGCGCATAGCGCCTTGGGACTGTATTCAGGCCATGGCTGGCTATTGACGTTTCGCATGGTTGGATAATGCATAATCAAGAAGTCAAAATAGGTGATCACGGGTTCCCCCAATGATCCTCCAATGCTTAAGTTAGTAATTTCTTTGTAAGAAACCGCAAAGGGAAAGCAAAATGTAATCAATACCCTTTGGGAGTGATACGGATGAAACCTGTGTTTTTCCAGCGATTGGATCATGTTCGTGACAATGGTTATTATCATCATCGTCTTCTCACCTGGTGTTCCTGGACACCGACTAACTGGATGATGATTCTCCAGCTGCGGCCTGGCGGCTATCTAGCGATCAATCAACGAGTGATCGACTTGGATTGTTCCCAAGGAAAGGGGGTTTAAGGAGTGTCGTGGTTAGATCAGACGACCCCTGTTGTCTTCTTGGAACTATCAAGGTCTGGCCTTGAAGCTGTCTTCGTAACTTCTTTGGAGATTTTCTAGCGACTGCCTAGCCGCTGTCTAGAGACTGACAATGAGCATCTGGCCTGGTTTGTTGCCCAAGCAAGGATGTTGGAGGGGTTTTGTAGCTTCATCTGGTGTCGAGGTCGCTACACCCCAGTCGTCGTTTTGAAGCCGAAAATGTTTGGCCTTGGAGCCATCTTCTGAACTTCTTTGAAACTTTTCCAGCGACTGCTTGGAGATTGCCCAGAGATTGTCTAGGACTATGCCGACTTGTGCGATTTTCTCTGTAGAAAGCTGCTCGAACCTGATTTTTCTGAACTAGGGGAGTGAACCCCTGACCATGGATAGTTAAGCCAATCTCTTGTTGCTTCTTGGTTCAAGTAACCCCAACTTGTGGTGAATTGGTACTTTGTGAACCGCGCGTGGGCCGCTTCCTTGAGTTCTTGGACGGTGTCCGAACCTGACTCAAGTTCTCGTTCGTTGCTTTCCGTAATGGTGAGCCCGTACCTGGCAGTGGGCATTCTAATCTCTACCGAAATGACGGCCTCACATCTGTGCGCTAGGAAGAATGGTGTTTGAACCATTGCCCCCTTTGGGTGGTGTGATTAGTTCGATGTTCCACTTCTTGTGGAAGTCACGCGTGTTCTTGCTTCTGAATTGTGATCCGTCGTTGCACGTAATCTCTTTTGATACCCCTAATCTTTTGAGATGTGGATGGAGGCAATTATCCGTCAATGTCCACACCCCATCTCATGAATGACCATGTGGTGATCGAGGGATGGAGAATCTCTAGCGGCTGGTGTGGGATAGGTGTGTGGTGCTGACATCCTTCGTACGCCTAGGCGTACCTGGTTAAGTCCTGGAGAATAGTCAGCTAGTACCACCCCTGCCTGAGGATCTTGTTGGCTAAGCTCCGACCCCCAGTGTGGTTCCTGCAGTCTTCCTCGCGGTTGCACATGATCTTGTTGTTGAAGAAGGTCCCATCTAGGATGGTGAAGCGTGTTGCTTTCGATCTTTGGGCTTTGGCTTTGATCTTGTCCTTGGGTGCTTCGCCATGTAGGAACTAGTTTAGGTATGGCCTGGTCCAGTGGCCGACTAAACTGACCCTTGGACTGGTGGATCTTTGGAGAATACTTGGAGCGAGTGGCTCTAGTGGAGGTTCGACTACTTATGTCTCTGGTGATTCGGCCATTGCGGGTTGCAGTAGGCGAACGAGAAGCATCGTGTTGTATTCCCTAGGGTTTAGGGTAGTGCCTAATCCTGCAGGGCGTCGGCCAAAGCGTTTGGCTCTCGAGTCACTTGCTCACATTTAATTTGCTCGAATTGCTCGGTCGAGGATTTGACCGTTTTGAGATAACTTGCCATCCTGTTGTCTTTGGCATCGAAGATGCCAAATATTTAGTTAATGACCAGTAAAGAGTCGACTCGTACCTTAAGTCTCTTGATGGATAGAGCCTTGGCTAACTCTAGTCCGAAGATAAGAGTTTCGTACTCCGACTCGTTGTGAGTGGCGTCAAAATTACGTCTGACTGCTTTAGCTGTTCTTGCCCCCCTTGCCGATTTTAGCACGACTCCGAGACCTGCCCCCTTGCGTTCGAGTCTCCTTCGGTGTTCAGTAACCATTCGTGCTCTCCTCGAGGGTTGGGGTAAAGTCGGCAACGAAGTCAGCGAGCACCTGTGACTTGATACTTCTTTAGTACTTCAAAAAATAGTCGATACTTATCTGAGGATTTGTAGATGAACCGGCTAAGCGCGGCTATCTTGCTGATTAGCTTTTTGCACATCCTTTACGCTTCGAGGGGTTTTCAAGGGAGCAATCGCCCGAACTTGGTCAGGGCTAGCCTTAACCCCTCGCTTGGTCACCACATGCCCTAGAAAAGTACCAGACGGTACCCCGAAGATGCACTTCTGGGGATTTAGCTTCATGTTGTATTCTTCAAGGGTTCTGGATGCTTCTTCCAAGTGCCCCCTGTGTAAGGAAGCGCTTGTGCTCTTTGCCATCAGATCGTCGATATACACCTCCGTTGTCTTTCCAATGTGATTATGGAACATCTGATTAACTAATCGTTGGAAAGTAGCCCCGGCGTTTTGCAAGCCGAAGGGCATTACGTGATAGCAATATGTGCCCAGCCCGGTTATGAGGGAGGTTTTCTACGTCGGTGTCGTTGAACACGATGGCTTGTCCTGAAGATTTCCTGACAACGTGCCCCCATGGCTGGGGTCGGCCAGAAATCGCTTTCTTTGGGACTGAGATTTGCTGCTGAGTATGTGAACCACATATGTTTGATCTCGCAAATATCATGTTGACCGCTCTGTCTAGTGTTGGAGGATCTCGCCTTTCTTAGTGCTCGGGCTGGAGATTCTTCAGTACTTCTTTGGGCACTTGGGCGTCCGGCGCCATGTCCTTGATCCGCCCCTCAATGATTGAACGAGACAACTCTTTTCTTAGCATGATGCAGTCGCGAGTCCGGTGCCCATGATACTCATGGTAGTCACACCACTTGGTGGTATCTCTATCGGCCTTTGGAACCTTACCCTTTCTTAGCCACCTCACGTATTCCCCAAGCCTGGTCATATTTCGTAGGAGCTTGCCCGTAGAGATGTTGAGCTTAAGGGAGTCTAGTGAAGGTGGTGGTGATGTCGCAAGACTAGATTAAGACTTTTTCACGGTCAAAATGGTTTCAGGAAGTCTCTGGTGGATCTTTGGGACTTCAGAAGTACCCTGTTGAGATCGTTGGATTGCTTTCGACTAGAGGTGAACTGAGAGCGAAAAGTATCCGAATGATCCGCAAAGGACTGAATGCTCCCACGTGGGAGACTAGTGAATCAAGTCAGGGCTGGCCCTGTTAGGGTTGTGCCGAACCCTTTGTTCATCATAGCTTCTTTGGAATGGTAGGGGACTACGCTTGCCATCGTCTTCTGCTTGTATATTGCCACGTGTTTGTGAGGGTATGTGGTCCCGTTGTACGTGGGCTTACTTGGAATGGAGATTCTTTGGAGTTTCTTCGAAGCCGTCTGATGCTTCGGATTTCACGGGCTGCAGTCCCTGGTGATTTGATCGACTATGACGCCTATATGCTCAGCAACCTTCTTTTTGATGGCCGTGTCCAGGCCGATCTACTGTGCCTTTCGTAATCTTCCTTGTAGGTGTCGTCACCCGCGATCCAAGTTAGGATGACGTGTCATGTAATTGAAACAAGTGAACAGTATATGGAGGACGGAAAACGTGATCCGAAAGGGTCGACTCGACAGGTTGCGTTCAGCCCGCTAAGTATTGGTCCGACCGCCTAGTTGTTGCTTAGAGGCTCTTTAGCGACCAACAATGAATGATTGGCTTGCCTTGCTTCCTTTAGAAATTTGACGAGGAGATAACGAAGCACATGGCTTTGATGTTTGCAAATCAAACCCTAGTATTACATCATCCTCTGCTTTGGTTTGATGATCATCGATATCGCTTTGATGATCGCCCCACTCCTGGCTTCGCTGATCGCTCAAAACTTCTTCGGAACCTTTTTGGGACTTTTTCGGAGTTCTGCCATTTCCTCGTCTCGCGATCTGGTGCTTTGATTTTTATGATTTCTGTTGTTCCCGTAGCGAGAGGGTCAGGATGGGTGTTTTCCAGTCCTGATATTGTGTCGTTCGATGAAGAAAGGTGGAGACTTTTGTCCTTTGATGATTGTATCGATCTTCGGCCCCACGGTGGGCGCCATATTGTTTGAACCAAAATTTACCCAAGGAAGAACTTTGGCTTAAATCGGGCCTAGATCGAAATAAATCAAAGAGAAGGACGAAAATTGTGTTTGTATTGATGAGAAGAGTGTATGTATGTGTAAAAACATGGTACCCCGTTCTAGGGTTTACAATGGATATATGAAGGTATGACCCCCCTTCTAGGGTTTACAGTGCATGCCTCTGACGAGGGCTATTGAGTATGATCTGAGTTGATATGCTATGATCCTCTATCTATCCTTCTTCTCCCCCCCCCCCCCCAATTTCGTGGGTTTACATGGGTATTTATAGACAAAAAGGTAGGAATTCTATCTTATACATGGTATAAATCTATTTTCACCAAGTCTTCTAGAAAATCTATCTTATATCTTGGATGCTCTTTATCCATTCTGGCAGTGAATCTATCATATATTAGAAGATATCTTGGAAAGACTCTATCTTGTAACAACCATATCTCGGATCTTCCCTCCTTCCACCGACTTTCCTTTCACCGCAAGTCTCGTCTTACTCTGAAGAGGTAGCAAAGAAGTACTAATCGGGTCCTGATACTTCTTTGGCTAAAACCTGGGTACCTTGTAGCTGCAAGGCATTGGGACTTCTCTGGTACGGGGTTGTCTCCTGCTTGGATTATTTCTGGGTCCAACAATAGGTGTGTGGTGCTGACATGCTTCGTACGCCTAGGCGTACCTGGTTAAGTCCTGGAGAATAGTCAGCTAGTACCACCCCTACCTGAGGATCTTGTTGGCTAAGCTCCGACCCCCAGCGTGGTTCCTGCAGTCCTCCTCGTGCATTCCGCACATGATTTTCTCGGCTTCTTCTTTTTCTACGCATCGTTGTAGGAAGCATGAGGTAGATTTATGGAAGAAGATCCCATCTAGGATGGTGAAGCGTGTCACTTTCGATCTTAGGGCTTTGGCTTTGATCTTGTCCTTGGGTACTTCGCCATGTAGGAACCAGCTTACGTATGGCTTGGTCCAGTGGTCGACTGAATTGACCCTTGGACTGGTGGATCGTTGGAGAATATCTGGAGCGAGTGGCTTGGGTGATGATTTTTTAGCCTTAAGTCTCTTGATGGATAGAGCCTTGGCTAACTCTAGTCCAACGATAAGAGTTTCGTACTCTGACTCGTTGTTAGTGGCGTCAAAATTATATCTGACCGCTTGAGTTGCTCTTTCCCCCCTTGCCGACTTTAACACGAATCCGAGACCTGCCCCCTTGCGTTCGAGTCTCCTTCGGTGTTCAGCAACCGTTTATCCAAGGGCTCGTCGAGGGACGATGTCGGGATTTCTTCTTCCGTGTTCTCCTTGAGGGTTGGGGTAAAGTCGGCAACGAAGTCAGCGAGCACCGGTTAAGCGCGGCTATCTTGTCGGTCAACTTTTGCACATCCTCTACGCTTCAAGGGGATTTCAGGGAAGCAATCGCGCGAACTTGGTCAGGGCTAGCCTCAATCCCTCTCTTGGTCACCACGTGCCCTAGAAAAGTACCAGATGATAACCCGAAGATGCATTTCTGGGGATTTTAGCTTCATGTTGTATTTTTCAATGATTCTGGATGCTTCTTCCAAGTGCCCCTTGTGTAAGGAAGCGCTTGTGTTCTTTGCCACCCTATCGTCGATATACACCTCCATTATCTTTCCAATGTGATTATGGAATATCCGATAGACTGATTGTTGGAAAGTAGCCCCGGCGTTTCGCAAGCCGAAGGTCATTACATGGTAGCAATATGTGCCCAACCCGGTTATGAGGGAGGTTTTCTGCATCGGTGTCGTCGAACACGATGGCTTGTCCTGAAGATTTCCTGACGGCGTGCCCCGATGGTTGGGGTCGGCCAAGAAAAGCTTTCTTTGTCATGGCGCTTCGCTGTTGAGTATGTCAACCCATAGACGTTCGATCCCCCAGATATCATGTTGACCGCTCTGTCTGGTGTTGGAGGATCTTGCCTTTTTTGGTGCTCGGGTTGGAGATTCTTTAGTAAATCTTTGGGTACCGCAGCGTCTGGTGCCGCGTCTTGTATTCTTCCTTCGGCGATTGTGCGGGCTCCTTTCGGTCTTCTTTGTTTCTAATGACCTTTATAGTAGAGTTTTGTTTTTCTTTTAGCCGAACATAGGCCAAGTCTCTTGCTTGCACCTCTTTGAAGGTGATACATGGATGTTTGGGTGATTTCTTTGTATAAACCACCGTCGGGGGTAACCCCCTGCCTAAATGCCTCTATCGCAGTTGCCACGTCATAGGCTGAGATGGAGATTCTCCCGCGGTTGAAACGGTTCAGGGATTCTCTGGTGGATCTTTGGGACTTCAGAGATCATTGGATTGCTTTCGACTAGTGGTGTACTGAGAGCGAAAAGTATCCGAATGATCCGTGAAGGACCGAATGCTCGAGCGTGGGAGACTAGTGAATCAAGTCAGGGCTTGCCCTGTTAGGGTTGTGTCGAACCCCCTATTCATCATAGCTTCTTTGGAGTAGTAGGGGACTGCGCTTGCCTTCGTTTTCTACTTGTGTATTGCCATGTGTTCGTGAGGATATGTGGTCCTGTTATACATGGGCTTACTTGGAATGGAGACTCTTTGGAGTTTCTTTGGTGTTCCTTTGGTGTTTCTTCGAAGTCGTCTGATGCTCCGGATTTCACGGGCTGCAGTCCCTGGTGATTTGAGCGATTATGATGCCTATTTGCTCAGCATCCTTATTTTTGATGGCCGTGTCCAGGCCGATCTACTGCGCCTTTCGTAAAATTCCTTGTTGGTGTCGTCACCCGCGATCCAAGTTAGGATGATGTGTCATGCAATTGAAACTAGTGAACAACAAATACGTATAAGTATAGAAGGTTGATATTTATAAGATGCGTAATTAAGAATAAAAGACTATCTTTTAGCATCATACTAGAAAAATTGTAATCAAACAAGGATAAAGGCGAGATCTGAACCCTTAGCATAGAGAAGCAAAACACGGAATGAATTGTGAGATAAGGGAACAAGGAAACCAGTATATGAAGGATGGAAAATGTGATCCGGAAGGATCGATTTGATAGGTTGCGTCTAGGTTGCTAAATACTGGTCCTCTCCGCCTAGTTGTTGCCTAGCGGCTCTCTAGCGACCAATAATGAATGATTGGCTTGCCTTGCTTCCCTTGACAAACCACCAGATTGTACTCAATTATTAGCATGAGGTTTTCATAATCAAAATATAGAAACGTAATATAACGAATTGAATGGGAAAAAGAATTCTCCCTGTCCAGAAATTTGACGAGGAGATAACAAAGCACATGGCTTTGATGTTTTGCAGATCAAACCCTAGTATTGCATCATCCCCAGCTTTGTTTTGATGATCATCGACGTTGCTCTGATGATCGCCTCACTCCTGGCTTCGCTGATCGCTCAAAACTTCTTCGGATATTCTTCGGGACTTTTTCGGAGTTCTGCCATCTCTTCGTCTCACGATCTGGTGCTTTGATCTTCGTGATTTCTGTTGTTCTCATAGCGAGAGGGTCAGAATGGGTGTTTTCCAGTCCTGATATTGTGTCTTTCGATCAAGAAAGGTGGAGACTTTGGTCCTTTGATGATTGTATCGATCATCGGCCCCACGGTGGGCGCCAAATTGTTTGAGCCAAAATTTACCCAAGGAAGAACTTTGGCCTAAATCGGGCCTAGATCGAAATAAATCAAAGAGAAGGACGAAAATTGTGTTTGTATTGATGAGAAAAGCATATGAATGTGTACAAACATGGTACCCCGTTCTAGGGTTTACAATGGATGTATGAAGGTATGACCCCCCTTCTAGGGTTTACAGTGTATGCCTCTGGCGAGGGCTATGGAGTCGGATCTGATGAGATATGCTATGATCCTATATCTATCTTTTTCAATTTCGTGGTTTACATGGGTATTTATAGACAGTAAATATGAATTATATCTTATACAAGATATAAATCTATCTTAACCAACAAATCTTCCGGAAAATCTATCTTGTATATTGGATCTTCTTTATCCTGTCTGGCAGCGAATATATCATATATCAGATGATATCTTGGACAAATTCTATCTTGTAACAACCATATCTCGGATCTTCCCTCCTTCCACCAACTTAGCCAATTCCGAAGATCTTCCGCTGCCCAAAGATGCGCTGAAGATTCTCTAGATAGGTATTGATACTTCTTTGACCCTGGCTAGGTATTGATACTTCTTTGACGCTTCTTTGCCTAAAATTTGGGTCCAACGATACCTTGTAGCTGCGAGGCATTGGGCCTTCTCTGATAAATGGATTGCCTCCTACTTGGATTATTTTTGGGTCTAACAGAATAATGTGAATATTCATAACGAGAGAGTAAGAAGAATGTTCGTTTTAATTAAGTAAAAGTTAAGACAAAATAATAATTATTTTATACCCAAATGTACTATAAGTGTTAGTTTCTTTTACACTAATACATTTAAATTGTTATGGTTATCCATAAAATAGGAATATAAAGTAGGCAAAAGATTATTTGCCCAAAATATGGCAAATTTAGATTGATTTTATAGACAATAAAAAAGTCAAACTATTAATTTCTTTTTTGTAAAAAATTAAAGTCTCTTTCTTTTGTTTTTTTAAGCTAAAGATTGTTAGATGTAAATTGAAGATAATTAAATTGAAGAGAATGAGAATTGAAATAGACATATGTCAATGAGGACATATATAAATTGAAGAGAATGAGAATTGAAATAGACATATATATAAATGGATAGACATTCCTCTTTGACACAAGAGTCAATATAAGTAATCTTTTATAAAAGGAGGAATACGTACTTTCCTCTTTTAAAAGAGCATCCTCTTTCGTTTTCTACAACAATGAGGACCTTCTCTTTAGGAGGGAGAGAGAGAGAGAGAGAGAGAGAGAGAGAGAGAGAGAGAGAGAGAGAGAGGCGGTTCATTCCTCTCCGTTGTTCATGCTCTAAGGAGCTAGCAGATCCTACAAAAATCATGTAAATTTTAGAATTAACTGGTACTCGCTTTATTTGCTATTACGACTATGTAGAATCTCACCAATAACAAACCAAGTAACATTGTAAATAATTACAAATAAAAAAAGAAATTATTATAAGGAAACCATTATTTATTATTAAAAATAACCATGTGTTTTTCGCTTATTAGCCAGGTCGGTACGATTGAGTTCAAGTAGCTAAAGTTTATAGGTCTCGATTTTTTGTGTGGGTTCAAATATTTTATCCGCCTGTGTAACATACACTGATATTTACAAGTTTCAAAAATATCCAATAACTAGTACTTTTAGTACACATATTGAGTGATTTAGGTAGACCCGGCAAAAAGTGACCTGAACCCGAAATCCGAACTGAACCGACCCGACCCGAAATCGAAGTTGGACCCGAACAACGAAAAATGAACAATCCAAACATGATTCAGACCCAATCTGATTTGAAATTGATCCGAATAAAATATAATCTAAAATCATCCGAACCGAACTGACCCAAATAGAACTGACCCGTACTAAATCTGACCCATAATCACCCGATCCGAAATGAACCGAAATCATCCAAACTAAATCTTAAGAGTAGTAATAATATAAAAAATAAAAATAAAAAGTAAAAAGTAATGGTACAAAATATTAGAATGGTGCACACAAACAATATATAACAAAAGACCGAACAAGTACGTCTACACTTTTAATAGCAACCAAATTGTGTCTCAAACGTTTCACTTTTCAGTTATCAAAAACAAGTTCTAATGATTAAACATACAACAATTATCTCATTGTATTTTGCATGTCTTAGAGAAATTAAACACAAAATCAAAATCAAAACCCTTAAAAACAGAAGCTAGTTCTCCACCTTATACTCATTATTTTCCGACGATGTGGGTCGGCCGCCCTCCGCCCCCCCCCCCCCCCCACCCCAAATGCGCCATTGCTTGTACACAACTTTTTTAATAATAAGAGATGTAAAATCCGATAATAAGAGATTATGAATCATGTTTATCATCCAAAAACTGGAAGAAAGGTCAATCCAAAATAACCGAAATAATATAAAGCATTATAATTCTAAAAAAAACAAATCCAAAAAACACCCGAATCTGAATTGACCCGATCCAAAATGATCGGATTCAAAGCAATCCGAAGAGGACCCGAACCGAACTAGACCCAAAACCGAACAACATCCGATCCGAATTAATCCGATCAGAAAACGACTCAAATCCGAACTAGACCCGAACCCGAACAACATCTGAGCCCGAACCGGACTGAACAAGACCCGAAATAACTGTTTTACCTGAACGAATCCGATTTGAACGACCCGATCCGAACGACCCGTTTGACAGGTCTAGATTTAGGTAGTATTAGGCTGTATGTAAGAGAGAAGATTACAATTTACTAAAGGATGGAGCTGAGAAGGCTGCGGTAGCGACTACCACTGGTGTTGTCGTGGTTACAAAACAGAAATTGAAGAAGTTAGGAACTGAAGAAAGACGTGGTCACCACCCAGAATAAGGCCTCGATCGCCAAGCAGTTGAATCGGAAACTCAACGTAGTGATCGCGGTCGCTGTTATGCTGAAGATAGATATTGATTTCTTTTATTTCCGTTTCTTGGTTAGTATTTAAGCTTAGAAGACTTAATCTCAAAGCATTCAAGTTATTATTTAAGTTGTAACTTTTGAGATTATGGAGAAATAAGCCTTAGATTTTATTTTCACAACTAAAACATTTTGATTTATTAGTTTGGGAGATTTTCTACATAAATCCATCGTTGAATATATTCATTCTCTTTGGTTTGCATATTTTTGACTGTTATTTAATTCTTTTTGTTTACCCAATTAGTTGAAGTCGATAACTCTCTACTGCTAGAATATGTGTTCTCGGTTAAAAAACATCTTTAGACTAGAAAACTTAATTTTCTATGGATGGTTAAACTAGAATATTGAGACAAGAGATTGATTCCACGTTCAATATTAACGGGTTTTTCTTATTGCATGTATTATGTTAAATCATTATGCTTAATGTTATCAATTGATTAGGTTAGTCAAATTTTAGTGTCGTTGTCGGGAAGAAAAAATTACCAAAAATAATCGATTGAGTCCTTACTTCTTCTACTTTCCCCTCTTTCTTATTCACCCTAAAACATTCTAACCTAACAAAATTTAAACTTGTCTCTTCTCACCCACTACCATCACTAACTCTTGCACCACCATCACCTTCACTTACATTACTCGTTAGCGATGCTCCATCGGCCATCGCCACTCCTACTACAATCGCTATCCTCTTCGCATCTAATTTTAGTGGCGTCGTCGAATTTTTCTCACCACCCACTGGCTTTACATTGCCTCCATCAGATTTATGTCGCCGTCCACTGACCCTTACCTATTTCATCGCCATTGGTTAAACACCCAACCCTCATCATCGTTTACGACGATAAGCGAAAGCATCTTTTATTAATCGTCAGTCATGACCTCCGCCCACCAAGCATCAATCGTCGTGTCTCCTACGATTACCTTTCACATTCTAGATTGGCCGCAACCGCCGCCCGTTTTGCTACGATCGTGGTTTTCTGTCAAAGACACTCATCAGACCTAATTTTGCGGTCATTCTTAGCTCTTCTCATTTCTTTGCGTCATTCCAGTGTGAATCATGTCTTTGCCTGTTAATTAGGAGATTGACTACTGAGGAGAAGGATAGATGGAATATACTTAGTCGTAGGACAATGGTGTAGACAGTTTGAGGGAGTTGAAATTATTTGGCTGTACACGGGAGATGTTGGCTTGGACTGGACTTACGAGTTTCATTACTAGGGTTGGTCTTACATTTAAGGATCTAGCTTTAGAGTTCCTTTTGAATTTTCATCAAGAGGGTAATGAGTTTACATTTCATCTTTTCGATACGTGATGGAAATTTTGGGGATCATTAGAGGCCCTTCTAAGGTGGATTGGTTGAGCATGGCACAAGGGTTAAAGATTTATGAGGTCTGGAAACATATTGAGTACAACCTAGTTTCAGGTCAAGCATGGCGAGTATAACTACAACATCACTCATCCTTGCCTGTGGTTATGCCATAGGGTATTGGGCATGGAATTTTTGAGCCAAGGGGAAGTTAATAAGATGAACAAGATGAGTATGAATATGATTTGGACACTGAAACTTGATTGCCCAACTACTTCTGATTGGGCAGAGTTGTTTCTGAAGAGCACAATGAAGGTAAGAGATGCAACTTCAGTGAGGATTGGTATTGGGGTATGGTGACGTTGATTTCCCTTCATTTTATGACTCTAGGGGATATTAAAACTAATTAAGTAAAGACAAGTTGATGCCAGTTTTGTGTATGATATTCCTATGTTGAGACAATCGTCTTATTTTGGAAATTTGGAGGATGAGATCTTTGTATGGAAGATTATGAAGGTGAAAATTATTTGTGTCTTCCTACTGACTTTGCATTCGGGGTGCAACATGGGGTTTGTTTGCTGCTTCAAACTTAGATGAGGAAGACGCTTCAGCGGAGTATATGGACCAGGATGGAGGAGGATGGGATGAACAAGCAACAACATATCAGGCGTCTACTAGTGGAAGGTGTATCAGGACGGAGAGCTTCTAGCTAAGGTTCATCTGTCAATAGAGGGGCGGTTTCTTCTTTTGCTGGTTCTAAGTACGAGCAACTTATGGCTTTTGTGAGTGGTCTGCACTTGACCTCAACTGAGGTACGTGATAAGGTTAAAGAGTTGAGGTCTATAGTGGATGGGCATGGATTTACTATCTCGACCTTAGTCCAAGCGTCTTTGGCTATTGATTTCTGGGGAGAATGTGTTCTTACAGCTGCTTATGTGATCAATCGGACACCCTCAAAGGTGCTTTCTTCTAAGGCCTTGTTTCACTTTGTATGGAAAGAATATTTCGGTTAAAAAGTGATGTTTTAAGTGGAAAATTTTGTATTGAAAAACGTAAAAGTAAACATAAGGTAGGGATGCTAGAAAAAGGAAAAATAAACTTTCTGATTGATAAAATTGTTTTGGGGTAAAAAAGAACAAGGCCTAAGACTCCTTATGAGATGCTATTCCGGACACCGCCCTCCTATGATCATATTCGAGTGTTTGGTTGTATGTGCTATGCTTCTGCTATTCCTAGATCTCATGACAAGTTTGCTTCACACAACCGTCGTTGCATATTTGTATGCTACCCTTATGGCAAGAAGGCTTGGCGTCTTTATGTCTTGGACACCAAGTCGTTCTTTGAGTTCAAGGATGTTGTCTTCAATGAGGCCCGTTTTCCATATGCAACTGCCTCCACTATTTCTGCTGATCTTGATGATGAACCTTCATCTTTTGACCCGCATCTTGCAATTTGTGATCTGCTCGTTATGCCTTTCGATGACAAGGTGAGTTATGTTGTCCTTGATGCACCGGAAGTTGTCCCTAATGCACCGGAACTTCGAATTGAGCCACGCCACAACTCTCGGCCTCGCCAGCCATCATCTCAACTTTGTGCTTTTATCAGTAACACGACTCACAGCCCCCCCCCCCCACTTGTCCTCGTTAGTCACCACCTCGACACCCTCCTCACGTATTCCTTACTCCATTGAGAAATTTGTAACTTGTGATAATTTTTCTGACTCCCACATTCATTTCTTAGTAGCTGTTACAACACCTTCTAAAACCCGGTCTTATAATGAGGCCGCTCGCCATCCTGAATGGAGCGATGCTATGAAAGCATAACTTCTGGCGCTAGAGAAAATGGAACTTGGACAATGGAATCCTTGCCGGCAGGAAAGAAACCCATAGGTTACAAATGGGTTTTTCGCATTAAATACAAATCTGATGGTTCTATTAAGCATTATAAAGCTCGTTTGGCTGTTCTTGGCCATAAACAGGTTGCAAGCATTGATTTTAATGATACTTTTGCACCTGTGGCAAATGAGATCTGTTCGGATTTTCTTATCAGTTGCTGCTATTAAGGGATGGTCTCTTCATCAGATGGATGTCCACAATGCCTACTTACATGGTGATCTTGATGAAGAAGTTTATCTGACTCCTCCTCCAGGTTTCTTAGCTTCTTTAGGGCAGGTCTGTCGTCTTAGAAAATCTGTATATGGTCTTCGACAAGCGCCTCGAAACTTGTTTGCCAAACATGCTTCCACTCTTACACCTTTTGGTTTCCGGCAGGCCTATGCTGATTATTCATTATTCTCTTTGATTCGGACACATTCTAGGACTTGAGGTTGCTCACGGAAAGGACGACATTTGCCTTTCACAATGCAAGTATGCACTCGAGATACTATATGGAGCTAGCTTACTTGGAGCGAAACTGGCCGACTTTCCCATGCCTCAGAATCATGACCTCGACAATGCTTCTAGTCCTCTATTTGCGTCTCTAGATCGGTATCGACGTCTCGTGGGCAGGCTCATTTATTTGACCATCATCATACCTGAGCTCTCTTACTTGGTTCATATACTTTCACAGTTTATGCAGGCTCCTACAGAGGCTCACTGGCAGGCTGGCCTTTGGGTTCTTCATTATATTAAAGGACATCCAGGACAGGGTCTTCTATTGTCTCGGAATAGTTCTTTACAGCTTATAGCATATTGTGATTCAGATTGGGCGGCTTGTCCGATTACGCGATGATCTCTAACTGGCTACTTTGTCTCTCTAGGGTCATCCCGTATCTCTTGGAAGACAAAGAAGCAGGTTACAGTCTCTAGGTCCTCTGCTGAAGCAGAATATCGATCCATGCGTTATGCAGCTTGTGAGGTTCTGTGGGTCAAAGCTTTTCTGCGTGATCTTGGTTTCTTGCACACTTCTCCGATGCATCTTGCTGTGATAGTCAGGCTGCTCTGCATATAGCTGTCCAGTTTTTCACGAACGTACAAAACACATTGAGATTGACTGTCATTTTGTATGTGATCTAATTAAAGTTGGATACATTCGTACTACATATGTTCGGACTACTGATCAACTCGCTGATTTGTTTACCAAGGTACTTCGCAAGCAAAAGTTTTTATATCTTCTTTCCAAGTTGGGCATCCGAGATTTACATGCTCCAACTTAAGGGGGAGTATTGGGATATTATGTATTATTATTATCTTGTATTTTCTTATTTGTACAGCTTGGAGCCCAAACTAGGGTTTTCCTATATATTATAATCTTTCTCTAATGGAAAAGGCAAAGAGGAAATTTTCCCAAACTTATTGTTCTCACAATTCCACACTAATCGAATTAGGGGATGAAACCTAGGCCACTAGTGTCTTTGTTACCCTCAATTTAGTAGGAATTGGAACCTAAACACTCATATCATATCTTAATCATCTCCATTTGAATTTTTGTAAAAAAAAACCTAATTTTGAAAGATTTAAGAACATGTAAACCATTTTTAGAGTTCTAATTCACCAACTTGGCATCTCTCCTCCTAACTTGTAACCTCCGATGAATGCTTTCTTGGCATCTTATGAGTCAGACTACAAAAAAGTGAGATTAAATCTCAATAGACGAATACATTCGAATTCGAGGAGGCCGATCAGAACTTATTTTCTTTTTTTACTCATAATAGGAATTGTTTTGGCATATTAATTAAGTTGGGTTTTGATCAGCTTAGTGAAATGATCATCAATAAACTCAGGGCCGGTGAATGACTTTGTGAGGCTCTGGACAAAAAAAATTATTAAATCATAAAAAATTATTATTAGTTGTTTTTTCTAGTTTAACATAGTTTTTGTAGTATTTACTATTAATTGTGTTCAATTGAATCTATTGTCTATCTTTTTATTATTATATTGTATTATCATATATTATGTTCTTTTATCTTTTGTAAATTTTGGATTAAGTATTGTATCATGATCCTAGTAAAATAAAACAAAAAAAAATGAATGATTAGGGTATATGGCATTTGGAAAATGCCATATAGCCAAAATAAGCCACCATTCTACAATTTTGCACGCGTGCCATGAAACCGGGGAATAAAAGCGCCGCGCGCCTGCCATTTCCTCCCAACCGATTCTTTTTTCCCAACGAGAGAAAACCAGGCGACTGTCACCTGCGAATTCCGGCGAATTCCCCGCGCGATTTCAGGCGAATTCCGGCGTATTCCTGCTCGATTTCAAGAACACGAGCCTCGATTGTCACTTGCGATTTCCTGCATGTGCTCGATTGAGCCACTGTCACCTGCGATTTCCTGCATGTGATCGAGCTCGAAATCCGCGTGCATTGTCACTGTCGACTGCAATTTTGTCGATTGCGCGTGATCGACTAGAGGATTGGCACAGAAAAATCCCTGCGCGAGATCAAGCCACATCCTCCAGATTGTCACTTGCGATTTCGAGCAAAAGGTGACAGTTTTTCCTTAAAAATCTAATAGTCACTACAAATTGTGATGGTAGATGACAATTAAAGTGAGAATTTTCGTAATTATAGTGAGCAAAATCCCTGCACGAGATGGAGCCACAATCCTCTAAATTGTCACTTGCGATTTCTACCGATGAGCAGAGGATTCGAGCAAAAGGTGACAATTTTTCCTTAAAAATCTAATAGTCACTGCAAATTGTGATGGTAAATGACAATTATAGTGAGAATTTTTGTAATTACTTGAAGTACTCAATGAGAAGTGACAATCTAGTAATGACAGATGATGAATTAGAAACCACAATTGATGATAGTTGATGATAATGATCAGAATTGCTGATAATTGTTCATAAAGAAGACAAAATTGAGAATCTAGTGTTGATAGAGATGACAATTCATGATAATTGCTCATAGGGAAGACATAATTGAGAATCTAGTGACAATATTTACATGATAATAATAATGTAGAGCCAATTTCAATTTCCAGTGACAATATTTACATGATAATGGCTTTTCTCTATGGTCGATGACAGTATGGACCTTGTAATTGTACCAATTTGCATTGG
Source organism: Polygonum maritimum (assembly GCA_963924305.1). NCBI lineage: Eukaryota > Viridiplantae > Streptophyta > Magnoliopsida > Caryophyllales > Polygonaceae > Polygonum > Polygonum maritimum. Next base: position 17,713,881 of record OZ002736.1, on the reverse strand, counting down.
AGGGGGATGGAAGACAGAAAATGACGAATGCAAGTATGTTGGAGATGTCACTACAAAGGCATTTGTAGTGACATCAAGCATGAAGGAGAATCAAGCAACACTGCAATCGTCATGAAATAGGATTCATATATCATCATTGTCACTTGTTGCACTTGATTGTCAAAACTGCCAGACATTGTCACTTGTTGAACTTCATTGTTAAAACTGTCACTTTTTGGTTTATTGCTATATCAATGTCAGTTTTCATATGTCACTTATTGAACATATATCATCAATTTCAGCAATATCATTGATATATCATCACTTGTACGTATTGCTATATCAATGTCACCACTTAGTTCGAAATATATGAAAACTGTCACTTCAAAGAACAATGTCACTTCGAAATTGCAACTTCGATTGTTTGTTAAGAGATATGTCATCACTTTTTGTTATATTTTGTAGAACGTATATCATTTATTTTGCGTGATAACATCTGCTCATGATGATGGATAAATCGTCACTTGTTCATGTTGCTTTTAAACTGTCACTACAATTGCGACTGTGTTCACTTAACTGTTTGATGATTGATATATCAATTGGAACACACGATAGTTTTAACACAAAATACGTTCATAATATTCATTTGGACATCTAGTATGTTATCCACCAATTGTCACCAAATCAAATCAGTTGGACATTTTGTTTAACATAATGCCTTAAACTGTCACTACAAAAACACATCCATACGATTCAGAACCAAATGTCACTAATTCGTTTAACATGTCATTACACTTTCATCACTACTAAGTTTAACAACAAAATCAAAGAACATAACATTCATTTGGACGTAGGCAAAGGCTCCAAGATCCAAGTGCCATTAAACAGATCAATTGTCATTTTCTCCCTATGTGCCATCATGTGCTCATAATCCAGATCATCCAAGGTGTCACATAAGACAAAATCCTCAATGTACTTGATAACATACACACCACAATTGCCACCTCTGCAAAACAAGTAAAAATCAAAAAGTCAGGAGTGAAATCTGCATCTTGACAAAACAAGCATAACAGTATAACAATACATACCTTGTATCACTTTCATCTTGACAAACATTGTCATCCCTGGACCATGTGAAATCTGCATCTAAATTGCCCAATCTCTCAAACAAACCAGATACCTGAAGGGAAGTAGTGTGCAAAAAGGACTGACAACACTGAAATGACACATATCTAGATAATTGTCACCAGAAAATACAGAGAAACCGCAAATGGCTACTTAATTGTCACCACTTAACATAAACATTACGAAATTGTCACCACAAACCTCAAACATGCACACAATTATAACAGTGACACTACTTAAGATGAACAATCACCAAAATGTCACCACTTAACACAAACCGCAAATGGATACTTAATTGTCACCATAAATAGAAAATTGTCACCACTTAACATAAACATCACGAAATTGTCATCACAAACCTCAAACATACACATAGTTATAACAGTCACACCACTTAACATGAACAATCACCAAATGTCACCAATTAAGACTAAACAGTGTTATGAAAATTGTCACCACAAAAACATATCATCACAAAACCCTAGAACATACACGAAAACTCAAACTCAGCGTATGTTAAGCCATCACTAAACCAGAAATGATTCACATTATGAAGTATCATCAACACAAAAACCAAAATCGAAATCATAGAACCAAAAATTCAAAAACAAACCTGTTAACCTAACACATACCAGGAAAACGAGATCTACTAAAATAACAACAATAGAAGAGGACAAATATGCTTCAAACGACATAAACACAAAACTAAAAGGAAAATAACAAACATTTACTTACGAGTGACAGAAATCAACAACCGAGCAGCGGTGACAGAACGAGACAATCAGCACACAGGAACTCAAAATTCTTCAATGTCAACTCCAATGCATGGGACTTGGAGAAGATGATTGATCGAGAGCACGATTTCGACTTCGTGTGAGGTGGATCGACAGTTAATTGGCAGAGCAAGAGGAGAATTTGGGATTTCGCAGGTCGTGGGAGTTGAGAGGGAAGAGAGAACGAAAACCAGAAGAAAGAAAGCGGGCGTTTTTTTTTAATTTAGTTATGCCATATCTGCAAAAAAGGGGGAAACGGGCCGTGACTGAAAAAGGGCCCAAAAACACGCCGCCCGGCCCAAATCTCTCAAAAAAAGTTTATTAAAGTTGAAACATTGAGAAATATAAAAATAAAAAGGATTATAATTGCAAATAAGTTATTTTTTTTAATTAAGAGGGGTCTAAAATTTCGAAACTGGGACAACAAAATAAATAGATGAAGTTTTTTTATTTCTTCTATGAACATTATCGAAATTGGGCTTAAAAGAAAATTGAAATTTATGAAGGTGGGTCCCTTGATTTTTTTTACTTAAATGCAAAGATTAAGAAAAATATAAAAAGGAGGAGGAGAGCAACCGAGATTCAAACCTTTACCAACTCCCACACTCAAAACAACCTGTAACATTAGGCCATTTTAATTTTTCTATCCAATAGATACAATATACTTTATATGGATCATACCTGGATCTGAGGCCCAAATCAAACTGAGGCCCTGTGAAGGTTGCACCCGCCTAGGACCGGCCTGAATAAACCCATGGCTAAGATGTAATGTAAGTACTGAATAGGATAATATTGCAACTTGCACATCTATACTACCTATAGTATAAAGCGGAGATAATGTCTTCACAAAAAATTACGCCACGTGTCATTTCGATAATAGAATAATCAGTCGGGCCCTCCTTTATACAGATTGGGTAGTTAGAATCTCATATAATCTTATCCCGTAAAAATTACTTAAAATTTACCGAAAATTGTGAATTATCTCGAAAATTATGAATTTTCTCTTACCATGAATTAGTTGTAATCTTCTCATAAATATTATTATTTAATAAAACATGATATTTATCGTAAAGTAATTTTTGAACAAATCCAACTTATTTATATTATGAGTTGATTTACCATTGGTAAAAAAACACTAATCACAATACGAAGATAAATATATATAATTCTGTAGTTTTAATGTGATCATTGACATTACATATCTATATTAAATTGGGTTTATAATTACATTACCCGTATATGGTACGGGGGTTAAACTAGTTTAAACTATCAGAGTCTCTTAAGTACCGGTACAGAAGGGTCAAATGTCAAATTGTCAATCATGATTTGTCTCTCTCACACTTGATCTCTTGTTAAGGCTTGCCTTCTTTAGAAGGATTAACAGTTGGCGCCAATGGAAGGCTACTTCCCACCGATTTTTGTTTTTCAATGCATTCTTCAAAATCCACTCTTATCTCTTAAAACGTAGATGTGTTCTTTTTATACAAATGATCTTTACTCATTAGATACTCCTTCCGTCCCTGAGAAATTGATCATAAAAGATATTTTGTATGGAAATTTAGAAAATTTATAAAGTGTATAAAAAAGTGAAGTAATTAGTGTACTATATCATACGGAGTATTAGATAGGGTTTTTTAATAATAAAAAGCTAAAAAGTTAAAAAGTGATAAATTTATGAGAAAATTGGATAATGGGGATTGATATATGATATTAAAAGTGTTTTTTTAATTTTAAGATTAAAAAAAAAGTTAAAAAGTGATAACATTTATGGGAAAATTGGATAATGGGGTTAATATATAAAATTAGGTGGGGATAATTTTGTAGAGAAAAGCGATGAGTTGGTGGAAATTTTGAATAATATGGGTAATATATAAGATTGAATAATGATGATATTATAAGAAAAGTACGGTATATGTACATACAAAAGTGAAATGATGGACAATTTTATTGTGACAACCGAGAAGAAAATCTGGACAATCTTTCCGAACATAAATAATATAAATAAAGGGTGCATTTGATAATAAAAATTATATCATTTTAGTTTCATTATTGAATTTCTTAATAGTAATCGTTCTTTTTAGTCGCATGGTTGTGCTGCTCTACTCGTGGGAGGGGGGGCTTGATATGTGTGTGGACTTGACTGGGTCCTCTCCATTGACCCACTCAGGGATGTCTGATTTTGTGCCTGGGCGTGTGGTCACAGAGGCAGCGCGTCGTAAGTGTCTCAAGTATCAAGATAAGTGTGGTGCACTTGGGTATAGTTTCCTCCCTTTCTCTTTCTCCTCATTGGGAGAATTAAAGGCAGATGCTATTTCCTTGCTGAAGCGCATCCAAAAGTTTTCGAAGACCCAAGATATTGGGGCACGCGAGCAGCCTATATTTTCAGTAGAATAGGTTTTGCTATTGCTAAAGGAGTGGGAGCCCAGATAGTATCTCGGCTTCCCACTAATTTTATGTAAAACCTTTCGGGTTTGTTTTCCGATCATAATAATAGGGGGGAAAAAAAAATAATAATAATAATAATAATAATAATAATAACAATAACAATAACAATAACAATAACAATAACAATAATAATAATAATAATAATAATAATAATAATAATAACAATAATAATAATAATAATAATAATAATAATAATAATAATAATAATAATAATAATAATAATAATAATAATAATAATAATAATAAAAAGCAACCTCGGCCCATTACATTCCATTAAAGTTCCATTTGCTTATTCAAAGCATTAATATAACAAAATAACAAAATGCTAATGGAATCATGGGTTGAATGGTTTTTGTTTTTGTTAAAAGCATACAACTATGTACGTAATAAGTGTTGCCAGTGTTATAATCTGGCCAACTGGCACGATCATTAAGCTTATCAAGCACCTCTCAATGTATTTGCTTTGATTGATCTGTGAAATGCTTATGCGAACTCTTACCCCCACAATGTAACTAAATTAGTCAATACCACAAAGAAATCGAAGCAGAAACTAGCAAATCCGGGAAGTGAGTGGGTGTCAACCTAAAACCAAACTTGTTCTGTTACCAACAAATGTCTGTCAGTGTCAGACTTGTAATTAACTTCAGTATTACTCTAAAACCAAAACTTAACCATCAAACCATACCCTTATCTTCTTCCCTTTCCCTCCAAATCACCCAATTAACTAACTAACACCACTGCAACCCCATCTTACTCATACAATACAACACAACCATGTATGCTATATAAGCCCTCTCATTTGCTCTCATTTTCATCATCATCCAAGAAACAAAAAAAAGAAATCTCACAGCAGTGCTTAGCTAGCTAACTCCTTTTTGTTCTCCTCTCTTTTAATTAGAAGAAAAGGGGAAAATAAAAAAAAAGAAGGAAATGAGGCAGGGGAACTTTCTTCCTATGCTTGTGCTTCTGGCAGCTGCTCTGTTGTTGCTTGGTCCTCAGCTAGCACTTGCCAAGAATGGGAGTGTTACAAGGCGCTACAACTTTGTGGTAAAGTTTGTATACATTCTGAATGGTGTTGGCTTCTTCATGTACATGCATGTATGAGAACGTCATCGATCTTGAGGGTGCTTGTGCAGGTAAAGATGCAGAAAGTGACCAGGCTTTGCCAATCAAAGAACATTGTTACGATAAACGGGCAATTCCCGGGTCCTAGAATCATTGCAAGAGAAGGAGACAAGCTCGAAATCAGGGTGGTGAACCAGGTTCAATACAATGTCACCATTCACTGGTAAGCCTAAGTTGGTATGATCAATTAAGCTGTCAATTTCTTGTATGTATGTAGATGTCTGAATCTATTAGTTGGTGATCAAAAAACTTACAGGCATGGAATAAGGCAACTAGGAAGCGGTTGGGCAGATGGACCGGCCTATATAACTCAATGTCCGATCCAGACCGGGCAAAACTACGTCTACAAGTTCAATGTGACTGGACAGAGAGGAACCTTGTTTTGGCATGCTCACATTTCTTGGCTCAGGGTCACTCTCTATGGACCCATTGTCATCTTGCCAAAGAAGGGTGTCCCTTACCCTTTCCCGAAACCTCACGAAGAAGTCCCCATCATATTCGGTATCTACGCTAACTATTAAGGCTTCGTTTCTACAACGAGACGAAATGAACTCCTCCTAACGTCAACCAACCTCATATACCAAACATATTTTGACTTAATAGAGCTATTGAAGTTTGCATTTAAAAAATATATGGGCAAATGTGACTTGATGAGTCTTTTGTTACATTGTATAGGTGAATGGTGGAAAATTGATACAGAGAAAATGATCAACCAAGCAATGCAAACAGGATCAGCCCCCAACATTTCAGATGCATTCACAATCAATGGTCTTCCTGGACCCTTGTATAACAAATGTTCAACTAAAGGTGCATATATTTTCTTTTTCAGATTCTGTTAAAGTCAAATGGGCCGATAAACTGGGAGTCTTGTTTATATGATAGCAAACTTTATGGTAATACAAATGCTCGCAGATACATTCAAGCTAAAGGTGAAGCCAGGCAAAACGTACCTCCTTCGATTGATCAACGCTGCACTCAACGACGAGCTCTTCTTCAGCATTGCAAACCACACCCTCACAGTAGTCGAAGCAGACGCGGTCTATGTAAAGCCATTTCAAACCGACGTCCTTGTCATAACTCCTGGCCAAACCACAAACGTCCTCATCAAGGCCAAAGACAGCTCGCCAAACGCCTCCTTCCTTATGGAAGCTAGGCCTTACGCCACGGGCCCTGCCTCCTTCGACAACACCACCACAGCCGCCATCCTTGAATATGCACCCGGCCTCCCTCTTGTCAAACCCAAACTCCCCAGCTTCAATGACACCTCATTTGCTACTGTTAGGATTAATTCATGATCCAAATACTTAATGGGTTAAAATTAAGTCTATATGGGCTAATGGAAGAATGGCCCAAAATGGAGGAGCCTCATGACTTTTCTGGAAATCGCTAGCCGATCACAATCACATATGAAGCAACTAGAGAATTCTAGATTAGGGAAGATTAAGGTATTATGTAGAATGATCTAGGCACTTATGTATAATTATCTATCTTGAATGTAGTGAAAGTCGGTGGAGCACTAGACATGGTAACCGACCTAGTCATGTATAAATAGGAGGTAGAGTAGCTTAGTTAGCCATCGATCAAAGAAGAGTCGATCAAGTGTGTTGTGTGAGAGTTGTTGTAGAGTGAAGTGTCCCACATAATAAAGAGTCTCGAGTCACCCGTATAAACTAGTCTTGTACATTTCCACTATATAATACAAAGTCACTTTGTAATATTGTGTCTTTGTGTCGGTTGGGTTTCGGTGGGTGTACAAGAGTCCCTAGGAGGGGTCGATTTCCCAACAGTGGTATCAGAGCCAAAATTGGTGAGCGCGTTGTTGTTTGAGATACGGGTAGATTTCGTTAGTGGAAGGATCTCGTGTAGGTGTGATGGCGACCGGCTTGTCGAAGACGTTCGAGATCCCACTCTTTGATGGGAAGATGAACTTCACGTTGTGGCAGAGTACGATGCAAGACCTCTTGGTGCAGCAGGGTCTTGATCAGGCTTTAGAGGACGAGAAGCCTGGCTCCATGAGCGACAAAGAATGGAGCAAAATCCAGAGGAAGGCGGTGAGTGCAATCCGGTTGGCGTTAGCTCTAGAGATTAAGTTCAATGTGTTGAAGGAGACGAGCCCGAAGGCGTTGTGGGAGAAGCTCGAGAGCATTTACGCGTCGAAGTCGTTGACGAACCGGTTGTGTTTGAAGATGGAGTTGTACTCACTAAAGATGGATGAAGGAGGTAATCTTCACCACCACATTAATTCATTTAGTCAACTAGTATGTCAGCTGATGAATGCAGGAGATAGCATTAAGGATGAGGAGCAAGCATTGTTGTTATTAGCGTCACTACCGAAGTCCTACAAGTCTTTGGTGCAGACATTACTTGTAGGAAGGAAAGACCTCACCTTAGATGAGGTGACCACCGCTTTGCGGGAGAGTGAGAGAGTGATGAAGAGTGACGCCAATGATGCTGGTGGAGATCGCATACTAGTTGCGAGGAAGCGGGAGCGAGGGAGGAACCAGTCAAGAGGGCGAGATGACCCGAGACGTGGAGGTAGCTTACGTCCGAGTAAGGACTGGAGTGACGTGGAGTGCTACTATTGTCGTGAGAAGGGTCATATGCAGTCTAGGTGTCCCCAAGTGAGGGAGGACTTGAAGAAGTTGAGAGAGCTGCGGAGGAAGACTGATGACTCAAATACGAATGTGGTCGACGATGTTGGTTATGAGGATGTGTACTTAGCAACGAGTGATGAGGTTGCTAAGCCAGAGTGGGTGATGGACAGTGCCGTCTCAGTGCACGTGTGTGGAGATCAAGCGATGTTCGACACCTTGAAGATGGGTGAAGAGTTTGGCCATCTAAATCTAGCTGGAGGAGAGAAGTTGAAGATTGAAGGTACCGGAAGCGTGACGATGAGGCTTCATAACGGTACAAGTCATACTCTTCACGGTGTGAGGTACGTGCCTTCAAGCAAAGTCAATATTATCTCGTTGGGTACGATGATGTCGAAAGGATATAGGCTTGTTGGCACATACAAGTGGTGCAAGGTGTTCAAAGGGAAGCGCTTGATCATGCGAGGATGGAAGAACGCGAAGAATATCTGCATCTTAGACGGACATGCTGTCAAGAGTGGATGCAGTGATGTTGGGACCAAGAAGCCGAAGACGGTGAAATTTACGGTATGTGGAATATGAATGAAGGGAGGAAATGTTAGGATTAATTCATGATCCAAATACTTAATGGGTTAAAATTAAGTCTATATGGGCTAATGGAAGAATGGCCCAAAATGGAGGAGCCTCATGACTTTTCTGGAAATTGCTAGCCGATCACAATCACATATGAAGCAACTAGAGAATTCTAGATTAGGGAAGATTAAGGTATTATGTAGAATGATCTAGGCACTTATGTATAATTATCTATCTTGAATGTAGTGAAAGTCGGTGGAGCACTAGACATGGTAACCGACCTAGTCATGTATAAATAGGAGGTAGAGTAGCTTAGTTAGCCATCGATCAAAGAATAGTCGATCAAGTGTGTTGTGTGAGAGTTGTTGTAGAGTGAAGTGTCCCACATAATAAAGAGTCTCAAGTCACCCGTATAAACTAGTCTTGTACATTTCCACTATATAATACAAAGTCACTTTGTAATATTGTGTCTTTGTGTCGGTTGGGTTTCGGTAGGTGTACAAGAGTCCCTGGGAGGGGTCGATTTCCCAACAGCTACCAAGTTTAGCAAGAATCTCCGGAGCCTGGCAAACTCCAAGTTTCCCGCCAATGTGCCTAAGAAAATTGACCGCCAATTTTTCTTTACGGTTGGACTTGGGCTTATCTCTTGCTCTAAGAGCCAAAATTGCCCCAACAACACAATGGTTGCAGCCGGGATCAACAACGTCTCGTTCGTGCAGCCAAACACGGCCTTACTCCAAGCACATTTCTCCAAGAGAACAAACGGAGTTTACACCAACAGCTTCCCGCAAAACCCACCGGTGAAGTTTAACTACACAGGGACCCCGCCTAAGAATATATTTATGCAAAAGGGCACAAAAGTTGTGGAGTTAGCCTACAATACCAAAGTGGAGCTTGTAATGCAAGATACAAGTATCATTGGAGCTGAGAGTCACCCTCTTCACCTCCACGGCTTCAACTTCTTCGTAGTGGGCCAGGGGTTCGGTAACTTTGACCCCAAGAAAGACCCATCGAGGTTCAATTTGGTGGACCCGGTCGAGCGGAACACCGTGGGAGTGCCATCCGGCGGCTGGGTGGCCATTCGATTCGTGGCCGATAATCCAGGGGTGTGGTTTATGCATTGTCACTTGGAAGTGCACACCACTTGGGGATTGAAGATGGCTTGGGTTGTGAATGATGGAAAGGCTACCAACCAGAAGTTGCCTCCTCCACCGTCCGATCTTCCCAAGTGCTGATCATTATAGACTAGGTGGATTTGTTTTCTATAAATTTTTGGTCTGTTTTTATTTTTATTTTTGTAGCTCACAAGTGCAAAATCATTCATGTTTATATCTACTCGTGTGTAATTTTCATCCAATGCAAGTGAATATGACTTGAAGGGGATTGAACAGATCTATCGTGCATTCGTGCTCAAATCCTCTAACAAACAGCTCAGTCCAACACTTCATAAAATAATAGGTTAAACTTTCTTCAATATGCGATATGTAAACCCTTCTAGAAAGGCTAAATTGATGCAACAATGCAATGAAGTTTAAATCGGGATGTAAAAAATGAGAAGCAAAATGTGATTCATTTTTTCAATTGATGTATGCTAAAATTTCGCCTAAAAAAAGCAATATGCTGAAAAGGAAAACATATGGCCTTTGTATCCTTTTTCCATCCAACTTTAGTTAGTAAGAACTCTTCAGTCTTGATACCCTAAGAATGTTCAAACTAATTCAGGAGTCATGTGACGACAGCCTGATATACCAAAATTGTTGAGTATGGTACAGGATCGCACTCAACATTTCGGATGCAAAGACCAATCAGCTAAAAACTCTTCAGCAATCTAGTAGGCCCAAAATAAATATATTCAGCAATCAATGCTAAGCCCGCTAGTTCCATAATAACTTGTACAAAGAGGTGCTCCAGCAGCTCCACATCATTTTGAGAGCTAAACCTTAAAAACTGAAGCCACGATGTTCAACCAAGTAAAGAAAGATCTAAGAGAAACAATGTTAACAGAAACGAAAGAAGAATAACAATGCATACAGAAACGGCATGGACCATACAAAGCTCATCTGTCATCAGTTTGAATAGTTTGTCTTCTTGTTAGGCTCGAAAACGTACTTGATCAGGGACTCCTGGATAGATAACAATTCAGGGAATTCAGCCTTTAACTTAGACGCATCCATTTCATTGTTGCTCCTTTGAGCGACAATCACCTTTGCTTGTTCTTCTAATGTGAAGTTGCTCCATTTGAAGTCGGGCTTGATGTAGTTCTTGTACATCTCAAGAATCTCATTGTGACTCACAACTCCCGGGTTTGTGAAGTTCCAGATTCCTTTAAGATTCCTCTTGGCCATCTCAATGGAGATGGGCAGAAGCTCATCCAAAACAGTCATGCTATTAGGAATGTTAACCACCTTCTCATAACGACTAATCTTTGTGATGAAATTTCTAGGGTTGTTAAGGTCAGATGATATTGGCATCCTGACTCTTAGCGTGCAAACATTATCATATTCCTTCAGCAGCTCTTCCACCTGAATAATAAGACCAAATTGCATGTTATAAGAGTTAAAATGCATTAAAAAGGAAAAATAGAAAAACTTGAGCTGAATTTACCATGGCCTTGGTTTTTGAGTAGAATGATCCAACAAAGTTCGGGTTGTCTTCTTCTTTGTAACCAATGCCCGAACCCAGAAGATGTGCTGCATCATATTCAAAGATGCACCCTGTTGCAAAATTAATCATCAAAAGCCCATTCTCTCTGCAAACATCAGCCAAGCTCAATGTTCCAGCAACATTGGCACGAATTGTTTCCGTCTTGTGTGACTCACACCAATCTACATTGGGTCTGCCGGTAACACCAGCAGCATTGAAGACGTGTGTTGGCTTTACATTTTGGATATCTGTCAGAAGTGATGATCTATTCTCCAAACGACCCTTTCCATACTCAAATTGAATCCCTTGCTTCTCACATAACTTGCCAAGTAAACCACCAATCCAACCAGTCCTTCCATATATTAAGAACTTCAAAGAGGGTTTTTTAGAAGTTTTTGAAGTTGAAATAACCTTGAACGACTGGCTATTGGAGAAAGCTGCTGCTTGAGATGTCCCATTATTGTCTGATCCATCAGATTGTCCAGGCATCATTAGCATCCTTGGATGTGGAAGAAGAGCACCTGACACGTCACCCCACCATTCAGGATTTGCGGTGTACCATTCCATTGTCTTCTTCAATCCATCAACCCATTGTGTGCGTGGTGACCATCCTAGGTTCTGCAGCCTCTGATCATCAAGAAAGTATCTCTGATCATTGAATGGTCTATTGTCAACATACTCAATGCTCGTCTCTGGATCCATGTTAAAAAGGTTGCATATGTCCTTTGCAACATCAGTAACTTTCCTTTCCTTCTTTGTACCGATGTTGTACACATAACCATCTTGTCCTTTATGAAGAATGGTCTCAAAGGCCTCAGCAACATCCTCGCAGTAAAGATAGCTTCTCACATTTGATCCATCCCCATGAATCGGAAGAGTTTTCCCTCTCATAGCCAGGAGAATGAATTTTGGAATTAACTTCTCAGGGTATTGATTAGGCCCATATACATTGTTTCCTCGAGTAGTGATGACTGGCAAACCATATGACCTCGCATACGCCATCACAAGCATTTCAGCTCCAGCTTTTGTAGCAGAGTATGGGTTTGTAGGGAGGAGTTGAGAAGCCTCATGGTTACCAACAACAGCGTCTTCATCAGTCTCCCCATAGACCTCATCTGTACTCACATGGATGAACCTTCTAATCTGCCCAGTGACCTTACAAGCTTCTAGGAGGACGTGGGTACCATAAATGTTGTTCTGTGTAAACTCAAAGCTGTTTCCAAATGAATTATCCACATGGGTCTGTGCTGCAAAGTGCATGATGGTGTCAATGTTCTCAGTGGTTAGCAGGTAGTTGACAAGATCAGCACTCGCAATATCACCCTTGACAAATTTAAAATTTGGGGATGATTGGGAAGGGCGGAGATTTTTTAAGTTGGAGCAGTAATCAAGCTTGTCAAGCACAACAATCCTGTAAGAGGGGTAGTTTCTGATGAGCCTATTGGCAACATGAGATGCAATGAACCCAGCAGCCCCAGTAATAAGTATGTTTTTCGGTGTGTATGTAGACATCCTGCACGGACTGATCCACAAACAAATTGTAGGCTTGTATCAGCAAATTAATAAGAAGCAACATAATACATCATCAACCTTATCACCACACTCTACTAATCAGGAGAAACTACAAAGATGGTTACTCAAAATGAAGGCACAAGAAAGTATAAGAAGAAAATGAAGCATTCCTTAGATCATTTGTACTATCATTACAAAAATTCAAATCAATCGGTAACAAAGTGTTGTGGATTAGAAGCTGTAGTTCAGTGCTCAAGTAATAGATCACTAGAAAGTGCCAATCACCTGCCATTTATACACAGTTACACACATGGTTCTAACAACTACCTAGAACAAACTTGTCCTAAGCTGCCCACGCTTTTATTGAAATCATTCTAAGTTGACCAATACAAACGTGTGACACTCCTTGATCAAGTTCGGGATTTTATTAAATAGATCACCACGATCCTGGAGGCTGACAGCAAATTAAGATCTAATTTCACTAAGAAAAATGTAGCAATCAGATCTGAAACAAACTGATGAACCATTTACACAAACCAAACAGCCGTCAGTGAAAACTCCAGCATTAATCAATCCATAAAAACAGACAGAAACTTCAGATCAAACGCCCAAAAATATTCAGCATAACATCGGTTTTTGAAGATCCTCAATCAAAATGCAAATTGATCAACAACAACAACAACACAAGGGCCAAATGAAGAAAGGTTCCAGCTTCAATCAGCAGATCTCACTCCGGATTCGAAAAGGATAGAAAGATCAAAGGCGGAAAAAACGGGAACTTACATGCGAAAATGGATCCAGATGAATCAGAAGAACAGATCGAGTTTGAGCTCAAAGTCTCCCCCAAAGTGAGCGCGAAGAAAGTGAGTGGAATTGGAGCCCTAGAAGTCAGAAACAAATGGCTGACGTCTATGGCAGAGAAATTGGGGAAGGAGAGCGCGAAAGCGACAGAGACAGAGCGTGTGGAATTGTCCCGGAGAGAGAGAGAGAGGGGTGTCTGAACTCTCAAGTGTTTATATACAGATCTCAGTCTGTTCCGTCGTCGTAGACGGTTGAAGAACGCATATGGAATTTTCCCGGTTGACGGTAATGCCCTTTTAAATGTCGGTGCATTTTTACGTGATTGGATCTCAGGCGGCTCCGGCCGAGACGGTAATTCTGTAATATCGTCGAGCGGCTCCGGTGTCATCGTTAAATTTGATGACGTGGTTTCACTTTTACTGCGGCCGGACGTCTTCGACCGACCAGAGTGATTTTTAATTGATTGGGCTGATTTTGTATTGAAGTACGTAGATATTAATAAGAGAGAAAATGTGTTGGGAAAAAAGATTTTCCTTTTGCTATTCCTATTATTTATATATTTTCCTTCTCTTAACCAAACTCTATCAAAATTCATTTTTCATCTACAAATATACAATTTCTATTTAAAGTTTAAATATAAACCAATTTACAAATTAATAAAAATCTAGTGGAATAAAAATTCAAGCCTTGTATTTTTTAAATTAGTTTTCATTTAATTTTTAAATGCAAAATTGTATTTTTTTGGATGAAAAATGGGTTTAAATATAGTTTTAGTTACGAAAAGGAAAATAGATAAACCACATGGGTACCAAAAGGGAAAAAAAAAATTGGACACCAAAAGAAATTATCAAAACTAGAGAGTTACCAAGAAGAGTTTGCCTTTATTTAACCCCCCCCCCCCCTCCCGGAATCAAATTTAGCACATTCACCCGCACCTTATGCGGACTTTTGACAATTTTCATTATATAATTTTACATGGTTTTTAAGAGGTTCAATATATATTTTAAGTTTGGATATATCTTTAGTATTCTATTTTTTGTAACATCGTATTATAACTAATCATGTTTAAGTGGTTAAGAAAATAATAATATAGAAATTTACAAAAATATACAATTAAACTATATATCTTTAATTAAGAAAAAAATATTAATTAACATATTAATTAGAAATGAAATATTTGACTATTTGATAAGACTATCTTTTGAGATATATAATTATGAAAATCATTCTTTTATTAAGTACTATCTTAATTAATATGTTATAGATAATATTTGTATAACTAAAAAAAAAATTTTATGAAAAATCTCTACATTTACCTATTTGGTAGAAAAAAATCACTATATTTACCTATTTGGTAGAAACAAATCTCTACATTTACCTAATTGGAAAGAAAAACTTTGTATTTACCTATTTCATAGGGAGAAAAATCTCATGTGGACAAATATATATGACATGGATGGATAGATATGATATAGCTTAATAGAAAATTAAATAATATATGATGTGCATCAATGGTAGACGACATGTGGCAAAATCATAGGTGATAAAATATAAGGATACCACATGGAAAAATCCTACATGGCGAAATGTAGTGACTATAAAGCTTATGGCTTTTATATATACATAGATTGTCCAAAAACACCCCTATCAAGCCCTATCTATCATCGTATCACTATGTTATAAAGCGGTATCTAAGTCCTCACAATAATTTACACCGTTCAATATAAATATAATAAGTAATTCGCTGACTTTTCTTAACTAGATTTCATAAAATTTATTTATAAAATTATCTAATACATAGAAATATTAAAATGAATTAAACTAAAATATAATCTTACAAATATAAATATACTATTAGTTTAATGCAAATATGATCTTTTGTAGATCTATTTGAGTTAATATCCTTAAATAATTTTTATAAACAAGCTATGAAATCTTTAAAATCCTTATAATATTCTTAAACAAAGTTATGAGATTGATCAAATAGTATCTTTGATGAGGATCAAATAGTATAATATTATCGAATAATATCAAAATAATATTATATTTAAGATTTATTAAAATAGGTGAATTTCATAAATAATCCTTTTTAATTATTTAAAAGATTTTACATTATCTAATAAGATTTATTAGGTATAAATCTTATATATTTATTTTAAGAGTTTAGACTTTGGATCATAACATTAATATTATGAGAACGAAAATATATCTTGCATAAGTTATACAAAAATATCTTTATATATTATAAATTATTTTTATAAAACCGTTGTTCAAATATGTGAACTTTATAGATAAGATACTTTTGTTGTCAATATCCTAGCAAATTTATAGGTGTTACTCGTATATGATATGAGTGTTAAACTAGTTCATTTTAGTTAATAAATCCAATTGAATAACCCATTAAAGTTTTAAAAGAAGAAAACATAAACAACGTTGATGGAACCAAATCTCCAACCTCTCATAGTCTCATAGGACATTTGATATGAGAGTACGAGCAGTCAACTATGGGGAATCAAAACTTGATACACGTTGTTTAAATATTGGGTTTTTAAAATACAAAATGATACTTTATACCGCTTAAGTCTGGATTTCCTAGACATCTCATGAGTAGGGATGCACATTTGCCCCGTGGGGACCCGGCCGTAATAGGGCAGGGATTCCCCGACTTAGTGAGGAGTGGGGCGGGTACGGGGATTGGGTTTTAACTTCCCGATAGGGATGGGCGGCGGGCGCGGGGACGGGGAATCTACTATCCGCCCCGTTTAGTCCCCGACCCTGATATTATTACTTTATTATTCGTATATTACTATTTAATTTATACTAAAACTATAGATAAAATAGTATAAATTTGTTTTATATGGGAAGTAAGTAATTATAATTAATATTATTAATAATTTTGCATGGATGATGATTTTTTAGTTTTAATATATTCGCATGGATGATTTCTAATATAGCTATGGGATTTAATTTTTGAGCTTATATATATGATATAAAGTAGCAATATAGTTTAATTTTGATTAGAATATGAAGTAACTTTTAGGAATGTCAAAAGTAAAAAAGAGTCTTTAAGTAAATATAATAATAAATGGGGTCCCGTTAACGTACCCAAACCTGATGGGTATTCCCCGCCTCGCTCCTCGTGGGGGATTAGATGATCGAGGATGAGGCGAGGATGGAGATTTGGAGAAGACTAATACGAGTGGAGATGGGGATGGGGAATGCATTATCCGCCTCGACCCGCCGCAATGTACATCCCTACTCATGAGGCTCATATTTCAATTTCATTCTTGTTTCTTCATTGTCTTCAACTTTGTCCTTCCTTCTTCTTTAACCTTTGTCCACCACTTTGTTCTGTTGACGTCACTCATCATGTCTTAATTTAGCTTCTCAACCTTATAATATGGATTTATATAATAAAATCGAGTTGTAGGTAATTTTTTTGGCTTGCCTTCAATGGAGTCAAATGTTTCAACCCTTCATTTCTACCTTTTCTACCTTATTAGGTAGATATGAATGGTTGAAATTTTAAGGTTGAAATTGATTTTGTTTTTAATTTTATAAAAAAATATAGTTGTAAGATTGTAGTCGAAGAAAATCTATTGTAAGTGTGAAGTTGTAAGGTGGAAATTAAAGGTTTGATCATATACAATGGTTGAGAACTAGATATGGGTAGAGATTGGACAATGATGGCAAACAATATTCAGAAGAAGAACATTGCTAAGACCCTTATGCTAAAAAAAAACCCTTATATTATCCTTACATTTTGCATGAGGTATGAGTTTTCAACCAAATACTCATTCAACTCATATCCGTTCAACCCGATACTTTTTCTCATTCACATACCAGGCTATACCAAATGTCCCCTTACTCCTCATACTCTCGTTCAACCCGGTCCGTCGTGTTTTCCGAAGCGTTTGCTCTTCGGTAGGGAATTATGGAGGTCATGCATTGTGGTATTCCCCTCTTGCTCATTGAAGGCGACAGCCTGCAAGTTGTTCATGTTGTGCTGGGTGACTAGAGTTGCGCTTGGGAGGTGGAGATCATGAGTATAGACATTCAGGCTAAATTTAAAGTAGTAAGATTTCAGTGTAAATTTAAAGTCTGATAATAAGAGTCACGTTTATCATCCAAAAACCCGAATAGACTCAATCCAAAATGACCTGAAGTATTATAATCTATATTATATATTAAATCGAGATCCTTTGAGCTTCCACATACGTTAATTCTAGCCCCACCTTATCTTAATTAATCAATTTAATCTAATCAAATTCACTATTATCCATTTATGTAAAAGATATGTTAAATATTTGGATTTTGGTAAGATATTGTATCCCTTTTGATATATCACTTATCTTTTTTATTGCCTTTTTAATCTATCTAAATAAGAAATAATTTTAGAAAATCGAATTTAAAAAAATATTAAAATGAAAACCCTTTTTTCTACATATATTATATTTTTATCTTTGATATTATATCAATTTTTATTTATTAACATTTACTTAATTTATATTTTATCATGAACGTAATAACTAGAGTTGTCAAAAACTGACCCAACCCGAACCGACCGAAAAATTTTTGGGTTGAAACCCGACCCGAATAGTAGCAAGACTGAACGCGATTGGGATGAAACCCGAGACTGACCCGACCGACCCGATATATTATATATATGTAGAATAAATATATTATATTGTAAATATTATAATCTATTTTATCATAAAACCTATTTTAAATAAAATATTATTATAAAAATCTATTAAAAATAATACTTTATTATTAAATATTATTATTTAATCATAAATTATTTTAATAATCATTAAAATTCAAATTCTTGACCTGTTAGGTCGACCCGAACCCGCACGATAACCTG
Source organism: Polygonum maritimum (assembly GCA_963924305.1). Taxonomy (NCBI): domain Eukaryota; kingdom Viridiplantae; phylum Streptophyta; class Magnoliopsida; order Caryophyllales; family Polygonaceae; genus Polygonum; species Polygonum maritimum. The sequence continues at coordinate 17,695,447 of OZ002736.1, read as the reverse complement.
TCAAGACCCGACCCGGCTTGACCTGTAACCCGATTGACCCGAACCCGCACTAAACCCGAACCCGAAAAGACCGAACCCGAATCCACTTGACCCGACCTATTTGACACCTCTAATAATAACTTATCTCTCATATTTAAACAATTACATTTTCTTCATGCTATTTAATTAATCTAATTACATTCTTTATTATCAATATTTGTAAAATATATTTTTGAAAAGATATTCTATCCTTTTTGTTATATTAATTATGTTTTTAATTGTCTTTTTAATATATTTATGTATCAAGTATAGACCTGTCAATCGGGTCGGGTCGGACGGGTTCGGGTCCGGTCGTTTCGGGTTTGGGTTGAGTTCTAGTTCGGGTCAATCGGGTTATAGGTCAAACTAGGTCGGGTCGTAACGGGTTATCGGGCGGGTTCGGGTTGACCAGTGGGTTAATAAAAATTTTAAACTTTTTTTAAAAAGATTATCGATATTAGCCATTGGGGATTGGACTCTTTAGAGGATAAAAATTCAAATTATACCTACCACTTTGGAGCTTCAATTCAGATTCCAAAATTTAGACCTTTAATTTTATATTACAATAATCTGATGCAATTTTTCACGTTGAAATGAGTACATATGATTCGTGAGTGAATAGCCTAAAGAGCAAGCTGCACCGATGGGATCCAAAGAAATAGACAAAGGAAAAGGTAAAAGAGAAACCATTGTCTTATATAAATGCTCATCACTTGTCTAGAGTATGAGGGAAGCCAAGAATAAATCCAAAATCACCGTTGGATTTTCCAACTTCAAAATGCTTGGACAATAGATCAGTTACAATTTCATCTAGAGCCAATTGGCCATGCTTAACAATATAAACTAACTACAATAACCACTTTTAATAGCGTTCATCATTTACAAACCACTCTTAATATCATTAACTAATCAAAAATCAGAATGCTACCTGAAATTAGTCAATAACAAAATGTAGCGACCTAAGTTCACAATTAATAAAAAGGACTTAAGTGCATCCGAAAGAAATGCAACAACAAACACATTCAAAATCCTTCATGTTCAATGAAGCATCTCTTCATCTTGATTGTAGTCATGGTTGGTAGAAACTTGAAATTCATGTCCATGTAATTCTTGGTTTTCAACATCTACAAAATTACTGATTCATGTCAAGTAAGCTATATACTAAAGATTTATAAACTAGTTCACACAAAGCAAAATAAACTTACCTTTTTGTATGTCGAATCCGAATAACCAAGAGCAGGTTGACAAAAGCGCATCTGTAGTGTTTAGATCAAGAGAAGATCTCCATTTTGTGAGTACTCTACTCCCAATACTAAAGGCTGACTCAAATGCTATGGTGGTAATCAGAATGGCTAAGATATCCTTTGCCATTTGAGCAACAATAGGATATTTGATTGCATTCTCCTTCCACCAATTTAGTACATCTAATTTTTGTGTGTAATCATTCCTACCAGCCTCGAAATATGCATCTAATTCAGATTTACCTTCAGAAGTATCTCTAAAGCTATAAAATCCCTACAAAAAGGAAATCACATTTTCAAGAAAATGACCAGGAGAGAACACATAACAGAACATGAAACGATGAATACATTGGATTAGTTTAGTAATTTACCTTTATAGGGTCCCTACTCTTGTTTAGAAGCTCACTCATGGTTGCTCGTTGTTGAGGACCATAGGCCCATGAATATATACTCATTATACAGCTTATAGAAATGAGATTTCACAGAATAAGCCTTTGAAGTGGATGTTTCAACATTTAACTCTTTAAAGCAATGTTGAATGAGTTCAAATTTATAGCGAGGATCTAACATGACATCAAATGAAAAGATCATGCTATAAACTATCCAATACTTATCAAACTTCACTCTCATAGCCGATGCCATCTTCCTCAAAAACTCGTCCTCACAAGAAACATATTTCACCAACAAAAGCTCAATATTCCAGACATTTTTGAAGTACAAATTGGCTGTAGAAATAATGTCTCCCAGACATAAGAGTAGTTAGGTCATCAAAAGGACTTAAAAGAGAACAAATCTTTTCTATCCTACACCAGTCTTCATCATTTGGGAGAGAAGGATAGGTAATATCACTTATGTCTGGATTCGCTTCAAAGGCCATACGATATCTCAATGCCCTATCTAACATTTTATATGTAGAATTCCATCTAGTAGGGCAATCCAAGCAAAGACTTTTAGAGCAATTAATACCAGCATAGATAGCAGATTCCTTGAAGTTCCATTTCCTACGCTCTGAACCAACAACCCAAACTACAAGTTTCCTAACCTTCACAACATCAACAATCACTTTTAAGTCTTCTTGAACAATTAAGTTCAAAATATGAGCACTACACCGCACATGAAAATAATAACCACCACAAAGCAAAGGGCTTTGCTTAGAGACACTTCGAATTAACATTTGTTGCATGTTGTCATTGCACCTAGCATTATCTAGTGTAATAGAAAACACTTTCTTCCCAATTATTCAAGAGACCTAATAACTTGTCATGTAACTTTATTGTAGTATGAGGTGGTTCAACATGAAAGTCCAAAATTTTTGCATGCAAATTCCATCCATCATCAATAAAATGAGCTTTTAAAGAAATATATCCTTGCTCCACAACAGAGGTCCACATATCAACAGTCAAGGAAATCTTTCCAGAAACTTTATCCATCAATTTCCTAAGCTTCTCCTTCTCTCTTGTATGAATTTTCATGACATGGTTTTTTGCTGTATTTCTACTAATTGGTTTGAACCCTTGATGTAAGAAACTATGAATACTCCTTTTTCCTTCATGCTCAGCAAAAGTGAAAGGGTACCCATACCTAATGATAGCAATTGAGATCATTTCCTTATAGATTTTTTGATCAAATTTTTGCAACAGAATTCCATCTTTAGTTATTGCATTCGTAACACAAAGAGCTTCATAGTTTTCATAATGGCGTATAAAGTTCGCAGTACCATTTTTTGAATCAGCACTACCTGGCCTTCCCTTACAATGCTTGCAAATGGCTTTACGCTCACCGTCTTCAAACAATTCTCCATTATAACAGTCGTATTGTTTCCAAGTATCAGCAATCCATTTCCTTTTGTTTGGCACTATAGGGGCAACAAGAAGAACGGGAGAGACAGAATCCTCATCTACAAAAAATGAATTCGTAGATGAGTGAACTGAATGTACTACAATAAGGTGTTATTTGTTAATTTACTAAAAGTGAATGAATGAGTGAACAAAAAAACTATATTAAAATAATTCCTAAGAAGGTAATTACCTATTTGAGGCACTGATGGAGATGGAGATGCAGAGGCCGATGGTATAACATTAGAAGAAGGTGCACATCCATACCGAAACGGAAGAGAAGGTGGAGTTGTTGTTTTAGATGGACGAAGGGCTGGCTTTCTGGTGGCATTATATCCAACAAGTTCACGAGGTAAATCCTATATATTGATAAGGGAAAGAGACACATCAATTAAAGTTAAACAAAAGAAAGACAATCTAATGTAGGTATATTGATAGTAGCTTAGGCCGAAAAAAAAAAGACAATTGCCTATCTAGGCTTCGAATACATTATAGGATGTCATTTTATTTTATAAATCAACTTTGACTTTTCAAATGAGCAAATAGACACCAGGTTATTGAGCAAGGAATTGAGCGAGGAGAGGCAGGGGGCCGGAGCAACTGAGTGAGAAACTCTTCGACAAGTAAGAAGAAGGAGAGGCGGAGGATCAATTGAGCGGGGAAGACGGAGAGACGGAGGAGCAACTGGAGGTTGGAACGAAGTCGATGGCGAGGCGGAGGAGCAGATGGAGGTTGGAACGAAGTCGATGGCGATGCGGAGGACCATATGGAGAGGCGACCTATTGAGATCCACACCAATGAAGAAAGAGAGTTGAGTTGACAATGGATATGATTTTAGGTTTTCATGTCATTTGGGCGGGGCAAAATTGAGCGCCCAATTGCCCATTGTTTACAAAATTTAGGATGGATTTGAAAATCAATTTCGCGCCTTATACATTACGTGATCCAACGGGTTAGACCCTGACCCTAACCCAAAATTTTTTGGGTTTTCCGGGTCGGTTTCAAATTGGGTTTCAGGTTCAAATTTTCGGGCGGATCGGGTCGGGTTTGCGAGCCGGGTTACGTTTTGACAGGTCTAATCAAGTAATTCAAAATTTTCGAATTTAAAAATGGAAGAAATTTTTTCTAATTAAATTATTATTTTGATCTTTGATATTAAATCAATTTATGTTTATTATCTTTTACTGAACTTATATGTTATCATGTTTGATAATAACTTAGCTTTTATTATTCGTAATAAATTACTGTTAATTAATATTTTTAATTTATTTTAATATATAAAGCCATTAGAATAATTTTAGGCCCGTTTTTTTCAAAATTTTTACATTATATATTTATATATTTTATTTAAATAAAAACACATAGTAATTAATTCTCATATTAAAAAATTATAGTATTAAAATAAAATCATAAGATCAAACCAAAAAATATGAATTAAAACATCTTATTTTATATCACATTAACTTATAATGTCTCAAAATCATATTAGAGACAAATTTTAGACAATGAAAAAGTAAGTGAATTTTATTTACTAAATTATTCTATAATTAAAATATGATTTTGTATATTTGTAATCTAATATGTGCGGTCGTATAAACCTGAGACACAATCTCTTTTTTGTCTAGAAAAAAATAACATTTTCATTTGTTAACATTTTGGTTATGTTTCCACTTTATGATAAAAAAATAATTTAAAATATGAAACATGAGTAATAGTTGTGCATGGCACGACGGATACCGCTAGTCCGAAAAAAAACTTAAAACAAATAACACCAAAATCCAAATTAGCCTGATCCGAAATGATACGATTCGAAGCAATCTGAAGAGAATCCGAACTGAACAAGACCTGAAGTATTACAATCCGAAAAGGACCCGAATTGAAATAGACCTGGCGCAAATAACATCTGAATCCGAATCGAACCAATCCGAACATAACCCAAAATAAATGTTTGTCCCGAACGAACCCGATCCAAATCCGACCCGTTTGACAGACGTTAAGTGACCCGAACAACAATAGTTCAGGGCGGCGTGAATCACATGTGTATACTCATGAACTATGATATGACTTTCGTCTCTATGACGAAGATGTATGATATGATCGAGGATGAATTATGAATATTTAATTGTGTATATGTGATTATGAAAAGTGGTCTTAAAATGTGATTAACGTGATCTATTTCGGTCCGGACCGGTCCGGTCCGATCCAATCCACTTTATAGCTCTTCACAGATTTATGTTAGCTCGAACCGGCGGGCAGCAGGATTGGTTTGTCTTTGTTATTTGTTCGTCGAGAGAGAGAGAAAGAGAGAGAACTCACAATAGCTGGAACTGGAAGAATATGGAAGCAACAATATGGTTGACCATAGAAGTGTAAGCAGCATCTTGATAGATTACAAAAAGCTGCCAGCCTGGAGTTAGCGTGAAGAAGAAACTGGATCAATACTCAACAAATTACGACTTTCCCCAGTTCCAATTTCATTCTCAGCTTCGTGGCAAAATCAAGCGAGAAGAAAAGGTGACTTCATGATGGTCTTGGGTCTTCTTCTTTCACCTTCATGGCACACCATTTGCAAAGACTTAGCCGGTGTTGCAGGTAATAATATCTGCCCATTTGTCTCATCTCTTGATTTCAGCCTCAATTTTGTTTGGACATTTGCTTCAATGGGCTTCATCTTTCAATTAGGGATACCCGAACCCAGAATTAGTTTTCTGCTGAAAAGAAGTGGCTTTCTGCTGGAAAAAAGTCTCTGATCGTTCATATTCCATGAAAAGAGGGGATTTTTTTTTCTGTCGTGTTCATATTCTAAGTTTGACCAGTGGCTTCTTAAAATGCCTGAATTTGGATGTGATAGTAGGAGTTGTCTTGATGCTCAACTGCTGAATAATCTAATAATTTGCTGAAAATTAAGGATTACGCATAAATTTAGTGAGGTCTGCTGCTTGTTACAGTTTGGGGTTTCAGTTAACTATGTGCTTATTCTAGTGCTCATATTGCAGGTAACATCTTTGCTCTGGGGCTGTTTGTGTCACCGATGTAAGCTCTCTTGCTATTGGGTATTTCTTCCTTTGGACATGAATTCTGTAACACTAACTTTCTCTCAACTGCCCTATATTTATAGACCCACATTTAGGAGAATCGTTAGGCATGGGTCGACCCAACATTTCTCGGGGCTACCTTACATATATTCATTGCTCAATTGCTTGCTTACTGCGTGGTACGGGACGCCCATTGTGTCAAGCAATAATATTCTGGTCTTGACAGTTAATTCAGTTGGTGCAGTTTTCCAATCAATCTATACAATCTTCTTCATTGCCTATGCTGAACGAGTGAAAAAGGTTTCTTTGAGCTTATCTTCTTTTTGGTTTCTTGCTTACCAAGTGTTTATACTCACTGGCATTTCTTGGTCTTGTCAGATGAAAATGATAGGATTGCTGATAGGGGTTCTCTTCCTGTTTGGCCTCGTTGTATCTATCAGCCTGATTTTATTTCAATCAGAAGCACGAAGGATGTTCGTTGGATTTCTGAGCTGCGCTGCACTTGTATCAATGTGTGCTTCTCCATTATTTATAATCGTAAGCTCATCTTCTCGTCCAAAGTTCTTCCGGTACTTTTAGCTCATTACTGAAATAAAATCATTTAGCTAGGTTCCTGATCTGGCTTATTTTCACATTTTCAGAATCTGGTCATCACAACAAAAAGTGTGGAGTACATGCCGTTTTACCTCTCCATGTCAACCTTTTTAATGAGTACATCATTTTGTGTGTATGGAGCCCTTAACAATGATCCTTTTGTTTATGTAAGTCATCTTGTGTTCATTGGGCTATTGCTTACATAGATGAACAAAAAAAAAGGTGAGTGATTACATTATTTTCTTGAATTTCAGGTTCCAAACGGCATTGGAGCTGTTCTAGGGTCTGTGCAATTGGTGTTGTATGCTTACTACCGTAATAGACCCAATGAAGACCACACAGAACCATTTATTGTTACATATTCATGATATTCCTTGCTGGTGAACCCGAGATCATCATGCCTGTATCATTCTTTCCCCACTACAGTCATTCTTTCCTTGTCTTTAGCCTTCTGCTCTATCATGTTAGATTACATTTTGTAGAGTACACCAGTGCTTATATCTTCTTTTGATGGTTTTTTTTTTCTGTGATTACCTTTGGGAGTGTGATTTCTTTGTTTCTCCTTGGGGTGTGTTCGGTAAAAGACAGGCTTACATTATTAGCATGGCTTATCAAGCACAAATGCACCCTTTTATCTCATTTTCTCTTGCAAAGTTTCTCTGGTACATGTAGCTCATTACTGGAATAGTATCATTGTCAATTATATACATATATATTGTCTGCAACATCAGCCACATTTTGCCTTGATGCTCCATGGTTAACAAATTGCTTCAAGTTGCTATATGACTTGCTATTATTTGAGGGCAAGAAGACCATACAAAGGTGAAATTTTGGTAGATCAGTGCAACCTCTTGGTTCTTTTTCTGGAAAGTGGTTGCTGGGGATCTAGGATCTGAGTGCAATAAACATGCACGTTTTAAGCTCTTAAGTACTGTAGGCCAAGATTTAGCATCTATTAAGACCAAAGCACAATTTTATAAGATCAGATGCAAAAAGGAGATACACTGGTTTAACTACACAGCACAGCACAATTTATAAGATCCTGCCTGCTTTCTTGTGTTTGTTGAATCTACTCATCACAAGAACGTACCGTGACAAATAAGGTGGCTCACTGAACTAGCGGATGCCCATTCTCATCATACAAGATTAGCCCACTAAACCTGGGAAGCTCACACTTCTCTCCCATGAGTATCGGCCTCTGCCACACGGACGGCCTGCGACCCTCTCGCCTCCACCTGCCAGCTGTCCTCGTCCACCACCACCTCCGCCCCTCAACAACCGCCTCGGGGGCGTTCTCCTTCCATCTTCTCGCCTCGCTCCACATCACTGACTCCGATAAGACATCCTTCACCAGAAGCTGAGCCCGATCGCAACTCGACCGAGATTCAGAACCCGTATCGTCCTCATTTTTCAAAACCTCGGCCACGACCCGGTTCCTCCTTTTCCGACCCACTTGGAAAATGGCGAGGCAGAGGCCGATCACCAGAATGAGGCTGCAGACGAGCAATGTAGCTGCGGTCGGAGTTGATATCTTGACTTTATCTTCCAAGCTCCACAACTTATCCATTGCGGATCATAAGGTTGTATTGGTTGTTTGCCCAAAGAGTTGCATTTGTTGGTGCATGAGGGGTGTAAATATGGTTGCATGATCGAGGATGTGAAACAAATAGGGCCGTTGGGGTGAGCCCGTGACTCCGCCGCTTATTGGCCCTTGGGCTTTACGGTCCAAGCCGTCGCCGATCAATTAATTGATGCATGTGTATCACCTCTAGTTTCACACTTTCACGGGAAATGTGTTGTGCATTTATTATGCAGCAGAAAAATTCATCGGCGTAAGTTTAATTGGGAATCTTTTGCTGCCCAAAGTGAGAAGATATGTACTACCTACTTGTTTGGCATTGTAGCATTACAAAATACATAGGCGAATCAGACACGCCTTTTATTTTCGTGTTGGCTATGGAATTCCCTTCTAGAACCCTTCAGAATGAGGCTTCATCCTCTACTAAACATGTTGGTATTCAACTTGTTAGGAATGGAACCGTAATACCTTTCCTCAGCTTTGCTGATGATACTATTATTTTTGCATAAGCGAATAATGAAAATGTTTAGTATATTAGAAAATTTCTTGATCATTTTACCCGTCTTTCAGGCCTATCAATTAATTACCACAAAAGCTCATTCCAAACATCTGCAAATATCTCAACGGATTCGTCTGCCTCCCTTGCAAGTATCCTTAATATCCAGGTTACTTCTTCAATGGAAAAATATCTTGGAATTCCTATCTTCAAAGGTAGAGTTCAAAACAGTTGTTTAACAACACAATAACTAACCTCAAGAAACAACTCTCCCAGTGGAAAGCCAACTCCATTTCTCAAGCTGGCAGGGTGGTTCTTATTCAATCATGCTTATTAAGCAAGGTCAACTATCTCATGCAAAGTTTCCTTCTTCCACAAGGAACATTAAACCAGATTGACAAAATTGCAAGATCATTTTTTTGGAATAAATTCGATACTAATCATCACCCTCTTCTAAGTTGGGAGAAAATTTGTACTCCAAAAGACTCGGGTGGATTAGGTTTAAAATCTGCTCTTAATATAAACCTTGCTTTACAGATGAAACTTTTATGGAAACTTGTTGCTCAGCCTGATAACGTCTGGGTTAAAATTGTGTCTGAAAAATATCTCAATAACCAATCTCTCTCTCAATATCAAAAAAAGATTTGTTCTTGGCAGTTTGGCCGTCTTTTGAACCTACGTGATCAATTTTTTCCCGCCATTCGTTGGTTGGTCGGGAATGGAACCTCCATTAAATTTTGGTCTGATCCTTGGGTCCCCAACACTGAACTTATCTCATTTTTTGACAATATTGATATGAACCTAAGAGTCTCAGCCTTTATTCTTCCCAACTACTCCTGGGATATTACTGCATTAAATCATATCCTGCCTCCACAAATTGTACAAGCCATTTCCTAAATAAGAATTCCAGTTACTGCTTTTGAGGATCGCTTAATTTGGCTTCCGGCTTCTGATGGTAATTTTTCGGTCCAGACGGCCTCTACTCTAATAGCAACACCAAACTCAGCGACTAGAGATGATATCTCTTGGATCTGGAAAACTAAACTTCCACCTAAAATTCATAACTTCCTTTGGAAAGCATGCGCTGATTGTCTCCCAACTACTGACAGGCTTAACAGATTTGTCAACTGCGTCCCGAACCGATGCTCACTCTGTGATTTATCTGATGAAAATTTAAATTATCTCTTCTTCGAATGCACATTCACCCAGTCTATGATTGTTAGGTTGGGAATCCTTTTAAAGTACAATTTTCAACTTACTACTTCTCAATCCTTTGCAGATAATATTCAAAACACTCTAAAGCAAAATACATATACTACCCCTCTTTGCTTCCTTTGGTGGTTTTTATGGGCACATAGAAACTCTAAACTTTTTGACCCTTCTAGAATTAACCAGGCGAAACTTCCATCAGATCTTGCTTTTTCACAGTTCTTTTGAATGGGACAGTGCTCAACAGAAAGTCTCAAACAAAAAATTTAATAAAACACCGCTCAGAAAAATCCAGGGGATTTGGAAGAAACCTCCTACACAATTTATCAAATTAAACTTTGATGCTTCTAAACATGGAAACGCAAATTCCTATGCCGGATATATCCTTAGAAATGAACATGGCCAGATTTTGAAATGTGGTAGGACTGAACTTTCTAACCTCTCTGTTGTTCAATAAGAAGCTTCTGCCCTACTTGTTGCGCTTCAAAATATTAATATTGCCTCTTGCTCTAAGCTAATTATCGAAGGCGATAACTTAACAGTTATCAATTCTTTGAAGCGTCTTTGGAAAATCCCTTGGGAAATCCTATCTATCATAAACGACATTAGAAACCTTCTTTCGCATGTTCCTCATGTTGTTTTTTTACATTGTTTCAGGGAGTGCAACCAAGAAGCCGATTTTCTTGCCAAGCGTCAAGGTAATCTTTCTAGTCTTAATTACGCTTTGTCTACTCTTTCTACCTCCATTCACCTTTTTCCTTCTTTATCTGTAATCCAGCTTAAAGGGTTGTTGAGTCAACAGCCCGGGCTGTTTCATTTTTTTAAGATCATCCGTTGTGATGATTTAGGTTGACCTTGTAATAATCTGGCGGCCTAATGTTTGCTTGTATGAGCTAGTAGCTCTTCTATCAAAAAAGAAAAAAAAATACATAGGCGAATCTTTTTTTAGCGCATTGCCAACGTTCCTTAAAAATGAATAGACAATTTTACACTGTCCATAGAAATACAGTGGACTTATTCAGGTAGTCCAATAAAATATAACGGACAACTTTATATTTTTAATACATTTATTAATACATGTACATTGTTCATTAATTTTTTAATGGAAAAATGTAAGATTGTCTACACTAAATGAATGGACAAATTATTATTCTCCATGAGATTCTGATGGACAAGTATGGTTTGTCCATTGATCAGAATTCTTATATATACTGAGTAAATGTACGGTCGAGTTTAAGATCATCATAGTTAATATATTTTGTTAACGAAACAATTGATTTTCACTTTAAAATTGCTCCATATTGAAATTATAATCCACGTTTTTTACAAATTTGAATCATTTACAAAAACCAATGTAAACTAAACCTTAATATTAGGTAAAACATAAAAAACTTGAAGGAGATGGGGAGAGAGAGAGAGAGAGAGAGAGAGAGAGAGAGAGAGAGAGAGAGAGAGAGAGAGAGAGAGAGAGAGAGAGAGAGAGAGAGAGAGAGAGAGAGAGGTGAAAACAAAGATGACAATGTTGTAATTTTGAAATACGTAAAATTTATAGCATGTGTTATAGAAAGTTTTAGGGGTGCAACAAAGAAAAAGACCCTTACAAAATTGAAAAACTTATACAAGCTAACTCTAAGTCTAGAGAGTGGGAGAGAGGTGAGAGAGGGGTAGGGTTATAAGGCGAGAGCCTAATATAATTGATAATCGGATAAATCCATATTAAAAAACTAAATAAACAAAATCAAATTGACAAAAGTATAACATATTTGAACACACACATCTCCACACACTATTATTGACATTGATCATTGACATTGATCAAACGCCTTAAATGAGCTCTAGCCTTTTCGTTTCTTTTCTGATTAGGTGAGAATTAGAGTACTCTCATATTAAAGAATGCAAACTAAGAGTACTCTCATAGCGCATTCTTTCAGATGAAAACTAAGAGTTTTGGAAAGTTTTGAATGACATAAAGTGGAAGACTATGGCTTAGCTTTGCAATTTTGACAATCATAGACTCACAACATTACAAACTCGATCCACATGAGCTCTAGCCATTTTTATAAGGTATTATACTCTAATACTATAGGATCATGTCTTAGAATATTAAAAAATTTCTTTAAATCATAAAAATGTCTTAAAATTTAATTTATCACGTAAAATGTAGAAGATCAAAAACAGTGTGATATGTTACTAGATAAAATGGCATATATAATAAATTTTCATTTAATTTAATACGTTTTTTTGTCTTAATTTTTAAGGGTATAAAATAAGAGTTCAACCCGAATTTTTAAAGCCTTTTTGTGACAAGGTTTATGTTTCCTTAAATAGAGTTTTTTGACCCATTTGGTATCCAACGGAAACGTAAACGGGATAGAAATGAACCTAGTCTAGCATCATGATACATAAGTTACAAAGGATGAGTACCTTCATTTTCATACAAAAACTATCGTAAGGCTCCTTGCAATACTCTATTTGTTTTCCTAATCTAAAGGTGGGGTAACAAATCCACTTCATTCATTCCATTCACCTTTTCTAGACACACAAATTTTACAGTTTTAAATTAGGATATTTTATTAAAGTAATGTATCATGATACATAATTCGACTAGATTCATTTCTATTTCGTTTACGATTCCGTTGATAGCAGCCAAACGACCCCTTAGTTTCTAAATTAGGACTTAGGATACAGAATTAACAAAACGAATTTAATATGTATCATTTATATAAACTTTTTATTCAAATTAAGATGTCGTAAATATGGGCCTTATATGTTACCATACTTTAATCAAGCGAAGTTTATACAACGTCCTCTTCTCTAAAGCACTTTACAACAATAACTAATTTAACCCATGTACCATGTACGAGCAACTGTAATAAATTTATTAAATACATTGGTAAAAAAAAAAATACTATATCTACAATAGAGCGATCTGTCTTCGTTTCTTCGGAATCTTCCCTGTTCACATCAAACTCTATTCCTTCGTCTGCTTCTTTATCAATCACATTCCCTTCACCCATCTCAGCTTCGAGGAACACATCATCTTCAACGATCTCACCCTCTAATAATTTCCAATTTTATCCTGATTTTTTGTTTTAGTGAAAAGATCATATTTTATGAAATACTAATATTATGTAGAAGATTGCAGCTTTATCATATAAAGGAGGGCTCAATGGATTATTTTGGTATAGAAATGACATGTGACAAATTGTTTTGTGAAAACACTGATTCTATTTTATACTATAAATAGTATAGATTTTTTTAGTACATTAATATCAAAAAAAAAAGTTGTGTTTTTCCAAAATAAGTGTAAAAAAAGTCAAAAACCTTAACTTTCAAATTCAAAACTAGTTTAAAGCTCGACCATGTACGAACAATTGTAATAAATTTGATAGGCACGTTGGTAAAAAACTATTATATCTATGAAGTTCATTTATTTGAAAAATCATTTATAAAATATTATAAAACTATTTATGTATATGAGTTAAAGTCTAAACTATCAAAATTAATACATTGATTTCAACTAGTAAATTTTAATTGCCAAGGTAAAGTATTTTACATGATTTGGAATTTACATACCTTAATTTAAAAGATTATGTTAATTAATAAAAATATAGTTCTTAGATAGAAAACCATTTACATAGGTATAGTCTAAATTATTTATTAAAAAATATCTGAATTGTATTTCAAAATATATTATATTTGTTAAAAAATAATTTCAGGTTAGATTAGAAATTACTTTCCGATTTTATCTTAACTTTTTGTTTAAATAGAAAGATCATCTTTTATTAAATTAGATAAAAAAATCCATATAGTCATAGTCTAGATTTTTTATTATAAAAAATTATAGTTAAAAATTATAGAAAATTCAAATTATATTTCAAATATGTACCATATTTGTTAAAAAATAATTTTAGAATTATATTTTACTTTTCGATTTTATCCTGATTTTTTGTTTTGAGTAAAAAGATCATAATTATTAAATAGAAATGACACATGGTAATTGTTTTGTAAAACCATTGGCTTCACTTTATACTATAGTAGTATAGATTAAATAGAAGGATGATAAAATATTACATGAGTTCGATAATGTAGAACTTACCTTGACGAAAAGTTTTAACGAAACAAAATATAGGGTGTTGAAAGACGATGAAAAAAAAATCAAGGATGAAAGAGTTGAACGAAAAAGACGCTCTTTAATAAATTCATATCTTAACTTTCCCTAGTTTACAATATCTTTACAAAAATGATGCTCTTTACTAGACATCAAGGAGTAATATATCTTTACAAAAAAATGTCCAATTATAAAAGAAAAGGTAAATAAGGAGACTTTCCAAGACATTGTGGGGAAAGCATAAACTCAATTAGCAAAATGAAGGGCTAATTCCCTTTCTCTAGAAGGAAAGACTACATTAATCTGATCTAAATTAATTGGTCACAAAACCGATCTTCATTATGCAGAGTTTTTTGCTTCCACAAAGCATTCATGATGAAATTCATAAGACGAGTAGAGCATTTTTTGGAATAAAAATCAACAGTACAAATCCTTGGTGTCATGGGATAGAATCTATAAGCCAAAATCACACGACAAACTGGAAATTAGAAAGTTTGAACATTTGAATAAAGCATCATAAATGAAACTCATATGGAAAATCGCCATGGAGCCAAACAACATTTGGGTCCAAGTTATCACTCCGAAGTATCTAAGGAACCACTATCACTCAGAAGTGTCTAAGGAACCACAACTTCAATGCATACACAACAAAAGCAAACACATCATGGCAATGAAAACACCTAGTAAGCATAAGAGTTGAATTTCAAAAAGGATTGATTTGGCAAGTGGAAAATGGAAAATCAACTAATTTCTGGAATGATGACTAGGTTATGAAAGAACTACTGAAGAAATACGTGAACAATATAAGCAATATTGATGACAGAACTAAAGTTGAAAGCCTAACAACTGGAAAACATGGAATACTCAAGAATTGTACCAAATGAAATCCCTGAAATAGTAAAAAAATCAATGTCATCCCGATCCCATATAACTGTGTAGAGGAGCGAGTTTCTTAGGAACCAAGCAAAAATGGATACTTCTCAACCGCCTCAACAGTTTGAACTGATCTCTAACATAGGGGGCAAACAACAAACGCTAACAACTGAATATGAAAACTAGGTACTTTTCCGTTAATTTTTTTTTTTATCGAAACTTGAGATGAATGGATTACCGACAAAGGAATGATTATGATAGAAACATGTACCAACATCGGAAGGTTGTATTATATGTCATTGTCCTTACGAGAACTCATAGCACTTATTTTTTAAGTGTCCCCACACACTCTATGTAATCAACCGCATTAAGGCTAACACAGAACAAGTACTACGCAACTATAACAGTACAAACAAATCACCAAGAGCCTTTATGTAGGAAATAAAACAACAATTTAGAATTAAGGATTTCACGGAACTAACAGTAATTTGGTGGGGCATATGACACCAAAGTAATAGGTTCATTTTCCAAGACCCACATACCGATTTTATCCAAGATCTCCCACAGTATATTAGGACACAACTACAAAACTGGGAGAAAGCAAAATTATGGTAGGAAGATAAAGAGCAAGTAATGAAAAAAAAAAACTTACCAAAGAAAAACAAAAAAAGAATCTACTTTCTTTTTATGATATACTCCTATGTAATACTATATCTTTTACTTTCACAATAGTATTTATTATTTGAAGAAAAAAAATTGCATAAATGCTAAAAAAAAAACATGTTTTATAGTGTGGCTCCTCTGAACGTGATGTGGTTCCTCTGAGAAACAACCCTAGGAAGGAACAAGCCAAGGAGAGACTCAGGACGGAACGACGAGCTCGGGAGAAAGGATCCTTCACCGCCGGCATATCTTCTCTGCTTCTTCAAACTCTACAAGTTCGTCTCCAAAATTGATCGGTTAGAACTCGTCCTTCTCAATTGAATTTTTGTTTCCCAACGTCTTTATGTCAATCATCTCAATTCAGAAAGATCCAAAATCTCGCTTGCTCTGTGCCGCTGGCGCCTGGCTTAGAACTCCCCCACTCTCGATTACTATTTCAAGTTTGAGATGGGGAATTTGGACGATGAGCCTTCTAAGTTTGTTGAATGAAGAAATCCGTTTCTCAATTGGTTCTGATTAGGTAGTAAGTATTGTTCGAATCCGGTTTCATACATGAAAAAATCTTATCCCTTTCAGGTGCCTCTTGTGGGAGATTTGATTGCTAGTGTCACTATAACTTGAGGTGGAAAAGAAAGAAGAAGTCAGAAAATGTCCGGTAGAAATTATGGTCCACCTCATTCTCAACAACCGATTCACGAACCTGCATTTGCCAGAGGTCACGGGGGTCCCGGTCCGCACCCGGGGCTTCTTGAGGAGATGAGAGAGCCCGCATTCGGAATGGGCGGCCCCCGACACCTTCCTCACCCCGCTATCCTTGAGGATCATCTTGCTGGCCAGCATCATGAAATCCAAGCTTTGCTTTCTGATAACCAGGGGCTAGCTGTTGTCCATGTTGCCTTGAGGCAGGAGCTTGAAAGCGCACACTTTCAGCTGCAACAAGCAGACCAGTATGCCAACTCATTGCATCCCGAGAAGGATATGGAGATGAGAGAGATGCACAATAAAGCTGCTAAATTGGAGATGGAAGTTCGCGCTGTGGAGGGCATGAAAGCCGAGCTTGCTCAAGTTCGTGCCGATATTAAGGAGCTTGATGCCGTTAAGAAGGATCTCATGGGGCAGACTGATGCAAGGACCAAGGACTTGGCTAGATATAAAGCTGACTTGGAACAAGTTCCTGGGTTGAAGTCTGAAATTGACTATCTTAAACAGGAGCTACAACGTGCAAGGTATGGCTACGTTGACATTTATTAATAATTTATTCTTTATTGTTGGATGTTAGTCCTGATAGGTGCTGTTGTGGCTTGTAGGAGTGCTATTGAGTATGAGAAGAAAGAGTATGCTCAGAACTTTGAGCATGGTCAAGGAATGGAGAAGAAATTGTTGGCCATGGTTCGAGAGTTGGAAAAGCTTCGTGCAGAGATCAATAATGCTGAGAAGAGACCAGCAGCAGCTGCTGCTGCTGCACAAGCGGGCTACTCTGGTACGAATTACACTCAATTGTCTTGAATAGAATATTTAAAGTACTCATTCTCTCTTAACTTATTTTGGTGTATTCACTTGGGCTGTGCTTGGATAACAAGCTAAAATGGGAGGTTTTAGTGTTTCTCGGGAGCTTGAGCTTAAATGTTTAGAGTGAGGATTTTTCATGCCAAACATAACCTTAGATATATGGTCATATCATTCATTCTCTACAATCGATAGATTGTAGACAATGGCTGCAGTACATATGTATGGATGTCATGTGTCCAGTAAAGGCTATATCTCTTGTTTTTTCCTATATTACACGGAAACGGAAACGGAAATGGGAAACGGGAACAAAACGGAAACGGGGAAACACAAGATTTCGGTATTTTTAGTGTAAAAACAAGTTTCCGAGTTTGAGTTTCCGAGTTTCCGTGTTTCCATCCGAAACGGGAAACGCCACCTTGTTGGAGTTTCCGGGTAACATGTTTTTTCAACATTTTCTTTACTAGATTACCAGCAGTTGATTCTTAGGAATTTAGGTACTGATTTTGAATTGGTTTTAGATAATGGTACTCCTGAAGTAGAAGGATAAGCTACCTTTTATAGTCCGAATTTAATCCTGCCCTTTGTTGTCTCCCTCCTGCTCTTGACAATAGAGAGAGGTATGGATTGAAATATGAAGAGTGTTACAGCTGTATAATGCATTAATGCTAAAGGAGATTTTGGCAGGAAGAGGGAAGAATTGCTTAGTGTAGCAAGAAAAAATTTACAAACCTGTAGGATATTCAGTAGTGGTAAAAGTCTTTTCATTAGCAAGTTTTTTTTTTCTACTAATTCAAGCAACTTTTTTAAAGGAAAAAACAAATAACGAATGTTCAATTGGCCGCTGTGGTTATTTGGTTATGAGGTGCTACTATGCTGTAGAAATTACTTATAATTGTATTAATTGATTCACCGAACTTACCGTTCTTTTTCCCAAAATGAAAGAAAGGCTTTGAATATCATATTATCATGTCAATTGTCCCATTATACAACAAAAGATGGTTTCCTTTACACCCAGTTGATTAATTGCAACTTACAAAACAATCCTTGTCATGTTGCTAGCATTCATTTGAATGTATTTGTGCTTTTTTCAGGGGCGACAGGGTATAATACGAATTATGGATACACTGAAGCTGCTTATTCAGGCAACGTCTATATGGGCTACAACATGAACCCTGTAAGTAGTTCAACATGTTTAAACTTCATAACTAAATTAAATAATCTGCCATTCCTGACACCATGTATCTCATATAGATCTCTTTCCCTTCTCGAAAAGCATTGCACTTTCATGATTCGAAATATTACAATGATCAGCATATCTTGATATTGCTTATGGACCAACTGACCAAAGTTTGAGACATTTCCACGTCTAGAAATACCATTATGTGGATGGATATTTTTGCCGCTTTTTGTGTACCTCTTTAGAAATTTTTGAGCTGCTAAAAGTTGAGTTGTTGCTCTTGTGGGGCTTCCTTAAACATGCTTGTCTTTGTGTATTGAATTTGAGTCGTGCACTTACTCCAACCTTTTCTAAATCCCTTTCCATCTACTTTGTAGGCACAGCCAAGTGCAGAGAGTTACCCTCAAGGTGGACCGGCCCCGGGTTCTTGGGGTGGATACGATATGCAGCGAGCTCAAGGGCATAGATGAATTTGGCTGCAAATTTACAGGATCGACTCTCACATCTTGCTGATCTTTGCTGAGTAGGACTCCATGGAGGTTTGTTTAGATGTCGACTATTCGCACACATGGCTTATGCTACGGTGCTTTTAAAGGTTTTGTTGGAAACCTGATTCAGTTAACGGAGGTGAGTCTTGTAAATAATGGATGCATTGGGTTAGTGTTTAAAGTTTCTTGGTTTATCTATGTACCCGGCAATGTTGTTAAAAGAGGAAGCCATATCCACAGATGAGAGGACATTAGAATTGAACGATTTTTCTTATTCAAGTCGAACTAGCCATACCCGTTATGCATGAATTGAACCTTTTTTTACTTTTGTTCATTTAAGTATGCATTGTAGTAGTCAATTGATTTTACTCGAATGTTTGTAATCCGAACCACAAAAGAAGAGATTATGGACTTTCGGTAAACCCAGGTTTTTGAGGAGGGATATGTTTTTAAAGTGGTTTTTGGGTAGGCGAAGGTTTAGGCGGGTTTTTTTTTTATATATTTAAAACATACTAAAACCTAATACTCCCTCCGTTAATAAATACTTGTTGTTTTAGGTTGATTGAGCTGTTAAGAATTCGTTTTAGGTTGATTGAGCTGTTAAGAAATACTTGTCATTTTAGATATTTTAACACTATTTTTCCAATATTATCCCCACTACTTTAAAACAATTACTTAAATATATACTAGAAAATAAAAGATCTTCCTAAGATTGAGGGCGTTAAAGTCAAATCATTTGAATTCTTATTTTTGTAGACAAGCTCTAAAACGACATGTATTTCTTAACGGATGGAGTATAACAGTTGGGCGATACTATAAGGTTTGTAACTTGTAAGTAAGTTTTACTTCAAAATTACAAAAAATATTATTAGTTTCTCAAAAACCTATTACACCTCCTAAAAACCCTTGTCTTACTAAACATCCATTTAAATAGGTTTTGAATTGTAGGAAAACTTACACAAAATTATACCGAATAGAGACTATGGGCCCGTTTGGTTACAAAGAGGTAAATGGAAACATAAACGGATTGAAAAACGAAAGGAATGGAAACACAATCTGTTTCCGATAGCAAACTGTTTGGTTTACTCAACAGGAAAGGATTGAAAAAAAAACTCAACAATCAGCAACAATTACAACCAGAACACCAGTAAGACTTCACCAGCAACAATTCATCCAAAATCAGATTTCAATCCAAATGTGGAATCAAACGACAGTACCTTACAAGGCCAATTCTCGCGATAAAAGTGGCAAACAACGCGATCACTAGCCTTGACAATGGAGAAGAAGTCCTTCTCCGACGGGATCTCGGAGTACTCTCCGTGACCTAGCGAGATCCAACGGTTTCACTTCTCCGCCATTTTCTTCATCTGCTGAAGACGGTGCACTCTCAAGGCCTCGATATCGTCCAAGTCCAATCGGTCTAGGGCTGCGATTTCATCGTCGATTTGCTCTTCCACCGCCTTGGCTACTGTCAGCAATTGCTTCTCAACAATCTACCATTGTTGCAGGTTCGAGCTATGAGATTCTTAGCTATGGAGTCCGTAGAGAGGAAGAAGGGAAAGGATAGAAATGGCGAACCTGTTTGACATAGGGATTCTCCATGGCAATGCGAAATCGGATCCGAGATGGAAACAAGAGGGGAGAGAGATGGAGCCGAGCTCCTTGGTCAACCTTCTCCTTCCATCGAGATGAGAGGGGTGAGAAAATGGTGAGGGAGATGAGAGAGAGACTGATGAACGGGGGAATGGATTTTGTTACCTGATTAATTTGGTTCGGAAACAAAACTGAGGTTGATTCCATTTTCCAAGGTAATGAAAAATAATAAAAAAATGCTACCAAAAAATATCAAACGGATTCAATCACTGATTCCGTTTCCACATATGAAAATTTTGCCTACCATACGGGGCCTATGTATAACTTTCCAAAAAAAGGAGAGGAAATTAAAATAAATATGTAAGTCCTCTTAAAAAGTTTAGGTTAAATGCATTTTAGGTTAACGGTAAGAAATCACCTTTGAAAAGATAAAGATATTATATTCAAAAAATATCCTGATTGTATTTATTTGAGAATATTTGATATTTTACCATTTTATGTATCCATTCTTCCAAATTTACCCCATATAAATATTTCCTTAAAAGATCGTTTCTTTAAACCACTGTGAAAATAGAATAATTTTATAGAGGTATTTAAGTAATTTGTAGGCTTTCTTAATTTCAGATTAAAATATTAAAACATCAAATATAAACAAACGGAGGGAGTAATAGATTAGTAATCAACACATATGAAACCCGTGATGAGATCAGATGAGAGAAGCTTTTAACATGTAAAATGAGAACCATTATCATCCGTTAGATCTAGAAAATCTAGGGTTGTAATTAATTGGCACGTGCTGGGTCTTTTTAATACACGGAGGGATATTTTTGTGTCTTTACCCCACTTCCGCCCTTCCCCCACATTCTGATGCGTGCACTAGTTTTCTCACCCTGTTCTTCTTTCACTGGTATTCCTTCAACTCTCTTTCAATTCCTTCGACTCTCATTGAAACGAGTAAAAACTACATGGAGGCCATTATTTATCACTTTGTATAAAGGAATATCCGTTTATAGTATTTGCTATGTGCTTTGAGGATTAAGTTGTCATCTATATAGTTTTATATGGAATGAACCGAACAATTATGTTGCATGAACCTATACACGGAAAACAATGAACTCAATACTTTCTTTTACTTAATTTACACTACTTGTCATATATGAATTCAGTGATTCAAATTTATGAATCATCACGTTAAAGACAATGAACCGAACAATTAAACTTCATCAACCTTTAAACAATGACGTTAATACTTTATTTTACACAATGAATCTTACAAGCGGAACACAATGAACATTTAAATTCGATAGAATGAACCATATTCAACAAGCATTCAAAGATCAATCCCTTACATAAATTGCTTGAAGTGTTTGATCATCTTTAAAATATTCTAAAATCAACTTAACAATTGTAGTTAGCTCTATTATTGCATAAGATAAATTCATGTTTTGCTTATCGTACATTTGAGTATACCCCTGCATTAAAATCAACAAGATCAAACTTATGAACTCACTGTTGTATATAATGAACCATTTAATTGAATAACATGAACCGTACTATTCTATAACATGAACCGCTAAATTGGATAGCATGAATTGTATTGTTTTATATAGTAAACCGTTAAGTTGAATAGCATAACCCGTACTATTGTATATTATGAACCGCTAAATTGAATATCACGTGCCTAGACTTCAAAATGTATGAACCAAGCGTTGAATTACATTTAACCTTATGAATAAATTTTAACAAACCATATTGTTGTTCTACATAAACATATTGTTTAATAGCCTGCATGTAGGCATATTTTGCTCTTTACTGGACAGTGCTATCAACATTGATGATTATGAAGTTACGTAACCAAGAAACAAGAATTATCCTTGAGATATAAAAGATCAATGTTATGAGTCATCAACAATCCTCCTAGTCACTATAGAAGGATAACGTCTCAACTTTTAAGTGTAGAATTGTAGACAATATATATTTCACGTAACGGTATCATTAACCAATCACCACCTCTATAATACATTGAAAGCAAATCTTATCAACTACACTCAACATAACTCACATCAAAAAGTAATGTAAGCACAATTTGAATTTTTACCACAGAAGCAATTCTTGCACAAGAAAAAAGCAATTAAAGCCAATGAAAACATAGATCTATATACAATCGACTAAATGCAAATCTGACAGCAAATTGAACAAGTCAATGGAGTCCTTCAGCTCCAGACTAGTTCAAAATGAACTCAGATGCTTTGGTAGTTCGGTTGTAGCCAATGTAGGTGTGAGGCTTGGAGTGGTAATCAGAGATTGGAAGGGAAGAATGGTGGTTGCTACCATTGATCAGTTGAATATTGAAATTTCTCCCCTAGTTACTAAAGCTAAGGCTTTCTTCAAAGGTGTTCGACTTGCTTCAATTCAAGGCATAAGACGACTGGAGATTGAGACTAATTGTCAAGAGTTAGTGCAGGTGTTATAAGAGAAAACTAGGTGCCCAATAGCAATTTCTTTGTTTGTCCCGGATCTATTGATGTTCTGCATCAATTTTGAGGATGTAAAGTTTAGTTTTGTTGGTAAAAAATGTAATGGGGTGGCTCACGAGCTGGCTAAAGTGAGACCGATGATGAATGGTGTTGGGGTTTGAGATTCTTTTCTCCCTTCCCTTGCTTGTAAAGTGTTTTTGACTGAATTAATTCAAGAAATATAGATGTGTGCAGAGCACATTTTCCCTCGAAAAAAAGACAAATTGAACAACTCAATTGAAGAGCGCATCAAGGATTCATCCAAAATCAAATGAAATTGAGAAACTCAATTGAAAGAATTTTACCTGATCTAAAATTGATCAGAAATTGGATACTGACACCAAAACCCTAGAATTTTTTTTTCCCCTACCTTTACTGTTCACCATTGAATCCGATTAAATTCCGGAGATTTGAGATTTTCAAACGATATAGCGACCAATAGCAAGCGAATTGATCGATTTGCAAGCAGTGGCAACTGATTACCGGTGGGGGCAACCGATGGTGAGAGACCGAACGGCGAGGACGACCGATCATGAGAGAGAGACCAAACGACTCGACTCGAACCTGACCCGACCGACCCAATTGATAGGTCTATTCTCGTACAAGGTACGAATCATCTGCTAAGCTTACTATTGCTCCGCATATCGTATCGTATCCTCGTCTCGTCTATTCTATATGTCATCTCCAAATTGTGTCACTCTATTATTACGTCACATATTGCATTTTTAACACAATTCCTATACAATTATTTAGTCCTAGGTTAGAAAGAGGAAACAAGCCAGTGCGGACTGCCGAGTTACTACTAACCAAACAAACATGAATGGATTTTGTGCTGCTGTTAATTCCTAATTAGCTGTGGGTTTCTGGACTGTGGTTAGACTGAAACCCTTCCACTTTGCAATTCAGAATTTAGAATTTCAGATGCGGATGGTCTATGACTCTCGAAAAAGCGGCTTGCTCAGCTCATGAGATGATCCTGCATTTCATCGTTCCTCTGTCACATCACAACCAAGGGGATCATCGTAATTGTGACTTGAGAAGACTAGAAGAATAGAATCATGCAGTCGTCTTCAATCTCACCCCCAAATCTCCTCTACCTTTCTAACAGAAGAAACCCAATTAAACCCTTTTCAGCCGGAATCAGCAGATCACAACTCCAACAGTTCCCCACTCCCACCACTACCCAAATCCGAGCCAAACTCTTCTCATCCCAATCCCATCCACTGTCACTAACATGCAATTCCAGCTTCCCATCGCTCCCGACCCGACCCATTTCACTTCCCGCTGACCCCGAAGTCGCCTCCAAGCTCCGGGGATACGGTCCAGTTCGGTGTGGCAATTCGTCGAACATCTCGAGTGCAAAGAGTGAGCCGTCATGGATCCAGGTCTTGGGCGAGCTGTTATCGACGGCGTTTCCGGTGTGGGTTGCTCTGGGCTGCCTATTAGGGCTGTACAGGCCCGCTGCTTTCCACTGGGTTCGCCCTAATCTCACCATTATGCTCCTGGCCTTGACTATGCTTGGGATGGGGATGACCCTCACCTTCGATGATCTTCGTGGCGCTCTTGCTATGCCCAAGGAACTCATCTCTGGCTTTGCCCTCCAATATTCGGTCAGTCTTTCGTTTTCGCAGCTGTTTTGAAGAAATGTTGGTCCTGATCTCAAATTCTACTTGCATTGTAATCATCTGCAAAATTAAGATTATATGTTCATACCCTTAGCTTACCCATGTCTGAATACTTGCTGTCAATACACTACTTTGTTTTAAACTTCTCAGTAGAAGTGAATTTTATGAGTCTTCCTTTGCTGTAGTGCTTGTTTTGTTGATGGGAAGTTGCTGTTGCAGGTGATGCCTTTGTCAGGATACTTTATTAGCAAGCTCATTGGTTTGCCATCCCACTATGCTGCTGGCGTAATATTGGTAGCTTGCTGTCCCGGTGGTGCGTAGAGCTTAGTAGTAAACATACAGTAGATGCATTTTCTTGATGTTACATGTTTGTATAATGTTGAAGGAACTGGTGTATTAGCTCTAAATTTGTTTTCCTGGTATTGTGTATGTAATGTTGCAGGAACTGCTAGCAATATCGTGACCTATATAGCTCGGTGAGTGGTATTCTGAAGAATCTTGTATTTACTCATTTGGTGTCTGTGTTCGGAAGAGAGTATTTAACAACTATGAACACGTTGTTTTGCAGTGGAAATGTTGCTCTCTCGGTGCTGATGACGGCGGCAAGCACCGTGTCTGCTGTGGTTTGTATTCTTTACCTGCTATAATCAGTCATGCTAAGGTGGACTCCACAGGGGTTCGAGTTAAATTACTTACTGTTGTTATAGCCTCCTTTACGACACCTAATAAGAAGTCAGCTGGTATGTAGAAGATAACCTATAATGAGAAAATGCACAATGTCCTGTCTGGTTCCAGACATAAATTGGATTGACTCATCATTCTTAACAGAATCACACATAATTCGTTAGTAGTTACTTTTAATATTCTGTCGCTATATAGGAAAAGGGAGATTAGCTTCCATGGAGTAGGAAAACTTGTCTATCTCATTCCTTCATCTTTGGATTAAAGCTAGTATCTGTATATGATTAACACTACTAAGAGGATGCGCTTATAAGTCCCACAAAAGGTTTAGAATGTCAATTATGAAAATTTGTCGACTGTATAAAGGATGCTACACGTTCAGCTCAAACCAAACTACATCTAAACTTTGTATTAAATAGACTCACATTCACATTTTCTTGCAGATCATGACGCCCTTCCTGACAGCCAAACTTGCAGGGCAGTATGTTGCAGTTGATGCAGGAGGACTTCTGGTGTCAACTCTGCAGGTGATTGTTATGCATTCTTTACTTTTTTTTTACCCTTCTGCATACCTTCAACCTCAAAGATTTAACCCTCGTTTTTTTCCACAGGTTGTTCTTCTTCCTGTCCTAGCGGGTGCATTTCTGAACAAGTATTCTAAAGGCTTTGTAAACTTGGTTTCGCCTCTAATGCCACCCATTGCTGTGGGAACGGTGGCAATTTTATGTGGTAATGCTATTGCTCAGAATTCAGCAGCCATCCTCATGTCGGGTAAACAAGTCGTATTGGCTGTGTGTCTCCTCCATGCTTCTGGATTTTTCTTTGGTTACATGTTGGCAAGGATTCTTGGTGTTGATAAGAGTTCTGCAAGGACCATTTCCATAGAAGTTGGTATGCAGGTAATTACTAAAAAAAAACGAGCAAAGCACTCTCCTTATCTCTTTGCTGCTTAGCTTAACCTTTCTTATCTTTTTATTACTTCATACTATAATTCTGGCTTGTTTTTCTTCATGTCTTATATTTGTTACAGAACTCTGTGCTTGGAGTAGTACTTGCAAGCCAGCACTTCTCAAATCCGTTGACAGCAGTTCCTTGTGCCGTCTCCAGCGTCTGCCACTCAATCTTCGGTAGTGTTTTGGCTGGTTTCTGGAGACAATCTGTGAGTGAAACATCTTCAAGTCAAGATAATGGTTATTTGTCTTAGTTATTCTCTTGTTCCTGGTTGTCGGAACACATCTTGGTATTTTTTGGCTGGTTTCTGGAGACAACCTGTGAGTGAAACATCTTAAGTCAAGTTAATGGTGACAACGTTATTTGGCTTAATTGTTCTCTGGTTACTTCTTGTTGGACTCTGCTGAGATAATCTCAAATGTTGGCAAAGACAATAAAAATATAACTTACCAACTGATCATTTCCACTTTATTTATTTACTCATTTCATTCGTTTACAGCCTTTTACAACGCAGTAAATACATTTTCTACCAACCCAAGCCAAGATCACCGACTAGCTACAAAACCTAAGACATTCCAAAGTGAACAGTCCCAAAGTTTCTGTGAGCCCTAATGGAAATGGCAACCGCTGTGGAGCGGTCCCTAAGTGTTGCATCAAGGGCGACCCTGCTGTTAAACGGGCTTGGGATTGACTGGGCTTGATGAGTACGGTACTGGCAAGGCGGGTATTGGATGGTGTTGATATCGATTACAACCTCACCATTTCGGTTCTTGGTGGCTGCTCCCTGTGGCAGACCTACGCTATCAGGATTCATCACACTTGATTTGCCCTGATTTTGTATCATGGCAGGCCTGAAGACTGGATTTCTCATCACAATTCTTGGGTCCTCATATGGCAAATGACCAACCACGTTTCCTGGCTTTGCTGTGATACAGAAGACAATAGTTTTGAGGCATATCATTAAGATAAAGCAATATAAAGATGGCCATAATTTATATAGAAAGGTTACAAAAGTATATTAACCTTTAGACTCTAGTCATAAGAAACTATTCTCTAATCTTTCCCACACAACCCGAGAAGTTATACTTTTTATCTTTCTATTATTTGTTAGAGAAAGAAACCCAAGTTTTGCATTTTGGATGAACAAATACTTCAAAGAAGAATGGAAGCTACCTGATGGAAGTCTGTGGGGTTGTTGTGAGCAGATGGAGTAGATACCAGGAGCTACATCTGCAGATATAACCTCTTTCTTGAACTGTTCCCGCAAGGAACAATAATTAGGCTGTGGTTTTGGGGGTATGGCACTTGGATGAACTGTTGACCTATTAGTTGAAGAGAATGCGATGGTGTCACACTAACTTTTGAAACTAGAAAAAGGTATGGCTGGATTAAAATCAGAACAGATTTATAACCTTGGGAGTGAGATGTGCTTTCTCTCCAGTGGGATGACAGGTTCACTTATACCATTGTTCTCCTCCAAATGAGCAAATTGTCTCTTGAACTGACCAATCGCGCTGCATTTACAACAATAATCCGAAATTAGTCTGCATATAGAAAGAAAGAGGGGAACTGGGAAAGTGAATCAGAACTATATCTTTATGAGTTAAGTTTTTACCTAGGATATACAAAGTTTACTCCTTCATTTCCACTGATGTAATCTTTGAGTAGCTGAGGATGGTGCTCAAGTATCTCTCTGTATATCAATTCTCGAATGTCCTCCTTTGTCATACATCGCCTTTCGAATTCAAATTCTAACTTCGATATTGGCTGGCGTGCAGGTTCCCTCTCTGCTCTAGCCAGGCCTCGAAAATAGGGATCATTCAATGCCTGAATGACAGAAGTCATCAAACAAACACCAACAATATAAGGTTCAAATAAACATGTAATTATCAGAACCTAGTGGAAGGACATATCAATTGTTCTAGATCATATAATGCAAACAACAATCGAAGCGTGTTGTTAAAGGATGGATGCAAAGCAACAGGACAAATAGAAGCACAAACCTCTTCCGCAGTTGGCCGATGCCTTGGGTCAATAGCCAACATTCTTTCTAAGAGACGTAATGCTAAGGGATCAACATTTGGAAACTTTTGTGAAAATGGAACTGGTTTCTTCTTCCTCATATCCAACAAGGACTTACGAGCCTTGTCACTGCGAACCTGGACAAATGAACACAAAGTTTCAGTTCATAGGATTGAACAGCTTATACAGCAATAAAGCAAAGAAATAGAAAACACTATGTAAGCAATATACCCCCGCTATGATCTCAGATGAAGGTGTCCCAAGAAGATTTGTGATCAAATCTAACTGATGAATGGCATTTTTGCCAGGGAAAAGCGGTTTCCCTGTCAACACCTCTGCAAAGATGCATCCAACGCTCCAAATGTCTACTGCAGGTGTGTACTGCAATTTAAGAATTTAGGATCAGTCCATCTTAAAACAAACCACAAAGTTTCAATCTGAATTCAAGAGAAATGGCTGCAAGACTAGCTTAGTATCCAGGAACACAATTAAAAAATTAGGTCAACATTCAGAGTGGAACATAAATTGTTTGCCACGAACTGATGGAAATAATGAAATGTTGATAGGCCAACGGCCTTAATATCCAGGAACACAATTAGCTTCATTAACAAAATATACTGTTATTATATACAAATGAAAAATCATTTTTCTACATGATTTTGCGCTAACAATGTACCATAGAATAAAGAGCTAGCTAATTGTGCCAATGAAGCCAGGCCAGAATGTGCAAAGAAGATTACCAAGTGATTAGACAAGCCATGTGAAGTTTAACTTGCTTCATGATACCCCTATAACTAGAAGTGTTTTTTTACCTTGGTGAAAAACGACCCACATAGCTCTGGAGCCCTATACCACCTTGTAGCAACATAGTCCTAGCATCCAAATTCATTGAACAGCAATCAGACAGAGCAGTTCAGCAGAATTTAATAGCTATACATGGTAAATGAACTTACCGTCCAAAAAACTGTTGTAGGGGTATCGTTAAATGCAACTCTTGCAAGTCCGAAATCACAGATTTTCAGTTTGCAATTGGCATTTGCCAAAATATTCTTTGGCTTCAGATCTCGGTGAAAAACATTGGCTATAGCAGAAATCAAGTCATCACATGTACAAAAGGCGCCAAAGATAACTATATAACGAAGAATGACCATAAATACATCAGTTTTAAAGAATAGCTACCGGTGTGAATGTACTTCAACGCCCGTAACATCTGGTAGAGAAAGAACTGATGGTGCTCGCGTGTCAAGTCGTCGTTAGCCTTAATGACTTGATGAAGATCAGATTCCATAAGCTCAAAAACAACATATATGTCCTTGAAGTCCCTCTTTGAAGGGGGCAACATAATGCGCTTAATCTCAACGATATCAGGGTGCCTTAGCAGTCTAAGCAGCTTGACTTCGCGAAGGATTCGAATGGCATCAGACGTATGCTCGAAGATATCATTGATTTTCTTGATGGCTACCTTCTCCCCAGTGTGAGTATCAATGGCTGCACCCACAACCCCATAGCTCCCCTTCCCCACAACTTCCAGAATTTTGTACCGATTGGCATCGCCATAATCAGTGAAGAATTCAGTTTCCTGGGGACTCTGCAGTTAAAATATGATCCATCACAAGATGAAAGAATCAGAAACCATTCGCCAAAGTCATATATACTAGGACCATGCAATTGAACCATGAGCAACACTTGAAAAACTACCACCAACAGAAACATCATTTGTCACAAATTAGAGGAAATTGGGAGGAGTCACATACCTTCTTTCGTTGATCCAGCTGCATCTTCTTATAATTTTTAACACGATAGCAACCTGGAATTTAAACAGAAACAGAAGAAGAAGGAGGATAATGATGGGAAGAGAAAATCAACCGCATTTACCCCAGCGACAACGGCCACGAATGACAAGGCCGGAGCGCCTGCGAAGAACCCTAACGTTCCAGTTGGCAACCACCACCACAACCCTATCGACACTAATAAGACTCCGACATCGCCCTCTCGCAACCTCTCTCATAAACAAATTCCGATTTTATCTTTGTTCGAAAATCACATGTTTCGTCCCGAAATCGAGAGAATCGAAAGCCAAAACAACGGAGATTGGGTGAAAGGCGGAGAATTTGGGGAGGATAAGAAGTGGTAATAGCAAAGATTGAGGTGGGAGGAATGAGAGAAGGGTGGAAGATCAGATTCAGAGGAGATAGGAAAGACAGAGCGATGAACAAGGGTAAGGATTGAGCGTCTTTAACTCCTCCTTATATTCGGCCCACGTAATCCGTCCAAGTGTTATTTTGCATTTAATAAAAAAATGTTATTTAAAAAATACTACTCCGTACTGTATTCATTTTGTGTCCTTTTTCTTTTCTTTTTTTGCTTAAAATTTTGTGCCCTTTTTATTCTCTTGGATTGGGATGTACGGTTTTGGAAATTGTTTTCATCACGCGCCAGTGTCGTGACAATCTTATTAGAATAACTAGATTATTACCCATACCCTGTACGGGACACGATCAATAATATTTTTTAATGTATTATTTATTTAATAAAAGAATGCATGATAATATTATTAGGAATTAAATATTAATATCCTATTTTTTTAATCCTAAATCGTTACACTATTTTATCGATCCAAAATCGCGATTTGATTGGAAGAATAAATTTATATGCTATGACTTAAATAAAAATCATAAATAAAATACTATCATTCTATTCAAGATATATTTGATTAATTAATAAATTCATATGTGATATGATATGGAATCCCAATTGAAATATTTTATAAACATATAAAAATTCATAATTAATAAGATTTTTATTTGATGATAGAATATAGAAAAATAGATTTTTATCAATAATAATATTTTTTAAATAAAATGAATATTTTATTAGATCTAATAAAATTAATAATTAACTTAATAATAGTAGATTTATAGATCAATACAGTTTATAAATGAACATTATAACACAAATCTAGTTTAGTATTTTTTTTAGATATTTCTCAAATATATTTTTAGATATTTTTACTTAAATTATAAATTTATGGGATAAAAAAGATTGATAAAAAATTTATGGCAAATATATATATATATGATTAAAAAAGAAATGTCTAAGCAAAATAGTTGCAAAAGATAGATATTAGGTGGAAAAAAATAAAAATTAGAAAAAAGAAGAAGACTTAATAAAATATCAAAAAAGGCTTAATTATCACACCATATACGATAAAACCTCTCCTCTTTGCAAGATAGATATCTTCAAAAAATTTGAAATCAAAAGATAGATATTATCAAATTTGATGATAGGTATTCTCGTTACAAAAATTATCAAAAAAGATAGATATTTGGTTTATAAGATAGATATTAGTTGTGAAAGATAGATATTATGGGATAAAAAAGACTTTAAAATTTTTTTTTTGAAATTAAATTTGTTAATATGTGGTGGGGCCAGAATTAATGTGGAGGCTCGAAATTCTCCGGCTTTAATATATAGTATAGATATTGAAGTGTAGATAGTGGGACAATCTTATTAGAATAATATTAAAGTGTAGATAGTGGGCGATAGTTTTTATAAAGTGCTTTTGAATTTATTTTTATTCCAATAATTCATAATTTTGGTAGATTACCAAACCTATAGGTTTGGGCGGGTCCCACTTAGGTTTGTGTACATGAAACTTTATGGGTTTTCATTTGGGTCGAAATTTATGATTAACTTCACATTTTTTTTGTTAACTTTGGGTTTGAATTTATTTTAGCCCATAAACAAACCTGTTAGTTTTAAGCCTTAGACCAATTTAAGTGAGATTTTTAACTTAACAAATTTTCCTCCCTTAGAGCATTTTTATTGTTGATTGAAGGCAACGATTTAAGTGAGTTTTTAACCTCCATTATAAGTGGTTAACTCTCTTGATTGAAGACAGCGATTTAAGTGCGATTGATAACTTAAAAAAAAAAATTCGCCAAAATTGTTTTAAAACTTTATAAGTGAGTTATTAACCTCCATTATAAGTGTTTAAGTACGAATTATATTGCCCTATGATTTTAAGCGTTATAAGTGTTTAAGTCCCTCGATTTATGCATGATACTTAATCTTATGCAAAAAAAATATGCAAGTAATAATATGACATTTATTTTTCCCGAAATGATATATTTTCTCTAAAGTAGCATATTTTTCATATGTTATACACTTCTTCTTCATATATAATACTTTGTACATAATTAATCATTTGGGCCGATGACACTACCACTATTAAGGTTTAAGGAAATGGTTGGATTTTGTTTCATAAAAGCTACATAACCGTTTAATGAAACGGTTGTTGACTGTTTCATGCGCTCATGTTGCTTTAGACACTACAAAAAAATGTCAATTGCCGAGAGCCGTAGTCATCGGTAAGTTCTCGGTAAACGACAATTACCGAAAACTTACCGACGACCACGTGTTCTCGGTATTTGGCTTGTATCTAATTTTACTGAGAACATAAGTCCTCACTAATTCCATAGGTATTTTCTCGTCAAAATCAAGTCCCGTGAGGACTTTGCCGATAGAATTTACCAAGAACATGTCGTCGTCAGTAAATTACCGAAAATCTATGTTCTCGCTAAATACCCTATATCCAAGATTACCAATAACTTGCGGCCCTCGATAATTACGGAGAACATGTTCTTGGTAATTTACCGAGTACATTTGTTCTCGCTAAATGGCTTCTATACTGATTTTTTAGAATATTATTTAAAATAAATACAAATATTAATAATAACAACAATTAGATTTTGAATTAAAGACAATAGTAGAATTTAGGTCGAACTGCAAACATTATTATTGAACTTCACATAACTTACAAAACTTCAGCACACAAAAACAGATTAAAATTGTTTAAGAACTTCTCTAAACCCTCATTATCCTCCTCACTTGATCTTGGGTCATCCCTTTGCCTTGCTGTCTCGTTGAGGTGCGCCTTCGGGAAGAGCTACTACCTCCTCTCATTTTCGCCGATATATCCTCTTGGAAACTGCAAAGGAATTGCCACAAGAATAGTGATCATCCACACAAAAATACACAAATCAAAGCATGACATTATTCTCCTTACTAAGGTTTCTTTACTTAAAAGGGCAAAAATACACAGATCAATGCAGCCAGAATGTGACAATCCGTGCTCAATAGACCAAATGGACATTCATTTAGTTACTTGAAGCATAACCATCATCCATCACAACAATGATTTAAATGTAGCCCAAAAAAAAAAGACATGCCCATATGGCCATAACACATGAAAGAAGAAATACAGATAGGAAAGCAATATGAACAAAGAAGAACATTCTCATATCAAGCAATAAGTAGCACTTGATGAAGAGTAGTGGCTATTCAACTACAAGTCTACGAGTGTACTGTATATATTCCAACCAGTGATTACAAAAATTATGCAGGTTATCAGAGCTTATTGGTGTCTCTCCAAAAAAACTGTCTAATTCTCACAAGTCACAACAACCAACTATAATCACCAATGGTGGCTGCTTATTGAAATGAAGCCAACCAGCATATAATCGGTTGTTAATTCAATGGCCAGCCGTACCAAAAACAGTAGACAAAAATGATGTGTGTGTCTTCCTTAATTGGTTGTAGACACTAAGCATGTGCTGGGTTGATTGTAGTAATTCATTAAAGAATGCAACACGATACATGAAAGTGGAGTAATAGTGCCTATCACTGGGACAACGTTTTGTCCTTGAAGATTATATTGTGACAAATTGATGGAAACATCATTAGAAACAATATCATCTTCAGTTTTGATGATTGACAAACTATCTTGAGCTAAATTGTTCAAAAAGTATTTCAGGAACAATGTCAGGAAGAATACCCATGCGTGGAAGGATACCCATGCCAGGAAATGTTCAAAGTTCAACGCTAGTGCATGACAGCTAAGGAGAAAGCACGTGGCTGACGTCTTATCCGTGATGTCATCTTTCCGTGCCATGTCAGCGATCCGAGAGTCTTTTCAAGTTAGCCAAAATGAAAATGAAAAGAGAACACTTGGCATTCATCTAGCGGTGCGATTAAGGCAAGATATACTTTCACAAACATGGAGGCTGATTTGTGAAAGTGACATTCTCTGAAGCCTATAAATAGAGGACGACAGGCTTCTGTTCTTCTTTACGCCTTCAAACACAAAAACACTCCCAACCACAACTGAGAAGAGAGAAGGTTGAGTTGATCTAGGAGATTGACTGTTTGAGTTCATCTGCTCTGGTGAACTGTGTTATGGAGAAGGAATTCTCAACTGAGGAAGGAGAGAGAGACGATTCCAGCTAGGGTCGTCTAGGAGAGGTTTGTCTTTGCTGAGTATTATTGAGGAGAGTTGGTACATGTTCTAGGGAAGAGAGGCGAGACAATAGTTCTAGGATGAGTGAATCACTAGGAACTGATTGTGCTTGGCTGTATCTTGATGAATTGTACAACTGCTATCAATAATATGAGTGAAAGGCATTCAAAATCCTCCATGGGAGGTAGAGGTTTACTCTATTGGATTAGTTGATCCAATAGAGGTTCCTCTACAAGTAAACGTGTCCTTTTACTGTTTTTCTGCTTAGTTTGAAGTTTTCAGTACTTGTTTAGTTGCCTGCTTACTTTGATTTTCCGCTGCCCAAGGAACTGTTCCATAACAGTTCCTTACAAGTTCTAACGTTTGTTGATCCTAAGAATTGGTATCAGAGCCTGAACAGCTCTAGATTTTTGCGTTAGATTGCAGGTCTTATAGGATGCCTTCAGATCTCGATCAGGAAGTTGGTCTCAACAACAACAAGCCTCCTAGGCTTGTTGAAGGTCGGTACGAGGTATGGAAAAGTCGCATGATGAACTGGATGAAAAGTCATGACTATCAGGCGTGGATGGTGATAGAAAAAGGAAATTTCAAAATCAATCCAGAAAAGGCGAATGACCATACTCAATGGAGTCCAACTGAGTGGAAGTGCCTCGAAGCCAACTACAAGGATAAGATGTACTTATCCAATGCTATGAATGATCAGGATGCTACTAAAATTGGCAACATTGATACTGCTAAGGAAATGTGGACTGCTATTGAACAAATGCTCATTAGCAGTGCTGATCTGAAAGATGATCATCAGATGTGTGCCAGGCGAGATTTCTATAACTTTAGTATGGAATTTGGTGAAACTATTGATAAGTATCAAACTCGCTTTGAAACTCTTTGCATTAAACTGAATCATTTAGGAATAACATCTGCTGAAATTCCTGAAAAAATGAGAGTGCAACAAGTTATTGATGGTTTATCTGGTGAGTGGATTAACATGCGTACTGCCTTTAAAGAAAATACAGCTAATAAACTGCTTCAAATGCATGAGATTTTTGGAAAACGGAAATCTTATGAGTGGAGAATGATAGATGCTGAAAAACCTAATAAAGGAATTGCTCTTAAAACTGAGAAAAATTCAAAGGTTGTTAAAACTGTTGAGGAAAAGTTTGAGGAATCTGAGAATCAGTCTGATGATGAGGACTTGGTGTTGATCACTAAAGCTTTAAAGGCTTTGTACAGAAAGAACAAGTTCTATAGGAACAGTTCTAGTACGTACAAAGGCTCTGGAAAAGCTGGTGATAAAGAGGAAAAGGATCTAACATGTTATAATTGTCATAAGAAAGGACATTTTGCTAAAAATTGTCCAAATCAGTCTGAGTCTTCTGAGAGCAAAAAAGGCAAGGAAAAGGCCTATATTGCTGCCTGGAGTGATTCTGATGAAGATCCAGAGGCTTGGGTCAAACCTGATCTTTGTGCTATGACAACGGTAGACAATTCCTCTGAATGTTCCGTTGAAGAGGTAAATACTCAACAACGTTTGATCAATTCTTTGGCTGATATTTCTACAAATGATCTGATCAAAATAATCAACTTTACTGTGAAAGAAAATGTTGATTTACAAGAACAAGTTGATATTTGTGAACAACAAATTGATGATTTGATTTCTCAAAAAATCTGTCTTGAGTGACCTGTTATGACTAAACAAATTGAATCTGATGCTAAGATAATTGCTGATCTTAAGAAAGAAGTTGATGACTTAAAATCTGAGAAAGATAGGCTGATTAAGGAACTAGACAGGAACAATTCCTCTAAAGGGAAAAGTATAGTGTCTGAAACTATATTTGTTCCATCCAGAGATGGACTTGGATACTCTCCTATGTCTGATGGTATGGAGGAATGCTCTCTGGCTAGGGAACTTAATGCTTGTAAGCCTATTGAGTTAGAAATTGAAAGCGAAAAGAATGCTCACCTTGAGGAAAGAATTAAAGTGCTTGAAAGTGGTACTAATGGAACAAAGGATTATTACACTGGGAACAATAGTCATAAGATGTATGTTAAGATGTCTCAGGGTAATGGATCTAAAGCTCCTAATACAGAAACAATGGAAAAGAATAGAATTCAGAAACCACATCCTAAGTACTATTTAGGAGAGTATTACAAAACTTGCTGGTATTGTGGTGCTCATGGACATTATAAGGAACAGTGCCACAAAAGAAAAGCACAAAGTCAAAATGGTCAAAATGATAGGAACTATGCTAGGAACCATGCTTGGAAATATGCTAGGAACCATGCTAGAAACTATGCTATGAGATCTAATGATGTGAACATTGCTGAGTTTTCTCGTAAGGTTTATTTCCCATGTAATGAACCAGGCAAAGATCACCTTGCCTGGGTGGCTAAAGTGTAGTTTCCTTTTGTAGGTGGAAGAGAGCAGGGACAGTGTGTGGTATATTGATAGCGCTTGCTCCAACCACATGACTGGAAACAGGAATCATCTACTATCTCTTCGCACCAGAACTGAAGGTGGACACGTCTCCTTCGGTAATAACAAGAAAGGAGCTATAGTTGGATCAAGGGAAGTAAAGCTGAACAAGTTAACAAAAGTCAGCAGTGTGAATCTTGTCAAGGATCTAGGATTCAATCTCTTGAGTGTTGCTCAGATGTGTGATCATGGGAACAATCTTGTTACCTTCGATTCTCATGAATGCTCAGTCATCAACAAAGCAACTGGAAAAGTTATTCTGAAAGGAAGAAGATATAACAATGTCTATGTTGTTGATAATCAGTTTTCTCCTCCCAAGAAACTTTGTCTCGCAGTTCCAATTGATGAAACGGAACTGTGGCATAGGCGACTTGGACATGCTGGTCTTCAACTCATTCAGAAGTTGTTTGTTCAAGATCTGGTAATTGGTCTTCCTAAGATCAATCCTGAGAAGGGAAAGATCTATGAAGCGTGTGTTAAAGGAAAACAAACACGAAGCTCGTTTAAACCAAAGAATGTTGTAAGTACTTCAAAGACGCTGGAACTGATCCACATGGATCTCTGTGGTCCCATGCGCACGAACATCCTTGGTGGAAACAAGTATATGTTTGTACTTATTGATGATTAGTCTAGGTTCACATGGGTGATATTTCTGTCCTCTAAGAAATATGCATTCCGTGAGTTCCAAGTTTTATTCAAAAGAGTACAAGTCAGCCTGGAAGTTCCATTGAAAGCTATCAGATCTGATCATGGAACAAAGTTTGAGAATTCTGATTTTCTGGAATTTTGTAGAGCTAATGGTGTCTCTCACAACTTTTCCGCTCCTAGGACTCCTCAACAAAATGGAGTTGTGGAGAGGAAAAACAGAACTCTGGAAAACATGGCTCGCACTATGTTGATAGAAAGTGGTGTTCCACAATACTTCTGGCCTGAGGCAATTTCTACAGCTGTGTATATTCTCAATTGTGCCATGGTTCGTCCTATTCTGAAAAAGACTACTTATGAGCTTATCAAGGGGAGAAAGCCGAATATCTCTCATCTTCGGGCTTTTGGATGCAAATGCTTCATTCACAACAACGGGAAAGATAACCTTGGAAAGTTTGATCCTCGTAGTGATGAAGGCATTTTTCTGGGATATTCACCTCACAGCAAAGCATATCGTGTCTTCAACAAAAGTTCAAAGAAAGTTGAGGAAAGTGTGCATGTTGTGTTTGACGAATCGTCACTCATAACTGGTGTTGTTCCATCTCAAGTAGATGCTGTGTTTCCACTTCCAAGGAAAGTTGATCGAAGTGATGATGAAGGTGATTGTTCCAACAAAGGATACATTGATCCAGAAGAAGGAAATGTTGTTCCAGATTAAGATGAAGATAATGGGAACAGTCAGGAGTCTCAAGTCACTGCAGTTCCTGAAGCTAGTTCTCCTCCAGTTAGTGATCCAAAAGATGACATCTATGAAGAGTTCCATGATGTTGATAATGTTCCTCAGAATATCAGTGGACCAGTTGATCAATCTCAAGAAGCATCATCTGAGGGGGAACAACAGGAGGAAGTTGATGCAACTGAAGTGGTTACTAGGAACTACCATCAAAAGAGAGATCATCCAGTCCACAACATCATTTCTGCATATGCTAAAGGGGTACAAACTCGATCCTCTGTCCGTAACTTTTGTGCTTTTAATGCGTTTGTTTCTCTTGTGGAACCAAAGAATATTAGGGAAGCACTTCAGGATCCGGACTGGATTCAGGCTATGCAGGAAGAGTTACATCAGTTTGAGAGGAACAAGGTCTGGCGACTTGTTCCTAGACCTAACGATAAGAATGTTATTGGAACCAGATGGGTGTACAGGAACAAGCTTGACGATACCGGTGCCATCTCTAGGAACAAGGCAAGGTTAGTTGCTCAAGGGTACAACCAGGAAGAACGAATTGACTATGATGAAACCTATGCTCCAGTAGCAAGAATTGAGGCCATTCGATTGCTGATTGCATATGCCGTGCACAAAGGATTTAAGCTCTTTCAAATGGATGTCAAAACTGCTTTTGTCAATGGACATCTAAAAGAGGAAGTGTATGTGGCACAACCTCCAGGATTTGAGAGTGAAGAGTTCCCTCATCATGTGTATTTCCTGGATAGGGCACTGTATGGACTCAAACAAGCTCCAAGAGCCTGGTATGATCACTTTGCTCAGTTTCTTCTTGCTAATGATTACATTCGTGGTTCCATTGATAAAACTTTGTTTATTAAGAGAGTTGGAAAAGATATCTTGATAGTCCAAGTATATGTTGATGATATTGTTTTTGGATCCATAACCCCTCTCTTGTAGACAAGTTCAAAGAACTAATGAGTGTAGTGAGTTTGAAATGAGTATGGTGGGAGAATTGAATTTCTTCCTTGGGATTCAAATTTCTCAATCAAAAGATGGAACTAGGATCCATCAGCAGAAGTACATCAGGGAAATGTTGAAAAAATATGGAATGGAAACGCCTAAGCCAATGAGTACACCAACATCTCCTAACTCTCGCATGAATGTTGATGAAAAAGGGAAAAGTGTGAGCCAAAAGCTCTATAGAGGTATGATAGGATGACTTCTCTATCTAACCGCTAGTAGACCTGATATAATGTTTGCTGTGTGTATTTGCGCACGTTTTCAAGCTGACCCTAAAGACTCACACCTGAAAGAGGTGAAGAGAATTTTCAGGTATCTTAAAGGGAACGACAAGTTATGCCTTTTCTATCCCAGGAACAGTTCCATCAAGCTTCAAGCCTACACCGATGCTGACTATGCTGGACATTTGGTGGATAGGAAGAGTACTTCTGGAATGGCACAATTCCTATGATCGTGTTTGGTATCTTGGGGTTCCAAGAAACAAAATACAGTGGCGCTTTCCACTGCTGAGGCTGAATATGTCGCTGCTGCTTCTTGTTGTTCCCAGGTGCTTTGGATAAAATTTCAACTTCAGGATTATGGTATTTCTCTTGACACAATTCCTATTAAGTGTGATAGTACCAGTGCTATTAATATAGCAAAAAATCCTGTGCATCATTCTAGAACAAAGCATATTGATGTTAGGCATCATTTCTTGCGTGAAAACGTAGAATCATGAATCATTTCCATGGAACATTGTAGAACCGAGGATCAAGTTGCTGATATTTTCACTAAAGCTTTAGATAGACGTCCCTTTGAGCATCTTCGGCTGTTCTTAGGAATGATAACTTTAGATTAAACAAGTCCCGGTTCATTATTCCCTCGATGAAAGGCTAGAATTGATTTTGCTTTGATTTGAACATGATTGCATCATCTTGTCTTTGATAATGAGTACTAGTCTAAATTGATTGGAACTTCTCGAGTGCATGGAACTTTAGTCGTATTCTTTTTGGCCCAAAATGATCAACCTGATCTTGTTAACCCTCATTATAAGCCGAAAGGATGGTTGATCATAAGCTTTCCCTAAGCCGTGGAACAGGTGAAACATTTCCTATGAGCCTTATTGTTTGAAACCTTATTTTACTGGATTCACTCACCTATTTCCTTGATTGTTCCTCTCCGCATTACATATCTGTATATGATTTGTTGTTTGGTAAGATGCTCTTCCCATGTCTTTCCAAACCTGGTCTTTTATATTGATCATGGTGCATGATGGAACAATGAGAACCCTGGCTTACGGAACAGTTCCAGAATCAGAAGCTGAAGAGTCGCAGAGATTTGACAGGATAAAGGTGTGAAAAATGTGTCAGAATTTGCTGCAGAATTTATTAATTGTGGCCGTTGAACAATGATTTGAAATGATTTGCTTGTGCCACGTGTTGGAAATCGTGGGGAGTGAAAATTGGATATTTGGAAGTTTTTCAAAATTGACAGAATTTTGAGCAGTTGCCATCATTACCCATCTGCGTCCCCACCTTCTCAAAATAATACCCCACACCTATCCATTTCTTCGCCCATCCCTTTCTCAAAATCTCTCCTTTGTCTTCATCCTCTCAAATCCCAAGCTTTCTCAAACCCTAACAATGGCGTCTTCCTCTAACAAGAAAGTGAAGTTCGCTACTGCTGCTGTTCTGAAACCTAAGCATCCTAACGAGCTTATCCAGCAATGGCTTGAGTCTAATCCTTTCTCTCTTCAGCAGAAATTAAGAGAAGATATGGAGGGCGCTTCTGATCTTGAGAAAGAGCGTCTTGAAAGAGAGATTCAGACGTATGTTGTGCCTTATTTGTATGCTCCTTGGAAGAAAAACGCTCCTATGTCTGTTTTAGAGCACACATACTTGGAATCTCAGAAAGCTAGGCATTATGCTGATTATGGGCTCCCTGTTTCTAGCCCGGAGAAGACACCTTCACCTTCACCAGAGAAATCTCCGGTGCCGCCGCCGACTGTCAGGTTACCTTCTCCTCCTAGCTTTCAAATTTCAAACCTTCTCTCCACTCCACCTGTCCAAACCCTAAATTCTTCTCAACCTGAAGCTAATCCCCCTCCTACCAAATCTCAACCAAAGCCCACTGAAACTCAACCAAAGTCCATTCCTACCAAATCTCCTCCACCCACTGAAATTCCTCCTTCATCATCTACATCCACTCAAGTTACAGTGGCTCTGCCTTCTGATAGTAATGAGAAAGAAGAGGAAGAACAACCTCTTATTAGAAAAAAGACAGCTGTTTCAAGAGGCCATCGCCTAAGACTTACTCGCTCCACAGCTGCTCAACTACAATCTGCTCAAGAAAAAGCTCAGTTTGATGAGATTGAAAAAGAGTTGAATGCTAAACCGGCATCTAAGTCTAGAAAAAGGCAGCTTATTCTTCCTGATGAAGATAGTGAAAATGTGGAAAGTGAATAGGTCCCTTCAAAGGAACAGTCTCCACCTGCTGAAAGTGGAACTGGCACCATGTTGAAAGGTGCTAAGCTGGCTTCGCAACAAAGTGGTGAGGAAACACATGCTCAGAGTTCCTCCCCTCTCCCCAATGTGCTTAAGGGGAACGATGCCAAGCGTTTAAGGAAAGGTAAGGAGACTGTTCCCATAACAAAAGAAAGCAAAGTTGCTAAGGGAAAAGGAGCGCTCGAGGAATCATCAGGGGAACGAAAGATAGCTATTCCTCTGGTGGTTACTCAAAAGTTTCTTGAGGATCATCTGTTTGAAGAGTTTCTTGATTTACTCAAGGCACAACAATGGGTTCATATCTGCTGTGCAAAAGTGTTTGTGGATCCTGCTCAGGTCCGTGATTTCTTTGCTTATCTCTCTATTGCAAGCATAAGAGATGAACTGTGGAACTTGGCTTAAGGATGGTGATTGCTTTTCTTTCACTACTGCTGAAGTTTCTCAATTGCTGAGTGTTCCTGCATCTGGAATCAAGTCCCTTCCATCAGCTGGATGGGGTGACTTTAAGAGATCTAAGACTTTTAAACGTTTGTTTAATACCTCAATTCCTCAAGGAAAGGAAGCGTCTACTCAGAGGGAAAATGTTGGAACAGTGATAGGAATATCACTGGAACAACGTTCTGTCCTTGAAGATTATATTGTGACAAATTGATGAAACATCATTAGGAACAATATCATCTTCAGTTTTGATGATTGACAAACTATCTTGAGCTAAATTGTTCAAAAAGTATTTCAGGAACAATGTCAGGAAGAATACCCATGCGTGGAAGGATACCCATGCCAGGAAATGTTCAAAGTTCAACGCTGGTGCATGACAGCTAAGGAGAAAGCACGTGGCTGACGTCTTATCCGTGATGTCATCTTTCCGTGCCATGTCAGTGATCAGGATAGAGTCTTTTCAAGTTAGCCAAAATGAAAATGAAAAGAGGACACTTGGCATTCATCTAGCGGTGCGATTAAGGCAAGATATACTTTCACAAACATGGAGGCTAATTTGTGAAAGTGACATTCTCTGAAGCCTATAAATAGAGGACGACAGGCTTCTGTTCTTCTTTACGCCTTCAAACACAAAAACACTCCCAACCACAACTGAGAAGAGAGAAGGTTGAGTTGATCTAGGAGATTGACTGTTTGAGTTCATCTGCTCTGGTGAACTGTGTTATTGAGAAGGAATTCTCAACTGAGGAAGGAGAGAGAGACGATTCCAGGTAGGGTCGTCTAGGAGAGGTTTGTCTTTGCTGAGTATTATTGAGGAGAGTTGGTACATGTTCTAGGGAAGAGAGGCGAGACAATAGTTCTAGGATGAGTGAATCACTAGGAACTGATTGGGCTTGGCTGTATCTTGACGAATTGTACAACTGCTATCAATAGTATGAGTGAAAGGTATTCAAAATCCTCCATGGGAGGTAGAGGTTTACTCTATTGGATTAGTTGATCCAATAGAGGTTCCTCTATAAGTAAACGTGTCCTTTTACTGTTTTTCTGCTTAGTTTGAAGTTTTCAGTACTTGTTTAGTTGCCTGCTTACTTTGATTTTCCGCTGCCCAAGGAACTGTTCCATAACAGTTCCTTGCAAGTTCTAACGTTTGTTGATCCTAAGAAATAGCATAGCATTATCAATTAAGCAAAGTTGATACATGAGTTATCTACGAAAATGGGGAGATTAGGGGCCCACTTCCAACAAATGGTTAGTCATAATTACACACTTGACAAAAAAATCCAGTCTTTTACAATCACAGATATAGAGAATTTGATGATGTTTATTGGACTTACATACTAGACTTTTTATATACATAATTTTCAGTTCATCGGTGCAAAAATGTAAACCGTTTAAGAAAGGGAGTCATCAAAGAATTCAAACTTAAAACTTGTAGATATGAAACTCAAATAAGCAGACACCATCAGGAACATACAAAGAGGACGAGCAGGATGACTTACTTTTAGACAGGCGGAGCAGGAGGACCGAGCAGACCGGCGGAGAAGGACAGGCGGCGAATGAGGACGAGCAGGATGAGAGCGACGAGATCTGAGCGAGGACGAGCCACGAACGCCGTCGAGCGACGAGATCCGAACGCCGAGAAGCAACAGAGAAGCGGAGATCTGAACGGAGACCCAACAGAGAAGCGGCGAACGAGAGCGGGGACGGCGAACGACGAGAGGCCGAGATCTGAAGCGGCAGCCGAGTGAACGACGATAAGCGGAGAACGACGAGACGAGTTGTGTACAATTGATCGAAAACCCTAAATTAATTAAGGGCTCAAAAGTTAGGACAGGGAGAATTGAGCGGGGAGAGAAAACACGCTCAAAATTTGGGAATAGGGTTCGTAACCCGTCAGGCTGAAAATTTTGGAAATTAAGTACGGAAATGATAGCCCCACTAAATTTTGAAAATTTTTGCTCCAAAAAAAAAATTGAAAATTTTGGGAAAATTCCCTAAATAATATTTCAATTACAGAAGTTACTTTTTCAATTTTAATACCCAAAATAATACTATAGTATAAGACTAGTTGAAAACCCGTACGGGTAATGATCATTTTTTCATAATATAAGTTTTATAATTATTTTCTTTACAAAAATAAGAATTTAAGTAATTAATTAGAATCTCTTACTTCCAAATAGAGCTTTATAAATGCAAGCTAATAAATATTTTATTTTAATGAATGATAATATAGCAATATACAACAATATGATATGAGATCTTCAAATATATATTTTATTTGGAACATCAAGATAGAAACCGTT
Source organism: Polygonum maritimum (assembly GCA_963924305.1). Taxonomy (NCBI): domain Eukaryota; kingdom Viridiplantae; phylum Streptophyta; class Magnoliopsida; order Caryophyllales; family Polygonaceae; genus Polygonum; species Polygonum maritimum. The sequence continues at coordinate 17,650,847 of OZ002736.1, read as the reverse complement.
TTGTAAATATCTACTGTACTTGTAATATATTAAATCTATTAAACAAATGGATAAAGAAAAATTAGTATAAAAGTTAGTTATTAAAATTAGGGTGGATGATATATAAAAGCTTAAAGACAAAACTACTCTTAACTGATTCAAGTTTGAAAATATATATACTTGTAACGCCCCCTTTTTCTGTAGAGATATTACCGCCAGTGATCACCCTAGGCTTTAGAGTTAACACAAAAGATGACGAAACTTCAATGCGGAATTAAAAAGAATAAATAACAAAGGTCTTAATCGTTGATTACATAGCAAGTCGAGAATAGACCTTGTATTGGTTCTCACACCTCGAGAATCTCAATATAAAAAGTAAGTTTAGAGACACTTAAGTGCGGAATTAAAATAAGGGTCTTTGAAAAGAAGTTGGAGTCTCCATCTCCTCCTTTGACTAGTCTTCGATTACGAGTCCTCCTCCTGATGTGCCGCGATAGAAATTCGGTGGACACCAACCGGTCATGCAAGAAAAAAAGGTGGTTCAGTTAGTGGGACTGGATAGTAACTGATTCTAGAATCCGAACGACGACCGAGCGACGATCTAGCTACGGGAAAGCGAGAATGACTTTCAAAAGGTTAATTAAGATATCACGAGAGGTGATACCCTCGATAAAACTTCGATGCAAGATTGTTGGAAACTTATTATCCAACTTTATTTTAATTGTCTTACTAGATATAACTTTTAGTAAAAACTTTAATTGTATTTCTTAATATTGTCTTATAGGAGTTCATTTATAAATTTAAAATAACATATTTTATAACCTTTAATATTTAAATCATAACATCTTTACTAATATGATTATTATAAGATGAAGCTAAATCTTTAAAATATAACAATGTCCAAAATCTATTTATCAAAAACATTTTTCCTTTAAAATAATCACATATTTTTATTAACTAATTATGACCACTCATACTATTATTGTTCACTTATGCATATTGAATAATATAATTACATAACATAGATAACAAGATATCACTTTTAGTAAATAAGATTATACTTATAAAAATATCCTTTATTTAAAACAAAATATGTTATGAAAACATATATACAGTACATATATTTTGAGATCTTATACATTCTCAAAATCATATCCATTCTCATAATCATATTCATATACTAATAAATACGATTTTGTATTTTCTCAAGCAAATATATCTCGAGTATAACGTCTTAGGATCAACAAACGTTAGAACTTACAAGGAACTGTTATGGAACAGTTCTTTGAGCAGCAGCGGAAAACAAAGTATGCAGGCAAACAAACAGAAACTAAGATATGACAAACAAAGAGAAAAACAGTAAACGAACACGTTTTCTTATAGAGGAACCTCTATTTGATCAACTAATCCAATAGAGTAAACCTCTACCTCCCATGGAGGATTTTGAATGCCTTTCTTTCATATTATTGATCTCAGTTGTACAATTCGTCAAGATACAGTTAGCACAATCTGTTCCTAGCGATTCACTCAATCCTAGAACAATTGTCTAACTTCTCTTCCCTAGAATCTGTACCAACTCTTCACAATAATACTCAGCAAAGACAAACCTCACCAGACGACCCTAGCTGGAATCGTCTCCTCTTCTCCTCAGTTGAGAACTCCTTCTCAACAATGTAGTTCACCAGAGCAGATGAACTCAATCTCACAATCTTCCAGATTGTCTCAGCCTTCTCTCTTTCTTAGTTGTAAAATGAAGTGTTTTCGTGTTTGTTGTGTTTGAAGGCGTAACCTCTGAGTGTAGCAAACTGTCTTCTATTTATAGAGCTCTGAAAATATCTCTTTCGAATTTCCCAAATTTGCCTCCTAATTTGGGAGAATTCATTTTGCTTTAATCGCACCGTTGGATGAATGCCAAGTGTCTTCTTTTTATTTTCATCTTAGCTTCCTTGAGAAGACACTTATCCGGATTGCTGACGCGGCACAGAAAATGACATCATAGACAAGACGTCAGCCACGTGCTTCTATCCTTAGCTGTCATCCACTAGCGTTGAACTTTCAACGCTTCTTGGCATGGGTATCCTTCCACGCATGGGTATTCTTCCAGTCATTGTTCCTGAAATACTTTTTGAACAATTTAGCTCAAGATAGTTTGTCAATCATCAAAACTGAAGATAATATTGTTTCTAATGATGTTTCCATCAATTTGTCACAATATAATCTCCAAGGATAAAACGTTGTTCCAGTGATATTCCTATCACTGTTCCAACATTTTCCCCCTTTTTGATGATGACAAACATTATAAAGAGATGCAAGTATTTCCATAGAAAGGAACAATCAAAACAATCAGTATTTCAACTTTTCCTTTAAACTAAAACAGCTTCACAAGTTTTTCAGGCAAAGTTCCATTCAAAGTTCCCCCTTAATCAGAAAATCATATATCCGGAAATTCATCACAGTTCCAAGTCTCAAGAATTACGCTATCAATTCCCCCTAAGCATTAGCACAGCTATATAACATTTAGACAACGCATCTCTGCAAAATTCATACTTCCCCCTTTTGGCATCATTAAAAAGATAAGCAATGAATATGAAAAGCATGAAAGCATGAAAGCATATCAAGCCACTAGAGGATAATAGCGTACTTAATGTCATGGAAATACAAACGAGGAACAATGAAACTTCAGCAGTCTTAAAAACATAATCCAAAAACAACAAAACACAGGAATAGTAGGTTCATAGGAATGAAAGGGGTATGATCATGGAGCACTTGGAGCAGGAGGAGTGAGCTTGTCCCTGACTTCAACCAAAACAGCAAGAATTTGGCGAAGAAGCAAGTTGGTCTCAGCAATATCAACAGAGCTTGTAGGAACATCAGCACCAGACTCAGAACCTTGAGCAATTGAAGGAGAAGGCGAAGGAAGTTCAGCATGCTTCATCTTTTGAAGGTTCACTAGATCGAGCTCCTGGCCAAACAGTTCCTGGGGAGCTTCCTCATCATAGAACTGTTCCTCTTGAAGGATCAACTTTACCAAAGCAGCATATGGTAAAGAATGAGTAGGCTTAGAACAACACTTGGCCATATGACCCATGATGATATGAGCAAGAGAGATGGGCTCCTTCCTCAGAAATGCATCTAATAGAATGGCATCCTGAATGGTCACTGTTGTGCGCTTTTCCTGACGAGGAATAACAACCCTGGAGATATATTGATGTGCCATCTTTGCTAACTGTGACAACCCTTGAGTAGACGGTTCCTTTCCTTGGGGAATAGAGCAATTAAACAAATGCTTAAAAGTCTTGGCTCTGTAAAAGTCACCCCATCCAACTGATGGAATGGACTTGATTCTAGAGGTAGGAACACTCATCAGTTGAGAGACTTTGGCAGTAGTAAAGGAAAAGCAATCGCTATCCTTGAGCCAAGTTCCACACAGTTCTTCTCTTATATTGGTAATATTGAGATGAGCAAAGAAGTCACGGACCTGAGCAGGATCGACAAGTACTTTGGCACAACTGATATGAACCCATTGTTGAGCATTGAGCAGATCAAGAAATTCCTCAAAGAAGTGATCCTCAAGAAATTTTTGAGTAACAACCAGTGGAATAGCAATCTTCCGTTCCCCTGATGTTTCCTGTAGCACTCCTTTTCCCTTAACAGTTTTGATTTCTTTGACTGTAGGAACAGTCTCCTTTCCTTTCCTTGTACGCTTGGCATCATTCCCCTTAGGCAAATTGAGGAGAGGGGAGGAACTCTGAGCTTGTGTTTCCTCTCCACTCTTTTGTGAAGCCAGCGTAGCACCTTTCAACATGGTGCCTGTTTCACTTTCAGCAGGTGGAGACAATTCCTTTAAAGGGACCTGTTCTTCTTCCACTTCTTGACTTTCTTCAGGAAGAATAAGCTGTCTTTTCTTAGACTTAAGGACTGGTTTAGCATTCAACTCCTTTTCAATTTCATCAAACTGAGCCTTTTCTTTGGCAGTTTGGAGTTGAGCAGTTTTAGAACGGGTAAGTCTAGGTCGTTGACCTCTAGAAACAACTGTCTTCCTCGTTCTGACAAGAGGTTCTTCCTCTTCTTCATCATCACTGTCAGAGGGCAAAGCCACTGTAGCTTGAGTAGAGGTTGAAGATGAAGGAGGAATAGCAGGTGGTGGAGGAGATTTGGTAGGGACAGTCTTAGATTGGGTTTGAGATGGAGGAGGTGGGTTAGCTTGAGCTTCAGAAAAGGGTAGGGTTTTCTCAGGAGGAGTAGAAAGCATACTTGAAATAGGAAAGCTAGGGGGAGAGGGCAACTTATCAGTAGTTGGCGTCGCCGGAGTCTTCTCAGGTGGTGGCGAAGGTGTCCTCTCAGGGCTAGAAGCAGGAAGCCCATAAGCAGCGTAGTGCTTAGCTTTCTGAGATTCCAGGTATGTGTGCTCCAAAATAGACATCGGAGCGTTTGGGTTTCTCGGAGCATACAGATACGGCACCACATACGTCTGGATCTCTTTTTCAAGACGCTCCTTCTCAAGAGCAGACGCACACTCCAAATCTTCTCTCAATTTCTGTTGAAGAGAGAAAGGATTGGACTCAAGCCATTGCTGGATAAGCGCATCTGGATGTTTGGGTCTCAGAATGGCAGCAACACCGAAGTTCACTTTCTTGTTTTTAGAAGACGCCATTGTTAGGGTTTGAGAGCTCGGAATTGGGAAGACAAAGACAAAGAAGAGATTTTGAAAGGGATGGGCGAAAAAATGGATAAGTGTGGGGTTTGAGTGGGGACGCTAAAGAATAACTGTTCAAAATTCTGTCCTTTTCCAAAACCTTCCAAAAATCCGAATTTCACTCCCCACGATGTCCAACACGTGGCAAAAGCAAATCATTTCAAATCATTGTTCAACGGCCACAATTAATTAAGTCTGCAGCAAAATCTGACACAGAGTTCACACCTTTTTCCTGTCAAATCTCCGTGACGCTTCAGCTTCTGATTCTGGAACTGTTCCTTAAGCCAGGGTTCTCATTGTTCCATCATGCTCCATGATCAATATAAAAAGGCCAGGTTTGGAAAGACATGGGAAGAGCATCTTTCCAAACAACAAATCATATACAGATATGTAATGCGGTAAGGAACAATCAAGGAAACAGGTGAGTGAATCCAGTAAAACATGGTTTCAAACAAGCAAGGCTCATAGGAAATGTTTCACCTGTTCCACGGCTTAGGGAAAGCTTATGATCAACCATCATTTCGGCTTATAATGAGGGTTAACAAGATCAGGTTGATCATTTTGGGCCAAAAAGAATACGACTGAAGCTCCACGCACTCAAGAAGTTCCAATCAATTTAGACTAGCACGCATTATCAATGACAAGATGATGCAATCATGTTCAAATCAAAGCAAAATCAATTCTAGCCTTTCATCGAGGGAATAATGAACCGGGACTTGTTTAATCTAAAGTTATCATCCCTAAGAGCACTCGGAGATGCTCAAAAGGACGTCTATCTAATGCTTTAGTGAAAATATCGGCAACTTGATCCTCAGTTCTACAATGTTCCATGGAAATGATTCCTGATTCTACATTTTCACGCAAGAAATGATGTCTAACATGAATGTGCTTTCTTCTAGAATGATGCACATGATTTTTTGCAATATTTAGAGCACTGGTACTATCACACTTCATAGGAATTGTGTCAAGAGAAATACCGTAATCCTGAAGTTGAAATTTAATCCAAAGCACCTGGGAACAGCAAGAAGCAGCAGCGACATATTCAGCCTCAGCAGTGGAAAGTGCCACTGTATTTTGTTTCTTGGAACCCCAAGACACCAAACACGATCCTAGGAACTGTGCCATTCCAGATGTACTCTTCTTATCCACTAGATGCCCAGCATAATCTGCATCAGTGTAGGATTGAAGCTTGATGGAACTGTTCCTGGGATAAAAAAGACATAACTTGTCGTTCCCTTTGAGATACCTGAAAATTCTCTTCACCTCTTTCAGGTGTGAGTCTTTCGGGTCAGCTTGAAAACGTGTGCAAAGACACACAGCAAACATTATATCAGGTCTACTAGCGGTTAGATAGAGAAGTGATCCTATCATACCTCTATAGAGTTTTTGATTTACACTGTTCCCTTTCTCATCAGAATTCATGCGAGAGTTAGGAGATGCTGGTGTACTCATTGGCTTGGACGTTTCCATTCCATATTTTTTCAACATTTCCTTGATGTACTTCTGCTGGTGGATTCTAGTTCCATCTTTTGATTGAGAAATTTGAAGTCCAAGGAAGAAATTTAATTCTCCCACCATACTCATTTCAAACTCACTACTCATTAGTTCTTTGAACTTGTCTACAAGAGAGGTTAGTGGATCCAAATACAATATCATCGACATATACTTGGACTATCAAAATATCTTTTCCAACTCTCTTAATAAACAAAGTTTTATCAATGGAACCACGAATGTAATCATGAGCAAGAAGAAACTGAGCAAAGCGATCATATCAGGCTCTTGGAGCTTGTTTGAGTCCATACAGTGCCCTATCCAGGAAATACACATGATCTGGGAACTCTTCACTCTCAAATCCTGGAGGTTGAGCCACGTATACTTCCTCTTTGAGATGTCCATTTAGAAAGACAGTTTTGACATCCATTTGAAAGAGCTTAAATCCTTTGTGTACAGCATATGCAATAAGTAACCTAATGGCCTCAATCCTTGCTACTGGAGCATAGGTTTCATCGTAATCAATTCCTTCTTCCTGGTTGTACCCTTGAGCAACCAACCTTGCCTTGTTCCTAGAGATGGCACCAGTATCATCAAGCTTGTTCCTGTACACCCATCTGGTTCCAATAACATTTTTATCCTTTGGTCTAGGAACTAGTCGCCAGACCTTGTTCCTCTCAAACTGATGTAACTCTTCCTGCATTGCCTGAATCCAGTCCGGATCTTGTAGTGCTTCCCTAATATTCTTTGGTTCCACAAGAGAAACAAACGCATTAAAAGCACAAAAATTACGGACAGAAGATCGAGTTTGTACCCCTTTATCATATGCAGAAATAATGTTGTGGACTGGATGATCTCTCTTTTGATGGTAGTTCCTTATCACCACTTCAGTTGCATCTACTTCCTCCTGTTGTTCCCCCTCAGAAGATGCTTCCTGAATTTGATCAACTGGTCCACTGACATCTTGAGGAACATTATCAACATCATGGAACTCTTCATAGATATCATCTTCTGGATCACTATTTTGAGGAAAGCTAGCTTCAGGAACTGTAGAGACTTGAGATTCCTGACTATTCCCACTATCTTCATCTTCATCTGGATCAGCATTTCCTTCGTCTGGATCAATGTATCCTTTGCTGGATCTATCACCTTCATCATCACTTCCAACATCTTTCCTTGGAAGCGGAAACACTGCATCTACTTGAGATGAAACAGCACCAGTTATGAGTGACGATTCGTCAAACACAACATGCACACTTTCTTCAACTTTCCTTGAACATTTGTTGAAGACACGGTAAGCTTTGCTGTGAGGTGAATAGCCTAGAAAAATGCCTTCATCACTTCGAGGATCAAACTTTCCAAGGTTATCTTTCCCATTGTTGTGAATAAAGCATTTACATCCAAACGCTCGAAGATGAGAGATATTTGGCTTTCTTCCTTTGATGAGCTCATAAGCAGTCTTTTTCAGAATAGGACGAACCATGGCACGATTGAGAATATACACAGCAGTAGAAATAGCCTCAGGCCAGAAGTGTTGTGGAACACCACTTTCTATCAACATTGTACGAGCCATGTTTTCCAGAGTTCTGTTCTTCCTCTCCACAACTCCATTTTGTTGAGGAGTCCTAGGAGCAGAAAAGTTATGAGAAACGCCATGAGCTTTACAAAATTCCAGAAAATCTGAATTCTCAAATTCTGTTCCATGATCAGACCGAATAGCTTTCAACGGAACTTCCAGACTAACTTGAACTCTTTTGATTAAAACTTGGAACTCACGGAATGCATATTTCTTAGCAGACAGAAATATCACCCATGTGAACCTAGAGTAATCATCAATGATAAACATATACTTGTTTCCACCAATGCTGTTCGTTCGCATGGGACCACAGAGATCCATGTGGATCAGTTCCAGCGGCTTTGAAGTACTAACAGCATTCTTTGGTTTAAACGAGCTACGTGTTTGTTTTCCTTTAACACACGCTTCACAGATCTTTCCCTTCTCAGGATTAATCTTAGGAAGACCAATTACCAGATCTTGAACAAACAACTTCTGAATGAGTTGAAGACCAGCATGTCCAAGTCGCCTGTGCCACAGTTCCGTTTCATCAAGTGGAACTGCGAGACAAAGCTTCTTGGGAGGAGAGAACTGGTTATCAACAACATAGACATTGTTGTATCTTCTTCCTTTCAGAATAACTTTTCCAGTTGCTTTGTTGATGACTGAGCATTCATTAGAATTGAAGGTAACAAGATTGTTCCCTTTATCACACATCTGAGCAACACTTAAGAGATTGAATCCTAGATCCTTGACAAGATACACACTACTGACTTTGGTTAACTTGTTCAGCTTTACTTCCCCTGATCCAACTATAGCTCCTTTCTTGTTATTTCTGAAGGAGACGTGTCCACCTTCAGATCTAGTGCGAAGAGAGAGTAGATAATTCCTGTTTCCAGACATGTGGTTGGAGCAAGCACTATCAATATACCACATACTGTTCCTTCTCTCTTCCACCTACAAGAAGAAACTACACTTTAGCCACCCAGGCAAGGTGACCTTTGCCTGGTTCATTACATGGGAAGAAAACCTTACAAGAATAATCAGCAATGTTAACATCATTAGATCTCATAGCATAGTTCCTAGCATGGTTCCTAGCATATTTCCAAGCATGGTTCCTAGCATAGTTCCTATCATTTTGACCTTTTTGACTTTGAGTTTTTCTTTTATGACACTGTTCCTTATAATGTCCATGAGCACCACAATGCCAACACGTTTTGTAGTACTCTCCCAAATAGAACTTAGGATGTGGTTTTTGAATCCTATTCTTTTCCATTGTTTCCGAATTAGGAACTTTAGATCCATTACCCTGAGACATCTTAACATACATCTTATGACTATTGTTCCCAGTGTAATAGTCCTTTGTTCCATTAGTACCACTTTCAAGCACTTTAATTCTTTCCTCAAGGTGAGCATTCTTTTCTCTTTCAATTTCTAACTCAGTAGGCTTACAAGCATCAAGTTCCCTAGCCAGAGAACATTCCTCCATGCCATCAGACATTGGAGAGTATCCAAGTCCAGCTCTGGATGGAACAAATACAGTTTCAGACATTATACTTTTCCCTTTAGAGGAATTGTTCCTGTCTAGTTCTTTAATCAGCCTATCTTTCTCAGATTTCAAGTCATCAACTTCTTTCTTAAGATCAGCAATTATCTTAGCATCAGATTCAATTTGTTTAGTCATAACAGGACACTCAAGACAGATTTTCTGAGTAATCAAATCATCAATTTGTTGTTCACAAATATCAACTCGTTCTTGCAAATCAACATTTTCTTTCACAGTAGAGTTGATTATTTTAATCAAGTCATTTGTAGTAATATCAGCCAAAGAATTAATCAAGCGTTGTTCATCATTTACCTCCTCGATGGAACAGTCAGAGGAATTGTCCACCGTTGTCATAGCACAGAGATCCGGTTTGACCCAAGCTTCTGGATCCTCATCCGAATCACTCCAGGCAGCAATGTAGGCCTTTTCCTTGCCTTTTTTGTTCTCAGAAGGCTCAACTTGATTAGGACAATTTTTAGCAAAATGTCCTTTCTTATGACAGTTATAACATGTTAGGTCCTTTTCATCTTTATCACCAGCTTTTCCAGAGCCTTTGTACGTACTGGAACTGTTCCTACGGAACTTGTTCTTTCTGTACAAAGCCTTTAAAGCTTTAGTGATCAACACCAAGTCCTCATCATCAGACTCATTTTCAGATTCTTCAACTTTTTCTTCAACAATTTTAGAGACTTTTGAATTTTTCTCAGTTTTAAGAGCAATTCCTTTATTAGGTTTTTCAGCATCCATCATTCTCCACTCATAAGATTTTAGTTTTCCAAAAATCTCATGCATTTTAAGCAATCTATTAGCTGAATTTTCTTTAAAGGCAGTACGCATGTTAATCCACTCACCAGATAATCCATCAATAACTTGTTGCACTCTCATTTTTTTAGGAACTTCAGCAGAAGTTATTCCTAAATGATTCAGTTTAGTGCAAAGAGTTTCAAAGCGAGTTTGATACTTATCAATAGTCTCACCAGGTTCCATGCGAAAATTATAGAACTCTCGCCTGGCACACATTTGATGATCATCTTTCAGATCAGCACTTCCAATGTGCATTTGTTCAATAGCAGTGCACATTTCCATTGCAATATCAATGTTTCCAATTTTAGTAGCATCCTGATCATTCATAGCGTTGGATAAGTACATCTTAGCCTTGTAATTGGCTTCGAGGCACTTCCACTCAGTTGGACCCCATTGAGTGTGGTCATTCTCCTTGGCTGGATTGATTTTGAAATTTCCTTTTTTTATCACCATCCATGCCTGGTAGTCGTGACTTTTCATCCAGTTCATCATGCGACTTTTCCATACCTCATAACGACCTTCAACGAGCCTAGGAGGCTTGTTGTTGTTGAGACCGACTTCCTAATCAATATCTGTAGACATCCTGTTAAACCTGCAATCTAACGCACAAATCTAGAGCTGTTCAGGCTCTGATACCATTTCTTAGGATCAACAAACGTTAGAACTTACAAGGAACTGTTATGGAACAGTTCTTTGAGCAGCAGCGGAAAACAAAGTATGCATGCAAACAAACAGAAACTAAGATATGACAAACAAAGAGAAAAACAGTAAACGAACACATTTTCTTATAGAGGAACCTCTATTGGATCAACTAATCCAATAGAGTAAACCTCTACCTCCCATAGAGGATTTTGAATGCCTTTCTTTCATATTATTGATCTCAGTTGTACAATTCGTCAAGATACAGTTAGCACAATCTGTTCCTAGCGATTCACTCAATCCTAAAACAATTGTCTAACTTCTCTTCCCTAGAATCTGTACCAACTCTTCACAATAATACTCAGCAAAGACAAACCTCACCAGACGACCCTAGCTGGAATCGTCTCCTCTTCTCCTCAGTTGAGAACTCCTTCTCAACAATGTAGTTCACCAGAGCAGATGAACTCAATCTCACAATCTTCCAGATTGTCTCAGCCTTCTCTCTTTCTTAGTTGTAAAATGAAGTGTTTTCGTGTTTGTTGTGTTTGAAGGCGTAACCTCTGAGTGTAGCAAATTGTCTTCTATTTATAGAGCTCTGAAAATATCTCTTTCGAATTTCCCAAATTTGCCTCCTAATTTGGGAGAATTCATTTTGCTTTAATCGCACCGTTGGATGAGTGCCAAGTGTCTTCTTTTTATTTCCATCTTAGCTTCCTTGAGAAGACACTTATCCGGATTGCTGACGCGGCACAGAAAGATGACATCATAGACAAGACGTCAGTCACGTGCTTCTATCCTTAGCTGTCATCCACTAGCGTTGAACTTTCAATGCTTCTTGGCATGGGTATCCTTCCACGCATGGGTATTCTTCCAGTCATTGTTCCTGAAATACTTTTTGAACAATTTAGCTCAAGATAGTTTGTCAATCATCAAAACTGAAGATAATATTGTTTCTAATGATGTTTCCATCAATTTGTCACAATATAATCTCCAAGGATAAAACGTTGTTACAGTGATATTCCTATCAATGTTCCAACATAACGATTAGATGATATAAGATAAATCTTGAGTATAACGTTCACATATAAATAATTTTTGTTTCTATTGAGATTCATTGATAATTATTTCTAAGTAGGTTTTGTAATATCCCATTCGTTGCTAGAAGATTATACAAAATAAGATATTATAATGCCTTTTTCCTAAGAAGTTGTGCTCGGCATTCTCTAACTTTTCCCTCTTACCCTCTACACATTTCTAGAGTATGTCATAATGGCTTTTTAAAAATAAACCCAAAATAATCTATTATCACTCAAAATCTGATGGGAAACGAACGTACCCTATTACTGTATTGTACATCAAAAGTCATGTATTGCGTAAAAAGAAGCGATCAAAATTCGACATACGAAGCTCAATGGTAAGTGATCGATCGATGATATTCGCGATCCACAAATCACAATCTGTTAGTACACAAAATATGTCAGTGCACAAGTCTCAACTCCTTCTTCAATGATTTTCTTCTCCAAGCTTCTTCACCTTCAATGACCTACAAAACAATGGACAAAGGGGGTGGGGACCCCCTAATCCACCTCCGATGCCTAAGTCAGTAGAGTATTCGCGAGGGTAAACAGTATAGAGAGAGGCGCAGGGTAGGGCGATCACGAGCGATGATCAGCCCCTATAGGGTAGTTTTTGTATATCCTTTCTACATGGCGAAGACATGTATTTATAGTGGACAGAGAGGGCTAGGGTTAGTTCCTTGGAGCCCAATCAATAATTCTATCTTCTTAAATAGGATAGAATCTTCCAACTACTGCATAACAACCAGGATTTAATAGGCTAATAAAGATATTTATTAGATATGCTTACCTGGCTGGCGAAAATATTATCCTTAATTATGATGGTAAATTTACCCACCTACAAATGCCCCACCTACGTCTTTGTTGCGTGAATAAGACGTAGGTACTCTAGTATTGACTTGGAGTGACTTATGTGGATTAGGAGATTGGCGCGTTTGCACATCCATGAGCGAGTGTCATGGGAGCCCCCATGAGCGAATATCACGGTCCCACCCCCCGTGAGCGAATATCACGGGGCTCCACGAGCGAATATCACGGGAACATCCGTGAGCGAATATCACAGGAACAACCGCCGTGAGCGAGTTTCACGGGAACCGCCGTGAGCGAGTATCACGGGAACCACCGTGAGCGAATATCACGGGAACAGCCGCCGTGAGCAAGTATCACGGGAACCACCGTGAGCAAGTATCACGGGAACCACCGTGAGCGATTATCACGGGAACCACCGTGAGCGATTATCACGGGAACCACCGTGAGCGATTATCACGGGAACCACCGTGAGCGATTATCACGGGAACCACCGTGAGCGATTATCACAGGAACCACCGTGAGTGATTATCACGGGAACCACCGTGGGAAACCACGGTCCGTGAGTGAATATCACGGGAATCTCCGTGGGAAACCACGGTCCGTGAGTGAATATCACGGGAATCTCCGTGGGAAACTACGGTCCGTGAGTGAATATCACGGGAATCTCCATTGGAAACCATGGTCCGCGAGTAAATATCGCGGGAACTCTATGGGGGCCAGCTATAGTCCGTGAGTAAATGTCACGGGAATCTCCGTGGGAAACCACGGTCCGTGAGTGAATATCACGGGAACCCTCCTACGTAGCTAGCATACGAGGAGTCCGTTAGTGTGATGAACTAACGTTGCGTTTACCCTTAAGCGCGTCACTTGTTGAGATTTTAAGAAAACAAAACGACGAATAAAACGAAAGATTTCCCGGCCGGGATTTTGTTTAAGAAAACGAAAGACACGAAAAAGCGCAGGTTTTCAAACAAATTAACATCTGAGGGCCTCATGAAGAGTGCGCAATAGTGACACCGCGAGCGGATGTCGCGGGAACCACCGCGAGTGGGATTCTTGCTTCGACTTTTGGACTGCGCTATTCATGCCCAGTTTCGACTGACTTTGAGCGGGATTCTTGCTTCAACTTCTGAAGATAATTTGAAGCTTATCTCCTCCTCTTTCCAGCAATATGTGGATCGTCTGAATCCGATAAGCATAGCTCCCGAAAAGCAAGTCGGAAGCGCGATCGATAACTTTGTCAGTCGCCGGCCCGTGGTCGCGGGTGATGGACCCGCGGTCGCGGCTTTCCCCAGAATAGAGGTTTCATTCTCTGGAGCGAAACCGCGCCCGCGGTTTTGCCCCAGAACGCGATTCTCCGCGGGTCCGTGCTCGCGGATGGGTCACCGCGCTCGCGGTTAGGTCCGCGGTTTGACTCTATGATCACACGCGAGTGATCAAGACTGTCTTGATCGTGCCGATTGTGCAATCCTCACCTCCGCCTTAATTGGTGGATGTGCTAGGCTCGTGTACCCGTGGTCAAAGTCTTCGATCTTCGTCCGCTGCTGGGCCCATGCTCATGGACCCATCACCGCGCTTGCGAGTTCTTCTTACCTCGTCGCCTTGCCCGCGCTCGCGGTTATAGTGCAGTTCGCTCTTGGCGACGAGCGAGGGCTTGTGCGGTGGGATCGGCTCCGATCCTTCCTTCGTCGCCTCTGAATCTTTGATCACAGACCTCGATCTAGGGTTTTGCTTGGCAAATTAGGGTTTTCATTGGATCGATCATCAACAATGATTTTCGATAGGGCAACCTCTTGGATCGACAATCCAAAGCAATTCTTAAATCGGGATGCTCTATGGATCGACAATCCAAGATCCGATTTAGCGAGGTGCACCGCCGAATCCCGTACTTGATTAGTTGATTCAGACCTTGGAATGTTATGACTCGCGATTCCGTCGCCTGGCTCGAGTCTCCATAGGTCTGTGCGATGAGCAGACACGCTTGCGAAGGGGATTACGTCACGGATTGAGTCGGATCCAGGCAAGGCACCTTGCTCGGATCGCGATGCGGTCTATCATCCCGAGCGAGTATCAGGTTCAACGCGCGTTGGGATTCGTTCTCCGAGCGAATTTCGGAGTTCGCACGCTCAGACCTCGATCCGCGGTCGCGGGCGACGGACCCGCGGTCGCGGGTGGCTATCCGCGGTCACGGGTTGTGAATCCGCGGTCGCGGCTCTGGGGCTGCCGAGACGAATTACGCGATTCGCCTGGCGCGATTGCCCTAGGGTTGACCGTGATCGCCCCCGCTTCTACCCCGGTGAAGACGGGCCGACGACTTATGGACCGCGTCTTGTACCGGACCGACTTCGGCGATCGCGCACCGCGGGGGGAAGTCGGCCGGCTATCGGCCGTATGCACGGCGGTCGCGGTTGTCGCGCCGGTTCGTCCGGTGGCTGTCTCGATCCGGGCTCGTGGATCGACCATCCATAACCTTCTCGGATCGGTTCTCGTAGGAGGATAAAGACGAAGGTCGAAAACCTAGTTCGTCGTTCTTCCCCACGAACGGCGCCAAATGTTAGTACACAAAATATGGCGGTGTACAGGTCTCAACTCCTTCTTCAATGATCTTCTTCTCCAAGCCTCTTCACCTTCAATGACCTACAAAACAATGGATAAAGGGGGCGGGGACCCCTAATCCACCTCCGATGCCTAGGTCAGTAGAGTATTCGCGAGGGTAAACAGTATAGAGAGAGGCGCAGGGTAGGGCGATCACGAGCGATGATCAGCCCCTCTAGGGTAGTTTTTGTATATCTTTTCTACATGGCGAAGACATGTATTTATAGTGGAGAGAGAGGGCTAGGGTTAGTTCCTTGGAGCCCAATCAATAATTCTATTTTCTTAATTAGGATAGAATCTTCCAACTATTAGATAGCTACTAGGATTTAATAGGCTAATAAAGATATTTATTAGATATGCTTACTTGGCTGGCGAAAATATTATCCTTAATTATGATGGTAAATTTACCCAACTACACAATCAGAAAACATCTATACTACTTATAGTATAAAGCGGAGACAATGTCTTCACAAAAATTTGCGCCACGTGTCATTTCAATAATAAAATAATTAGTCGGGCCCTCCTTTATACAAATTAGGTAGTTAGAATCTCATATAATCTTATCCCGTAAAAATTGATTAAATTTTACCAAAAATTATGAATTATCCCAAAAATTATAAATTATCACTTACCAAGAATTAGTTATAATTTTGCCATAAATATTACTATTTAATAAATCGTGATATTTATCATAAAATAATTTTTAAACAAATCCAATTTATTTATATTATGAATTGATTTACTATTGGTCAAAAACACTAATCATAATACGAAGATAAATATATATTATCCTATAATTTTAACATGATCATTGACGTTACATATCTACATTAATTGAATTTATAATCATATTGCCCGTACGTGGTACGGGGGTTAAACTATTTTTTTTGGTATATATCTCTTGTTTGGTTCTTTTGGTCAAAATCGCTTTCCATCGAACTCGGGTTAAATTTTGCAGCTGAGATAATTCAATGAAGTGATCCTCTCGGTTTAGCCTCCTTATACACAAGACAAGGAGAAGATTCAAACTCAAATCTCCGAATAAATGCTTAAGGTTATTTAATTAGTGTCTCATTCCGGCTAGATCAGTTGGTGATTATTGGTTAAACAAATCATACTTTCTAATGGCTATTAGTATAAGGTAGTCAAATATTATTTATTGCTAGGCTAGTTGCGAGTTTGTAACTTCTTATATTAGGTACTTAATATATATGTATATGGAACTTAACTAGCTAGGAGCAAAAACTAACTAGCTTAATATATATTGTAGTCACTTTTGTATGTAGGGACAAAAAGGGTCAGCCAATATTTTTTTTTTTTTTTTTTTGAAATAGGTGAGAATTCGGACACCAAACAGACTTGGTGATCCGAGAGGCCGTTAGCAACGGCAGCCAAAAAGGCTAACAGATTCAAACAAACACAGGTAGGAATGATAAAAAAGAGTACAAGAGCCTAGAAAGACAGAACAATAGCTTGGGGCAGAGTCAGAGAAAGGCAATTCCGCGGGTTAGATGAGAATCTAACACAGACGTGTAGAGCCGCCGGAGAGCAAGACAGCAAGAAGTCAGCTTGAGGAGGTGTGATAGTTGTTGGGTATTAATCTTGGTTCATTAAGATAGTTTGTTAGTAAGATATTAAGTTATATATTTTATTTACTAACGTTAGGAATTAGTTATAAAATTTTCAATTAGGAGCCGTTATTGACGGAGTGTATGTCTAATAATAATATATATGTAAGGATCGGAAGTTGTACGCGTACTCCACCGATCATACATATTAAAAGAAAAATATTGTAGCAAAAAGTCTATGTAGGTGGGTAAATTCACACTATTAATTAAGATAATATTTCCGCTAGCAAGGTAAGCATATCTAATGAATATCGTTATTAGCCTATTAAATCCTGGTAGTTATCCGGTAGTTGGAAAATTCTATCCTATTTAATAAGATAGAATTATTGATTGGGCTCCAAGGAACTAACTCTATCCCCCTCTCTTCACTATAAATACATGTCTTCACCATGTAGAAAGGATATACACAAACTACCCTAGAGGGGCTGATCATCGCTTGTGATAGCCCTCGCCCTGCGCCTCTCTCTCTACTGTTTACCCTCGCGAATACTCTACTGACTTAGGCAGGTCGATTAGGGGGTCCCCGCCCCTTTTGTCCATTGTTTTGCAGGTCTTGGTCATTGAAGGAGACTTGGAGAAGAAGGTCATTGAAGAAGGCTTTGAGACCTGTACACCGACATATTTCGTGTACTAACAGTCTCAGTCTAAATGTTATCGGGATTTCACATTCAGATTGAGACTTTTTGCTACAATATTCGAAGAAGGGAAATTAAGTTTAGAGATGGAATTTTTGCTACAATATTCGAAGAAGGGGAATATAAGTTTAGAAATGCACAGGGGATTTGAATTTACCTTCTTCTTCCACCCACTCTCGGCCACATTTTTTATGGTGGGGCTATTTTGAGTTTTCTTTTTGGCCACGTTTGTAATGCAATGGATCGAGACTTGATCTTCATGTCCAACCTCTCTACTTTAATCTTTTTTTTTTTTTATTGCGGAGCTACTAGCTCGAACAAGCCAAAATTAGGCCCTCTTTTAGTTACAAGGAAAGCCTAAATCATCGCGACGGATGATCTTTAAGAATTCAAACAGCGAGGGATATTGACTCAACAAACACCTCGACTGCGGTACAAACAAATCTGAAAAATTAACGGACGAAGAATGAAAAGGAATCGCTACAAAGAGACTTTGAAGGTTGACGTTTCTTCTTGCCAGGAAATCAGCGGCAGCATTAGATTCCCTGAAACAATGATAAAAAATAACAGAGAGGATAACCGAAATAATATTTCTAATGTCTTCTATAATTGAATAGAGTTCCCAAGGAATTTTCCACAGACGATTTAAAGAATTAATAACAATCAAATTGTCACCTTCAATTATGAGGTTCTGAATGTGGGCAACATCAATGTTCCTAAGGGCATGTAGTAGTGCAGAAGCTTCTGCTTTCACTATTGTCATGGAAGGTAGCTGTTGTCGGCCAATAGATCGAATGAAACCATTGTGATCTCGTAGAACGAAACCAGCATGAGTCGTTCCTGTTTTGAGTCTGGAAGCATCAAAGTTAATCTTATACCAATGTAGAGGTGGTTTTTTCCAAACTGTATGATTTTTCCTTTTGGGCTTGTTCGGTAAAATTGGTTTTGAAATCCCACAACCTTCCCAAGCAAGCGCCCCGGAGAAGGCCATATCTGAGGGTAATTTTTTGGGGTTGATTCTGGTTGGGTCAAAAATTTTTGCATTCCTGTGAGCCCAAAGAGACCACCAAAGGAAAGCAAGGGATGTGCTGTTTCTGTTATTTGTAAGTGTTTCCTGAATATTTTGATGGAAAGTATACGAAGTCGTTATGTTGAAAGAGTAATTTAGTAGTTTTTGCAGTCGATAAATCATAGATTTTGTAAATTGGCATTCAAAAAAGAAATGATTCAGGCTTTCATCTTTTAGATCGCAAAGGGAACACCTGTTTGGAACTGAGTTATAGTAGCGATTAATTCTATCTGTTGTTGGGAGGCAGTCTGCACAAGATTTCCACAAAAAATTCTTAATTTTTGGCGGTAATTTAGTTCTCCAAATCCAATCAAAATTAGCAATGGATGGGTCAATCGGGGTAGATAAGAGAGCAGTTGCAGAATTGACGGAGAAGACCCCATCAGTTGCAGGCAACCAGACGAGTCTATCCGGAATATTGGTTAAAGGGATTCTAATATCAATAATGATATTAACAATATGTGGTGGTAGAAGTTGGGCGAGCATAGTTGTATTCCAGGATCTATTTGGAAGAATGAGATCAGCAACCCTAAGGTTAGGATCTTCAGAGTCAATAAAAGGAGAAAGATCTACATTTGGTACCCAAGGGTCATTCCAGACCTGAATGGTTTTTCCATCCCCCAACTGCCACCTAAGGCCTGTGGAAAAGATGCATCTAATGTTCATTAATCTACCAAACTGCCATGAGCAATTGTTTTTATGGTAGTTAAATAACGAGTCATTGGTTAGATATTTTTCTTTTATGACTTTGACCCAAACATTTTGCGGTTGTGTACAAATTTTCCATAAAAGCTTCATTTGTAATGAGATATTAGTACTTTCCGCGGAGCGAAGGCCAAGGCCCCCACACTCCCTCGGAGAGCAGATGCGATCCCAACTAATGAGAGGGTGGTGATTCGGGATAAATTTGTTCCAAAAGAAAGATTTACAAACGTGGTCAATCTGTTTGAGCACTCCTTGGGGTAACATGAAGCTTTGCATGAGGTAGTTGACTTTGCTTATAAGACATGATTGGATAAGAACAACCCTACCAGCCTGTGAAATTGAATTTGCTTTCCACTAGGACAATTGTTTTTTAAGATTGGATATTGTATTTGAAAACATAGATATTTGAACTCTTCCTTTGAGAATCGGAATTCCAAGAAATTTTTCCATAGAGGAAGTAATTTGAATGTTAAGGATGCTAGCCAAAGCTACAGACGTTGGTTGGGTAATATTAGCAGAAGTTTGAAGCGAGCTCTTGTGATAGTTGATAGATAATCCCGAGACCTGAGTAAATTTATAGAGAATATTTTTAATAAAATCCATGTTTGCAACATTTGCGTTTGCAAAGATAATAGTGTCGTCAGCAAAGCTGAGGAAAGGTAATATCGAACCATTCTTAGTTAGTTGGATACCTACGTGGTTTGGTGTCATCGAAGCTTCATATTGTAGGGTTCTAGTTAGGTATTCCATACATAAAACAAAGATAAATGGTGACATTGGGTCTCCTTGTCGGATTCCACACGAAGGTGAAAACTCCGAGCCAGGCTCATTATTAATTAATACTCATGATGACGAGGTTGTGATACAAGTCATTACAAGGTCAATCCATTTTGGGTGGAAACCAAATTTAGTCAGAACTAAACGAATAAAATTCCAGTTGATCTTGTCATAAGCTTTTTCTAGATCTAATTTGATGGCCATCCAACCGACACGTCCTTTTTTCCTTTTGTGAAAGGAATGAAAAATTTCATGGGCAATGAGCACGTTATCTTGAATCAGACGTCCTTTGGCAAAGGCACTCTGAAGGGGGTGTATAATTGTTGGTAGAATATGTTGAATTCTGTTTGCCAAAACCTTAGTAATTGCCTTATAAATGGTATTACATAAACTGATCGGTCTATAATGGTTTATTGAGTTTGGGGTATCTATTTTGGGAATCAACGTAATAAATGTTTTGTTTGCAGCAGTCAGCATAGTTCCAGAATGGAAAAAAGCTACCACAGCGCGCACAACCGACGCACCCACGGTAGGCCAATAACTTTGAAAGAATTCTGCGGTGAATCCGTCAGGACCCGGAGTTTTATTAAGAGCTAAATCAAAAATAGCAGCTTTAATTTCAGAAAAGGAAGGTTGCTTAGATATTGCTATATTGTCACAATCCGATACCAACACCGGAATAATATCTAGATCTTGGGGGGAAAAAAGGATATTTGCATTAGATTGGAATCTAGCTGACAGCTCAGCTGTTATATTTGTTGAAATGGAGTCATGATCAAAAATAACCAAGCCGTCATGAGTTTGAAAAGAAGTGATGTTTTGTTTAAACCTGCGAATTTTGGAAATACTTTGAAAATATTTTGTATTTTTGTCAATATTTTGTAAATGAGTAGTTTTAGCTCGTTGAGCCCAAAATTTGTGATGGAAATCCATGAGAGCATTATATTTATTGAGATGTTGTTGTAATTTAGTTAGGGTAGTCATATTATAAGGATCTCGAAGTAGTATGTTTTGTAAATGTTGTAGTTGTCTTTCAGAAATTTTTAATTGTTCAAAATTATTATTTATATATTGTTTGGCCCAATCTTTAGAGTATTTTTTGAGAAGTTGCATTTTCATTGTAACTTTGAACATAAAGGATCCTGTCATTTTATATTCCCACACTTTTTTAACCAATTTTGCGTAAGACGGTTTATCAATCCAAGCGTTCTCAAATCTAAATGGGTATTTGATAATTTTGGATTTGATATTTAAATTAAAGGAAATTAAACAATGGTCAGATGTTGTAAACAGATGGTGGTGGACCACAATTTTAGGGAAACATGAAATAAGGTCTCGGTGGATAAGAACTCGATCAAGGCGTTCAAAAATGTTATCAGATGAATTGGGGCACTTCCTCCAAGTAAAAGGGAAACCCGAGAATTTTGTATTTAAAGTATTCATTTTGTTATGGAAGTTCAATAAACGATTAAATTTGCTCGGTAGAGGGTCAACGCCACCAAATTTGTCGAAACTATTATCAATTTCATTGAGGTCTCCAATTAATAAAAAGGGTAAGCGATAGTTTTGAATTATATTTTCAAGGTCTGACCAAAAAGCCATTTTATTTTCCTCCCGAGAGGGAGCATACGTAAAGATTAGTAGGTATGGGTGAAAGGGATGATCAACTCTCATAATTATTAAATTTGCTGTTTGTGATAGCAATCTACAAGATTTTGTAAAATCTGTGTGATAGATGAATAAAGCCATGCCCCCTTTGGAACCATCCGAAGGAGAAGAAATGCAATGGTGAAAACCGATTTTTCTAATAATGACATCTGATGGATGAATATCTGTCTTGGTTTCAGTTAAGCATAAAAATTACTCCCTCTGTCCCAATAAGTTAGTCTACAATTTGAAAATACACGGTATTTTATGCAATCTTTGATGTGTCAGTAGGGAAAGAGAAAACCATAAAGCAAACCAAAAAGAAAAGAGAAAAACATAAATCAAAACAAAAAGAAAAGAGAAAACCATAAAGCAGAAAATCTGCAATCCACCACATGTGCTCTCAGCGAATAAACACCCATTTTCCAATTTTGGGGAACCAATCAAAACGCCTCATTAAATGCACACGGATCAACAATGAAGCCCACAATTCAGCTTCCTCACAGTCCACCATTAATGCAGATTTTAGCTCAATTTTGAGCCCAAAAAAATTGGCCCAAACCCATACAATAGGGATTTCGTTAGATTCAAAAAAAAAAAGACAAAAAATTTGGTAATGAAATTTTTATGTAATTTTGTGAATTTTTTGGCCTATGATTTGTTTATATGTAATGTTTTTATTGATTTAGATAGATGGAGAGAGATTAGTAGGGTGGGAGAAGTTTGTTAGAGTAGGTATGAGAAATGGAAATGATGGATAAAAGTGTAAGAAATGATGGATAAAAATGGAATGAAAGATGGATAAAAATGGAAAGAATAAAAAGGTGGACAAACTTTTCGGGACGCCCGATTAGGAAAAATGGACTAACTTATTGGGACGGAGGGAGTATAATTTATGTAATTTTTGAAGGAAGGCAATTTCATCCTAGAAATTAACCCTCCTAATACCCCTCACGTTCCAATAGGCACAAGTCATAATAAAATTGTCGTTTGAGAATGGTCATAAGAAGTGGTAGAGCCAAAGGTTAACCTCCAATGGCCATAGCTTTCAACCGAAAGCCACAGCCACTGAACATAAACATGAATAAAAATTTGAACCGCAACCCTAATAAACTGAAAGTTGAAGCCCAAATATGTAACATTGTTGGTTAATACGAGAATATGTAAATCGATATGAGATCGAGCTGATACAAGGTAGAAAACTGGGCAGTTGTGAAGAACCACATGAAGCCGTTTGATACAGATAGCAATAAGAAGAACACATTGCAAAATCCGCACAACCCAGTATATAATTATTTGTATTTTGAGACTTTTATGCAAGGTAGTGTGAACAAGCTTCCAACCATCCTTAGAGTAAACATAAGTGATGGATCGTAAGTCAGTTAATGAGGGCGTCCTTAACTGGGTTAAGGGCGTCCTTTAGTGCAGCGGAAAATAGACTTAACAGAATACAAGATAAGTGGACACGAGTATTTATAGAGGAACCCCACTAAGACCAACTAGTCTTATGGGTAAACCTCTACCTCCGTTGGAGGATTTTCAATAGCCGTCCCTTATCTTATTAAGAGCGAGTCCTTACAACTTAGGCGAGTCGTTACACTTCTCTGAGCTAAGCGTCCGTCCTTAGCCTCACTAGTAACACTCCTTTCAACCTAACAAGTAACCTAACACTCTTAGCTATAAGGAAGCTATCACTCACGTCTCTCACGGTTCGTTGTGAGAGACAAACTACAACTCTAATTGATTTGTGGTTTGTTTTGGATTTGATGTGGTTGGACTTTCTTTCTCTTGCTTCAAGCTCACTTGATCTTCTTGATCTTCGTTCGTGTTCTTGAATGCTTCGGGAGAGCTTGAGAGAAAGTCTTCAAAGTCCACTCTTGCACACACATGCCGCTATGCATACTCCTTGGAGAGTATTTATAGCGGAAGTGATTCTTGTCCTCTAGCGTCCTCTGAGACTTGGCAGGATCCTCGATCTTTGATCAACGGTGCGATGAGCGTCTTGAGGAGGTCAACTCTGTTGACGCTTGGGAAGCCTCCGCGTGGGTAGGGGACCATTGCTGGGAAAGCGACGTCTTTGGCATTGTCTACACGTGCCCAGACAAAGGAAGCTTCCTTCTGAGGACTAAGGCCGGACGATGATGTAATCATGTTGGGGCGGCCTTGATTTGAATTTGAACTTCGTCTGTATTTTGGCGCGCGTCCCTTCTTGATGAGGACTCCGTCCTATCTTGCGCAGGGACTCCGCCAATTACGTTTAGCTTTGGAAGTTCTGGTAACATGCGTCCCTACAGCATAGGGACTGCTGTTCACTTGTTGTCCTTTTCGCTCATGTGCGTCCACTGGACTTACCTGAGATCAAAACTTGGACAACTTATCAAATACATTTGAGTTTGTCATTATCAAAACAAGGGACGATTATTATTGGTTTAGATATTAACGACTGACGTCCTTAATATCGTCCCAACAATTTCCCCCTTTTTGATGATGACAAACTCTTTCAAATAATGCACACAGAAGTAAAGCTTTTAGCATGAGGAACTACACTTTGATTTTCTTTTCAGCTTAGATCGGCATGCAACACATTCTTTTAAGTGCGTTCTATTTTATTCCTAACTAACGACCTTTTGACTTGGCCGAAATTCCCCCTGAACACATGCTTTCTATGATAACTTAAGGACAATCGCATCTCTGCAAAACTATACTTCCCCCTTTTGGCATCATCGAAAAGGAGAACAAGTCGAAAAGCATGCAAGCACAAAGTCATAACTAAAGAAAGGTACGCTTAGACAAAATGAAGCACAAATGTAGTGAATGGCATTCAGAATGAGAAACGAGAACGTTCATTACAGACATTCACAACAAGTGTTCAAAACGGGGACAGCGTCCCATTGTCTTAACAAAAACTCAAGAAATGATAAATTGTTTCAGGGTTAGAGAAGGGGGAGGTGATCATTTTCTGGGACGCTTGCCAAGGGCTTTGAGGTGTTGCTCCTGAAGATGGTTGTTCTGGGCAAGGAGCTCGTTGTTGCGCTCAAGAAGGTCTGTGTGGACGTGAAGTGTGTCGTGAACCTGCTGAATTAGATCAATCATTATGCACTGGTTCTCGATCATCATGCCCATCAGATACTTCGTAGAGTGCCTCTCAGCCTCATCAGGGACGCTCATACCATCGAGCTCGTCCTCGTCGTCAGCAGCGTCCTCAGCTGGCGTCCCAACTACTTGGACATTTTCAGCTTCGTGATCTCCTTCTCCAGGTTCAACAGCAGCAGCAGCTTGAGCTCTCCTCTCAGCTTTGGCTTTCCTTTCAGCCTCTTTCCGTTCCTTTTCCAGTTGGCGCTTAACGGACGGAAGGGGCTCATCACACCTGAGTTTCCCAACTGGAGGGAGTGTAATTTGCCTGACGTCCCAATGAATGCCAAAGGAACGCTCTTGTTTAGGAGCATAGAGTCCCTGCTGCTTCAGAATTTGCTTGACCAAGCCGGGGAAAGGAAGAGAGTGCCTGCCTCCTGTGCACTTGCCCATGTGTTCCAAGATTACTCGGGGCAAGTTTATCGGCTTGCGTTCCAAGAAAGCGTCCAAGAGAATACTATCAGTGATCTGAACAATGGACTTCTTCTCTTGGCGGGGGACGACCATGCGCACAATGAAGTGATGCGCAAGGACGCCCGTCTTGGTGAGGCAATGAGCAACTCTGTCCTTAGCAGCTGGCTGTCTCCCATTGAATATTCTGTTGAGGATTTCATCTTGGGAGAAACGGCCAAAGTTCTTGCACGGCAGATCATGCAGAGCATCTTGCGGAGAAGGACGCAGGCCTAGCATTTTGCGGACGGTGCCCTCAGCAACTGAGTACTCGTCCCCATCGATTTCAAAAGTCCCCTGAGGCTTCCCGTTTACTTCTGTGATTTCGAACTTTGAGTAGAAACGGAGAACCTCATCAGGGTCAACATCAGCGGCCTCAGCGCCCAAGTGCGTCCAACCCTGGAACTCAAGAAGATCCAAGAACTCTTGGCGTTGGTTCTCTGCCAGAAACTCGGCGGTGAAGAGGAGCGGCGATAGGATTTTCTTGAAGCGTTTCTGCTTGGAGCCATTGCTCACGATCACTTCATCACCAACATCTTCTTCATCTCCATCTCCCTCCTCTTCCTCAGGTTCCTCATCCTGGGGAGGGGCGTCCTCGTCATCGGAGGCTTCGTTCCGTTGTTCTTGGAACTCAACCATTGCAGTGTCCTCAACTGTGGACGCCTGTTCTGTGGGAGGCGCGTCCACCGCTGGAGTCCTTGCCAAGGACTCTGTGGGAACGGATGGAGGAGACGTCCCTTGAACTTGAGCAGCTTCTTCGACGGCCGGAGCAGGCGGAGGAGGAGGAGGAGGTGAAGCTCTAGGGGGAGAGGGAGAGGGAGTGCGGAGCTTAGCTTTTGGGGGAGGAGCAGAGGAGGAGCTGGGCGGAACCACTGAGATCGGTTTCACCTTGAGCGGAGCAGAGGGAGGAGGCGGCAGAGTAGCAGGGGTAGCATCCTTGGCCTGGACCTGGACTTGTGGAGCGTCCTTGGCCTGGACTTGAGGAGCGTCCTCTACCCTTGGAGGAGGAGGAGGGAGTTGACGAAGGTCCTGCATACTCGCTTGGATCGCCTTCTCAACGGCTGCTTTCTCTGCTTGCTCTTGCTCTTGGCGCGCCTTCTCCTCTTTTGCCAGTTGAATTTCGGAGAGGCGAATGGCGGCCATTTCTTCATCCGTGACGCCCTCAAGCTGAGCAGAGGTCTTGAGGCGTCGTTTTGGGGCAGGAGGAGGGGAGGAAGGGATTGGCTTTGGTGGGGAGGAGGAAGGGCCTTTAATTTGGAGCGATTTGGACGGAGGGGGAGAGGAAGGCCTTTTCCTTTTTTGAGAAGGGACGGAGCCCGTAGGAGCCACAACAAACTCCATTATATCAGGAAGTAGTTTGGCGAGCTCGTCCACGGTTCCACCAAATGAGTCAGAAATGATTCCTGGCCCCATGAACGGTGGGTTGGTGTGATTGGTTTCTTGAAGGTGGGGCTTGACATATGTGATCATGAAGTAGTGGAGGAGGCGTTGGATTTTAGGAGGATGTTCGTGAGTGGACGCCCTAAGACAAATGTTGGCGAGCGTCCTAAGCTCCTTTTCAAGCCAGTCCTTAATGAGAGGGTCAAGGGGAGGACGGCGTTTGGGTTGAGAGGGGAGCCGGCCAATTGAGCCACTATAAACAGAGGCTTTGGTGATATTTTCTGGCTCAGGCTCGGGTTTGAAGGGCTTCTCCAGAAATGAGAACCTCTTCGGCTGGGTTTTGGATTGAGAGCGGGATGGTTGTTTTTGTTGAGGAGGTTGGGAGCGAAGGAGTTGAGGAGGGGTGTTGGAGTGGCGGCGCTGGGTGCTTTGAGAGGAGGAATGGTGGCGAGGGGGTTCTTGTCGGCCGGAAGGTCTGCCTCTCGACTCCATTAATGACCGGCCTTTCACCGGAGGAGATCTCGAAGAGCTAGTGTTTTTCGCTGCCGACGAGGGTGAGGGATTCTTTGAGGCTCTTGTGTTGGCCATTTTTGAGATGGTTTAAATAGGGGAGGATTAGGGTTTGGAGAGAGATTTCGGGATTCGGTTGAAGATTTGGAAGATCTTTGAGATTTCTAAAAGTGTGCAAACAGCAGATGAGCGAAGAAAGGTTTTCGGAGTGCACAGGTGGGTATATATAGGAAGAAGACGAAGTTGGACGGTCAGGGGTAACAGGGTCTTTACACACAGCTTCCTCCACCCGCCTTCCCACACGTGGCTTTCTTCTTTGCTAAGGAATACAGCTGTTGAGCACTGTTTGCGCATATCCCGAGATTTTCGCTGACGATTCGCTAAAACGGTTTACCTTCCCAATTTCAACCATTCAAACTTCTCACAACTGCAAAGGACTCTGACCTGACGTCCTTTCAACACACAACACTACACAACACAGAACTGAACCACGGCGTCCCATTCACTGATCTCAACCTCTGTAATTAGAACTCTGTACAGACAACTCTCAGCTCTTAGCACGCGTCCCTTTGATCACTTAGAACCATTTTTGAAAATCAAGCAAGTACGTCCCGTAAAGGTGAAACAAGGAATGCTCATAGGACGCGTTTGCAAGATTCTCGGCTTGGGTAAGCTTAGAGTTCCCATCATTTCGGCTTATGATGAGGGTAGGGTGATCAGGGATACTCTTGAGATGAAAAGCGAAATGAATACCATTCAAGGACACAAGCGAATACACATATCTTAGACTAGCGTCCTTTAAAGATGACTTTAATGCATGACACACCTTAAAACAAGTTCTCAACAAGACATAGCCAATCATGGAGGGAATAATAGAACGGGACTTGATCATTTAAAAGTTATCATCCCCAAGAGCAACCGGAGGTGCTCGTAGGGACGTCTATCAAGTGCTTTTGTGAAAATATCGGCCACTTGGTCCTCAGTCCTAACATGATCCACTCTAATTAATCCAAGTTCAACATTATCACGAAGAAAGTGATGCCTTATGTGAATATGCTTCGTCCTAGAATGATGAACGGGATTTTTGGCAATACTTATAGCACTGGTGTTGTCACACAAGATAGGGACTGTGTTGAGGGACGTACCATAATCTTCAAGTTGGTACTTGATCCATAGGACTTGTGAGCAGCACGAAGCAGCAGCAACGTACTCAGCTTCCGCGGTTGATAGTGCCACGGAGTTTTGCTTTTTGGATCCCCAAGATACAAGGCATGAGCCAAGGAATTGTGCCATTCCTGAGGTGCTCTTCCTATCCACCACATGGCCAGCGTAATCTGCGTCAGAGTAAGCTACCAGGTTCAGGGACGTCCTTCTGGGATACCATAGACATAGGTCATCCCGTCCCTTGAGATATCTGAAGATTCTTTTGACCTCTTGCATATGGGACTCCTTTGGATTTGCTTGGAATCGAGCGCACAAGCATACAGCGAACATGATGTCGGGACGACTTGCCGTAAGATATAGCAAGGACCCTATCATTCCTCTGTAGAGCTTTTGATCTACACTCTTGCCTTCTTCATCAGCATAGAGGCGAGTGTTTGGGGAGATGGGAGTATCAATGGGTTTTGAAGAGTTCATCCCATACTTCTCAAGCATTTCACGGATGTACTTTTGTTGATGAATCCGCGTCCCATCTTTGAGCTGAGTGATTTGGAGTCCCAAGAAGAAGTTGAGTTCTCCTATGAGGGACATCTCAAACTCACTACTCATCAAGTTCTTGAATTCCTCTACAAATTTCATGTTAGTGCTTCCAAAGACTATGTCATCGACATAGACTTGGACAATTAAGACATCTTTAAGAACTTTCTTTAAGAACAGGGTTTTATCAATGTTACCTCGTGTGTACCCGTTGGACAAGAGGAAGGACGCAAACCTATCGTACCATGCACGAGGGGCTTGCTTGAGTCCATAGAGTGCCTTGTCCAAGAAGTACACATGATCTGGGTGATCAGCGTCCTCAAATCCTGGAGGTTGAGCGACGTACACTTCTTCTTTGAGCTTGCCGTTGAGAAAGGTTGTCTTGACGTCCATTTGAAAAAGCTTGAACCCTTTGTGAGCGGCAAAGGCGATGAGGAGGCGAATGGCTTCAATCCTGGCGACAGGAGCGAAGGTTTCATCATAATCAATCCCTTCCTCTTGCCTATAGCCTTGAGCCACAAGCCTTGCTTTGTTTCTTGACACGCGACCATTCTCATCAAGCTTGTTCCTGTAGACCCATCTCGTCCCTATTATGTTTTTGTTTCTCGGACGAGGGACGAGGGTCCAAACCTTATTTCTTTCGAATTGATTAAGTTCCTCTTGCATGGCCTGAATCCAATCAGCGTCCTGGAGTGCTTCCTTTATGTTCTTAGGTTCAACCAAGGACACAAAGGCGTTGAAGGCACAGAACGCTATGTTAGCATTAAGGGACTGATTCACGGCTGATCTTGTTTGAACTCCTTTTGACATATCTGAGATGATTTGATCCGTTGAATGAAGTCTCGAAAGATGGGATCCCTTATGAGTATCGTCCCTTACAGGAGTACATCTAGGGTCCGTCCAATCAGATTCATCTGAGTCAAACCCGTCGTCTTCATTGAGAGTTTCATAGAGTTCCCCCTCAGGTTGAGCGTCCTCTTCTTGACGCTGTTCTCCTTGTAGGCTTGATTCAGCGACCTCATGTTGAGCTGGAGATTCACTTTGAGATGGAACTTCCTGAACAACACTGGAACTTCTACTGAGACTTCTTCAGGATTTTGAGTAGCGTCCTTAGGAACATAGTATTTTCCAGAGGACCCGAAATCAACTTCATCATCGGAGTCATCCTGCTGCAGAGGAGATGAGCGTTCTTTCTTACTTGGTTTATCTTTGTGAGAAGAACTTTCTTTGAACACAACATGAATGCTCTCCTCAAGCTTTAGAGTTCGTTTATTGAAAACTCTATACGCTTTACTGGTGAGGGAGTATCCAAGGAATATGGCTTCGTCACTTCTTGCGTCAAACTTTCCAAGTCTTTCTTTATCATTGTTGTGAACAAAGCACTTGCATCCAAAGACTCTGAGATAGTCGATGCGAGGCTTTCTTCCATTCAGCAACTCATAGGACGTCTTCTTCAGCAAAGGACGGATCATGGCTCGATTGATAATGTAGCACGCTGTAGCAATAGCTTCAGCCCAGAAGTACTTGGGGACGCTATTGGCTAAGAGCATAGTCCTTGCCATATCCTCCAGCGTCCTATTCTTTCTTTCCACCACTCCATTTTGTTGAGGAGTCCTTGGAGCTGAGAAGTTGTGAGAGACTCCATGTTGATCACAGTAGGCCACGAACTCTGAGTTTTGAAACTCCGTCCCATGGTCTGATCTTATGGATTTGAGAGGCGTCTCAAGCGCAACTTCCACTTGTTTGATGAAGACTTTGAATGCGTTGAAGCAATCTGTTTTTGAAGCTAAGAAAAGAACCCAGGTGAATCGAGAAAAGTCATCTACAAGGACATAGATATACCTCTTTCCACCATAGCTTAACGTCTTCATTGGTCCACAAAGATCCATATGGAGAAGTTCCAAAGGTTTCTTTGTGCTGACATCGTTCTTTGACTTAAAGGACGTTCTTGTCTGCTTCCCTTTGATACATGCTTCACACTGTTCAATTTTCTCATGATCAATTTGGGGAAGACCTTTCACAAGATTTCTTTGATGAAGCTTGAGGATTGTGCTTGGTCCAGCATGGCCAAGTCGGCGATGCCAGAGGTCAGCGTCCTCCTTTGACACAGATAAGCACAACTCAGATTTTGGCTTGAACTCCTGATTGAAGATGTAGACATTGTTCTTTCGGACTCCTTTGAGGACGACTTTGTTGGATTTCTTGTTGATGACGAGGCACTCCTTTGAGTCAAATGTGACTAAGTTTTCACCTTGATCACACATTTGAGAGACGCTTAGGAGGTTGAAGCCAAGTCCTTCAACAAGGCTAACATTTGTCGCTTTGATAGACGGATTGAGAATAGCAGTTCCCGTCCCTTTGATCTTTCCTTTGCCCTTGTTGCCAAACGAGACAGTTCCTCCCGTGGCGCTACTTTGGATAGAAGTGAGATGGATCTGGCTTCCTGTCATATGGTTTGAGGCGCCACTATCAATGATCCATGGGCGTCCCCTCACTTCCACCTGCCAAAACAAGGTTAGTGTATGGCGACCCAGGCAAGGTGTTCCTTACCTGGTTTGTTACAGAAATAGAACTCTGGTTCTGGCATGTAGTCACTTATATTCACATCATTTGAAATAGCATGCTTTCTGAAAGAACTCTTAGATCGTCTAGGACGTCTAGGGTTAGCCTTAGGGACGGACTTATCATTTTCAATGTTATTCCTAGCAGCTTTGCCACTTTCAATGTTGTTCTTCAGTTTCAGGCAATCATATTTGAAGTGATCTCCTTTTCCACAGTACCAACACGTCCTATAGTAAGTACCAAGGTAGTACTTCTTGTTGGGACGTTGGATTTTGTTCTTTTTCATCTTTTGAGGGTCACAAACTTTTGAACCTTCCCCCTTAGCAATCTTCTTATAGATCCTATGACTAGTGGAGTTAGTGTAATAGTCCCTTTGACCTTTCTCTCCACTCTCTAGGACTCGAATTCTTTCAAGAAGGTTCTTGGTCTTTTCCCTTTCTAATTCAAGTTCTGAGGTTTTGCTAGCCTCAAAGTCACTAGGGAGAGAGTTCCTAGTGTCAGACTCGTATCCTAGTCCTCTTTTGGCTGGGACAAACACCATTGGTTGAACTACCTCAGTTACCGGGCTCTTCCCTAACACTTTCACCTCTTCCCTAAGCTTAGAGTTCTCTAGCTTAAGGCACATCACTTCAGTTTTCAGGGATTTAACTTCGACATACGAGGACTCTAGTTGTAACGAAACTGTAGCACAGTTCTCACATTCAACTAGCCTATTTTCACTTTCAAGTTCAAGTTCATCCATTCTATGTTGCATAACAATGCTTTCTTCCATGATTCTTTTAATGAGCTTAATAAGTTTGGTTCTGGAACAATTCTCTAAGGAGTTCATCATGGATTCACGAGTTACCTCTTGTTCCTTTTCAGAAGCGTCCTCTTCAAGGACTGGGGCGTCCTCCACAGCCATGTACGCCACTTGCTCATCATCTGAGGCGTCCTCTACGGCTATGTACGCCACTGGTCCTTCTGGTTCTTCATCATCAGAACTCACATTATCCCATGCGGCTTCGCACGCTCCCAAGAGAGCTTTCATCTTCATTTCTTTTGAGTTTAGTCCCGTAGTACACCTTTTAGCAAAGTGTCCTTTCTTGTTACATTTGTAGCAAGTAAGTTCCTTCATCTCTGCCTCTGTATACTTGGGACTCTCCTTTTTGTAAGGCATCTTGTATTTCTTGGAATCTCTGGCCTTTTTACCCCATAAGCGAGCAACTTTGTGTAGAAGGGCAATCTCTTCCTCTTCTTCCAGCTGTTCCTTAGTCTTGCTTTCCTTTTCTTTCAAAGCTTGAGCACGCATCCTTTCACGATTCTCATTTTTATTTGCTTCCACCATTAGGGCAATATCTCTTTGGTGGCGCAGATACTCAGCGTACTCTGGAGTTGACGTCATCAAAGCAAGATCTGTCTGGGGGTTTCTAGCCAATTCAGCCATATCAGCTTCCCTTCTCGCTTCATAGCCTCTCAGCTTCCCATAGATCTCTTCCATATCCAAGGTTTTGTTGGCTGTGTTCTCCTTGAACGTAGTCCTATCAAAATTCCATTTTCCTGTAAGCCCATCAATGACTACTCCGACTCTGTTTCTCATTGAGACTTCAGCTTCTGGGATGCCTAAATTTCGCATCTTGGTCACAAGAGCTTCAAAGCGGTATGAGTAGTCCTTGACAGATTCGTTAGGAAGCATTCTGAAGGCATAGAACTCTCGTTTGATTTCAAGCTTGACGTCTTCCTTCATCTCTGCCGTACCCACATGGTACTTCTCAAGAGCTTCCCATTGTAGTTTGGCTGTTGCCAAATTGCTAACTCGGGTGGCGTCCCTTTCACAGAGGGACGCTTGAAGCATATAGCCTTAGCGTTTGTTTCCAAAAGCTTGAATTCGTCAGGACCCCACTCGTCCTCTTTGTCTTTCTTGTCATCAGGGATGGTAAGGTCACCCTTCATGATCACTCTCCAGCATTGATAATTCTGACTTCTGCAAAAGTTCTCGAAGCGGATCTTCCAGCGGTTGAAGTTGCCGTCCGTCAGACGAGGAGGCTTTACAAAAGAGATTCCAATAGGTTCCATGTCCATCTTGTACCTGCAACTCAACAAAAATCTAGAGCGCCTGCTCTGATACCAATTGATGGATCGTAAGTCAGTTAATGAGGGCGTCCTTAACTGGGTTAAGGGCGTCCTTTAGTGCAGCGGAAAATAGACTTAACAGAATACAAGATAAGTGGACACGAGTATTTATAGAGGAACCCCACTAAGACCAACTAGTCTTATGGGTAAACCTCTACCTCCGTTGGAGGATTTTCAATAGCCGTCCCTTATCTTATTAAGAGCGAGTCCTTACAACTTAGGTGAGTCGTTACACTTCTCTGAGCTAAGCGTCCGTCCTTAGCCTCACTAGTAACACTCCTTTCAACCTAACAAGTAACCTAACACTCTTAGCTATAAGGAAGCTATCACTCACGTCTCTCACGGTTCGTTGTGAGAGACAAACTACAACTCTAATTGATTTGTGGTTTGTTTTGGATTTGATGTGGTTGGACTTTCTTTCTCTTGCTTCAAGCTCACTTGATCTTCTTGATCTTCGTTCGTGTTCTTGAATGCTTCGGGAGAGCTTGAGAGAAAGTCTTCAAAGTCCACTCTTGCACACACATGCCGCTATGCATACTCCTTGGAGAGTATTTATAGCGGAAGTGATTCTTGTCCTCTAGCGTCCTCTGAGACTTGGCAGGATCCTCGATCTTTGATCAACGGTGCGATGAGCGTCTTGAGGAGGTCAACTCTGTTGACGCTTGGGAAGCCTCCGCGTGGGTAGGGGACCATTGCTGGGAAAGCGACGTCTTTGGCATTGTCTACACGTGCCCAGACAAAGGAAGCTTCCTTCTGAGGACTAAGGCCGGACGATGATGTAATCATGTTGGGGCGGCCTTGATTTGAATTTGAACTTCGTCCGTATTTTGGCACGCGTCCCTTCTTGATGAGGACTCCGTCCTATCTTGCGCAGGGACTCCGCCAATTACGTTTAGCTTTGGAAGTTCTGGTAACATGCGTCCCTACAGCATAGGGACTGCTGTTCACTTGTTGTCCTTTTCGCTCATGTGCGTCCACTGGACTTACCTGAGATCAAAACTTGGACAACTTATCAAATACATTTGAGTTTGTCATTATCAAAACAAGGGACGATTATTATTGGTTTAGATATTAACGACTGACGTCCTTAATATCGTCCCAACAATAAGTGGTATGATAAATTAGCAAAAACACATGCTTAGAGGCCCTTAAAACTGCACAGCAGGTAGGGAGAATAGCACAGATAGTGGCACCAATATGAACATAAAATTTGTGAAAAATTGCAAAGGAGTATGTGCAAGTAGCATAAGAAAATGGAACTTGCCACCACTGACAACCGATTGAACGAGCATAAGTTAAACAAGGAGTTACATAAGTGATGTTTAACCGAGAAATGTTAGGGCTTCCACACAAGGAAGCATCTGTTTGCAACCAAAGCATGAAGTGGCTAGACTATTGATCTACAAGAGACCTTCTAATAGAGTTTCTTAACAAATTTTGACATAGATGTGCATGGAAGTACATATACAACCAGGCATTCATGAACATTTGAATAGAATAGTGATGTAAGAGCTGAGATGTAGTCCAAATTGCATGAAATTTGAGAGTGATTAAGGAGGCTGTCAAATAGAGTTGTAGGCAATAGTTAAACTGAACCCTGAGGAACCTGTGACACAAGGAGTATGTAGTAAAGGTATGAGTCCAAATGAAAGCTTTAGTGGTCAAAGTAATATGTGTAGATAAGAAGCACACAAGTGAGCGGAACGAGTCATAATTAATAGAGCAGTGTGAATAGTTACCAGTAATGTTAAGATAATAGCCAAAAAAGTTGTGTTGTAAACAATTTTGGCTTATGGTATGGAGAAACATTAAGAAAAGATAATGGTAAGTTATTAGTAATAATGGATTAAATATGAAAGATAAGATAAAGTGAAAAGAAGCTGCGAAAATTGAATAAGTAAGCATATTGTCAAGATTTAAGATGGTAAACTTGTTGAACCTAATCATGATTTTAGTTGTATAATGGTCAAGAAACTGATTGTAAGGTAATCTGTAAAACACTAAGCTGAGGGTTAAAGAAGCATACTGAGTTGGTACTAGGAAGGTTGATAAAGAAGTAGTGTTATTTAAAAGGGATTCTATAGTTGTGAAGGTTACCCTGTAACAAGCGAAATTAACATCTTTTTGAAAAACATTGGAGTTGGAACATTGTTTTGTCAGATTTTTTATTAGAGTGGAAATTGTTAATTGTGAAATGCAAAAACTGGGAATGTTAAAGATGATACTGTGATGTTGTGAAGGAAGATGGTGGTAATTTGTAGTCACAAAGGAGATGTCATACCAAGTTTCACATAGATCCAGAGGCAATGTTGTGTAACTTGTAGTCATAGTTTTCATTGTCACAAGGACAAAGTGGTCAAGAAAGTTGTCAATCACCCAAAGGGTGATAAGTTTGTTCAGAAAAGAAAGAGTAACAGTAATACCAGAGCAGGAAGGGCCAGCAACCCTGCCAAAATCCAAACACTGCAGACGAGTCAGCAATTGGGAAGCAGCCAGGGATAAACTATGAAGCACCTGCAACCACAGAAAACCACAAGGCAGCAGCAAGGAGCAAGAAAACAAGGTGCAGAGAGAAAAGAACGCAGCAAGAGAGGTCATAACAAGGAAGAAAAAGTACACAAGGCAACAAAATTAAAAAGTCAAAAAAAAGAGAACCAAGAAGAAACACAGAGCAAAACACACCAAAGCAAAGAGAATACAGGAAGCAAAGAGAAGAAAGATCCAAGCAAGAGGAAATAAGGTGGAAACAAAGCAAATGCAGAGGAACAGTTCATAAGAATGGTCAGGAGGATCCCAATAAAACTGGGATAAGTAGCAAAGGAAATCAATAGTGTCAAAATAATTTTCCAGAATGAACAAAAGGATTATAATCAGCAGCAAACTTATAGGGGGAATGGAGAGTATGAAGTGTGAACATATAATCAGCAGCAACCTTACAGTCAACCGATATTTCATCATGAGCATGCAACACACCAATTTGTAAGCAATATGGTAAACATTTGGCAAAGGTACATAGTTAATATTTTTAGAGAGAAGGTTCATGTACATGTGCAGTAATATCTCATAGCAATAGTCATTAAATTGGTCACTCACCCTATAACCACCTTTGGAGAAGTGGTTATAGTTTAGTTTCAGCAGGATTTGTACCAGACAAGATTGAATAGAAGTTGCAGAGCAATTGTAGATGAGAAGCAAGACAGTATTAATAGTAGTACAAAGTGGCTTACCATGCAGTTGATGGATAATGATCAGACTGTAGCCAGGATTCAAAAGGAATGTGTTATACCAATTTTCACCAAGATGTTGAATATGTATAGGGCCATGAGTAGTAACAAGTTTCATTGTCATATAGACAAAGGTGTCATAGTAGTTGGCAATCACCCTAGAACACCAGAAATATAACTCCAAACCCCTAAATGAATGAAAGGAACCATTCAAGTAAGGGAAGAGCAATATTAATGGAAAAAAAAGGGTGAATAAGTTTGGAAAATGAAGAGGGAAAAGGGTGATACCAGTATCATGGCCAAAGCCATGAACCAAATGGAAGATAGGCATCCAGTGCAACAACTCGACAGATCCATGGCCTGAAGACCAAGGAAACCAACAAAATCCCTGCAACACAGAAAGAACCCACAGCAAAACCAAGCAACAAGAAGGACAACAGAAACAAACAAAAAAATACTGAAAGGAACCAAGCATATCATCAAGCAAAAGGGAAGCAAGGGAATAAAAAGGGCCCAACAGAAAACGGAAATAAGAGGAGTCTACACCAAAAATCCAACAGAGGTGACAATCAAAAGGAAGAAAATGAAAGAGGACAACATCAAAAGAATCCCAGCAAAGGCGCACATAAGTATAGAAGTAAAAAAACCAGAGAATAGCAAGAGGTAAGACAGAAGTTAGAGTAGAGAACACAGAAAGCGGAGAAGATAGCCAGACCATCACAAACAACCAATCAGGAAGAAGAACACAAAGAAAAAGCGAAAGGAAGAAGGAGACGGAGGAGATAAGATGATCAACCAACCAGATCTGACGCACAGTAGTGAGGGGGCCAACAACTTTGCAGGTACACGAAAAACTCATCGACGAAGAGCCGAACATACACCAACAAGCAGAGGAAGTGAGAGCAACAAGAGTTTTAAGGAAAGGAAACAAAGGATGAAGCGACTTACCAAAGGAAGCAGCCGCAGGGGATGAAACGGAAGGTTCATAGAACCCCAGCAGCTCCGACGAAAATTTGGGAGCAACGCCAAAACCAACACACTCGAAAGAGGCGGTGGAAGAGGAGATCCACAAGAGGCGCAGGACATCAGCGAGAACACCGACACGACAGCAACGCCAGGCCAACGGACGGACCATTGGAAGCAGAAGAAGAGGCCAGCACCCCACAAGGGAAGCGAAAAAGGGTCGGAAGGAGGAGGAAGGATCAACGGAGAAGGGAGGCAAGGACGCGGCGGCGGCTTTGGGAAACTAGGGTTTAGGGAAAAAAAGGGAGCGAAAAAAGGGAGTTAACGTGAGCTTTAGTGCAGTGACTTTTTGTACATCCATGTTGTTAGAAATTTTTGTACTCTCTACTTTAATCTTTTAATCAATCGATTAGAGTTGCATGTTAGAAATTTTGGAAATGAGTATGCGCCAATCAATTGTAGATTTTTGGTGCTCTACAAAGACTTGGATTACTGTTTTTTTTTGGCCGTACAAACTCTTAGTTTATACTCCATCCAACGTCTCATATTTGTCCCTTTTACTTCATAAATTACAAAAAAAAAATGAATAAATATTATACGACGGAGTGAATAAAACATTCAGAAAATAAACCATACCAAACAAAGTAGGACTCTATCGGATTTGGCCCAAATCCATTTTGGGTTTTACGTGTCCAACCAATCGGGCCCTTAAAAACGAATATAATATTCTACAACTCTCATGGATGCACCCTCTCACACTTATAATTGTAAAACTGTAATTATTTTTTTTCGGTCGAGTAAAACTGTAATTATTAGTTTTTTTTTTTCGATCGGCACTGTAATCAATATCATAACTATATACTAAAGCGGAGGTTAGATTTAATGTTTAGCCCGACATATGGCACTCCCTCGTTGGACCGCGTCACTCATCTTTAATAAAACAATTCAATTGATTTAATTGGTTGAAATTTCATTATAGACCTCACATTAAATTTCTTCTTATCTAGCCAATTAGATTTATTTGATGGGTTAAAATTTCATTGTAGACCCCATATTAGATTTCTTCTTATCTAGCCATTTTTTTAAAAAAAAATCTATCTAATATATTGCTTGAAATAAAACAATATGTGTTGCACAAAAAATCTAACGAGGTCAAAATATCTATCCAAAAAATCTAATATAATGTATATATATTATTGTTATAGAAGCATACCGTATGCAATTAGTACCCTAACTTATAATAATAGCCAATTTCTTCTTATCTAATCATCATAATCATAACCATAATCATAATCATAATCATAATCATAATCATAATTAATTAATTAATTAATTAATCAATACTGAAGTTAGAAATAATATTTAGCCCGACACATGTCACATTCTCATTGGACGTGACCGCATCACCTATCTTTAATAAAACAAATTCAATTTGTTTAATTGGTTGAAATTTCATTGTAGACTCCATATTAGATTTCTTTTTATCTATTGATTTCCCTTTTTATTTATTTTCTTAAAAAAATAAACATTAAAATTTGATTATAGACTCATATGTTTGTAAAATATAAAAGAATATATATCATTGAAATCATATCTACAAGATTTAAATTTAAAGTAAGTTTTTAGTTAAATCAAAACCGTGCCTTCAAGGCACGGGACTGATACTAGTATACTTCTAAACCTGAAGCAGTTAA
Source organism: Polygonum maritimum (assembly GCA_963924305.1). Lineage (NCBI taxonomy): Eukaryota > Viridiplantae > Streptophyta > Magnoliopsida > Caryophyllales > Polygonaceae > Polygonum > Polygonum maritimum. The sequence goes on along the minus strand of OZ002736.1, from coordinate 17,611,470 downwards.
GGGCAGTTTCGTCAATAAGAATTTTTAAACCGCCCATCCTATTTTTAATCAAGTGATTAATTATGACAAATTTCTATCCATTCATATCTATCCATAATACAAATTTCTATCCATTCATATCTATACATAATTAATATATCTATCCTATTTTTCATTAAGTGATTAATTATGACAAATTTCTATCTATTCATATCTATACATAATATATCTTGATATCCTATAGCCTCTATATATACATGAAACACAAACGCGTAATTCATACATGCCCAGTAGCCTCTGCGTCTCCACTATGCTATTGTGGTTGGTTTGATTATTATTGCATAGTGTTTATTATATAGGGAAGATTGCAACCATAACTAAATAGAGCAATAAATGAGGACACCACCTAACTTTTATATATATATAGACTATAATTATCCAATGGTCGGGGGTTCAATCCTCTATAGCAACATTTTTGTTCAAATATTTTTTAAAACCTACGGCATAATAATCAATTCGAGAGTAATTTTTACTTTCTTACCACGAACGGGATTTACATTAATTCAAATTAGATCCCGCAAAAAACTTATATTAGTTACATAACCTAAACAAAATAAATGAATGTTAAAAGCTTACCTATACATAATATTACGTAATTTTCGCGTACATGAGATTTGCCAACTTTGTCAATGATAATTCACCATTATAACAAATCATTTACATATATATTTTGTGATAAATGGATTACATCAACAAAGATTGTACCTATTCAATTAGTATGGAGTGAATTAAAATTATATTTTTTTAAATTAGATCAAACCTATAACTCCTAACAGATCTCATTTCCGATATTTTTCCACCGAGTCCAACCATTCCAACAAGATTCATCTTTCCATATAATTAGCACGGGTCATGAATTCCAACAAGCTAAGTATATCAAACTAGAATATGTTTTTTTTTAACAATCTTAGGGGATATTTTTTTTAACGTAAATCACAAAATATATATATACCCTAAATCATAAAGTATGTGAATTTTTTAAACTTTCATATGGTTTTTATAGTTTTCTATATCTTTCATATGTACGTAATTGGCTTTTAGATGCAAATAATGAGTGTTTGTCTCGCAACGCAAGTGAATTATATTTTCAATTGATTTATTCCATATGGAATATTTATTTATTTTATACTTAATATAGTCTATTATATTTCATATTACCATACCTTCATCCATTTTTCACATTCATGCAATTTTTCAATTAAAGTTGATTAATAAAGCGTCAAAATAGTTCTTAAACCCGTGCGTAGCACGGGTCATGAATTCTAGTTATGAGTAATAGTACTACGTGGGTGTTATTTGTCACTACCAGTTTTATTTTTTTCTTTTTCTTTTTCTCTTTCTACTTCTGCCAACTTTGAAACTGAAACCATTGTAATTCCACGTGCGAGCACTGTTTGATCACTAACTTAATTAAAACAGTGTCAACTGTCTCAAGTTATCGATTTAGAGCACTAATCTTCAGTAATTAATTGCGGTGTTAGTGTACTCTTGAGACTCTATATATACATCTAGCTAGTTTCTATTTAATTTAGGGCAATTTGCGAAAATGCCCCACCTAGAAAAACGGTTTGCAAAAACGCCCCTTAAAACAAAAAAATAGCGAAGCATGCTGTTTTGGGCGTTTTTGCAATAAAATTTACATTATTTTGTATTTTCTTTTAAATAGAAGTTTATTAAAAATCATTATAATTACAATAAAAATATATATCCATAAATTCTGGGAATTTTTTTTAAATACAGAATTAAAAAATAGAAAAAGAAAATATAAAATAAGAAAATAGTTTTGAAACATTACGATTTTTTGGAAATAATGAGATATTGTAGAAGATATGGTGGAAGATATTGTTGAAGATATTTTTTGAAAATATAAAACGTAAATAAACGTGGATCATGATTATCTTCGTTTCAACATTCTTCGTGATTATCTTCGTTATTATCTTCGTTTCATCACAAAGTAGGGTAAAATTCATCTTGTCACCCTCACTAAACATCTTGTCATACACAACGAAATATCCTGTCACTCTTTTGAAACATTAAGAATTTTGGAAACAATGACATATTGTAGAAGATATGGTGGAAGATATTTTTTAAAAATATATAACATAAATAAATGTGGATCATTATTATCTTCGTTTCAACATTAAACGTTATTATCTTCGTGATTATCTTCGTTATTATCTTCGTTTCATCACAAAGTAGGGTGAGATTCATCTTGTCATCCTCAGTAAACATCTTGTCATACACAACGAAATATCCTGTCACCCTTTTGTAAAGAGACGATGGTAAATCTATATCTGGAGAGATTATTTGCCTTCTTTTGTAAGATTTCCAATTTTTCTTTTATTTTTATAAAAGGATAGATCAAAAAACGAAATCTTATTTTAACATTAAAATATTTATAAAATCTTTTTATTTATATATATTTTCAAATTTGGATAAAAATAAAGTTTGTTAAAATATTTTATTTCTCAAATAAAATATTAATAAAAATAATAATTTTCGATTTTTTTAAAAATATTTTGCTTTTTATTTTATTTGATAAAAAATAGTTATTTTGGACATGAATGTAATATTTTTAAGCATAATCGCAATATTTTTAGACATTTTTGCAAATCGAAAGGAAAAAGGTTATACTTGCAAACGGATTATCAAATAGGGGCATTTGGTACTAATTCCCCTGATAATTTAAGTACATGACTACGACTCTTAATTTTGGGTAGAATTCATTAATTTGCACGTACGGCTTTTAAATTCTTATAAATTGACGGAATTATTGTTTCTTACTCCGTATTATGGATGCCTAACTAAGGAATGCATGTATATCCATGCATGTCACGTCATCACGTACGCGCTGAGCATAAATATATACGTGATCAGTGATCACCAAATCTTAGCTTAGATTTGATAGATTCTAATGCTACTATTCAAGCCAGTTTGCCCAAAGTGTCACGTGCTATAAATCATCATATCATAAAGCGCGCGTGTATTCCCGAATTGAAAGGGGTAAATAATCTATATATCTATATCTATCTATACTATATATTAAAGCCGGAGAATTTCGAGTCTCCACGTTAATTCTGACCCCACTTGATTTTAATTTTTTTTCCAACTCAAATAGGTAATAACAATCCTATATATCTTTTTATTTTCCTTAATTATCTAAGTTTCAACTTTATCTTTAAAGTCATACTATCTATCTTTAATTTTATATTCCTTAAATAATTTTATCTTCAATTTTTTTCTATAAAAGATACTCAATATGCATTCACATATACCATTGATTGATTTTCTTCTACGTTATAAGGTACTCATAGTATCACGTACAAATGTACAATAGGACTAAAAAAAAAGTATCACGTACGATACAATACGTAAACAATAATATTTAATTTCTATGACTTCATGGTCCAACATTAGATAAGAATTAATTGTGGTAAAATATATTTTATATTTTAATGTAAACAATATATTTTTATCTTGAAAGTCGGTTTTTAAGATTAGATAAAAATGTTATCTATTTATCTTGAATGTCCAACGTGGTTTTTAAGTTTTTTAATATAAAATATATTTTATATTGTAATAAGAATTAACTTTTCAAATTTTAATTTAGATATTTTTATAATTTATCGAATATCTTGATTGTTAAAAATATATTATATATTAATAAGATATTTTTTTGGTTTATTCACTCATATAGAGGCAAAAAAGTATTCATTAAATATTATGAATAAAACAACTACATGTTTAATTTGATTATATCAAGTTGGTGATTAGCATACTAAAATATAATTAAATATAATTTGCAAAATAATGTATATTATTGACTAGAAAATATAAGTGCATGATTTGCATAGCAAGATATTCTTAATCGATAATATAAAAATTAAAGACTTGTAATATTCAATGAATTTAAATTATGTCAAGTTTTTTATTATACGTTATCACACTATGATTCTATTTATGATATATTCAAAAAATTACAAAAACACGAGCCGTGCATGGCACGACGGGTACAACTAGTTACGATAAAATCGAATGAATTGGTCAATTTTGATATTGTTGGAAATATCATTGATGACAGGCTCGATGTGCTATACCAATTCTAAGGATAGGGCCCCGGGTCAATCAACAAAAAATATTTGTATCACGACCCCGTTGTAGTACGGTGGTCGAGGTCGATCACAGGGAATTATTTCATGCGCGTTTGAACGGTCGATTTGTCTAACACAAACACAATGGGAAGTGAACACACGCGAAGCAATTCGGGACCGAGGTTGTCAATCTCGGGACCGAGGTAGCTAGGCACAAATAAAGTCGGGCTCGAGGCTAGGGGACTCGGGCTCGACGCAACAATCAATGCAAGAGGGAAGAAACAAGCTAGGCTAAGGGGATCTTAGAGCTAGGGGTTCATGCCAACATCAACTTCACATGCTATCATATAGATCAATGAACTAGAGGCTTCCGCTTTGAACATAGATCAACAAATCCAATCAAATCATGCCATTAATCTCATGGAACTAGGCTCCCGCATTCATTCAAGCCAAACGACTCTCTATCTACTCCTACTCGACCGCGGGATCAAGAGATCCTCTCTTCATCCCTTTGAACCAACTTTCCTAAGGCTTTCGACAAAGGATCTTGCCCATAAGGTAAATAGACATGGATCAAGGCAATCAAGTCATGAAATTGGTTCAAGCATATGCAATTGAGTTGGGGTTTTCGCCCCCTACCCTAAGATCAAGCTAACTACTCACTAATCATGGAATTCAAGCTAGCAATCATCAAAGACCAAAGATAAATCATGATTCATGCAAGTCAAATCCACAGTCAATGACACTAACACAAAATGAAAGCCAAAGAAAACTTGAATTAAACTAGAAAGAGGAATTCTTACAATCTCTACTCCCGCTCCAAGCCTAAGGGTTTCTTTCCCCTCCAAGGAAAGGAATTCACCCAAATCCTCCTGTGTGAATAATTTTCTCGTAAAAATCATAGATCTTGGGTTCTTTCCCTCCCTTGGAGAAGAGTCCACCCCCTTCTTCCTTCTACTCTCTCAAACGTCCCTCTCTACTCACTCTCCAAAGTGTATGTGTTTCTAGATATCCCCCAAATGAGAGATTACAAGGGTTTAAATAAAGATTATTCCCCCTACTACAAAGACTAGATTACCCCTCTAAACTCCTTGGGCTCCAAGGCAAGTCCTTGACCTCTAAGGCTTCTAGAACTTCTTGATCTCCAAGGCTTCTAGACTCCTTGATCTCCAAGGCTTCTAAACTCCTTGATCTCCAAGGAAGCAAATATAATTATGGGAATTAACAAGAAAATCCCAAAAAGAAAGGAATCCGGAGCCTCGATCGACATGGATCGACACGGAGAACCTCGGGCCCGACTTGCTTCAACCTCGGTCCAAAGGCATACGTTCCAGAGACCTCGGGCCCGACATGCACACCTCGGACCACCACCTCGGGCCACCATGGTACCTCGGGCCCGACATGCTGGGTACCTCGGTCCTAAGGCACTTTTCAGCTTGTTTCGCTCCGTTCTCTCTCGTTTTAGCTCCGATTGACTCGATTCTTTCGCCATTCTCTTCGTCTTCACTTGAGCCTTCTTTCCATGCATTGTTAGCTCCATTTTAGCTCTTTTTTCATCCTTGAATTCCTCCATGATTCCATGCTCCAATCTCCATGATTCTTGCTCCGAAATGCCTACAAAACACACAAAACGTGCATAGTCTCCGAATCTCATAGAAATGCGGAATCTAAGCTAAAAAGGGATAAATCACACAAGAAAAGGGAAGAAAGACACATATTTACAAAGGAAAATGACCTATAAAACACTACTAAAACTAGTTATAACCCGGGCCTTGCCCGGGCCTTTTTGAATAAAATTTAAAATGTATTAATTTACATATGATATAAGTATTATACATTAAATATATAATTTATTTGAATCCGATAAATATTGTGAAAAGTATAATATTTAGCTAGAATCGGTTAGTTGGTTAATTTTGGTGATGTGAACCAGTGTAGAACAAACTCGAATTTGATTGTGTGAACCTACTTAATGACCCGGTCTTTAAATAAAAAATGTAATATCATAATTACATATGATCTATGAATACTATAACTTACTTAATATCATATTTCTAACTTTAAAATTGCATATATAAAACTATTTAAATATAAATATACATCTATTATTAAAATAAATAAGTAAAAATAACTTTTGTTCGTCGTCAAGCCAATCCGAAATGAATGGTGTCAAACAAAAGTACAAAATAGTTGACTTTCTTCACTAATTGGTCAATCTAAATTTGCAAGAAAACCATAGTGGTCGGCTTGGCCCAACTAATATATAAAATTAACAACGTGAACCTATACTCAAACCAAACTAACTGACTCGAACTCAACTGAACCAAACTTGTAATGACCCAACCTAATCAACCTGTAAATTTCTACATTTCAAACTTGTACTCAATCTGAATTCAAATTTATTACCTCCCGAACCGACCTTATTAATGAATATACTCTCCATATATAACATCCCAAACATGGACTCAATCCAAACTCAAAAAGAATCAGCCCATCAAACTGATCCCATCAAACGGTTTATTTTTCAATATAACAACTCAAACTTATACTCAGTCCAAACTCAAAACGACCAACCTACCATACCAATAAGTTTACTCTTCATACGTAATAAACCAAATTTGTACTCATTCCGAACATAAAATGACCAGTGTATAAAACGAATCGAAAAATAGGCTTATTCTCCACACATAACACTCCAAACTTATACTCAATCCGAACTCAAATTACCAATCTATATTGAACCTATTAAATGGTTTATTCTCCATACATAGTAGTCCAAACTTGTACTTAATTCGAACTCATAATGACTAACCTACCAAATCGACCACTCAATATAACCTATTAATTGGTTTATTCTACATACATAATGGTCCAAATTTATACTCAATTCTAACTCAAAATGACTAACTTACCGTATCAACCCTATTAATAGGTTTATTCTCCATATATATTACGTATGCTCCAAGAGATATAGTTAATAACTGCTCATAGTTACATGCTACATTATTAGTTGTATCTTATCTTTTTTCCCCATGTCCAAATATGTGATCATTTTACTAAGATTATTATTTAAATTTTAATATGGTAGCAAAAATATAAATTGAGTGTGTTATTTTGAAAGGGAGTGTTGTGGTGCAATATAGTGACAAACTTTATTCATGTAATAAAGCTATAGTCTAATAAATAGATAGATAAATAATAATATTCTTTAACAAAATAAAAAAGTTAGGATATATTTATTACTTTATTAAATGGTCATAATAATAAGATTAAAATGTATATATTAGGGTAGAATCATTATATAAGTAATGTTTATCCGATAACTCATTTAAATAAAATAAAAAAATATTGTATATTACTTTACACATGATCTATGACTTGATGTCATATTTCTATCAAAAAATTGCATGTATAAAATTATTTAAATATAAGTATACATTTTATAACTAAATTAAAATAAATAAAAATAACTACGTTCATTCTCAACCTGATCCTAAGCGCTGATGTCAAATAGAATTATAAAATAACCTAAATTTGCAAGAACATCATAACGACTTGGCTCAACTAACCCATAAAATTAACGAAATAAACTTGTACCCAATTCCGAGCCTACCAGGATATTACGTGGCCTACAACAATATTTATCAGATTAGAGATCTCACGTAATACTTGTACCAAATTCCGAGCCCATTAGGATATTACGTGGCCTACAACAATATTTATCACTTGGATTAGAGATCTCACGTAATATCGGGGTTATGAACAATATTTATAATATTGTTGATTTGGCTCGGGTTATATATAAATAAAAGTAACCTACAACAATCTAACATGAGATCTTTAAAAATATATATTTTATTTAGAAAATTAAAAAATAGAAAATATCTATCCGTAATCTATTAGATCTATTAAATATAAATGGATAGAAAACTACCCTTATTAAAATAACATGGATAGAAAATTAAGATATAAATTCATTATTAAAAATATCATGTGTGGTTTATAAAACCTTAATGACAAAACTACCCTTAACAGCTTCAGGTTTAGAAGTATATATTGATGAGAGACATCAATCATACTGTATCACATGAAAGGGTATAATTATGTTTTTAGGTCAATTTTGTATTTCTAATAATAAATTTGTAGATAGATACACACGACCCATACAAGCTAAAGATTAAACTACTATGAGTATATACGAATATAACCTATAAGAAAAACATTTCAAATTTATTAACATATATTTTAAGGTTGAGAATAATAATTAGGGTTTTGAGCCTATCAGAAAAAATACGATGGATGAAAATACTCGTTCCGAGAATAAAAGCAATGAAATTAGTTAATTAGCCGATTATCAAGAGTGGCGGATTTACAATTGTAGAGAAATGATGATAAACATAAGGCCAAAGTGATGATAAGCTTAAGACGGAGGAGTTGAGGCGTCGATCACCACTTTCACTCAACACCATATTGATGCTTTTGTGAAGGTCGGTAATGAGGAGGGTTGGAGGTTTACTAGGATTTATGGTTAAGATACAAAATTTGGCTCTCCTAAAAAGGCTTAAGAAGGACGAGCATGAGGGTTGGGTTAGCAAGGGAGATTTCAACCAGATTATGTCAAGAGAGGATAAAGATGGTGACAATGCTCCGGATTGGGCTATGATGTGTTCTTTTTGTGATACTATTGAGGATTGTGAGGTTGAAGAGATCGGTTTACTAGCAGTAGATTCATATGGGATAATGGTAGAGTAGGGGGGGTGATTTTATCCAGGAGCGTATTGATTTCGGTCTTGCTAATGAGAAATGGAAGACTCGATATCCTGATGCAATGGTATGTTATTTGGACCGCCAGAGTTCGGATCATGTACCTATTTTGTTGGAGTTCTTCCGATGTGAGGAGGGTGTTGGGGAAGGGCGTAGGGGAAGAAGATTGTTTAGATTGAGGCTCTTTGGGCTCAACATGAAGGTTGTCAAGTGGTGGTGAAGAACGCATGGGACCGCCCTAGTGTGGTTGGTAGAGGAGTGCAAGACAAGTTAATGAACTGCATGGAACTTCTGAAGGGTAGGAATAAGAAAGAATTTGGGAACTCGTGCACAAACTTAAGATGGTTAGAGAGGAGCTTCAACCTCTTAATAAAAGTGGCATGAATGGTAGACTGGTACGGTCCATAGGAGAAGGGTCTTGGAGAGAGAAGAAGAAGAGCTTATGGCGAAGGAGGAACTTTTATGGTTTCAAAGAGCTAAGGAGAACAACCTCAAATGGGGAGATAGAAATTCATCTTATCTTCATGGGAAGGTGAATGGTAGAAGGATATCAAACAAACTCAGTAGGTTGATTGATGAGAATGGTATACTCTGGAGAAGGAGCGAATATAAGACGAAGGTGGTTGTAGATTATTTTAAAGAACTCTTTAAATCCGATCTTGGTGCTCATTCCAATGACGTGGCTCCTTAAGACTCTCGCCTCTATTGACGAAAGAGGATAACTGGCAACTCCTTCGTCCATTCAATGGGGAAGAGCTACGTTCGACTTTGTTTGCAATGCATCCTACAAAATCTCCAGGGTCCGATGGTATGTCAGCATTGTTCTATTAACAACATTGGCATATTGTCGGCCCGGAGGTACTTTCTTTCGTTCTTCAAATTCTTAATGGAGCCGAATTGCCGTTTTCCTTAAACTATACTTTCATTTATTAATCCTAAAAGTGAGTGATCCCAAAAGTATATTTAGGTTTGAATGTTGACAAACCTATTAATTATGTTACAGGGTTTAGTGTCGTAGCCACAACAGAGTTAGTATTTCGTGCATGACTAAAATAGCTTCATTGCCTCTCAAAAAGTAGAAGAAAAAACATCAATGGTCAATCTTAAAGCCCCATACTTATAAAGGATGTAATAATCGTCCTTCTGTTTCTAGTTCTCCCTAGTGACAGTCTTAATGAAACAAACTACCATCAATGAATTGAAGAGATTTGGCAAACCTGAACAGGGTGATAGGAAAAACGAAGGCCCTCAGGGTCTTTGTTGCTTTGAACATCAACTAGAGATTCAATCTTTGAAGTAGTGAAGGAGATATGCTCGTTGCCCATCACGATCTCAAGCTCCTGCCTTCCCACATGGTCAGGTTCTGGCCAATTCATGTCGTCTTCATAATCTAAATCCAGGCACAAAAAATTCCATACAAAACTTAAAAACCCTAAAATCAAGAGCGATGAAACAAAAACCCTAGAAAAAGGGGGAACGGCGTGGATTGGCTCAAGAAACTCCTCGTCTCATTCGATTTCGATTTCGGCGGCGAATTGAGAGGCGAAGCCAACTCCCTTCCACCGGATTCGTTGAAATTCGGAGTGTTCAGGGACCGGATCCTGCCTCCGTCGAAGAGCTCTGCAACTGAATCCGAAGGCGATTCGAAGAGTGTTCAGGGACCGGACCCGTCGAAGGTGATTCGAAGAGCTCCATCGAAGGCGATTCAGAGCGTGAATTCATTGAAATTCGAAGCGTTCATGGAAGGAGAAATCGTCAGCTAGAGAGAAGCGTACGAGAGAGAGAGAGAGAGAGAGAGAGAGAGAGAGAGAGAGAGAGAGAGAGAGAGAGAGAGAGAGAGAGAGAGAGAGAGAGTGAGAGAGAGAGAGAGTAACGTTTATAAATCGACTAGATAATACATTAATTTTTAATAAAGCCCAATTACTACATCAAATTAATTTTTAATAAAAACGAGTTTTTGAAAGGAGTTGGATTACAAAAGGATTTATTATTACCCAAACACAAACACTCAAATCAAATTTCATGGAAGAAGCATCAGTTTAGCCTTCTTCACTCTCACTATCCCGATTGCACTCAACTTCCCTTAATAAAGCTGAGAGCAACTGGCTCCCAATCGAAGAAGCGAAGAGGTAAACCCAACCGTATTCTCCTCCAAATCGAACTCAACAAGATTATCCTCCAACTGCTTCGCCCTGATCGCAATGGGAGTCATCACATCCTTTCCTCCGTCAACAAACGCCAAGCACTGTGTTGAGAAATCAACCCCTCCTAGGACTCTTGTACACCCACCGAAACCCGACCGAGACAAAGACACGATATTACAAAAGTGACTTTGTATTATACAGTGAAATGTACAAGACTAATTATACGGGTGACTCGAGACTCTTGATTATGTGGGACACTTCACTCGACCTCACACACTCACACAACACACACTCGATCTACTCTTTGATCGATGCCTAACTAGCCTACATCACCTCCTATTTATACATGTTGTAGGAGTACTCTAGAACCAACCATTACATATTCCAAGGTAGATATTTACCTAGCGAATTCTAGTTTCTCACATGATAATTACTTTCTCCTAATTTCTAGAATTTTCCCTAATCTTCTACTAATTCAAAAGTTCTCCCACTTATTCTAGTAAATTCCATAATAATCTCCACATTTCCCATTTTTGGGCCCTATCCCTTTTTGGGCTCTTTGATCCATCATCACTTAACACTTAACCCAAATTGTTTGGGCCTTCAAATCCAATCCATAAGCCTTTGTATTTGGAATATGAATTATAATCCAACAATTCCTCCCTTAATTCATATATCCAAATACGGTGAATTTCACAGTCTTCGGCTTCTGAGCTGCAACGCTGCATCCACTCTTGACAGCATGTCCGTCTAAGATGCAGATATTCTTCGTGTTCTTCTGACCACGCATGATCAAGCGCCTCCCTTTAAACACCTTGCACCACTTGTATGTGCCAACAAGCCTATATCCTTTCGACATCATCGTACCCAACGAGATAATATTAACTTTGCTTGAAGGCACGTACCTCACACCATGATGTGTATGGCTTGTACCGTTATGAAGCCTCATCATCACGCTTCCGGTACCCTCAATCTTCAACTTTTCTCCTCCAGCTAGATTTAGTTGGCCAAACTCTTCACCCATCTTTAAGGTGTCGAACATCGCTTGATCTCCACACACGTGCACTGAGGCGGCACTGTCCATCACCCACTCTGGCTTAGCAACCTCTTCACTCGTTGCTAAATACACATCATCATAACCAACTTCATCGACCACGTTCGTATTTGAGTCACCAGTCTTCGTCCGTAGTTCTCTCAACTTCTTCAAGTCCTCCCTCACTTGGGGACACCTAGACTGCATATGACCCTTCTCCCGACAATAGTAGCACTCCACGTCACTCCAGTCCTTACTCGGACGTGAGCTACCTCCACGTCTCGGGTCATCTCGCCCTCTTGACTGGTTCCTCCCTCGCTCCCGCTTCCTCGCAACTAGTATGCGATCTCCACCGGTATCATTGGCATCACTCTTCATCACTCTCTCACTCTCCCGCAAAGCGGTGGTCACCTCATCTAAGGTGAGGCCTGTCCTTCCTACAAGTAACGTCTGCACCAGAGACTTGTAGGACTTCGGTAGTGACGCTAATAACAGCAATGCCTGCTCCTCATCTTTAATCTTATCTCCTGCATTCATCAGTTGGCATACTAGTTGACTAAATGAGTTAATGTGGTCGTGAAGATTACCTCCTTCCTCCATCTTTAGTGAGTACAACTCAATCTTCAAACACAACCGATTCGTCAACGACTTCGACGCGTAAATGCTCTCGAGCTTCTCCCACAACGCCTTCAGACTCGTCTCCTTCAACACGTTGAACTTAATCTCGGGAGCTAACGCCAACCGGATTGCACTCACCGCCTTCCTCTGGATTTTGCTCCATTCTTTGTCGCTCATGGAGCCAGGCTTCTCATCCTCCAAAGCCTGATCAAGACCTTGCTGCACCAAGAGGTCTTGCATCGTACTCTGCCACAACGTGAAGTTCATCTTCCCATCAAAGAGTGGGATCTCGAACGTCCTCGACAAGCCGGCCGCCATCACACTAACACGAGATCCTTCCACTGACGAAATCTACCCGTATCTCCAACAACGACACGCTCACCAACCTTGGCTCTGATACCACTGTCGGGAAATCGATCCCTCCCAGGACTCTTGTACACCCACCGAAACCCGACCGAGACAAAGACACGATATTACAAAAGTGACTTTGTATTATACAGTGAAATGTACAAGACTAATTATACGGGTGACTCGAGACTCTTGATTATGTGGGACACTTCACTCGACCTCACACACTCACACAACACACACTCGATCTACTCTTTGATCGATGCCTAACTAGCCTACATCACCTCCTATTTATACATGTTGTAGGAGTACTCTAGAACCAACCATTACATATTCCAAGGTAGATATTTACCTAGAGAATTCTAGTTTCTCACATGATAATTACTTTCTCCTAATTTCTAGAATTTTCCCTAATCTTCTACTAATTCAAAAGTTCTCCCACTTATTCTAGTAAATTCCATAATAATCTCCACATTTCCCATTTTTGGGACCTATCCCTTTTTGGGGTCTTTGATCCATCATCACTTAACACTTAACCCAAATTGTTTGGGCCTTCAAATTCAATCCATAAGCCTTTGTATTTGGAATATGAATTATAATCCAACACACTGAACATCCTTGGAAACCGTCACCATGGAGTTCGACCCGTAAATCCTCCACCTAGCGTTCTTCCCATGGAGCAGAGCGCTCTTCTCGTTGAACCACAGATCAACGATGGGAACACCCGCGCCCGTCCTGGCATTGTACCGAACACTCTTGGCGCTAAAACACGCCCCGAACGGCGCCACGGGGGCCGCCTTAACGAGCTTGAGCGCGGCCGCCTTGGCGACGAACAACTCCACGAAGGACCTGTAGATGTGGGAGTGCAGCTTCGTGTAGGCGTCCATGGTGCTGATCTTGGTGCCACCGTTGCAGTCCTTGTCGAAGCTGAGCAAGGAGCCGTTGAACTTCAGGGGCGCGCCGTCGATCTTGATCGACCTCAGGTTGATGAAGTACTCGACGGAGGCCTCGCCTAGCTTGGGAGTAGATCGGGGATGTGCTGTGGGGGTTGACGACGAGGGCGGTGGTGATAAGGGATTTGGCTAAATCGGCCTTGCTCGGCTTGAGGGCGTAGGGCCCGCCTCCGAAGTAGACGGCGCCTCGGGGGAAGGAAGAGGCCGGGGCGCAGAGGGCGAACTTGCGTGGGAGTTTGAAGGTGGACGAGACTTGCTCGTTGATCGAGAGTGAAGTGCGGGCGAGCGTGAGCACGCCCTTGGTGTGGCCCGAGAGGCCCTTGAGCGGGCCGCTGTCGAAGGAGCAGGCGAACTCGAACTTGGGGAGGGCGGCGGTGGAGAGTGAGATTGTGTCGGAGACGAGGCCCGAGGAGGAGAGGGAGCCGCTCCAGGGGGTGTAGGCGACGGCGCCACAGGTGTCGTTGTTGCAGGTGGGGCTGGCGGGGCCGTTGCAGCCCAGGCACCCGAAGCAGGAGCGGCTGTCGTCGCAGGGGATGGGGCCGTAGGTGGATGATTTGTTGTAGCCGACGGTGCCGCAGGTGAGCCACGAGTACTTGTTGCCGAGGTCAACGGCTAGGTTGACCCGGACTTGCGGGGTTCCGACGAGGAAGGTGGTGTAGAACTGGGTCTTGGACGTCTCGTCCTTGATGAGTGGGAGCGCGTATTTGGCGGCGGAGGCCACGTGGCAGAGGAGGAGGATGGAGGAGATTAAGAGCGCCGGCCGGAGAGCCATTTTGAGGTGGTTAAGTAATGTAGTTAGGAGAGTACGTGAGTGTAGTGAAGTAGTGATAGATCGAGGTGAGGTTTTATAGTGTGGATTGTGGGGGGAGACGAGGGTAATTTGGTCTTTATATCTGGGTTGGTCAATGATTTTTTTTTGGTTGAGTGGGTTGGTCAATGATGGCTACACGAGTCCTGCTGGTATTTTACTAATTTTAGTAGTATGATATTGTTATTATAGTACTAGCGAGATGCGAAGATGAGCTGGAAAATGCAGTGGATCGATGACTGCAGATATCTGTATCATTGCAAATACTGGAAGCGCACGTTGAAAATACTGCCTAGTAATTTAGTATTGCCAATTTCTTAATCACCAACTTCCTTTCTAATTTAGTATTGCAAGTGGTATTTTTGCTTTTCCCTAATCAATGATCAATCCTCTAATTATTGATATCTATATCATTGCACCACTCAAAAAGCCACCGTCACACACCAAGCTTGGGTTGCCTTTAGAGCTAGCATAGTACTCTCGATTATGTTAATTAACACAATGAATTTGAACTAAATTTGCAGTTTGTCTAAATTGTCCTTCTTGGCCTTTGATTTCAACAACTTGCATCAAAGACTTAGGTTATGTTTGGTAGGGAGGAATTGAGGTGATTTAAATGGAAGGGAGAGGCAGTGAAGGATATTCCCTTCCGTTTGGTTGATTTTAAGGGGGAGAATCGTATGGAATAGAGGGGGGAATAATGGTGGAAGGGGAGAGAAATTAAATCTTCTCAAATTGGTGGAATTTGGAGAGAAAATTTGAAGGCAAACTCAAAACTACAAATTTTTATTTTTCTTTACCTCCCATCAAATACGTAAAAAAATCTTCTCTACAATATTGTTTTTTAAATTCTATTCACACAATCATATCTTGACCAAGAAACCTAATCTCCTATTTATGTTACGATCCTATAAATTCAAATTTAAATAGTTGTTCTAAAAAAAATTAAATAGTTGAATTATTTAAATAGGAATGCATTTGGATGTTTGTTAATTTAATATAGTCGAGGGTTGATAAAAAAACGATGAGTTGGGAAATAGAACGCGTTAGCCACGCGCCTGTGGAGAACCCAAGGAAACCAGAAGACGCAGAGTCGCCGACGCCTTCGCAAGGAGTCTCCGTGCCGCCCAAGTTCACTCCGATCAGGAAAATCATCATCAAGAATACCAGATCCAAGTGCAAGCTGAGGCCGACGATTCCAATCCCCTATAGTGATTGGGCGACTCTGACAACAGGCGACAAAAAATCGAAAAGAAATTGCGTTTGTCGCAAGTTCAAAGCAAATCTTTAAAGGATTGGAGCGCAAGGCAGTCGGGCGACTCTGTAACTCTCCTTGGATGGCCGCTTGCAATCATTCCCGCTCTAGGGCCTCGAGGTATGTTCGTTTTCTCCAACTCCTCCTTGTCTGTTGGTGGATTCGATCCCTCTCCTCCGGCTATAAAAACCCATGTTTAAATTAATTGGAAAAGACAGTAAGTTGAAGGACAATTTCAAGAGGTTTCTTGAAATTTCAACAATCTCTTTCTTTTATCGTATAGTTTGTATAAAAAACATATGAATATTAATTGTAATTTTTTCCTAGTCTATATGCCTATTTATTGATTTATAGATTGACATATGTATATATTTACTGTTTAAAATTATATTTTAGTAGATTTGTGTTATAATCTTCCAGTTGGAGTAATAAGTAATATATTAAAAGTAAATCAAATGATCTATAATATTGAAAGTGAACAGCATATATTGGTACATTCCTACAATTCTCATGTGTGATAGGTTTATAATTTAGACGCTTTTTAACCATTAAGTTATACATAAATATATAAATAATGTTTAATTATAAGTGTATAAATAAAAATTTGTGACCAAATACATCATATTGATTACTTTTTTCATTCTTAATATTTTCCTATGTTTTATGTTCTCATGTAAAATAAGTTTTGTTTATTAAGTAATATTAATATTAACATTAATGTATCATGAAGACATTTAATATCCCATCATGTATACAACTTTATATATGTAGTATACATAAATTTAATTTTCAAATGATCACTTTTTGTGTTCACTTTTTAGTTTTATATAGGCAACAAAATACTAATTTATACATTTTTATTCACTTCTTTATGCTAATTATGTGTCATGATGACATTAAATACATTTCTAATACAATAGTTTTTTCCAAGACAAAATTTATAGTTTTCAAATGATCACTTTTTATATTCACTTTTTAGTTTTCTATAAAAAAACAAAATACTAATTATTATACATTTCTAATACAATAATGTGTTCTTTCAAATAATAACTTTTTGACAAAAAAATATAGTTTTCAAATAATCACTTTTTGTATTTACTTTTTACAATTCTATATTAAACCAAATACTAATTGTTATACACTTCTAATACAATAGTTTATGCTTTTTAATTCATACTATTGTACAAAAGAAATTTAATACTATTCTACGATAAAAACTCACCGTTCCGGGTGGTCTCATAATTCTATAAAAATTTGAATCTAAATAACACCGGAAGCCGAATTGACCCGATCCAAAATGATCCGATTTGAAGCAATCCGAGAAAGTCCTGAACCGAACTAGACCCAAAACCGAACAACATTCGATCCGAATTAATCTGATTCGAACTAATCCGAAATATTACGATTCGGAACGACTTGAATCCGAACTAGACCCGAATCCAAACCCGAACTGAACAAGATATGAAATAACTATTTAACCCGAAAGAACCCGATTTGAACGACCCGATCCAAACTAATCCGAACAACCTGAATTGCCAGGCCTAGGTCCAACATGAATCTATTTAATATAGATACTCGAAACCCTAAACCCTAAATTAACCCTAAACCCTAAATTAACCCTAAACCCTAAATTAACCCTAAGACCTTAACTCTAGAACGTACCCTTAAGCTAAGCCATTATGAAATGTATAACAAAACCGTAACATATGAATTAAGAGTATAACATAAGTTATTCATTATGAATATATAATATGTCAAGTCCAGCCCATACGAAATTATGGTGATCCATAAGTGAAAACATAAATACGTAAGACCGGTTCACTTATGAAATAATAGGTCGAATATGACTTAGGGCAACATGCATTACATCAAATAAATGGATTTAACCTAGCATGTTTCACCTTAATAAGGAGACGAACATGCATTATCAAATTGCTATTCAAAACTAGAACATACACGAAATTGTGAAAAGAATCTTATAATAGTGACATTAAGTATAGTGTTTTCAAAGTTGGTGATAAACTAATAATATATAACAATATGATATTAGATTGAATATAATACAACTTCATTATATAATTTATTGGGATAACATATAGGAGAAAAAAATGATGATAAACATTATAGTATAAATTAATAATATAATTAGCATATTAGATTAAAGATAATACAAGTTGATAATTTTAATAATAATAATAATAAATTATATAGAATAAGAAAAATAATAATAATATCATATTATATGAATATAATAAAATTAAATTAAAAATATTTATTAGGATATTATATAGTAGAGTTATCAAAACCTGAGCAGACCCGAAAAATCGACCGGAACCGACCGAAAATTTTAGAGTTGAAACCCGACCCGAATAGTAGCGAGCAAAAAAAAAACGAACTCTTCTAACCCGAACCCGATTGGGTTGAAACCCGAAACCGATCCGACCGACCCGATATTTTATATATATGTAGAATAAATCAATTTTATTGTAAATATTATAATATAGTTTATGACAAAACCTATTGTAAATAAAAACTTATTATAAGAATCTAGTAAAAATAATATTTTATTATTAATTATTATTATTTGATCATAATATTATTTTAATAATTATTAAAAATTCATATTCTTATCCCGCACAAGCCTAATGAAACTACTCATGTTCAAATGAAACAGTTTGAGGAAACAACCTATGTTGAAATAAAACAGTCATTAATAATCAAACGTTGTCTTCCACCCGACGAAAGAGTCATCAAAAAATGAAATTAGGAGGCGTGGTAGGGAGCTGATGTCATTACAATGGGTTCATGTTCGCAGGTCTGCTAATAGAGCAGCTAATTTCTTAGCCACTTTTAATTTAGAGATGTTCCTGGTTGATTTTAGTACTGTTTCTTTTCGTGCTGAATTTTCTTCTATATTAGCCCTTGACATTTTACCTTAATGAAGATACTGGTTTGAGCTCAAAATAAAAAAAAAAACGAAGGAGTAATCAAAAAATGAAAATTTTACACACCCGCTAAAATACCCCGCCTCAACGAGTTAAAAAAATTCAAGACCCGCCTAAAATTTTGCCCAAAATACCCAATTCTAAAAAAATTCACAAGCCCTAAAATTGATTCCATCCCGCTGTCGTCCCGCCCTTGAAGCTTATCCCTCTCCGCCCTTGAAGCTTATCCTTCCAAAAACCAACGATTATCGCAAAAGATTTGTCAACCATCTTCCCTAATTTTTCCCCTAAATTCCTATCGACGGAAATTGAGGGCGTAAATGCGTTGATTTTGGATGATGAATCTCCATTGCCCCAAATCCGGCGAAACGACGAAGATATCGAGCCCTACCGCCACATCTTCTGGCTCCCCTCCCTCTGGCGCCATGGGAGATACGAGGAGGTGCGAATGGTCTCCAAGAGTTTCCATATCCTCGCTAGGTCTCTATCTCCATCTCTCCCCGCTTAAAACTTTGAGCTTTTTCTTGCAAGACTGATTAATTAGTTCAATTGCTCCTTGCAGACCTGTAATGGCGATTCCACTCTAGAAACCATGAATCGCCGGCAGAGAGCGAACCCCGGCCGTCCACAGGGCAGCGTCTACTACAACGACGCGGCGCCGCCATTGTGGTCGGACTGAAACGTTTCTCTAGATAGATCTAGTTCAATTGTGGAATTGATGACTTCGGTTTGGAGGTTTGATCCTTATAGATTTTCGGTTTTTGAAGTATATCACCTTTTTTTGAGTATGCTTGAAATTATTGCATGATTGCTTCCCCAAGCCTTTGTGTTCATGCACATAGCCAAAGTGACTTGAATCAACTAAAATTCCTCAGCATGACATTAATTTCTTGGATTTGGAAGCTTCACTGAAAACATTCCATGTACACATTAATGCCAATGAAGTTGGATGTATGTGATGAATTTATGTTCACCCTTGAAATTGCTGGTTTCATGATTTGCAGAGTTCTGGAAATGTTTGTTTCAAGTTTTGGTTTTGCATCTGTGACTGGCGGTTGTTAATTTTGGACTGGTGGTCTGCTGATTAGCATTGTGCTGACAGTGATATAATGGTTTTTCACGCAATTTATATATTTTGCCCATGATGATTACAATACAAACAGATGATCTTTCTGTTTAGATATGTTATTGCTATTAACCCCTAGGCAAGATCTCAATATCTTGGGCCTGTTTTTTAAGCATCTTATGAAATCCATTTATTTTACAGTATTATAAATTTGATGTTGATAAGAGATTTGGAAGTTGATTGCTTTGACGGCAATGGCTTAGATATTCTTATTGATGGAAATGGCCCTTTAATGCTGGATTTTCTTGTCTGGTGTACTTCATACTGCAAATAGCTTCTTATCTGAGTCTATTGTCATGTTTTTCATTGAGCGTGCCATGCCTAATTGCATATATGATGCATTCTTTTTGAGGTGAATTCATTACATGAACCTTGATTCCAATTTTAATGAACAAATGCATTTTGAAATTGAAAGTCATGAGTGTGTGGGGAATTCAACTATCTCATTAGCTTTTATTTGTGAAAAAATTTGCCATCCGTCTCTTAACTATAATGGTTGTGTTTTGTAGGTGGTACTCGGAGAACTTTTAAAAGGGCCAGTGGGATAAACTAGAATGTGTCACTGAATGGCAGAAATACAGAGCTTGCCTTTCTGTAATTTGCTCTACTTGCTTGTGCTGACTGCTGATTGTGTCTTATGTTAAAAAGGTTTGACAATGCTCATGTGGTTGTTCTTTTAACTTGTCTATCACAGGAACACTTGCAGGACAAGCATTTAAGTCGGTTTCTGGAAGCTGGATGCAGCGCTGGTCAAGTTAATTTTCATACCTCAGATGATGATAATTCAGCGCGTAATACCAGTTAATGTATGCACATGATTTCATGTTAGTAAAGATTCATTTACGATTAACTGTGATGTTTTGCATACGAGGGATTAAGCCTAACCATGTGTATGTACTGTTCTTCGTCTGTACTAGTGCTACCAGAAACATACAAAGGAAAATAAGGTTAAAGATAGCAAGTGGAGAATTAAGCACAACCATCTTCATTAGAAGTTGGAGAATTAAAGAATTCTTGCTCATTGACCAGAAGGCCAAGCTTTATGTGTTCTTAACAATTAGTTCCTGCATAGGATTAGGACAACTCAGTAGATGATATTTCTCTGGTATAATGTGCCATTTGTTGGGATTTTGGTTGAACTGTTAATTTTATGTGGTCATTTTTGTTGGTGTGGATATATTTTTGGTAGAAGAAATATGCATTTTAGCAGGTTTCCTAGAGATTTTTGCATCAGCCATCACCCATAACAAAAAAGAAACGCTATGTAAATTTTTGTTGTTGGAATTTGTGGATAATTGTACAAGTTCGTACTCTTTGATTCTATCTACAACTTTAACGGTAAGAAATAAAACAATGGAGGTAACTAGCATGCACCTACACTTTATGTTTTCCTCGAATTTTATAAATGTAGTACAATATAAAGGCCTTGTAGATCGAAAACCCGAATCAATCGACAATCCGCCATTTGAACGGTCATCACCTCGAATACATCCTCATTATAACCACCACCTTCATCCTCATTATAACCGCTATCCACATCAAGGGTTTTTTAAAATCCATACAAAATCATTACAATTAAGGTAAGAAAATCGACACTTTTTACTCGTACACAAAGAAAATCGAAGTACTTACCTGCACTTAGCTGAGTTTTGAATACTTTTGCTCAGGGAATTGGGAGCTTAGAGACAACGGTTCGAATTTGTTTGGGGAACTTATTAGAGGCAACGTTCAAATGGAGTTAATGTGACTAAGTTAAAGGAATTCAAATTTAAATGGAGCATTATTTAGTAAGTATTGGACTTAAGTGTTATTTAAATTGAAACATATGAGATAAATAAAATAGGCCCAATTGGTAGGCCCAACAAAAATTAAAAAGCCCGCTAAAAAATTGGCCCAATTCAAAGGCCCAGTCTAATTTCAACACAAAGCTAAAATGTGGGACCCTCCGAACCTATACCTTCAGTATTAATTCGGATTTGTATTTAATTAAGAAAAGGTAAAACACACACCACCTTTATTGGGACTCTACTCCACTTAATTACACTTAATATTATTTTATTCAAGTTGTCACGACAGCGGCGTAATTGTATCATCCTCCTACGGTTTTTCTCCCGACTCTAGCAGACTAGCAGGAAACCCGTGGTGGCTTTTTGCACGCGTGAACAGTATCTAACTACACGGACAGGATTCCGCAGAGGCTTACGGAACAGGGTTCCGCAAGGACACGTGGCTGGAAATGGAGGCAACAGCCTCTAACGGAATGCCATTCCGTGAATAGTACAACGGAACAGGGTTCCGTGACACTGTTCATTATTTGTTCGGGTACCCACTCGTGTTGCTGAATCTCGCACAACCGGGTTGAATAAGACTTGAGGAACGCGGTTCCGTGGAAAATAATTTGAAAATCCGAGATATAATACAACTTAAGTGAAAGGAAATAAATTATAAGACATTTAATTCAAAAAAATCATCTTTTTTACATGTAGATACATGGATGATGAATTGATGACGTTACTGTTCTTAAAGTAAAGTGTAGAAATTAGAAAATAAAAACCCATCTTGAGAACTTCCCAAAAACAACACATGAGATTTTTTTCTACAGCTATGGGTTGGGCGCCTCTGTTCCATAGTGTAGCCGAGGTTCCATAAGAAGCCGACGTTGTATTATGGTGTAAAGTTAAGGGAAAGAAACTATATTTGTATATATATGTATTAATATGGACGAATCACTTGTGAAAATTTGTATATAAAAAATATGTAATATTTATTTGGTGATAACATAAGATGTAATCTTAATTTTTTGATTGATTCAGAAATCATAAAGTGTTCTTTAATCGGAAGGGTGTAAGTCGAATTTTATTACCGACTTCGGTAAATGTAATGGAGTGACGGGTTCATTATAGATAGTTTTAATTGATTCGTGTATTTTTGTAAGAGATTAGTTTGACTAGTTTATTCGAGTTATATCTAATTAGAATAAATAATTTGGGTTTTAATAAACGTCACCTAGTTAGCATAAAATTGAAGCGTAAATGAAAGCAAAGCAAGTTAACGCGTAAAATGAAACGAGAA
Source organism: Polygonum maritimum (assembly GCA_963924305.1). Classification (NCBI taxonomy): domain Eukaryota; kingdom Viridiplantae; phylum Streptophyta; class Magnoliopsida; order Caryophyllales; family Polygonaceae; genus Polygonum; species Polygonum maritimum. The sequence continues at coordinate 17,588,274 of OZ002736.1, read as the reverse complement.
CAAGAGTATGTAGTGAGTAGACCCTAAACGACAATAATATGACAATAAAACCCCCAAAAACATTTATATACAATAAGTGTAGTATTGCATAGTCAATAACGAATAATAGACCCTAAACATTAGTGTAATACTATACAATCAAAAGTGAATAATAGACCCAAAACATAAATCTACGACGCATCACCCTCGGGCCGACCATCGCCACCGTCGTCATGCTCCTGCCCAGAAGTGCCACTACTCTCCCCTCGCTCGTAGTGACGTTGAGATGCAAGCGGAAATGGCTCGTGTATGGCTGGCAGCCTACCAATCAATCTATCGGTGACGCGTGTCACTACTGCCCTCCAGGTGTCGACTACATCAGTACGGTCCAGTAGGTCCAATAACTCGGCCAGGCATGTGTTGATGCGCTGAATTTGTTAGTATAATGAACGAAAAGGAACAAAATTGAATTTACATAAGTACAAAAGTAAAAGATACATACCGCACGCTCGAGAATGAAAGTGGGGAGAATAAGGCCCCTGGGCTCCGCCTGGTGTCCGGGCAGAGGCGGCTGATCAGGAACCGCAGCCTGATCTGCAGCTGGCTGAGGAGATGGAGATGGAAAGCCCGGCAGAGCACCAGGCGCAAATCTAGGGTTAATAAATGGATGAGTACGATCCCGAAACCAGTCGATGTATGGCCGGTCGACCTCCCACTCCTGCCGTGTGAGGATGGCCTCATGTAGATCGATGAGATGCTCGTAACGATGATCCCAGGTGCGCTGAGCAGCATCGAACTCCAACTAGTACCGTCTAACACCTATTGGCCGGTCCCACCTCTCAGGCCTAATAATATGAAGCTGTGGAATGGTCTGTACGTAGCCAAACTGTCTCAGCAGATGATCAGGGTGATAAGGCTCGATGATATCGCCACATTCTAAGAGACCTCTATATCTCGACACGCGTTGATCGCCATCGAAGTCAATATGAATGCCATGGCGGTGCCAGGGAACAAAACACATCTGCAAAGAAAATAGAAGTGAAGATTCACGGTGTAGAAAAAAACTCGGTCGAATTTCCAAAAAGTCAACACGAAGTGATGTACCTCGTCAGGCCTCAACCGATCGAGGATCTCACGAAAACTCAGTAGTCTCTCCACCAATGGTCATTACACTCCTCACTGTACTTGTTGGCGATCACACCGTCATACATAGACAATAGTAGCCTGAAGCACTTTTCAGAGACTTTAAAGACGAGGTTTTTGAAAACCACCCACCATTGTGGGTGAACTAGCCTGTATTTGTTGGGAGTCATTCGAGACATCTCCATCGCAGTTCTCACACTCCTGATTTGTCCCTCCACGTGCTGGTGAATCCTTTGTACAATCGTGTTAAAGCCTAGTACGGACGAGTCCAACAACCCCTTCAACACCGAATGCATACCCTCGACCCTACAAATACACAAATGGTCATACAAGGACAACCATGGCAATTGAGTAGAGCATAAGAAACTCGCGGAATACCTGTTTGAGGTTCGACAGAAGAAGTGAAGACGATGATTCGTCCAAGCTCGCACTATGTTCTTCTTGTAAGGAACAAGCCAAGTCCTTTGGACATATCCAACGAGACCAATATGCCAACTTTGCACTAGATTAGCTAGCCTCGCTTTATAACTAGCCTCAGTGGTAGACATAAACAGGGTCCAACATCTGTTAGCAAATGATAAAGCGTCCTCTTTAGATAAATACTTACGCCCATATGTATTAATCTTGGACTTAATGTGCACCCAACACAAAAGATGAATCACTTATTCATCTGGGAAAACATGGCGAACAACATTGATGAGGGCCAGGTCCCGATCCGTCATTATAGCCGTCGGCATAACACTAGCATGATTCATAAATATCTCCCTAAGATGTTGCAATATCCATGTGAAGTTCGGGGTGTCTTCGTTGGTCAAGAATGCAAAGCCCATGTTGAAGCTCTTGTTAGTGCAAGTCATGCCAACAATCTACAACAAATTCATGCCGTACCTATACGCATAGTAATAAAATTTGTGATTGCTAAAACTATAAATCATAACACATTTACCAACCACTAATAATACATTAAATTGAAACTTACTTGTTGGTGCAGTATGTGCAATCCATAACGACAAGATACGGAAAAAACTTCATTAAGCGCAACGATCTTGGTAGGGCTGAGCATGAACCGACCGAAATTTTAGACCGAACCGACTCGAACCGAACCTAAACCGAATATTTTCGGTTCCCTAATTTTGGAAATTTCAGTTTTCGGTTCGGTTCGATTATTTTTGGTTCGGTTCGGTCTAAACCAAATTAAATTAAAAAAAAAGTTTTTAAGTTGTTATGTTAATTTAGTTAGTGAAATGGGCCTTTTTGGGATAAAAAAAGATGAAGAAATGGGCCTTTCTATCTTTACCCTACCGAAGCCTCCATCTCTCAGCCGTCTCCCATTTCGGAGCAATCGTAAAAACTGAAAACCTAAGCCTCCCACTCTCCCACAGCCGCAACTGAGTCACCCGACGCCAGACCCGCCGGTCGTCTCCTCTGAGTCCTCTCACTGAAGCGCCGCCATTCACGCCGTCGTCAAGGGACTCGAGGAGTCGAGTCTCATCCGGGTCGAACTCGAGACGGTCGACTGTTCGCTCTTACACTCTTTGCCTCTTCGTCGGACTTCCTTCGTTCTTACACTCCCCAGAGCCGCCGTCGAGTGGGTGTCACCGTCGATTGTCGAACATCGCTTGCAAAGTCGTCGTCTATCGTCGAACACAAGCCATTTGTAGCTTCCGATGTATTTTTTTTATTTTTTGTCAAAATCGGTATTGTTTTCTTTCTACTGATTTAGACTATTTGTGGTAGATCTGCACTTGTAGAAAAGTGAAAGTGATTGTATTTATTGGCAGATTTGAGATTTGCACTTTGAGAGGAAAATCAAACTAACACTAATTAGGTTCGGTTTTTCTTGGTTTGTCTGAAAACCGACCCGCCTAAAGCCGAAACTGAACCGAACCGAACCGATAATTTTTGGTTCGGTTTTCGGTTCACAATTTTCCAAAATTTCGGTTTTGGTTCGGTTCGGTTTTGGTTGTTTCGGTTCGGTTTTGAACCGATGCTCAGCCCTAGATCCTGGATGGATAAACATCAAGATTCCAATGGAGTTGTCTTCTGGGCGCGTTATTTTCCGCGCGATGTAATTCTGCTACGCCAAGAATTGTAGTGTCCATTGGCACACAGTCAACTTGCCACGCTCAGCCTTGGTTAATTTTTGCTTCAAATTCGAAATTTGCTTCGTCGATGTGGTGTTTTGGGGGTTCTTGTGAACCAACATGTGCGATATGCGTGTCGGGCCCAAGAATACAATCGTACCAGTGGCTGTATCATCCACTTTTGTCGGTGTCGGTCTACTTGTAAATGGATGCCCAAGGTAACTAGTAGCGGGGTGATGGTTGTGGAACCCATGCATTAACCTCAATCTCCACCTCCTTGTCAAAATATCTCTTCGACCCATGAATATGAATTTGCAATTACACCTCTTTGAATTTCCTGCATTTGTCTCAGATCTAGAGAAGCCCGCTTGATCGCAACCCAATTTCACGATCCTTTGATTCGAATTCATAGTGGTGAAGGTCATCCAATACGGGCGACCAACCTCCCTAGCCCAAACTACGGTATCAGCTTTGCTATCCCACTCCAAATCGTTCTCAAATATTTCTGTATAATCCATACCTACATCCTAGTTCAAAGAAAACAATAATAAATTAAGTTAATGATATAGGTATACATCCTCCTTGGGCCTCTTTTTTTTTTTTGAAATGATATTATATTATCTATTGTACTAATATTACCTACATTACTAATATTGTTTACATGTATTAACATCATGGTTGAAAAACAATAATTTTAACTATTCTTCCAAATTATATAATGTTTACCTATTTTAACACCTTAGGCGAACTAAAACATTATACATTAAAAGAATCGTATAATTCACAACCCATTTTATTATTTTCACATCCTATTTATGCTTTTAAATTAAATCATACTATATTATTGTAAATTACTAAAAAAAAACCAATTCGTCGAGTTACGTACCTCTAGCCAATATCCGGGATCATACTCGTCATATTCTTTTCCGGACAAATTTTCATTATCATACACGTCCTCCTCTTCTTCCGATCCCGACGAGTTTCCAATATCATCCAAACCAAAGTAAGACATTTTACAAGAATTTTTTGTGAAAGCATATAGAGAATGATTAATACAAACTCTCACCCTCGTTCTTATATATATATATATATAGAAGGTCCGGTAAAATTATTACCGTTGCCAAATTGTAGCCGTTGCCAATGGGCGGATTTTCAAATCACTTCCCGCGGAATCTGGTTCCGCAGATCTTACTCAACGTGGTTGTGCGAGAATCAGCAGATACCAGGAAATAGATGAATAGTGCCGCGGAACAGCATTCCGTGGAGTTTGTGCGGAACAAGATTCTGCAAGTGGACACATAATCTCATTTGCTGCCACGTGTCTCTGCGGAACGGCATTCCGTAAGGCCTTATGGGACAGTGTTGCGCGCGTGCGTTTAGCTACTGTTCATGCTTGCATTTAGCATCAGCCAGGAAACCTTGTCTACGTAAACAAATACTCATTGCTGCAATTTGTTTCAGTTACACTTGACAGTCTTATTAAAATAATATTAAAATATAGAAGTTAGGTGGTTGCTTCTATAAAGTGATTTTAAATTTATCTTTATCTCAGTAATTAATAATCGGGTATATAACCAAATCTATAACGGTGGGTCTCATTAGTTAGATTTGTACATGAGACTTTATGGTCCTTCCATTTGAGCCGATATTTATGAACAAACTTCACATTTTTATTAACTTTGAGTTTTAATTTATCATAGCCCATATACAAACCCTTTAGTTTTAAACCTCGGACCAATATAAGTGCAATTTTTAACTTAACAATTACAACCTTAGAGCATTTAAAGTGTTGATTGAAGGCAACAATTTTAGTGAGAATTTAACCTCCATTATAAGTGTTGAACTCTCTTGATTAAAGACAACGATTTTTGTGCGATTTATAACTTAAAAAAAATTCGTCATAATTTATTTAAAATGGTATAAGTGAGTTATTAACCTCCATTATAAGTGTTTAAGTACGAATTATATTGCTTTATGATTTTAAACGTTATAAGTGTTTAAGTCCCTTGATTTATGCATGATACGTAATCTTATGAAAAAAATATGCAAGTAATAGTATGACATTTATTTGTTCCGAAATAATATATTTTCTCTAAAGTAGCATATTTTTCATATGTTATACACTTATATATCATACTTATTGTTCATTAATCATGACAAAAAAAATTCGAACTGAGATTGGGCCTGGTAGTTGGGCCTAATATATTGGCCGATGGTTTGCCTCCCAACAGTTAGAATAATTAGCACGGTGGTTAATTTGAAGTGGTTACAATTCTCCTGCTTGAATTTATGCGTGATCTTTTGGCGCCTTTGGACATCCAACGTTTTTTACTTGAACCTTAATCAAACAACCATGTCGATGGATGAATCATGGCATGATGTGAATGAATCACACATTGAAGAAGTCGAAGGTCGGTTGCTACCTTATATCTTTGATGAAACACTTGACGAATCCTATGTGGAGATGGAAAAGCATCAAGAAGTGCAAGGTTTGGTAATCAAGTTCTCAAGCCAGGGGTTCTTACAAAATGAAGTTCCAGGGCAGGATGTCCTCACTCTTGGCGATGTCATGCTTATTAGAAGGTTTTGTGGATTTTCGGACCAAGTCAAAGTCATGAATCCTGTCCATTATGAAGAGAGATCCGACGGTTTCCATCCGGGCTGGGTATGTTTGCCACTCTGTCCCTTTTGTATGGGATTTAAGTTTCCTTTTCCACAATTCACTAGGGATTTCTTGAAAGTGCTTCGTCTATCTCCCACTCAACTTACGCCTCAAACATGGCGTATACTATATTGTTCTAAATATTTTCACTAACCGTATGCATGAGGCTTATGAGATTGCTGATCTCATGAGTTGTTATGATATTGAGTATGCCAACCATGTTAGAATATCACTTGTATGTAAACCTGGAACGGCTCATCTATTTCACGGTACTAGTGATCGTATTCCACCGAATTGGTGCTTCAAATACTTTTTCGTTCGGATATCTTCTCTAGGTATGCATGATGATTGGAGTTGGCTCCACAATAGATGGAGTATAGATGGTAATGTCTATTTCATTTTTAATGCTAAGTATTATTCATGTTTGTTAATGTATACTTGTTAATGCAAGATATCGTTTTACATATTGCAGTTGCACTTTCAAGGCTTGTGGAAATGCTAGAGGATTGTGGTGTTGTAACGTCAAGGCTCCTTGCCATGACTCAAGGCGAAAGGATGTTTCCCATGCATCCCATGAATGGATATGTTGTATCAAAGGAACTTTAAGGTTGGAGTTGTTTTTCTTTTGTAAGTTGATGATTTGAACATTTGGTAACTTTGGTATTTCGTGATGTAATGTGTGTGGATATTTTTTTTTGGATGAAGGAATTGTGTATGGATATTTGGATATTTGATATATGGTATTTCGTGATGGTTTGAATATAATTAAATACGTTATTTTTTTAATTGTTAATTATGATATCATAGTGCTGCATGTGGGCTTTACATTTAACGCGTAGGCTAGGTTATGGCATGGCCCAATATTTATTCTGAAGGTTATTGAATTTCTTTTTGTTTCAAAATGGCATAATATTGTTATCTAGCATGGTTTATTTTAATATAATTCAGTCATGGGATGTATCTTTATCTCATTAATAAAATAACACTAGTTTTTTTATTTGGTTGGGTTTTGTCATTATCTTATTTCATTTTATAGATATGTCTTGGCTGAACTTTATTTTGCAGATTATAACACACATTGAAGTAAGTATAACCTAGAAATAAGCATAGTAAAGAAACTCACAGGATAACATAATATCATCAAACTTAGATAAAATGAAACTTGAAATACAAAAGGGTCCATTATGGATTACATGAGCTTCTACATTTAATTTAGCATAATGACTACTAAAATAAAATACAAGACAATTGATACTTTTACTATTATATGCACAAAGGAGATTAGCTCCTTCACATCACTCTCAAGAGCTTCGAGAGATCATCTCGACAGGCACCAAAGTGTTGGGCCTCGTCTATATCGCTTGAGCCATCAAACCATTGGAAGAACCTACAATGGTCACATTTGTAGAACAATCTATACGGGTTTTTAGCTCTCTCGGATATCCGAATAGAAGCTCTAGTAGGGGGAATGCACCTACATAACACATTTCTTGGTTGAATTGGCGATCTGGTACTTGATGATGATCCTTAATAATCCATCCTCTAAGTAGCTCGAGCAAAATCTACACAAATTGGCATGGAAAAGTTAAAACATCGATAAAAAGAAAAAAGAGGAAGATATTGCAAAATCAAGAGCAAATCTCTATATGGAACATGCAACATGCAAAACAACTCTATATAAAACATGGAAAATCAAGAGAAAATAACCTATATGAATTAATTTGAGGAAGGATTTACAAATTCAACGAAATCAAAGATAGAGAAATTCGTACCTTAAAAACAAAAGGGATTAAAGAATCGATTTTTGGCTTGAGAGGCAATTGAAATTTTGGCTTGAGAGAGAAGTGAAAATTTGAAAATTTGAGCTGAAGGTGTGATTTGATGAATACTCGAAATCCCTTTAAGTGTTTTAGAAGGAATTGAAGACGCATGATTATCGTGCATGTCTCCCACCAATGCATGTGTCCCGCCAATGCATGACTTCACTTTCCCAACAAAAAGTGAGATTGAATGCAGCAGGATTATTTATAAAAAATAGTATTGTATTTTTGATTTTTCAATAGGGTTTAGAGTTTACAACCGACATAAATCCATCTATAAACAATATTGGACATAAACGTTTATAAGGACAATATAGTTTAGTTATCAGTAAACTATATTGAACTTCTTTCCATTCAAGCTAATCAATGTTGTGATTGTGAAATCTCAAGTAAATAGTTTTATTATCAATGTTCTATGACTTCTTTCAAAGTTAATCAAAAAACGTTTGTTTAACATTCTATAAAAAAAAAATTAGTATTTTGGGATCATATAATACACATTTGTATTTCTTATGAATTCTTAGGTCAAACAATATTGTATTTTTGATTTCGCTTTAGGGTTTAGAGTTTACAACCAACATAAATCCAATTACAACATATGTGCATAGTGCATACACGTTTATAAGGACAAGTAACATATGTACATAATTTACGTCTTAGAGTAAGCATTGTAGTGATGAAAGATGACAATATCAATATATCATTATAGAATGTTACACTTTGAAAAGAACATATAGAGACATATGTACAACATATGTACATATGTTACCTAATGTTTTAGGTGAGATATCCCTGTAACTTGTAAGTAATATAGTGAGGAAATATAGTAATATCAGTTTAATCACTAGAACATTATCAACTCCAACCATATACCCTTAATACTTGTACATAGGTGTTTCCATATCTTATAAGAAAGAAAAAATGACTTAGAAAAATCAGAGTATCACCTATCAACCAAAAATAATCCCAAGTTTAAAAATCATTACTAACAATACGAACTATCATGAAATTAACCAAAAACGATTTGGAGATCAAAAATTTGACATAACAACTTAACAACTTAGACTTGGTTGAAATATTTTTGATTGTCATATCATCTATTCCATCGAAAAACTTGTCGAAAAATGATTTCAGATTATTGTGGTTAATATTGTAATAATTCGTATTGTTGGTGATGATTTTCAAACTTGGGATTATTTTTGCTTGAAGGTCGATACTTGAGCTTATTTTGAGTCATTTTTCATATAAGAAAATATGACTTCATGACAAGTCTAAATGAAAATATAATGAATTATTGTATACAACGACGAATGAATAATTATTCTGAAAATGGAAATTAATAAGATTACGATATGTATATATATTATACTCCTCCATTCGTATATGGTTACAACTAAGAATAAGGCTACAACATTTGTACATAGATATATTGCATAAGGAAATTATATATTAAAACTATATAAGGTCAATAAAAAACTTGTTTACCAAAAAAATACATTCATTCATTTAAACCAAGGTCAACTTCAAGTAAATGATAAAATTGAAGCGGAAACGAAAAGCTTAGAAGGTAAATCCGTTGTTTTTTTAATTATTTAAATGACCAACTTCATTTGTTTTCATTGGAAACAAAGTTAATCATTCCATTGATATGATTACACTCTTGAAAACCTGGGCGCATTAATTAAAGATTGTCAGGCCAATTTAATCAACTTTTTTGTCATTGTATTTTCAGAGTATTATCAAAGAAAATAACATCTTCCCTTCCATACAATGATACAAAATTACAAATTGCGAATGTTAAAACCGGTTTAACTAGACCACATACCATATGTTAAATTGCATGTTAAATATTTGTTCTTACATAAAGTCATTAATGTAATGTGCATAATTGTTACCAAAGCATACCAAATCAAAAAAATATTGATATTTGAACATTGTATCCATAACCATAATTTATAACGTATTTTATACGTACATGTTAGAAAAATACGTAGTTCGTAACCATAATTTATAATCCGTGTGTACTAAAGTCACTTCTTATTTTATTCTTGTTTTATGATGAATAAAAAAAACCATTCGTGCGCGGAAAAAAAATTTTTTGATGCTCCAATGATCACCCTCCCAACATTTAGGAATTTGGAAACATGCGCTAATAAATGCTTGTCAGGCCAATTATTCCATTTTTCATTATCTTTCATTTTTTTGTAAAAGCAAATCAAACCTCTTCCAAGCCATCTTCAACCGAAAAAAAAAAAATGATGTGCAAGACATGAAACCTGAGTCGTTTTTTTAAATTTTCGATTAAATCGGATTTCGGTTGAAACGGTTTTCAGTTTAATCGGTTTTGGTTGGATTGGATCTCAATAGAATTGTGTTTGTAGAATTAGGTCTTGATAGTTCGAATAGTGAATCAATGTAATTTTGATTTAACTATATTTCTGATAACGTATTTTTTTTCCCATATTTAAAGCGTACAACATAGGTTTCTGTTTTGGATTTCCCATATTTAAAGCGTATTTTTTTTGATTTGACTCGGTCGGGTATTTTTGGATCGGGTTTTTAGGTTTCTGTTTGAAACCGGATTGAGATTTTCGGATGTAATCGGGTTCGGGTTATTCTTAAACCGGTCGTTTATACAGTCGGTTTAATTGGATCGGATTGAGTCGATTTCGGATTTTATTTTATAAATTTTTTTTGGGTCTCGGTCAGCTCTCTAAACGGATAATTTGGTCGGTCTTGAAACATAGTAACATATAAGAATGAATTGAAGTGGGCAATTAATGTCAAAAATTGAAACTTTACTAGTAGGTTAGATTAGATTCGATAGATTGATTACTCAAACTCCATTAAATATAGTTAACTTGCATTTTCAGCCAAAAAGTGATAATGTATGTTCACTTACATTTACAATGTACCACTTAGAATGAATTCATCACTCAAATTACAGTAATTATTTTGACATTTGATATGAAAATGGTATGATTTAATATAGTAAAATGTACAATATACTTATACAAATGAATTAACACGTCAAACTATAGTAATTATTTTCACATTTGATATGCACATTCCACTTATTTCGGTCAAAATTAAAAAAATGTCCGTTTAACATACCAGTTTAGATAATTATGACCATAGACGCTTGATATTTCTCTCCCCTTCCCACCATCAAATCACTCAAACTCCCAATTTCTTCATTTGTACACTCTTGCTCATTCGAATCCGATCAAACATTTCACCGCCGATCTAAGTGTAAAAAAATACGTATATGCTTTTACCAGCTTCTAAACTAATATGGAAGTTTAATTTCAAGATTTCAAGAAAATGTTCATCCGTACATGTGGTTTGCTCATAAATTTTGGGTATGTTTGAATTATGAACTAGATGTTTTAGATTTGTGATGGCTTTGGTAGAAACCAATCGTGATCGTTTAATTTTCTGTCAATTAAACCACCGTACCCTGTTCTTTGATGGTAGGTTTCAACAACAAATGGAGAACTATCGAGAGGTGTTCAATCACTCGGGAAACGAACCCGGTTAGTGATTAGGTTTTGTTTAGGGTTTCTTGATTTTTGAGTTATGCTAAGCCTAAACGTTGAACTTAATGTTTTGTATGTTTATCGTTGTTGTTAAAGCCAGATTCAAGTGATAACAGTGAATGGTTGCCATGGACGGAGTCATCGGACGACGCTTCTTCATTCCTGCGCGGCTTGGAAGAAGATCTTGTCAGCTATGAGAGTGTGGATCCAATCGGGTGGCTAGGAAAAGGATCTCGAAAAAGTTCCTCTGATGATGAAGAAGAAGATTTTGAGGAATCTGAGGCAATCTCATACTGCAGTTTATGATCCAATCGGGTGGCCTCCAACTCTGAGGACTCCAAAGCCGTCGTATATAGACCAACTTCACCGTTGAAGTCCAAAGCCGAAATCTTATTGGTAACAATGGAATTGTAAGTCATGTGATAATCAGTAATTCAGTATATATTAATCCACATTAATATTATTTATTTTCGAGTTTGATTTGTGTTGTTATAAGTCCAACGTCGACTAACTTGATACTCTTTGTTGCAGCTTATCCCTTCCGATTTTGCAAGATGGTTCTTACTTGCTAAGACCACCAAGGCCAGGACCATGATACTCAAAACTGAAAGTGGATCTTCTGAAGTTCAACACCGGTTCAAGAGGTTTCAACGATGGGCGGCTGAGATGGGATTCAGATGGAAAAGGTTGGCTGAAAAGAACAACCTTCGAGTGAACGATCGATTGGAGTTCACGTTGGATCATCCCTCTAGATAGATCTACCAAGTGCAAATCACAAGGTTAGTTCACTCTATGCCATATTAACCTTTTCATTCAAACTAATGTTGTTATGAAATGTCAATGTTTTTTTAATGTAACGTTCATCATGTTACAATGCATATATCTAGGCTTGATTATGCTTGGAATTACTCTGATTTCTATTTCATTTGTTGTCACGTAGGTGAAATGGGAATGATGTTGTGGTGGTGGTTTTGGCATATTGCTCTGGATAGATATGAGCAATATGATTATTTTGTTTATATTTGAAGTACTTTTGAGAATGAATTAAGTATGTGGTAATGAGAAAATGCCATATAGCAAGAAAAAACCACAAGATGCCATATTTGCACACATGACATAACCTACCAACAACTTTTTCTCTCCACTATTTGACCAACCATTGACCGGTGTTGACCAGTCGTTGACCAACCGTTGACCGGCATTGACCGACCGTTGACCGTCATCACTCGACTGTCACCACTCGATATTGTCACCACTCAATAACTATCACCACTCGATAAATGTCACAAGTCGTAACTGCCACCACTCGATAAAATTTAACCACTCGACTGTCACCCCTGGATCATTGTCACCACTCGACGACCGACGACCATCACCCCTTGTAACCGTCACCACTCGACTGTCACCCCTCGATAATTGTCACCACTCGTAACCGTCACTGCTTAATAACTATCACCACTTGATTGTCACCCGGCCCCTCGATAAATATCACCACTCGACGACCGACAACTGTCACCACTCGACGGCCGATGACCGTTACCACTCAACAATCGTCACCACTCGACGATCATCGACTGTAATCACTCGATGACTGTCACCACTCGACAACCGTCACCACTCGACGATCGACAACCGTCACAACTCCAAATTATCATCACAAGTGAAGATATATGTCATCATAAGTGACAATATATGTCATATGTTCAAGTTTTATGCACACAACTCCAAATTATCATCAAAAGTGACAATATATGTCATCACAAGTGACTATATATGTTAAATGTATAAACAAAAAAAGCCATTCGATCAATTATTGTCATCACAAAACAAATGTTCAACAAATAACTAGAAAATTTTAGTGAATACACACACTACCAAGTAAACATACAACACAAGAAAATAAATACACCGTAACAAAAAAAATACAAGCAAAACATCAATCTTTGAGCGAAATGGGGTGACAATCACACAAGTTAAACATAAAATAATACATATATATATATTGTTAGTACACAAAATATGTCGTGTACAAGTTTCAACTCCTTCTTCAATGACCTTCTTCTCCAAGCTTCCTTCAATGACCTAGGACCTGCAAAACAATGGACAAAGGGGGCGGGGACCCCCTAATCCACCTCCGATACTTAAGTCAGTAGAGTATTTGCGAGGGTAAATAGTAGAGAGAGGCATAGGGCTAGGGTTAGGGCGAGCGATGATCAGCCCTTCTTGGGTAGTTTTTGTATATCCTTTCTACATGGCGAAGACATGTATTTATAATGGAGAGAGAGGGCTAGGGTTAGTTCCTTGGAGCCCAATCAATGATTCTATCTCCTTAAATAGGATAGAATCTTCCAACTACTAGATAACTACCAGGATTTGATAGGCTAATAAAGATATTTATTAGATATGCTTACCTGGCTAGCGAAAATATTATCCTTAATTATGATGGTAAATTTACCCACCTACATATATATATATATAAGTGACTAAAATCACACAAAGACCATTATCGAGAGATGCTTTAACATACCACAAACATAATTGTATGTTGAGTACATTACTCACCAAATATTACATGGCAATGGCATCCCCATACCAAAAAATCAAGAAAAATAAGATTAAGTTAAGGATGACTACACAACACAATCACACCAGTGTCAAATGACAACTAATAATCGTTTGACAATACACATCCCTTTAATTCTAAACCGCAAAATCTTGCAAATGACCAACAGGTCCAAGCTACTTGCGTAAAACACAATTTCCGAAAAAAGCTCAAAAAAAATTGGCGCATTGAAGAGAATGCACACTACAACGAAGAACATCGGCCGGAAAAGGACCTCACCGGAACCCTAACTACAAGCTAAGGCTTATCCAAATCAGAAACCGGAAATTGAAAGAGGTAGAGATGTGGTTCATTGTACCCGGACTCGGTAGGGCGAGATTCGATCCAGACAAGGTGGCCGAGACCGTCGACAGCGACGTCGCCGAGCCGCTTCTGGCCGTCGGAGATGGTGTCGGCGCTGATTGGCGACTTCCGTCGCCACACACATGAGCATTCACCGAAAACGGGCAATTACATCGAGCACTTGATGGTGTCTTTGAAGGGTTCTTAGATTGTGATGTGAGTTGACCTTCTTTTGTACAAACAACCCGGAAGTTTCTTTTTCCTTTCTCCTTTTTGAGCTTCGAATCCAGATTTGGAATCCCTTCGACTTACCATAGTCATGAAGAACGTTCAAATGGAGTTTATGTGACTTAATTAAAGGAATTTCAGATTTAAATGGAGCATTATTTAGTAAGTCTTGGGCTTAAGTGTTATTTAATTTGATAAAAAAATAGGCCCAAACGGCAAGCCCAAAAAAACAATTAAAAGCCCGCTCAAAAATCAGCCCGATTCGAAGGCCCAACCCAGCAGAAAGACAAAGCTAAAATGTGGGACCCTCTGAACCTATAGCTTCGGTATTGGTTCGGATTAGTATTTAAGGAAAGGTAAAACAACAACCACCTTTATTAGGACTCTAAGCACTTAATTACACTTAATATTATTTTATTAGAGTTGTCATGACATTAGGGTAATGGTATCACCCTCCCTCCTTCCGCTCGGAATGTGTCCATAAAGCATAAAAGCTCGTAGATTAAGAAAAAGCTGAAAAAGTATGGCAATTTGGATAATATTTGAATACAATTGAGGGTACTTTTGTAAATTTATAGAGAAATTGATAAAGTTGATGAGAAAGGTGAATAATTAGGGATAATATACGATATGAGATTAGGGTACTTTTATAATTTTATAGAGAAAAGTGATAAAGTTGATATGAAAGTTGGATAATAAGAGTAATATTTGAGATTGAGTAGGGGTATTATTGTAAGAAAAAATGGAAAGATTGAGAGATGAACAATCTTTTTGAAACGTCGAAAGGAAAGGAAGACAAATTTTCACTCCTTAGTATTTTATTTTTTGGTGGTTTTAGGGAACATTATTCTCTATTTTTAACTAGTTGGATTCTGAAACCATACCGATTTATATATAAACTAGTAAAAATCCTCTATCATTGTGTAAATATAAATCCGAGTATATATATTATTTAATAATATGTAGTATTATATGTTGTCTATAAATAAATAAATTCAATTAAATTGATTAAGATTATTATGTAACATTATTTTTCCATGTTATGTATAGCGAATGATTTTAGTAGACTAACATGACTCTTAGACCACCCTCAATGGGGGATTTTTAAATTAAAATATTAATTGAGTTCTTCCATATAGTGGTTGAATAACTAAAACCCAAATTTGAGACTCCCATTTGAAGACCCGAATGTTGGGTTCTACGGTTGGGTAGTTAATGCATATGTACACATGACAGCTTATGGGTTCTTGATGTAAATTGATCAAATGGTTAAAAGTGGGTCTTCTTTTGATATGTATAAATTACTTTGGATCATAATTTGATAATAATATGATATTATATTTTAATTAAATATAATTTAAGTGTGTTTATATTGCTTTTATCTATTTATAGAAACCCAATTTATATATGTTTTGAATAAAAACAAATATGTAAGAAATGCAAAATATCATACTTCAATTATGTAAATTACTCAAATCAATATAATTGATATTTAAATTGAATGTGATGCCCTATTATTAAATAATGATGGGAATAAAATAATAAAATTAAATAAATAAAGATAAAAATAATATAAAGATGGTGGGTTTTAAAGAATGAAATGTAGATTTGGGTTGTGGGGGTAAAGTAGAAGTGGGTTTTTAAATGAGATGGAAGAGTGAGAAAATTGATAGAAGGGGATTAAGAATCCGTTTTCGGGTTCACCATTGCGGATGGCCTTAGGACCCCGAAAATGGTTGAGATTGATTTTCTTTTTTCCGTAGAACCGTAGTTTTGATGAGTGACTTTATCAGTCTGTATCTATCTATAATGCCCTCTTGTGGTATAATGAGTGACTTTATCAGTCTATATATATATATATGTAGAACATTCACTCATGGGCAATTAATGGAGATGATGAAGACTAGGCCGGGTTGTAGTAATTCTCATGAGGCCCACAAATCAAATCTCTAGGCTACGTACGTTCTGAAAGAGGAGGGGGGGTGTTGACCGTAGAATTAATACAGGCATCCCATGACATGGGCAACAGTACATCCATCTTGAATTTGGAAACTAAACTGGTTCCGTCTGCATTGAGAAGAGAGAAGTCCGACTTTTTGGGTTTGGTCGTCGTCTATATATGACGAGCTAGCAGTACGTACAAACAATTGTTGCTGAATTTTTATGAGGGTGACATTTGAACGTTTTTTCCTCCTTATTTGTTTCAACCTTGGATTATCGCATTCACACCTGAAAACTTCAAATTAAAGAGCTAGCTAGTATACGTACCTGGAGACTGCGCACAAACGTAAATTAATTAAATGTACACGTACGTAGTAGTATATAGTAGTGAGTTTCCCTAGCACGCAACTTCTTTGCCCGAAAACAAAAAAAAAAAAAAACTTTTCATATCATGCCCTAAATGCATGATATAAGGCCATCTCCATTCATTGAGAGCATGGTTGGGTCCCTTACTGTCTCTCATATTAGGGACGTCTCTCACATTCAATCTATTTTCATTTTAGTTCTCTTTTTTGTTTATGGTGAGGGACGGGAGGAGAGACCTCCGGTGGACATGCCCTAAGACGACCGATGTTGGAGAAAGACACGTATTCCACACCAGCTGCACAAGAGGACAAATAACCCACGATCCTAGAAGAACTTTTCCACCACTCTGAATTTCTGTTTTTGCAGTAGAGATATATAAGAATCAAAATGCTTGTATTCAGACAGCTATTGCAATGAATTAATGTAATGGGATTGTTTTTGCTCTCGTCTGTTCTTATCTCTTCTTTCTTTCTTCTCCATTCTTCCTTCGTTTGATTTTCCAAACCAGATTCAAAACTAACATGGTATCAGAGCCAGGTTGCTGAATCATGTCTCAAGGAAACGGTATTGAAGTTCAAGGCGACGATGGAGATCATGTTAGACGGGAAATCCACCAGTTCCAGCAAGAAGTCGCCGACCAGACTGAAAATGAGCTTTTTCTTCACCATTCGGACCACCCGAGCTATGATTTGTCCACGAGTCTGTTGAACGAGCGTAACTACAACCACTGGAAGAGATCGGTGGAGGTCTCCCTCAATGCAAAGAACAAGCTAGGGTTTGTGAACGGAACTTGCGTGCGACCCAGTGCAAACTCAGGTCAGTCAAATAAGTGGGATCGATGTAATTCCATGGTTATTTCTTGGATTTTACATTCAGTAGAGAAGGATATTGCAGAGTCAGTGTTATATTGCAAAACTGCTAGACAGATCTGGAATGAGCTTGGTGCTCGGTTTGGGAAATCCAATCGAACGAGATTGTTTCAGGTTCAGAGGGAGATGACACTTATCTCTCAAGGAAACGACACTGTGAGCACTTACTATACAAAAATGAAAAGGCTTTGGGATGAACACTCGTTGTTGCTTGATGATTGTGCTTGTGATTGTGGATCTACTTCTTCTGTGCTTCGTATCATACAAGACCAACAGGTTGTTCAATTTCTCATGGGACTGAATGAAGGCTTTAGTGCTATGCGTGGTAATGTACTGATGATGAATCCACCACCTACTTTAAGTGAAGTGTACCAGATGGTTCTTCAAGAAGAACATCAGAGGAATCTCACCAACTCAAACAAGGCAGAAAATGAATCAATGGCTTTTGCTGCACAGAAGTATGGTCAGAAAAATTATAATGGCTCAAACCCATCACATAGAGAAGGAAGTAAGCTCTATTGCGATCATTGCAAAACTGGTGGTCATTCTACAGAGAAATGTTGGAAGCTTCATGGCTACCCAACAAACTCTTCTCAACCAAATGGAAGCTCCATGAACTCAGGACAAGTTCCATTTTGTGATCATTGTAAGATCAAAGGCCATGTTGTAGAAAAGTGCTGGAAAATACATGGATTTCCACCAGGGAAGGGTGAAAGCAGGTTCTATTGTGAGCATTGCAAAGTCAGTGGCCACACGGTTAACAGATGCTGGAAAATACATGGGTACCCGCCCGGAAAAGGACCAGAAAAGGTGGTTGCTCAGGCCAGTTCATCGGGATCCACTTCACCAAGCATCACGCAGGAGCAATATCAGCAGCTAATGAACCTTCTTAGCCAGAGAACTAGCACGGAAAACCTATCTCACGCAGCCTTTTTGGCAGGTAAATCTTTCTGTCTCTTTTCTCCTAACAATAACTCTAATTGGATCTTGGATAGCGGAGCCACAGACCATATTACTCCCTACTTATCTCTTTTTGAATCATACAAGCCAATGCCCAAACCTGTTTCCATAACCCTTCCAAATGGGAAGCATGCCCCTATTCTTCACTCTGGCACAATCAATCTATCTAGTCATATTCAGCTACAGAATGTGCTTCATATCCCTGATTTCCATTTCAATTTGCTCTCCATAAGTAAGTTGACTAGGGATCTATCTTCTAATGTTATTTTCACTCCCCAACAATGTCTAATCCAGGGCCCTTCGATGAGCAAGCTTCATGTGATTGGCCATGAAGACAATGGACTTTGTGTCATTCACAACCCAACCCAGCTGTCAAGTGGAGATTCCAATCCAGCCTTTCTTTCTAATTTCCCTTCATGTAATGTTTCGTTGAACAAAGATTCTCCAAAACTTATGCATTGTCGTTTGGGGCATATGCCTTTTCATCAATTAAAGTTCATTTCAGCATCTTTTGATTCCATTAAACCAAATGTAATTTGTCAGGTCTGCCCAAAAGCCAAACAACATCGTCAATCATTCCCTCATTCATCAATTCCTGCTAAAAACCATTTGATCTTATCCACATGGATACATGGGGTCCTTACAAAAATGACACTTACGATGGGTATAAATATTTTTTAACCCTTGTAGATGATCACTCTAAATCCACATGGACATTCCTTATGACAAACAAACACAATGCAATGTCAATCCTTAAAGACTTTGTTTCCATGATCTCCACTCAATTTCAAACCAAAATTAAATACATCCGATCTGATAATGCTGCTGAATTTTGTGATAAGAATGCCTCAAATTTCTTTGCCGCTCATGGCATCATTCATCAAACCTCATGCGTCGACACTCCACAACAAAATGGAGTTGTCGAGCGCAAACACAAACATCTTCTTGAAGTAGCCCGTGCCTTATTTTTCCAATCCAACATTCCCATTCGTTTTTGGGGTGATTGCCTCCTCACAGCCACTTACCTCATTAACCGTACCCCTTTACCATCCTTAAACAACAAGTCCCCATATGAATTGCTATTTCATAAAGTGCCTGATTATTCTCATCTCAAAAATTTTGGATGCCTTTGTTTCATTAGCTCCTCTACAAGAAATCGTGACAAGTTTCAGCCTAGAGCAATTCAATGCATTTTCCTTGGATATCCATATGGCAAAAAGGCATACAAAGTCATGGATTTAACAAATCACCAAATCTTCTACTCTCGTGATGTCATCTTTCATGAACTTCACTTCCCCTTTCATATTCAACCTCCGTTATCATCCTCTACATTACCAACACCTCAACCTGATTTTCCCCCATATATTTTTCTACCTCAACAAACTGTCAATCCACAAGATTCCATTGCTGACCTAAATACTTCATTCACCTCTGATCATTCTCCTGACTCACCAATTCCCATAGACCCCACTCACCAATTAACACCTTCCAGCTCACCACCACCTCCCTCACCTCCACCTCTAAGAAGATCAGTCAGACAACACCACCCTCCTTCTCACCTCAATGACTACATTTGTTCTTACCCTCCAACAAACAACCTTCCTACTGGTTTAGTAGCTTCCTTTCAACTACCTAAAGCTTACCATGCTTTCCTAGCCAATGTAATTTCATATTCTGAACCATCCACTTACTTACAAGCTTCCAAAGATCACAATTGGATTATTGCTATGGAAAGAGAGCTGACAGCTTTGCAGGTCAACGACACTTGGGATTTGGTTAACTTGCCAATTGGAAAGAAACCCGTAGGTTGTAAATGGGTATACAAAGTCAAGCTCAAGGCTGATGGTTCTCTAGAACGTTACAAAGCACGCCTAGTTGCAAAAGGATACACACAACAAGAAGGAATTGATTACCATGATACCTTCTCTCCCGTAGTGAAGATGACAACCATCCGAACAATACTTGCTCTTGCATCTGCTAAGAAATGGCCTCTTTATCAACTGGACGTCAATAACGCTTTCTTACATGGTGAGCTTCATGAAGAAGTTTATATGACTGTTCCAGAGGGGCTTCCAAATCCATCCAACCAGGTTTGTAGATTGAGAAAATCCCTTTATGGCCTCAAGCAGGCTAGCAAACAATGGTTTCACAAGCTGACAGATTCCTTGCTCTCTCTTGGCTTCCATCAATCTAAGAATGATTACTCATTGTTTCTATTGACACAAGGCAGTGACATCACCATTGTTGCTGTATACGTCGATGATTTGTTGGTCACGGGCTCTAGCTTGCACTCCATCAACATGCTCAAGTCTTTCCTTGACACTAAATTCAGCATCAAAGATCTTGGACTTTTGCATTATTTCCTTGGTCTAGAAATCACTTATCTTCCATCAGGTATTGCTTTAACTCAGAAGAAGTTTACCACTGAATTATTGCATGATGCAAATCTGTCTTCAGCAAGTCCAACTTGCACACCCTTGCCACTGTATCTCAAGCTTAATCATGAAGATGGCGAACTTCTACCCAGTCCATCTTTCTACAGACAGTTGGTGGGCAAACTCAAATTTCTCACAAATACTAGACCTGATATCAGTTTTGCTGTTCAAGTTTTAAGCCAATTCATGCAATCACCGAGAACTCCACATCTTCATGCCCTCCTTCATACCCTGCGTTACATCTCTGGAACAGTTGGGCAAGGCATCATTCTTCATGGCTATGATCAACCCATCATTACAGGATACACTGACTCTGATTGGGCAGCCTGCCCTACAACTAGACGATCTGTTTCTGGCTTTATCATCATGCTAGGCTCTTCTCCAATATCATGGAAATCAAAGAAACAATCAACAGTTTCTCGTAGTTCCTCTGAAGCTGAATATCGTGCAATGGCTCAAGCCTCTGCTGAACTTACATGGATCATTCGCCTCCTTCAAGAACTTGGTGCTCAACCCATCAAACCTGTCGAGCTATACTGTGACAATCGATCAGCTCTCCAAATAGCTCACAATCCTGTCTTTCACGAACGTACGAAACATGTTGAGATCGACTGCCACTTCACTAGAGAGAAAGTTCTTGAAGGTCTCCTTGAATTATGCTTCACACCATCAAACCAACAGCTAGCTGATGTCTTCACCAAAGTGCTTCCTTCTAATCATCAGAATAATCTCCTTTCCAAGCTGGGGATGTTTTCACCTCCTCCAGCTTGCGGGGGGGTGTTGGAGAAAGACACGTATTCCACACCAGCTGCACAAGAGGACAAATAACCCACGATCCTAGAAGAAGTTTTCCACCACTCTGAATTTCTGTTTTTGCAGTAGAGATATATAAGAATCAAAATGCCTTGTATTCAGACAGCTATTGCAATGAATTAATGTAATGAGATTGTTTTTGCTCTCGTCTGTTCTTATCTCTTCTTTCTTTCTTCTCCATTCTTCCTTCGTTTGATTTTCCAAACCAGATTCAAAACTAACAACCAACGTCTACTTTTTAGTTCAAAAGTTTAAAGCTGATATATAGTGGTTTCATGGTAGCGGTATTTTGGTTTATGGTTTGGTGTGCATTGGATGCCTCCCCCACACAAAAGATTACAATTTATGTCGATACCCTGTACACAACAACAATTCGGTCCGAGCCCCCAGATCGAAAAAAAAAAACAATTCGGTCCGAGCCACATATACTAGGGGTCGGGGTCACTCTAATTTTCAGCGGGGATAAGTAAGTATTACTCCCTCCGTTAAGAAATACTTGTCGTTTTAGGTTGATTGAGTTGTTAATAAATACTTGTCATTTTACTATATTGTAACACCCTTTTTCCAATATTATCCCCACTAATTGAAAACAATTACTTAAATCTATACTAGAAAATAAAAGATCTTCCTAAGATTAAGGGTATATGAGTCAATTCATTTGAATTCTTAATTTTCAAGACAAATCCTAGAACGATATGTGTTTATTAACGGAGGGAGTATAATTTTGTTTCTCCAATTATTAATATATTAAAAGTTTTAAAAGTGAGATAGAACAAACCCTAGTTCATCCTTAGGTCAAAGTGCAGTCCAACGAGGGGATAAATATGCTAGTACCCAATGATATTATATATGCAATAGAGACATTAATCTAAAAGGACTTTTCAAAGGTATCCGATGCCTTCTCGATCTCTTCTTGTTATTCCGTAAATGCACGACAAAGGTGGGGTAGAAAAGTGATTTTCACTGTCCTACGGGCTGATTTTCTGATCGAGGTAAAAGGGGATTAAAAAAATGTCTCACAAAGAAGCTCGTTTTCATCAATATTGTGTTTTCTAGCAAAATGAGCTAGCATATCATGAATTAGCGTCATGGGGATAAACTTATAATTTGGCTCCACAGTAAATTATTAAGCAAAAACCCTTTCCCTGTTTGTGTGAATAACGCTACTTTTGATGTTTGTTAAGTGGCCTTTCCCCCCTTTGTAATTGCTCTTTAACTTGCCCCTTTTCACTATTACTAAAATCTTTAATTAACTTGCCCCTACCATTATTATTATTTTTTTTTGGTAGAATGCCCCTACCATTATTATTACTTACTTGGGACGGTCAATGTGCATCTCAAGTTGAATTCTTATCTTACATTGTGTCCTTGAACAATGCGTTGTTTGGGGCTCAAGTGCACTAAAATTCATCCCCTCGTAGCTTTCCGTTTACATAATTTCTTATTTATCCCATAAAAGTACCTCATTATATTTTATATCTCCTCTATTGAGTAGTATAATCATTAACCACCACATAATGCCCACCTTCACGTACACAATATCTTCACTGAAGGCCCATTTTCTAATCTTTGCCAATTTGCATGGAATATTGTTACCAAACATGTATTTTTCGTCATGTAAGAAAATCATGTTTTTAATTGTTAAATAGAATAACTTGTATGATAGCATTGTTCTACAAGTTTGGTCACACATTAACTATTTTTTTCGGTCAAATACACATTAATCATACTTCCTAATATAATTCCGATGGGTTGTGATTTCTTTATATGTAGAGTAATAAACTTATACGGAGTAAGTTTCTTTATACGGTGTATTTACTTATATAAAAAAAAAGAGTAAAAGAAAGAAAATGAGAAGCAACGACTTCTCGTTATAATCCCTTTTTAAAATACCTACAACAGTCAACAGACACAGTTCTCCCTCTCTCTCTGTTTCGTGGTGTGAACAACATTTTGAATCCATGGGGTGCACACCTTCCAAGCTGGACAACGAGGACACCGTCCGCCGGTGCAAGGAGCGCCGCCGTCTGATGAAGGACGCCGTCTTCGCCCGCCACCACCTGGCCGCCGCTCACTCCGACTACTGCCGCTCCCTCCGTCTCACCGGCTCCTCCCTCTCCGACTTCGCCGCCGACGAGCCCCTCTCCGTCTCCGACTCAACTCCGGCCGTCCTCCTCTCCAAACCCCAGCCTCCTCGTCCGCCGCCTTCTCCGGCTCCATCCTCCGCCAAACCTCCGCCCCCGCCCCCGCCGTACTCGCCGACGATCGCTAGCTCGAAGCTTCCACACATCTTGTCAAGCTCCAGCTTGAGCTCCTCCGCTCGCCCGAGGCCGAAGCTCCCGCACATCCTCTCGGATTCGTGCCCCTCCACCCCCGCCACCGTCAAATCCGGGCATCCGGCGACCTACACGGCCCACGCCAACTACCCTACGAGCCCCTCCCAGGCCTCCTCCGCCTGGAACTGGGAGAATTTCTACCCTCCCTCGCCCCCGGGCTCTGATTTCTTCAACCGCCCCCGGGAACAGGACGCTGACGACGGCCACCTGGAGGCCGAAGACGACGAAAGGGAGATGGACAGAGAGGAGGTCCATTGCAGCGACTGGGGAGACCGTTACAGCACATCCAGCTCCGACGAGAGGGAGACCATCAGATCCCAGGCGTCCGAGTTCCGCTCCCACTCGGCGGCTAACGGGGAGTCGGTTAGGCCGGAAAGTGGCTACGAGAAGGCGGATGAGAAGTCCGACTACGGAGCTCCTCCGCCGTCGTCGGTAAATTGGGGCAAATACCGAGGCGGAGTCGGCGGTGGCTTGCCGGACACGAAAACGGCGGTTAGGCATCGGGATCTCAAGGAGATCGTTGCTTCCGTCCAGGAATACTTTGACAAGGCTGCTTCCTCTGGGGACCAGGTGGCCGAGATGCTTGAGGCCGACCGAGCTCAGCTCGATCGCAGTTTCTCCCAATTAAAGAGTATGTATATATGCTCTGATATTATGTTCTTGTTTGGAAATCTGTACGTTTGTTGTTTGCTGTGTTTTGATTGCGTTTGTATGTTTTCTGGTGAGTGTAGAAACTGTGTACCATTCAAGTGGAGTACTGAGTAGCTTGAGCTCTAGTTGGAGCTCAAGGCCTCCGTTAGCAGTGAGATACAGGTTTGATGTCAGTGATTTAGATAAACCTGGTGGTCCCAAGAGTCTTTGCTCCACTTTGGAACGCCTCCTCGCGTGGGAGAAGAAACTCTATCAAGAAGTAAAGGTGATTTTTTCATTTCTTAATTCACTCAATCTGATATTCAATTAGGGAACTCAGTTTTGTCTTACTTTACTAGTTTGTTGTTGCATATTTGCAAAATAGGATATTGCAAACGCGATGCAACTTTGATGTTGGCACGATTAAAGTCCTTCGCATTAGTGTTAACTAGAGTTATTGCATGTTGAAAGTTAAACATGTAGCCTTTGTGAGTAGCAAATGGATGGAAGTACAACATGGTACTAGATGTGTTAGATTTAATCTGTAATCTTCATATTGGAGTGATTTGGCTCTGCAAATTGATGTAAACATCTAACTTTACAGTGGATTAGATTAATCTGTCTGAATTTGATGAGGTAGTTGCTGATGCATCTGGGTTGTTTTGTTTGATTCTTAGGCTAGAGAAGGTGTGAAGATCGATCATGAAAAGAAGCTCAAGACGCTACAGAATCAGGAGGGCAAGGGTGAAGCAGAAACAAAGTTAGACAGGACAAAAACCTCAATCAAGAGGCTGCAATCCTTAATCGTAGTAACTTCTCAAGCTGTCAATACAACATCCTCAGCCATTGTTCGTCTAAGGGACAGTGATCTTGTTCCTCTACTTGTTGAACTATGTCATGGGTAACTAACTCAGTCCTTTTCAATTAGACTGAAAGCCACAAACCTTAGCAAGCTTGATAAATGCGTATCTTACTCTTCTGCATTCAGCCTCATGTACATGTGGAGATCCATGAACGAAAAGCATGAGTTCCAGACACAGATTGTGCAACAAGTACGCGGGCTGGTCAACCTAATGGTCAAGGGGTATTCTACATCTGAACTTCACCGTCAAGCAACTCGTGACCTAGAATCGGCTGTATCTGCTTGGCATTCCAGCTTTTGTCGCTTAATCAAATACCAAAGAGACTTCATCTGTTCCCTCCACGGCTGGTTCAGGCTAACTCTTCTTCCTCTTGACTCGGACATAACCCAACTCACCAAACAACCCTCAGAGGCCTTCTCATTCTTTGACCAATGGAAAATCGCCCTTGACCACCTTCCAGACACAGTGGCTTCAGAAAACATCAAGAGCTTTGTCCATGTCGTCCATGTCATTTTCACTCAACAAGGCGATGAAATGAAAATGAGAAGGAAAACAGAAGGCGTATCCAAGGAACTTGAAAAGAAAGCTTCTTCTCTTAGAAGTATTGAGAAGAAGTACTATAACTCTTACTCAACGGTTGGAGTAGGGATGCCAGACAATGGAGAACCGTTGGATGCTCGTGATCCCTTGGCTGACAAGAAAGCTGAACTCGTTGCTTTCCAGAGGCGGTTGGAAGATGAGATGTTGAAGTATTCTAAAGCAGTGGAGGTGACCAGAGCAATGACATTGAACAATTTGCAAACTGGATTGCCTGGAGTTTTCCAAGCCATGACCAACTTTTCTTCCTTATTTGTACAAGCAATGGAGACGGTATGTTCCAACTCCCCCATGCTATAAAATAGAAGCTGCGTTTTTTTGGTCTTTGAAGTTCTTTCAGCAATTTTATGAGAATTGGGAAATTTTTAATAGGTTCGGTTAATTTTTTTGTTAATGTAAAAGATTATCCTTCAAGTGTTTTGGTAGAAATTATCCTTGAAGTTTTGAGTTGTGGTGTAGATAGGCAGGAACCTATTTTCTTGGTTGGACGTAAATGTAAAGGAGAATCCTCATTTTTGTTAAGATTATCCTGCATTTTTCTCTCTTTTCTTATCGGTAACATCTCTGAGTTGAAAGGGGTAATAAACCCGCCTTGAAGCATTTCAAGTGAAATACATCCAAGTAAAAGATGATTGTTTACTTTCCCAAATGAATTGAAAAGTTCAGCCAACTGTAAAAATTACACCACCAGCATAATATCACGTAGCAATGAGCACTTCTTCCAATGCTACGCAAGATGTGTCCAGCTCTCTGATTTCTCTATTTATTTGGAAACTAAAAGAATTCAAAATCCAGAAACTTGCCCCCACCAGCTTTCATCTCTGCATCCACCATTCGCTTACTGGCACTGAGTCCCCCCACTGCCATGTCAGCGGCCCCACCAACGACTTTACCCTGAAACTCCATTTCAACTGGTCTTGGAATCTCTGGAGGAGTACTACACCTTATGAGAGCCCAATTCACACCTTCAAAGAAAGGGTGTTGCTTGATTTCTGTAGCACCCCTCTTCACTCCAAGTCGGTTTTGTGGCTCCTTCACCAACAAAGCCCTAATCAAGTCTCTACCGGAATAGCTAGTGGCTGGAGAGTCTGGAAACCTGAGCTGTTGGCCTACAACATTAAAAAGTGTTTGCCGGTTTCCGGATCCTTTGAACGGGGTTTTCCCGTATAAGAGCTCGTGCAAGAAGATACCGAACGTCCACCAGTCCACTGCACTTCCATGGCCTTCTCCTTTGATGATTTCAGGAGCCAAGTACTCGTGGGTCCCAACAAATGACATGGACCGGGCTTGTGTGGGCTCTGCAGCTAGCTCTGGAAGTGGGCCCGAATGGAGTCCGGGATCCGCTTTGGGTACCCGGGTTTTCTTCTTGTTTTTTTTTGGGAAGAATCCCGGGAGAAAACATGATGGTTGGATGCAGGCTGATGAGGGCTCAATACATGCTGGCTGGACACAGAATGAGTTAGAAGAGGGCACCGATTCTGAAGAGTTTTTTACTAGAGTTGGTGAAAACGTGCATCGTAAGGAAAGGTCGAAATCCGACAGCATTATGTGGCCATCTTCACGGACTAAGACGTTTTCTGGCTTCAGATCTCTGTATATGATACCAAGCATATGGAGATACTCGAGTGCCAAGAGGACTTCTGCAGCATAAAACCTGAAACCCACAACGTGTAAACGGGGCTTGAGATTGATGTTTTCCCAGTAATAATTTACAGTGAGATGGCAAGCAGAGAAATATTAACAGAGAAATACCGATCAGTGCTTCAAAGATCACCACTGAGGAAGGACAAAAAGGTTATATCTACTACACTAAGATACACAAACTATGATCTAATGGACTGTTTGAATGCATAAAACATGTAATAGGTGCTTTGATGTCCCAAAAATAAATCATTTTAGCATCATATATTTCGGCTTTAACATAATGCATCTTAAAGTAAATTTTAATGACCTACAATGCACAAGTTATGCATACATGTAAAATTAAGCATTTTACTCCCTCTTTGTTATGAAACTTCTTCAAAGACAAATGACATAAAATGTCAACATTGTATGCATACAGCAAACTATAAGATTCAAAATTCTAAAAATAAGGAGATGAGCCAAAAATTTGTACCTTGCTGCATATTCTGAAAAATGTCTCCCTGGTTGCCGTTGCCTCAGGGAATGCAAATCGCCACCAGGGCAGTACTCCATGACCAAACACGCGAATCTATCAGTCTCAAAATGCGTATACAAAGTTGGCAAAAATGGATGGTCAAGCAACTGAAGAATCTCCCTCTCAGTCTGAGATCTAATCAACTTCTTCCTAGCAGCAAGAGACTCCTTATCCATAACCTTCATTGCAAAATAGCACCTCGTACCGCTCAATTCAGACAGATAGACACTCCCAATGTCTCCACAGCCCAAACGCTTCAGAAGCCGAAAATGGCTCATACCCAAATCTCCAGCTCTCGCTCTAACAGCCAAAATAGCCTTCCAAATTGGATCATTCCCTTTATGTGGCTTATTAGCACCGCCTCCAGTGAGATTGCTCCAGCTACTATCATCACTTATACCACTTCCTTCACTTGCCCTACTCATGCTCGTTTTAGCACTCTCTAAGCAATCTCCTTGGATAAAATTCCTGTCAATGCTAAGCATTCCTTCACTTGTAAGGCAGTCACTTCTAGACGTGCTTGGACAGCTATTAGCCACACTCATAGTTCTATCTATGTTAGTAAGTGGGCTCATATTTCCACTTGGAGGCAAAGAAGCATCCCATACATAATCCTCATCCTCAGATTCAAGGGGAAAAGATGCCTCAGTATCGTTTTTTGATGGGCGTGAGACTAAGCTCTTGGCATGATGAGATTCAAGAGCCGGGCTTGGTTTCTTAGCATGTCCATTTATGGAGAGATCATCTAGAAAAGGACCTTTCTTCGATAAACTCTTGACCAAGCGCCCAGGCTCTAGATTCTTATGACCGATTGGCATGTGCATGGATTTTGTGGCAATGGGCTCAGGTAGATGGCTTGCAGCAGAAAAAAACCTGGAAATTTTATCATCTATAGAGTCAACATTGCCATTGGATGTAACAGAATCTTCCATAAGTGCCCCATCATCTCGCAACGAGTGTTTTCCTTTCCACACCCTGACTGAAAAGTCCAACTCCCTAGAGTCTCGTGATCCAGGTCGAGTTATCTGCACTTTTGGAGCTGAAATCGTGGTACTTGATAAGTGTTTGGAAGAATGCAACCTTCCAGGAAAAACATTCAATTCCGGGATTCTTTCCATGTCTTCTCACCTCATATATTCCTTGTACAGAGCTTCCCACAACTGGATAGCAATACCTACCATTACCAATGGGGAAAATGAAATTAGCCCTCCAAATGCACCAAGCTTCTCAGTAATAAAGTTAATGGTTCGAATTGACTTTAGTTTGAATACAAAGCAATCTTAACTTCACAAAAAAGGGAGACCCCAGAAACAATTATCATTGCACAATCAAGTTTGATATGCATATATACATTGTGACTAACAAGGAGTTACTTGGAAAACCTTACCTTGAAAGGATCAATACAACCCAAGCTTCCAGAAAGAGTTCAGCAGCAGAATAAAATAGGGGAAAAACAAAGGCAGAACTAATCCTAAGTGCAAGCTCAAGTCCAATTGAAGGCTTGCTCAGTCAGACCAAAATCCTAGTTCTGATTTCACCAGGAAGCAAGCAAATCCAATTCTTAACTTGAACCACAATCAATAAATAACACATACAAAGCCCCACATGTTTATCTATTTTGTTAGAAGATGAAAACTCATGAGAAAGAAGTGAAAAGTAAAGGCCATGATCCCGGAGAAAAGGAAGAGCATCATAAAAAACCTAGCCAATTAGAAGCTCCAAATCCAAGAGAAGCAACCTAACAATGCAAACCAAATCAACACGGCTGATAGTGTATTTGAGGGAGGCAAAAAAACTCAATTTCAGAATCAACTAGTTCATAGAAAGAGGAAACAAAGCAAACCCAGTGGAAGGAATCTTACAATCAAGACAGTGGTGGGCGAAACACCCAAAGGGGCGAGGCGGATCTAGAGGGAATTCTGGTTGAAGCAGATCAAGTTTCTCCTCAAAATCTACAGAACCATATCGAGAAAAAGAAGAAGTTGTGGGTGACTGCTCCAAATTTCTTCTCTTTATTGAAAAGGGTTGCTATTTGGGAAGTTGTGTCTCCCAAAAGCAAAAGGGAGCAGGAGACTGACGAATTGAACGGAAAGGAGAAATAATGAACGGCCTGATAACATTGTGGTTGTGTTGTGTTGTGTGTCTCCTTCCTCCTTCTCAAGTTGCCCTTTTTCTTTTGAGTTCTTTTTGTGTTAATTTGTGAACAAATCGTGAAAGAAAGCAATTATGTAAAGCGGGGAAGGGGGCTGGGGGTTTTGAGTGCAAGGAACCAAGTGGGGCTCAGTGTGCGAATTTGGTGGGACCCTTTTGATTGTCTTTCCTTCCCCCTTTACCACGCGCTTTGTAATACCAATACACACCTCACTCTAATCGCGTTGTAATACCAATACACACCTCACTCGAGTCAAGACCTGTCACACGGGTCGTTCGAATCGGGTTCGTTCGGGTCAAACAGTTATATTGGGGTTTGTTCGGTTCGGGTTCGAATGTTATTCGGATTTAGGTCTAGTTCGGATTGGATCGTTTTCGGGTCGCGGATTAGTTCGGATCGAATTAATTCGGATCGGATGTTGTTCGGATTGGATGTTGTTTGGTTTTAGGTCTAGTTCGGATCCTCTTCGGATTGCTTCGAATCAAATCATTTCGGATCGGTCAATTTGGATTCGATTTTTTTTTAGGATTATAATGCTTCATGTTATTTTTGTTATTTCGGATTGACCTTTCTTTCAATTTTTGGATGATAAACATGACTCATAATCTCTTATTATCGGGTTTTACATCTCTTATTATTAAAAAGTTATGTGGATTTAGGGGGGGGGGGGGATCACCCCATCGTCGGAAAATAATAAGTGTAAGTTTATATTTAGAATAGATGGAAGGGATAACAATGAAATTAAATAGCACAAATGGTGAGTGTGAGCTCAATAATAATTTTTATGCTAGTAATAAATTTATGCGGCTAAACTCTCTCTCTGCTAATGAAGAAAATATATAATTAGAAAAAGATGTTAAGCTCTTCATATTTAATAAATACCTAGTTTTTAAAATTTAAAGAGTATGATTAAGTAAAAAAAATGTAGCTATAGAAAAGTTTACATAGTTATATTTTTATATATACTATGTAAAAGATAAAAAATTTAGAAACATATAATGTTGTACATACTTAATTATTTTATTTACTAGACTCAATAGCTTATCATTACATATTTGTTCACGATATTTACATGACTTCTTGCAAAGTTTTAAAGTTTAAATCTAGCTAGGGATGAGCAACGTATATAGCTAATATTGTTTTTAGTATTTAAAAAATAAAATTAATTTATAATATGATCGATGATGACTTACACTTATACGACTCACAAGAGTATTCTTAGAATGCTCGTAAGTGTATGTATATTTATGTTTGACTAATTTTATTATTTTGAAGAGTCCACATAAATATTTTCTTATTTTAAATGCATAAAGTATTCTTTTTCAAAATCAAAATATAAATGTTACGAGTATTTTAATACAAGTTTAAAGCTTTGATAGTAAGTTTCAAATTTATATATTTTAGTCGTATATAAATTGAATAATATTATAAGATTTGCAAAATTATTGTGCAAATACGTATAATATAATGTACACCATATATACAAGTTCTCTGAAGAATATTGTACAAGTTCAGGTGAGTTCGGATCGGGTCAGTTCGGATTATATTTTATTCGGGTCATTTCGGTTCGGGTCAGTTTCAGATCGGATTGAATTCATATCGGCGCTGGTTCATGTTCAAATTGTTCATTTTCCGTTGTTCGGATCCAATTTTAGATTCGGTTCAGGACAGTTCGGTTCGGATTTGAGGTCCTAGTCACTTTTTGTTGGGTCTAATAAATATAGTTAAAACTCTACCAAATAAGAAAAATCGACCTGATTTCGATTTGAAATCCAATCCTAAAATTGGTGGGTTATGTAAAAAATTACAACCCGGTTGGGTTGAAATTAGTATCCAATTGAAGTACGTTACCTTACCTTGACTAGATTTATTATAGATGCAAAATAAAGAAAACTTATTTTGAGTATTACTACACTATATTATATAACTTCATACAATATAATATTTTTATTATGAAATATTATCATTTAATCATCATATCATTTTAATAATTATTAAAAAGTCGTGATCTGTTGGACTAACCCGAACTGTCCAATAACCTATCTAAATCTGACTCGATCTGTTATACCAATAAATCAATTGACCCGAACCCACACTCAACTCTAACCACAACTCGTTCGAACAGACACATGTGACATGTGAACCCTCACTATACAAATATACTCCTACTTGTTACGACTTAAAATTGTAACAGATAAACTCATCTTTTCGCTATTTTCACTTGAGGTTTTTTGGGTTAGGTACAATTAACATAGATGAGGTTGCTAATTTCCTCTACAATCATTTGATTTTATTGAAAGTTAATAAAATTTCATATCTTCTACCCTCCAATGAATTTGCTTAAGACTAACTAACAAATTCAACAACAAATCGTCATTTGTTTTCATACTACTTTGTATCAATTTTTTATATGTTCCCTGAATTTTTTGTTTTGAGTTTCTTGTGGATATTGAAGAGTCAAGACTACTAATATCGACTGAATTAACCGGATTAATCTCATGTCCACCGCACTTGTGGGGCCATACGAGGGAGCCCTTCTCTCCCCATTTGTAGTTGTACAAGCCTCTCTTCTCCAGATTTTGCATTTAAATATTTTGTATATGCTTTTGTATAAATAAGTTTGTAATGATAGATGAAAAGCTTACCAATTAGGCCTTTTGTATACTTTCAGAATGTAACTTCACTTCGGAATCTTGTCTCAAAAACTCTCGTATCTTGAATCCTTGTGTCTTCGATCTTCATATTACAATTAAGCACAAAACACTAGCATAGAACACTCAATATAACCCTAAAATACAGAGTTAACCTATACTAGAGAAAGCATATCATACCCCATTCAAGCTTGTTCTAGTCTTCTTCCATAATTTTGAGACCATATTTGGCTCATGTTTGCTTAAAGATCCGACTTCATACTATAGTTAGATATCTCATGGATGAATACAAAAATATTCTTATACGAGTGATAACAAAAGGTGATACCTAGAAAAGAGGGCTGATGCTAATTGCACGCGTGAACAGTAGCTAACCGCACGCACGCAACAGTGTTCCGTAAAGCCCCTCGGAACCACATTCCGCAGGGACACGTGGCGGACAACGAGAGGTTGTGGCCTCTTACGGAATGCCATTCCGTGAGACCTCCACGAAACTGTATTCCGTGGCACTGTTCATAGGTTTACCGGGTACTTGCTGAATCTCGCACAACCAGGTTGAGTAAGACCTGCAAAACCTGGTTCCGTGAAAAATAATTTTACAATCCGACCGTTGGCAACGACTGCAATTTGAAAAGCAACGGTAATAATTTTTCAAGACTTTTGTATATATACAAGAGCGAGATTGAGACTTTGCATTTATCATTCTCCATATAGAGCTTTCACAAAAAAAACTTTTAAAATATCTTACTTTGGATTGGATGATATTGGAAACTTGTCGGGATCGGAAGAAGAGGAGGACGTGAATGATAATGGAAATTTGTCCGGAGAAGAAGATGACGAGCATGATCCCGGATTTTGGCTAGAGGTACGTATTACTCGACGAATTGTTTTTGTTTTAGTAATGTACAATAATATAGTACTATGATTTAAGCATAAGTAGGATGTGAAAATAATAAAATGGGATGTGAATTGTACTATTTCTTTAATGTATAATGTTTTGGTCGCCTAAGATGTTAAAATAGGTAAACGTTATTTAATTTGGAAGAATAGTTGTTTTTCAACCCATGATGTTAATACATGTAAACAATATTAATAATGTAGGGTAATATTAGTGAAATAGGTATATATAATTTCACTTGAGAAAAAACAAGACCTAAGGAGGATGCATACTTATGTCATTAACATAATTTATTAGTTTTTTACAAAAAAACCACCCGTTAAATACCCCATATTACTAATAACCACCCGTTATTCGCAAATTTATTTTAACCACCCACTAAATCAAAATTGTTAACAAATAGCCACCCAAATACTGTCCCGTCAAATAAATCCGTTAAGTCGTGCGCTTTTACCACTTTGCCCTCAACTGTTCACCCAAATTACGCCCAAACCGCCCTCTTTCTACCCCTTTCGCCCAGACCGGCCGATTCGCTTTTAATAACCCGGTTTTGGTTAAAAAAAACACGATTTATTACCCCGATTGATTTTATTGTGAAATTAGGTGAAATTGGGCTAGGGTTCGTGCTGAGAAATTGGGGGCGATTGCGATTTTGGTGCGATTGAGAGCGATTGAGTGCGATTGCTTGCGATTGAGTGCTCATTCCATCTCATATAGCATTTGCGAGTTCAATTCCAGAGCAGTGGTGATAGCTGGTGGAGTTTTTCGCCATTGTCAGTGAAGCTCAGCTGCCATAGCTCGTCTCTGCTCGTGGTGAAAACAGGTTTGAACACCAACTCAAATTCTCTGCTCGTTTCTCCTGTAAGCTATTACTTGTGGTCTAAATGTGATAGTGGAGTTGCCATAGCTCGTTTTTGTTTTGTGTTGATTATTTATAGTGGCTGCATTAGCTTTTGCATGATTTGTACAATGTGCTTTTTGTGCTTTTGGGAACTTAATGTATAAAATAGTAATGTATGGCTTTTTTTGTTGGAGTTTTGTGTTATAGATGGACATTACAGTGAGATTCCTGTATCGTGGGGCTTTCTATAAGAATCTTGTTGGTGACCACCTTGCTTACAGAAAAAGGACAGTGTTCTGTAAGAGGAATGTTGACACAGACCTGCTGTCTTTAATGGCGTTGAAGGTGATGTTTTTGGAGGGAATTACTAGTGCTGTGATAAAGGAAATGTGGTGGTTAAAGTCAGGCCTCACTCTGCATCATGGGCTACTTGAGATAACTGGGGACAACTCCATCAGAGAGATGCTACTTGAGATAACTGGGGATAACTGGGGCCTCACTCTACAGCATGTGTATGTTGTCCAACAAAATGATGTGAGCCCAAGTGTGATTTGGGCTTAAATTGACAAAGGCCTGAATGTGGGAAGCCCATTAAGGGGTGCAAGTCAAGTGTTGACCAGTCAAGGTCCACCCCAACAAATATCACAATCATTAAATGCCTCAACCCCTTCATCTCAGACTGTAGCAACACCTAGGGAAGAAGCTCAAACTCCTCCACAATGTCAATTGCCTCCAGTAGGAGATTTGTCTGAAGAAGAAGAGGGAGATGAGTTGTCCAGCTCTAAAGATGAAGTGTTGATTTCAGAGTCATCTTCTTCTGATGATGAGAAAAGTTGGCATGAAAATGTGTTTGGGGTTGAAGAGGATGATGATGATGCTCTGTATGATAGGCATATGGATCCAGAAGTTGAGGAAGACTTGAGAGAAGAAGTTCATCATGACATCTTTGAGACAATCCCTGGGGATGAGGGATACTTGAGCTATAGTGGATATGAGGGTGAAGGCCATGTGAGGTACCCAAATTTCAACCCTTTAACTGATTTTAATGCTCCAATTTGTTTCAAGGTTGGCATGAGAGTTGGCTCCAATGAGGTATTTAGAAAGGCTTTGAGGCAATATGCATTAGAGAATGGGTTTGATTACTACTACCTGCACAATGACAAGTCAAAAGTTTCAGCTTATTGTAGAAACAAGTGTGCATGTTATATGGTAAGAACTAGGAAGAAGTGTGTTTGTGGTAAAGCTACTGATGATTTTAAGGCTGTGACTAGGAAAATGGCTAATGATGGCAGTTTCTAGTTGAAAAGTTTTAGTGGAAAGCATTCATGTGGTTGGCAAGATGTGAACAACAAGGCTACTGCTGCCTGGCTAGGTGAGAAATACTTGGAGCACTACAAGGAGGATCCTCAGTGGAGAATCAAGAGCTTTGTGTTGGCTGTGAAGAGGGAACATGGCATTGTGATCACTTATCATCAAGCATGGAGAGCACGAGTAAGGGCAATGTTACTCACATATGGGCATACACCAGAGCAATATGCTAAATTTTGGAATTATGCTGCAACAATTTTGAAGTGGAATCCAGGGAGCTCAGCATTTGTGCAGTGCTTATTTGAACAACCAGCCCCTTAGAAGCCCATATTTCAGAGATTTTATGTTTGTTTAAGTGCATGCAAAAGGGGATTTCTGGATGGATGTAGACCAATTATTGGGCTTGATGGATGCCATCTTAAGGGTGCCTACACTAGTCAAGTGCTCTCTGTTGTGGGTGTGGATGGGAATGACAACATCTTTCCAATAGCTTTTGCTGTTGTAGAAGCTGAGAGAAAAGAGACTTGGTGTTGGTTCTTGGAGATACTGATGCAAGATGTGGGAGCTGGACACTTGACCTTCATGTCAGACAGGCAAAAGGTATACTGGATTCAAACAATTCATTGTACAATTCAAACAATTTCTAACTTAGCTATTACTTGATTGTATGTATGCAGGGGTTGATTGAGGCCATTAACCTTGTTGCACCAACATGTGATACTCGAGTTTGTCTAAGACACCTACACAACAACTTCAAAGTCAAGTGGCCAGGGAAGGCTTTCAAGGATGCAGTTTGGTCTGCTGGGAATGCATTAACAGCATATGAGTTTGGGGTCAAGATGGATGTTATCAAGAGGATGGATGAAAAGGCATGGAAGTACTTGATGGATGCAAACCCCTCTCACTTCATGGTTTTAGTCACCACTGTAAGTCAGACATGCTCCTCAATAACTATTATGAGTCATTTGATAGTTGTATTAAGGAGGCAAGGGAGGTGCCAATTCTGTCCATGTGTGAGTGGATTAGAAGAAAGCTAATGAGCATGTTCATCCAAAAGAGACAGAAGATGAGGGTTCATACTGGTCACCTAACACCTGAAGCAATGAAGAGGGTTGAGCTTGCTAAACAAGAGGGGTTGAGGAGATGTAAATGTCATAGTGCAGATGACATGTATGAGGTTGACCATGGTTCAAAAAGGTTTGTTGTGAACCTAACCCAAAGAACATGTGGATGCAACCAATGGGGGCTCACTGGAATACCATGTCCTCATGCCATGAGCTGCATTCTCAAGAGAAGGTGGGAGCCAAAGCAGTTTGTACACCCATTCTTCACAAGGAAGAGGTACCTGTTGGCTTATGCAGAAATTGTGCACCCAATGCCAGGAGAACATCAATGGGAGACAACTTCTCAAGTTGAACCCCTCCCACCAGCTTTTGTAGTGCAACCTGGCAGGCCTAGGAAGAGTAGGAAAAAGGAACCAGGAGAAAGGAAGAAGAAAGCATCAACTGAAGGGACAAGCTTGAACACCAGGGTAAGGAAAGGGAAGAATAGATGCACTCAATGTGGAGAAGCGGGTCACTACAAAAATAAATGCAAAAATCCCCCTAAAGACCCAGTGCCACCAACAAACACAAACAAGGGAGGAAGACCACCAAAACAAGCTAAGGCTGTTATCCCTACTAGGAAGAGGGCATACATTAGAAGGGTATGATTTCTTGTCTATATAATTTATTGTGTATTAATTTTTATTGTGTTCATGCCACTGATCAAGCTTAATTTATTGTGCTTGATCAGCCTAACATTGTGCTTGATCAGCCTAACATCACTGGCA
Organism: Polygonum maritimum; assembly: GCA_963924305.1. Lineage (NCBI taxonomy): Eukaryota > Viridiplantae > Streptophyta > Magnoliopsida > Caryophyllales > Polygonaceae > Polygonum > Polygonum maritimum. The sequence goes on along the minus strand of OZ002736.1, from coordinate 17,550,265 downwards.
ACCAAGGACGTGCTCCTCCCAAACCTGTTGGTGTGACTCCTCTTGTTGTGATTGAGGTCAATGAAGATGTTAATGCTACTGGTGGTGATGTTCAAGATGTTGATGATGGGATTGGTCATCCAATTCCAACTCAAGGGTCCACTGTTGAAGTTGGTGATGCCCCAGAAGTTGCATCCAATAGACATCCCTCAAAGAAAGGTGTGGCTACAAAGAGCTGTGATGCTTCATTTCTTGTGAGGAAAAGCCCTAGACGTGCTCCTACTGCTGGTGATGTCTTAACAAGCAAAGGCTCCAATGTTCAGGTCATTTACAACAACTCTTTTTTTGTTCATAACTGTAAATAATGCATCAAGCGTCTAATTGTGTTTGCTTTTGTCAAGTGCAGGTTACTCATGATTTACCAAGCCAATCTCAAAGCAGAGCAAGTAGTGGTGGGAGGAAGAAATCAATTGCCACCAAGCCGGGCCACCTGTCGTGAGGTGTAGCCAGAGGCTCAAGATGAAGGACAATTAGGAAATGTTGTGTTGCTTAGGTTATGTTTGAAAAGTTGATGTATTGTATTGTGGTTGGTTTTTCTTTTAAACTACTGGTGGTGATGCTTTTGTTAGACTCTGGCACTTCTGTTATTGTTTCCCAAGACATTTGTGGTTTCTTTTGCTAGAACTTGTCAGATATTAGTAGCATGAAAGCAATGTGATCGTTCTGCTAAAACAATGTGGTTGTTTTGGTTGGTTGTGTTGCTAAAACAATGGGTTTGTGTTGCTAAAATATTGTTATTATTGTCAGGTTTTGTGCTAAAATATTGGTTGGTTATATGCAGTTGAATCATGTCAAATTTTTGTTATATGCAGCTGAATCATGTCAAAATTTTGTTTTGGTTTGTTTTGCTTGGTTATATGCAGCTCAATCATGACAGTCCTAACACAAACCATTTCAGAACCACACATGCATTTCACAACCAACACAAACCAGTTTGATTACACATAACATGACCTAGTTCCATTGCCTTAAACATAACATGAACTAGTTTGAGTCAACACCAACAACAGTTCCATTGCCCTAAACCAGCAGCTGATTTCACATACTTGCTTTTCATCATAACATCAACTACTACACCAAGCAATATATAACAACCACAACCTAAGACAACCACACTACTAAGCCTTGAACCACTTTTCAATCTTGTAATTTCTTCATCCTTAGCTTGAATCTGTTGTTCCAGCTCATGGCATTTGCTCTCCCACTCATTTTTCTAGTTCACGAGTATTTTGATAGTCTTTGTTGCCTTAGGCTCGAATGGGGCATCCATCCAAGCAAAAAATCCACAACCTTTGCAAACTGATGGTGCAAATCTTGGACAATTAACATACCTTTTCCCGTAATTTTGGGGAGTGTTTGCAGTCCCCACTCTTGCAACCAGTGGACAATAACAGTGCAGCTGAGTTGAGCCAATGTAGCGATTACTTGAAGAAGACATGCCTGCATAATGTTGAATCCATAATTTCATTCAAAATAAGGCTAATTAGTGTACATTTCACTCCACAACAATGTAGCTGAGTGCTGCCAATGGTTGCCAAGCTGGACACTTAAGATTACAATAGCTAAAACACGACAACCTTAACAATGTTGCATCCACCAAGTAATTCCAACAGAAATTCACTCCAAAACAACGATTCCAACAACAATTCATAAAACTTGGAGCACGGCTACTGCAGGATTTCGTAGAAAAGATAATAACATTACCACTAAGTGCAGCAGATGGAGCCCTAAAAATCAACCTTGAAATCGCACAGAGATTGAGCCCTTGAAATCGCAGAGAGATTGAGCCCTTGAATCGAGCTTCAAAATCGAACCAAAATCGCAGCCAATTCCCCCGATTTCAATTGCCCCCAATTCCACGAAGAACCCTAATCCCAATCGCCCCCAAATTCACTCCATTTAACCCAGTGGAAACGATTTGGGGTAAATCAGGTTTTTTTTGACCAAAACCGGGTCATTAAAAAAAAACCGGCCGGTCTGGGCGAAAGGGGTAGAAAGAGGGTGGTTTGGGCGTAATTTGGGTGAACAGTTGAGGGCAAAATTGTAAAAGCGCACGACTTAACGGATTTTTTTGATGGAAATTATTTGGGTGGCTATTTGTTAACGATTTTGATTTAGTGGGTGGTTTAAAATAAATTTGCGAATAACGGGTGGTTATTAGTAATATGGGGTATTTAACGGGTGGTTTTTTGTAAAAAGCTCTTGTTTTTGTTGAACTAGGATATAAGTATGGATTATACATAAATATTTGAGAACGATCCGGAGTGGGACAGCAAAGCTGAGGCCGTAGCTTGGGCTAGGGAGGTTGGTCGCCCGTATTGGATGACCTTCACCACTGTGAATTCGAATCAAAGAATGCTGAAATTGGGTTGCGATCAAGCCGGCTTCTCTAGATCCGAGACAAATGCAGGTAATTCAAAGAAGTGTAATTGCAAATTCATATTCAAGGGTCGACGAGATATTATCACTGGGAAGTGGAGATTGAGGTTAATGCATGGGTTCCACAACCATGACCCCGCTAGTAGTTACCTTGGGCATCCATTTTCAAGTAGACCGACACGGACAGAAGTGGATGATATAGCCACTGGTACGACTATATTCTTGGGTCTGACACGCATATCGCACATGTTGGTTCACAAGAACCCCCAAAACACCACATCAACGAAGCAAATCTTGAACTTGAAGCAAACATTACTCAAGGTTGAGCGCGACAAGTTGACCATGTGCCAATGGACACTACAATTCTTGTCCGAGCGGAATTACATCGTGCGTAAAAAAATGCGCCCAGAAGACAACTTCATTCAAATCTTGATGTTTATCCATCCAGGATCGTTGCGCTTAATGCAGTTTTTTCCGTATCTTGTCGTTATGGATTGCACATACTGCACCAACAAGTAAGTTTCTATTTAATATACTATTAGTAGTCGGTAAATGTGTTATGATTTAAAGTTTTGGCAATCACAAATTTTATTACTATGTGTATAGGTACGGCATGCATTTGTTGCAGATTGTTGGCATGACTTGCACTAATAAGAGCTTCAACATGGGCTTTGCATTCTTATGCAACGAAGACATCCCGAACTTCACATGGATATTACAACATTTTAGGGAGATATTTACGAATCATGTTGGTGTTATGCCGACGGTTATAATGACGGATCGGGACCTGACCCTCATCAATGATGTTCGCCATGTTTTCCCAGATGAACAAGTGATTCATCTTTTGTGTTGGGTGCACATTAAGTCCAAGATTAATGCATATGGGCGTAAAGAAGACACTTTATCATTTGCTAACAGATGTTGGACCCTGTTTATATCTACCATTGAGGCTAGTTATGAAGCGAGGCTAACTAATCTAGTGCATAATTGGCACATCGGTGTCGTTGGATATGTCCAAAGGACTTGGCTTGTTTCTTATAAGAAGAACATAGTGCGAGCTTGGACAGATCATCGTCTTCACTTCTTCTATCGAACCTCAAACATGTATTCCGTGAGTTTCTTATTCTCTAGTCAATTGTCATGGCTGTCCTTGTATGACCGTTTGTGTGTTTGCAGGGTCGAGGGTATGCATTCGGTGTTGAAGAGGTTGTTGGACTCGTCCGTACTAGGCTTTAACACGATTGTACAAAAGAATTCACCAGCATGTGGAGGGACAAATCAAAAGTGTGAGAACTGCGATGGAGATGACTCGAATAAAGATTCCTAACAATTACATGGCTAGTTCACCCACAATGGGAGTGGTTTTCAAAAACCTCATCTTTATAGTCTCTGAAAAGTGCTTCAGGCTATTGTTGTCTATGTATGACGGTGTGATCGCCAACAAGTACAGTGACGAGTGTAATGACCTTTGGTGGAGAGACTGCTACGGGGTTCCATGTATCCACAGAGTAGTCGAGGGATGACGAGGTACATTGTTTCATGTTGGGCTTTTCGGAATTTCGACCGAGTTTTTTTGTACACCGTGAATCTTCACTTCTATTTTCTTTGACTTCGATGGGACCGGCCAATAGAGGTCTCTTAGAGTGTGGCGATATCAGCGCATTCATCTTGACACCGCGTAGGCATTCATCTTGACTTCGATGACGATCAGCGTGTGTCGAGATATAGAGGTCTCTTAGAGTGTCGCGATATCATCGAGCCTTATCACCCTGATCATCTGTTGCGACAGTTTATCTACATATAGATCATTCCACAACTTCATATTATTAGGCCTGAGAGGTGGGACCGGCCAATAGGCCTTCGAGGGTACTGGTTGGAGTTCGATGATGCTCAATGCACCTGGGATAATCGTTATGAGCATCTCATCGATCTACATGAGGCCATCCTCACACAACAGGTGTGGGAGGTCGACCGGGCATACATTGACTGGTTTCGGGATCGTATTCATCTAGTTGTAGACCCTAGATTGGCGTCTGGTGCTCTGGCGGGCTTTCCAACTCCATCTCCTCAGCCAACTACAGATCAGGTTGCAGTTCTTGATTAACCACCTCTGCCCGGACAGCAGGCGGAGCCCAAAGGCCGTATTCTCCCCCTGTCATTCTCGAGCGTGCGGTATGTATATATTACTTTTATACTTATGTTAGTTCAAATTTGTTCCTTTTTGGTTATTATATACTAACAAATTTCAAATTCAAGGCATCAACACATGCCTGGTTGAGTTACTATATGGACCTACTGGACCGTTCATGTCTGGACGACACCATGAGGCCAGTACTGACACGCGTCACTGGTAGATTGATTGGCAGCCTGCCAGCCATAGACGAGCCATTTCCTCTTGCATCTCAACGTCACAACGAGCGAGGGGAGAGTAGTGGCACTGCTAGACAGAAGCATGACGACGGTGCCGATGGTCGACCCGACGGTGATGCGTCGTAGATTTATGTTTAGAGTCTATTACTCACTTTTGATTGTATAGTATTACACTTATTATATTACGATGTTTTTGGGATTGTATCGTCATATTATTGTTGTTCAGGGTCTACTCACTCCATATTCTTGTTCTCGTTTTATTTTACGCGTTAACTTGCTTTGCTTTCATTTAGGCATTTTATGCTAACTATGTTACGCTTATTAATACCCAAATTATTTAATCTAATCAGATTTCACCCTACACATTTCATTCATCAATTTTATCAAATTTGAAAGAGGGATTGGAGTGGGGAGGATGGTTTGGGAGTGATTTTGGATGGATTAGGCTAAGGAAAAAATTAATGAACTAACTAGGCTATTCCCCCAATATAAAAACCCTACCTCTCTCCCTTTTTTCTCTCCTTCTCCTCATTTTTTCTCTTTCTTTCCTCTCTCCTCTCTCCTTCTCCCTCTCCATCTCTCCCTCCCTCTCCTCTCCATTTTCTTTCTTCTTCCTCTTCCAATTTCTCCGACCACCGCCACCACCCGCCGCCAACGCCGTCTCCGCCCGCCGTCTCCGCCACCACCGCCACCGCCCGCCGCCAACGCCGTCAATTTCAGGTTCCTCGCCCTCTCCTTCTCTCCCTCTCCTCCATCTCTCCCGGATTTGGGCTTGTACGAGCCGGATCTAGCCGGATCTATCCGGATCCGGGCTCGTACGAGCCGGATCTAGCCGGGTCTGGGCTCGTACGAGCCGGATCCAACCGGTTAGGTTTTTGGATATTGAGGTTTTTTGAGTTTTTGGATGACAAGTTTGTTTTTCGGATTTAAGTGATGACAAGTTTGTGGGTTTAGGGTTTTTGAGTTTGTGGGTATTTTGGATGACAAGTTGATTTTAAGGTTTTTGAAACGATTTTATGTTTTGGGGTGATGACAAGTGATTTTTTATGAGTTTTGAGCAATTTAAATTTGTTCTACGAATCTGACTGATGACAAGTGCGTTTTAATGTTCTGGGTGATGACAAGTTGTTTTATATGGTTCTGGGTGATGACAAGTTCGTTTTTATGGGTTTTGGCGATGACAAGTCCGTTTTTAATGTGTTTTGGTGATGACAAGTTGTTTTACGGTTCTGGGGGTGATGACAAGTTTGTTTTAAGGTTTTTTGGATGATTTTATGGGTTTGGATATGTTTTTGGATTTTTTGGATGACAACTTTGTGTTTCGGATTTAAGTGATGACAAGTTTTGTTGTGGGTATAGGGGTTTTGAGTTTGTGGGTTTTTTGGATGACAAATCCATTTTAGTGTTTTGGGGACGATTTTATGATTTAGGGTGATGACAAGTTGTTTTTATGGTTTTGGTGATGACAAGTTCGTTTTTATGGGTTTTGGCGATGAGAAATCCTTTTTTAATGTGTTTTGGTGATGACAAGTTGTTTTACGGATCTGAGGGGTGATGACAGGTCTGTTTTAATGTTTTTTGGATGATTTTATGGGTTTGGGTATGTTAGATTTGTATATATATTACTTATAAGGCCAATTGACCGAAAACCACCCTTATAATAGTGTATATTGTCAAAAACCACCCATTAAAATGAATATTACTGAAAACCACCTACATATATCCCTCCGTTATAAATTAACCACCCATGCTTGATTTTCTGTCAAATCTAACGTTGGTGCTTGTGGGCTTTGATTTCTCATATTCTTATCCCACTATCTCTTTATTACAGTAGTTACAAAATCAAAAAAATTAATTACAAAATAAAAATAACATTGAATCTCTTTAACATGCTTTCCAATTGATTACCATTTCTCCTCCTCGCTCAAATTACCATTGAAGCATGTCTCCTTCTTGATTTCCCCCCTCAAGCCTCAACCTCCTCCTTCAAATTGTTCTTTGCTGCTGGAAAATACCATTGAAGCATGTCTCCTTCAAATCATTCATAAAGGCAATAAAAAAGAACCAGAAAAGTACTAGAAAACTCACCTTGCCATAGAACCAGTCCTTACAATTGCTATATCTCCAACCCAAAGTGTTATTTCATCCCGAAAACACTTCAAACAACTTTCCTTGATCGATTTTTTATCCTTTCCTCCCTTTAAGGGAAGATTTTATGCTTGTTCAGGAACCCTAAAATCGAATTGACAGGAAAATAAAATTTTATAACCCTAATTTCGAAATTGAAAGCATAAGAATGAACGGGGTAAGAAGATAATTAAGGATGTGTAGAAAGAAAAAGATAACCAATCGACTTTTATGGCGGTATGAAGGAGGAGGAAGCTTGCCCTCAATGGCGTCTTTCGCTCTTGCTCGAACTCATGAAGTACGAAGAAGAGCAGAGTGGGTTGTTTTTTCTGAAATCTTTTTTATTGAATTGTTTATTTTATATTTAATAAATTGATTATAGAAAATTTAAGGCAAAATATAGCACACACGTATTATCGTTAGATTTGACAGAATATTGAAAGCAGGTGGTTAATTTATAATGGGGGGATATATACAGGTGGTTTTCGGTAATATTCGTTTTAATGGGTGGTTTTTGACAATATACCCTATTATAAGGGTGGTTTTCGGTGAATTGGCCTACTTATAATTATGGCCCATTAGCTCAAATGGTAGAGCAATGTGCTTGATGCACAATAATGTGGGTTCAAATCCCACATAGGTCAATTTCGTAACTGGTCATCACCGATGACACGTTTTTTGTGTGAATGATGGGTTTTACCTCGACTTGTCATCAGATGACAAGTTGAGTACGTGAACGAAATGACAAGTTTTCTACGCGTGGACTGATGACAAGTAACTTGTCATCAGATGACAAGTTACTTGCCGTCACTAAGGTCAACACCGGTCAACGCCGGTCAACGACAGGTCAACGTCGGTAGTGGTAAGGGGTGCTGACGTCATCATCTGCCATTGATGACGTCATGTTGTAAATTTAAAAAAAAGGTAGGGGCAAAATTGGAAAAAAGCCTATGGGGGCACATTTTTTTCCTTGTAGCCTATTTGCTTCAATATTTTCCCCCCATGGGTTACTTACCCATTTTCGTTAATTTGAAATAACTCGAATAAACTAGTCAAACTAATCTCTTACAAAAATACACGAATCAATTAAAACTATCTATAATGAACCCCTCACTCCATTACATTCATCGATGTCGGTAATAAAATTCGACCTACACCCTAACGGTTAAAGAACACGTTATGATTTCGTAATCAATCAAAAAATAAATATTACATCTTACGTTATTCAACAAATAAATTCCTTACTTTTATCAGATTTTGTAAGTCCTAAGTTGATCATTTATATTATTTTTATACAAATTTTCACAAGTAATTCATCCACATTAATACAGATATATACAAATATTGTTCTTTCCCTTAAATTTACACCATAATACAACGTCGGCTTCTTGTGGAACCTCAGCTACACCATGGAACAAAGGCGCCCCACCAATAGTTGCAGAAAAAATCTTTTTTAAGGTTTCTGGGAAGTTCTCAAGGTGGGTTTTTATTTTTTATTTTCTAATTTCTAGACTTTACTCTAAGAACAGTAATGTCGGCAATTGATCATCCATCTATCTAGAGGCATCAAAACCTGACCCGACCCGAAAAATCAACCCAAACCGACCAAAATTTTTTGGGTTGAAACCCGACCCGAATAGTAGCGAGCAAAGAAAAAAACCGAACCCGTATAACCCGAACCCGATTGGGTTGAAACCCGAGACCGACCCGATATATTATATATATGTAGAATAAATATATTATATTGTAAATATTATAATATAATTTATCTTAAAACCTATTATAAATAAAATATTATTATAAAAATCTATCAAAAATAATATTTTATTTTTAAATAGGGTTTTTTACTAGAAACCACCCGTCTAATAGGCCATATTCCTCTATACCACCCCTTACATCTATATTTACCGAAAACCACCTTTCTAATGCCCTCCGTCACGTTTTTTCCACCCTTTTATGAATTTCCGTTAAAAATTCCGTTAAGTGGTGGTTTATGGGAATATGGCCTTGGGAGGGTGGTTTTCGGTAAATAAGCACATCTCCGCCACTATAAGACCAGGTCTGTGGCCGCCGTCGTCCACCACTGCTCGCCGATAGCCTCTGGTTGGAAATCGTCACTCTCAGATCTGACCTTACATTTCATCGTTGCAGATTTCCGCCGATGTATATCCGACGCTACAACTCATGATGGCGACTTCCCGAGATCTGTCAACCACAACCACAACCCAGCAGATTCGGACACTAGCGAGCCGGTGACTTCCCCCACCAGATCTGCAGATCTACGAACTCCGTCGTCTTGCTCGCAACGTTGCCCTTCTTGCCTCAGATTTGCGCTGCCGCCATCATCCACGAAGCCTAGATCTATTATTCCACTGAGGAGGTCGGGAAACCTGTCGAGGTGGCCGGTGAGTAGGAGGGCCGAAAGAATGGATTCGTAGGGCAGAGGAGTACTAGGCGGTGTTAGGGCGGAGCGGAGGGTGAGTCGGGGTTTTGGTTGCCGAGGCGGGTGGAATGGCCGGTGTGCTAGAGGAGGCCGGCGAGAGTAAGGCTCTAGATCTATGCTGGGGGCAGCCAAGGAGGCGGATCTGGACCCGATGAGGGCGGATCTGGACTCGATGAGGGAACTGCGAGGTGAGGGTGGCCTAGGAGGCCAGCGGTCTGGCGTCGACAAGGTAGGAAGAAGGAAGGGTAGGAGTGAGCGGAGGGGAGAAAGAGGCAGATCTGCAACGACAAACTACCAGGTCAGATCTGGGAGCGACGATTTCCGACTAGGCGAGGCTGTCGGCGAGCAGTGGTGGATGATGGCGGCCACAAACCTGGTGTAATAGTGGTGTAGATGTGCCTATTTACCGAAAACCACCCTCCCAATACGCCATCTTCCCCTAAATCACCATTTAACGGAATTTTTAACGGAAAATCATAAATGGGTGGAAAAAACCTAACGGAGGCCATTAGACGGGTGGTTTTCGGTAAATATGGATGTAAGGGGTGGTATAGAGGAATATGGTCTATTGGACGGGTGGTTTCCGGTAAAAAACCCTATAAATTATTATTATTTTATCATAATGTTATTTTAATAATCATTAAAATTTCAAAATTCTTGACCTGTTAGGTCGATGCGAACCCGCACGATAACATGTCAAGACCCGACCCGGCTTGACCTATAATCCGATTGACCCGAACCCACACTCAACCCGAACCCGAAAAGACCGAACCTGAATCCACCCGACCCAACCTGTTTGACACCTCTACATCTATCTACATGTAAAGTTAGAATTTTTTGCATTAAATGTCATAGAATTTTTTTCCTTTCACTTAAGTTGTATTATGGGTCGGATTTTCAAATTATTTCCCATGGAACCGGGTTCCGCGGGTTTTACTCAACCCGGTTGTGCGAGACTCAACAACCTCAACGGGTACCAGGAAAGGTATGAACAGTGCCATGGAGCACTGTTCTGTGGCACGATTCACGGAATGCCGTTCCGTAAGAGGCGACAACCTCCATTGCCCGCCACGTGTTCTCACGGAATCCTATTTTGTGGCGCTTTGCGGAATCCAGTTACACGCTTGCAGTTAGCTACTATTCACGCGTGCAAAAAGCCACCACGGAAAAGTTTACTTGGGCGAGATGGTATGTACACTCCATCTACTACATTCTAGGGCTTATGGATGGGGTTTGGTTGAGGTCACGATTGAAGGTGATGTGCTCATATAATACTCACGGTGTTGGTATTTTCAGTATTCCAATAGATGGATTCAACGATTTGATACATGAAGGTGGCTTTTTAATGAGCGAGTTAAATTTAAAATTTTTTAATATGGCTTGTGGATGAGAGACCGGATCACATCGCTACATTGCTTTTATTAATTTTGATATGGCGTACGTACTGTTCTAAAATACGAGTCCGTAGGAAAAAATCAATCACTTTGTTTGGTCTATCCTTCAACCACTAATGAACTATTCCCTTTTTCCCTTAATGTTTATCTCATTTTCGTTTTCGTCGCTCCGAAATGTTAGTCGTACTCTCCCCTCTTTCCTTTTTAATCACTACTTTATCACATTTCACACAAACACTTTATCACTTTTTACACATTCTATCTACTTTTTCATCTTCTTTATTTCTCTTTCCTCTATTCATCCATCAGCTTTTTACCCGCATTATTTCTCTTACACTCATACTTTATCTTTTTCATTCTTTATTTCTCTTTCTTTCTTTCACCCATCAACACTTTCTTACACAAACAAAACAACTTTTTCTTTTTCTTAATCTACACCTGAATAGTGAAACGAGACAAACAAAAGGGTACGGAGGGAGTATTAAATATGCAGGGAGTGCAAGAACGCCGGGCTAGATATATCATCCACGTGGTATTACAACTTACAAGTCGTTTAAAGACCTTCTCTATTGTTGGTTTTTGCTTATTTTTATATGTCAGCTATCCCTTACTCGTATGTTATCTTATAGTGTCTTCCTTACTTGGATATGTAACTTTACATATACTTTATGTTCTAAGGCTGGATATCAAACTACCTTCTAGAATTTCAAACCCATAACTATCTAACTAAACATATACTTTGTGCTAGAAGAGACTAATAGTGGTGAGCAAATGGATCAATCTTATTCAATCTAGCTAATTAGGTATACTTGATATGTGGTATTTGTTTGACAAAACGTTGATTTATAATTGTGATTGTATCTAATCCATACATCATCAAATATGCAGCATTTTTTTTTCAATTATATTTTAGATTGGATAGAAAACATGATGAATTATTAACATATGTAATTAATTAAAATATTTGTTCAATTAAAAACATTAGATGTCCGGATCCAGGAGGAATGGGTCTTAGGGTAGGAAACAGGAATAAATCTCAGCCGTTGATCACGCGCGAAAAAACAGCCCAAAAAACTAGCGCGCGTATTATCGTGTTTTTTTTCTCTTTTTTTCGTGTTTTTTCCCTTTTTTTTTGTATGTTTTCATAAAACTAGCGCGTGTCCAAAATTTGTTCAACTCTATGTCCGATTTGTTCAACTGTATGGTTAATTTGTTCATCGATATTTGTTCAACTCTATGGTCAATTTGTTCAACTCTATGGTCAATTTGTGCACTTATGTCATATTTTATTGCAATTGAAGTTCGTATAATTTGTTTCGCTTTGACAATTTGCTCACCTTTATGGTTAATTTGTCCACTTTTATGGTTAATGTGTTCAACTCTATGGTTAATTTGTTCAACTATATGGTCAATATGTTCATCAATATTTGTTCAACTCTATGGTCATTTTGTTCATCCATATGTGTTCAACTGTATTGCCAATTTGTTCAACTCTATAGTCAATTTGTTCAACTCTATGATCAATTTGTTCATCCATATTTGTTCAACTCTATTGCAAAGTTATTCAACTCTATGGTCAATTTGTTCAACCCTATTGCCAATTTGTTTAACTCTATGGTCAATTTGTGCACCTCTATGGTCAATTTGTTCAACTCTATTGCCAATTTGTTCAACTTCATGGTCAATTTGTTTATCTATATTTGTTCAACTCTATTGCCAATTTGTTCAACTCTATGGTCCATTTTGTTCAACTTTATGGTCAGTTTGTTCATCAATATTTGTTCAACTCTATTGTCAATTTGTTTACCTCTATAGTCAATTTGTTCATCCATATTTGTTCAACTTTATTGCCAATTTGTTCAACTCTATGATGAATTTGTTCAACTCTACGGTCAATTTGTTCATCAATATTTGTTCACCTCTAAGGTCAATTTGTTCACCTCTAAGGTCAAGTTCATCCATATTTGTTCAACTCTATTACCAATTTGTTCAACTCTATGACCAATTTGTTCAACTCTATTGTCAATTTGTTTATCAATATTTGTTCAACTCTATCATCAATTTGTTCACCTCTAAGGTCAATTTGTTCATCCATTTTTATTCAGTTCTATTGCCAATGTGTTCAACTTTATGGCCAATTTGTTCAACTCTATGGTCAATTTGTTTAATAATATTTGTTCAACTCTATTGCTAATACTCTATGGTCAATTTGAGGACTACTAATCCAAGCATGATCATCAACAAATTGACCAAGAGATGCACACAATCACATGGCGTAAAATGAGGACTACTAATCATTAAGTGCAAAAATTGCTTAAATAGCAAATGTCTCAAGTTTGTTTGAGTTCACTAACCTCCCATGAAATCAAGGCCAAAAATGGCATGATCATCAACAACAAAGAAAAACAAGGATTCATTATTACTCAGTTTAGAGTTTTGATTACAATAGTCGCCACCACAACCAAATAAATTGACAACATCAGACATGAGAATTATTTGAAGGCGGAAACATCGTAAAGAAGAAGCCGATGACTAAATCAAGAAGGTTTTCTTAATCTAGTCAAAAGGCTGCATAACAAGGATCAGCAAGACGGATTTGTTCTATTTGTTCTTGCAGAGTGGCTTCGATCGTTGGATGAGGTTGAGCGCTCGATGAAGGCTCCGACTACTTTTGTGGCGACGGCTTCCCTAGCACCGCCACCGCCGCTAAACGCGAGTACGACGAGCTAGGGTTTCTGGAGCTGTTGAAACAATGGACCTCGCAGGCGAGAGATCGGGATTCCTACTTTGGCAGCGCCGCCGCTCGGGAGATCCGTCCGCTCGGGAGGTGGTAGATCTGACCGGTGGCAAAGCGACGGCGGAGATCTGGAGGTTGGTGGCTAAGTGACAGGCGGATCTGAGTGTTAGGCTTCACCGGATCCGAGATCCACGTCCTCCGCCAGATCTGAACGAAGACGAGGTTTGAGAAGGTAGGGGAGGTTGGAGAAGAGGCTGAGGAAGGTGAAGATGAGGAAGAGAGCGAAGGTGGCAAGCGATTGGAGGACGATGGCAGTTTCGACGGAGTCCTTCGAGTGGACAACGTTGATGAGAGGCAAATTTGTCATGAGGGGCGGCGGTGTTGGGAGCGACGTTGTCGGGAGTCGCGGCCGGTGTATCGGCGGAGGAGGGGTTGTCAGCGAGCGGAGCCGGAGGATTTGGCGGGGGTGGATCTGGCGGAGGCCGAGGATCGAACGGGTGATGGTGTGAACGGGCGATGGATCTAGAATGATCGAGTTTGTTTGAGAGGGAGGCCGAGAGATTTGGGTCTTCAGAAGAAGACGGAGCTTTTTTAAAAACTTAATTAGTAGAGTTATTTCTTTGGAAGGGACACGTGTGATATCAGCCTTGGGATGGGTATAATCGCAGGGAGAAGATTCATTCCTATTTTCTACCGTAAGACTACTTCCTATAGGAGTCTTTCTCATATATTATAGTTGAATCACATCAAGTAAAAAACAAATATCCAATGTCCAAGTAAAAAATATATACGCCATTTCTACAAAAGATATATTATAAAAATGGTAATCTACTAAATATTTATTTGTCTCCAATTCTCAATGTACATTCGGTCAAGATATCAAACAGTTCAACCAAATTGAATTGTGTACAGATGAAATTAAATGGATAATATTTGTTGCATGCATTTTTGGATCATATTGTTGATTTTGTTGGATCAAATATATATTTTCTCCTCCTCGATGGCTATGTTACACGAACATGAAAATAGAAATGGGACACAACGAAATGAGAAACATCATTTTCAAATTTTTAGGAAATGAGGAAACGTAAATATATATTTTTTATATACGAGTTTAAAGGTATAAACATGCACAATATACTTATAACTAGATTTGTCGAACGGGTTGGGTCGGGCGGGTTCGGGTTGGGTCGTTTCGGGTTTGGGTCAATCGGGTCATGGGTTGAACTGGGTTAAGTTCGGGTTCGGGTCAATCAGTCATGGGTCGAACTGGGTCGGGTCATGTCCGGTTACCGGGCGGCTTCGGGTTGACCAGCGGGTCAATGACGTCATTAAAAAAATCATTTGGTAATAAATTATAAAAAATATATATATAAAAAATTGAAGGTTTGAATAAGAAGTTTGAAGAACAAATAGATTATAAGAAATAGTTAGTCTTCTATAAGTAAATAAGTTTCTTGAATAAATACATTAGCTTTATAATCACAAAGCATATTGTTATATCAAGTTTTCTCTTCTTGAT
This sequence comes from Polygonum maritimum, assembly GCA_963924305.1. NCBI lineage: Eukaryota > Viridiplantae > Streptophyta > Magnoliopsida > Caryophyllales > Polygonaceae > Polygonum > Polygonum maritimum. Next base: position 17,535,254 of record OZ002736.1, on the reverse strand, counting down.
AATAAGACATCTAAGAAGTGTACTTCTTTATTGGTAATATTTTACCTTTCAGTGACAAATTATCATTTTTGTGTCCTTTAATACTCGTATAGATAAAAAAACGATAAATCATATTGATAAGAGATAGTGCACAATTTCATTTGTATACTATACATATTCACATGAAGTAAGAACGCAAACTATGTAGCTATCATATAATGATATAAAATTTGGCTTTTAATTCTATTGATAGCTCTATAAATATCTTCCATCTCATCCTCCTTTTGAAAGCAAGTCATATCATATAGATTAGAACAATATACTAGGTAAGGTGAGTTTATCGTTGTGACCGTTCTCCAAGTTCTAAATCTAGACTGGAGCAAGAAAGATGGAGAGGTTGGAGAATGGATAAAAGTGATCTAATTTAAGTTGTTTTTTTGTTGAAATCGGATTTAGCTTTGGGCATATTAAAACCTTTGGGTGCACAATTACCTGTCAATCTGTCATTTCATTATATCCGCCTTATAAATTTCTTGACCCAACGGGGTTGACCCGACCCTAACCCAGAAATTTTCAGGTTTACCGGGTTCAAGTTCAAACTGGGTTTCGGGTTCAAATTTTCGGGTTAAAACCCAGAAATTTCGGGTCGGATCAGGTCGGGTTTGCAGGTCGGGTCAGCTTTTGACAGATCTACTTATAACACAATAAATTGGAAAGAATTTATATTTAAGGCGTTAACTTGATTACCTATCCGGCACCATAGAGACAATAAGTAAGCTATCATTAGACAACAACAACATTTGCCCAGGGAAATTCCGCCGCTGCAGGATGTGGGGGGTCAGGATAGGAGTATTCCAGACCTTGATGACATGCGCTCAATACAACCCAAAAAAATCTTTAACATAAAGCCTCAACACAACACAATCACATAACTAAAGCTTAAAGGGAAGAAAAATAAAGGAAAAAGAGACTAAATAAATGGAAACTAGCCGCCTAAGTGAAAAAACCAACCGCAACACTTAAGAGCCGGCTCCACCAAAAAACTGGCTAGTTGTCTAATACTCTGATGTTCTTCCTCCAGTCCTCTCTACACTGATCCAACTCCACCGAAATTCATAGAAGAAACAATCAAATAATACTTCAATTCATAATCAAATTCATAAAAACCAACAGTAAAGCATTTCCAAATAACATAACAAAGAAGTTAATAACATAAAACCCGTAAACTTAGATTGAAACATAATGAAAACCAACTTAACACAAAAACCACAAGGCTAAAACAAAGCAAATTATAAAACCCATAAAACAAAGGATTTCAATCCATAAAAATGAAGGCTTGTTTCATTTCATATGTCAATTGATAGGAATTCTTCCTCGAAGTCTGATTCATTAAAGATAAGCTCTGCCAACTGGAGTTTGTCGGGTTCTTCAATTGTTCTACAACTATCTCCTCCCACACATCATCTAAGAGAGACTTGAAACAACCAAAGGCCACAAAGACAACGTATCATCGAAGACCTAAGTTCAAGTACTAACGAGTTTGATACTAAAAAAGAGGAAATTACAAAAAGTGACTCGTTAAATAGGCCATATTACTAATAAGAATCCCTTATTCACGATTTTACCATTGAACCATCCACAACTTCGATTCCGTTAACAAATAGCCACCAATCAGCTTTCTCCATCAAAAAAAACCGTTAAATCTAGTGCTTTGACACTTTTACCCTCAATTATAAAAGAATTAAACATTACCATCCTACATCATCATCAATAAATATTTAATAATTCAAATCCAAAATTGTAATACTAACCAACATCGATATTTGTACAGATCCTCCTCGGCAACTACAATCCAAATCAAGCGACTAGTCAAATAAATCCCTAGGGTTGTTCATAAACCGACTAAAACCGAAGATTTTAGCCGAACCGATCCGAACAAAACCGAAACTGAAAAGATTCGGTTCGGTTTTCGGTCCATTGATTTCAGAAATATCGATTTCGGTTCGGTTTATTATCGGTTCGGTTCGGTTTAAACCGAAATTAAAAAAAAAACTTTTTTGAATATTTCTGAAACCGAAAAACCATACTCCTTGAGATTGAGATGAGACTGCCGCTTTTCTCCAGTGGACCAATTCTCCACTTCTCCGCTTCTGATTTCTCCTTGTCGTTGCCCTGATTCCTCATCGACTCCTCCAGTTCTCCTCGACTCCTCGTCGCTGGCGGCCAACCCCGACTTCCCTACCTCGTCTCTGCTCTCGTCGGCGGCCCACCCACACACCTTCTTCTTTCCTCTCCCTGCTTTCTCCACGGCAGGCCGACTTCTCTGTTTTCCTTGGAGCTGCAGGCCGCCGCTCCCGCCTGCCTCTCGTTCGCCGGCCACAATCCACAGCAGCCCCCCTCACGTTGACGACGACCACCCAACTCCGCCCCCCGACGAAATTCTCTCTCTCACCCGCTCGACTGACCTCTCTCACCTACCCTTTCCCGAACCTCACTCCGACCGACGCCTAATCCCGACTTCAGATCTGGAACCCCAACTCGCCGGCAAATACTGACGGCGAGCAAACCCCCGTCAACGACCGGTGCTCCTCGCTCGGCGCTCGTTCAAAGCCTCAAACGCTCGACTCAGATCTGTTTTTGGGTTTCGTTCAAAGCCTCGAACCGCCGACGATCGATTAATTTGTCCGGTTCTTTCGGTTTCACCCGAAACCGAACCGATCTCAACCGAAACCGAACCGATCCGAACTGAACCATTTTGGTTCGTTTTTCGATTCCAAAATTTCCACAAATCGGTTTTCTGTTCGGTTCGGTTTTTGTCGGTTCGTTTCGGTTTTGAACCGATGAATCCCCACTTTCCGACAGATCGAACACTCATGCCCCTTTCCGACATCAGCCCTATAAATCCCCACTTAATTAGTTAACCAATTAATCAAATAAATCCCCACTCCCTCCGACGGGCTCGTGGTGCAGCGGCCGTCGTAAACTTGGGAGCTGCGATGACGCCTTCCTAGTGGCAGTGCTTGTGTCCGTCGAGATCCTGGCCGGTGGAAAACCGCTTGTGACAGATCGAACACTCATGCCCCTTTCCGACATCACCGATATTATGCAGTGGAGTAGGAAGCAAGCGTCTTGTCCCCGTCAAAGTTCTGCTAACGGTGGCTGGCCTTGTGGCCGCTTAGGCTTGGTAGGGCCTTATCAAAGCTTTCCTCCACCTCACTTTGAGATCGTGTCACCCTCCTTCAACTCATTAGCTCCCCCTCCACCCTCCATCATCTCCGCTCCCTCCACCTCTATAGATCCAAAATCCCGCCGCCCTCCTCTGACGGATGTGTGTGGACGCTAAATGATATTGTGTGGTCTCCAGATCCAAGATCCCTCCAATCGTCGCCAGATCTTTTAGAAGAGGTCACATCGGAGTCCGACCAGGGGCTGGAGGCAGGTGTAGTGGTCGTGCGAGTCGGAAATGAGCGGCAAATGTACATGTGTGGTCAGTGAGCAAGGTTAGAGGCCGGAGTTCATGGAAGAAGGAGGCCAGGTGAAGAACAGGGGGATGGAAAGAAAAAGAAGAAGAAAAAATGGGGCCTGTTTCGATTTTGGTCAAAAGTTGATTAGAGTCTAAATACCCTAAAGAGCTTGGTTACAATGTAATATGATGAACAGTTGAGGGTAAATGTGTCAAAGCAAAAGATTTAACGGACTTTTTTGATGGAAAAAGCTCGTGGGTGGCTATTTATTGACGGAATTGAAGTTGTGGGTGGTTTAAAGTAAAAACGTGAATACGGAGTGGTTATTAGTAATACGGCTTATTTAATGGGTGGTGTTTTGTAATTTCCTCTAATAATAATCGATGTCATTATCTCTAAGAAAACAAAACCCTAATCCGATTATTTATAGACAAGTTTATTCCTAACAAGTAGTTAGATAGTAGAAAAGAGGTTTCATGATTATCAAAAACACAAGGGAACCATCCACTTATATTGAAGTTTAAGGCTTGAATACGACAACTCATAAAGACAGGCATGGCACGAGGTAGCGGGCGAGCACTATCAAGGCATGGTTGTTGGCCCCAGGCTTGAACACGGCCACAATGCTCGCTAGCAAGCCGCAGTCGCGATTTTGTAGACTTTGCAAAAACTCTACTTCTTGCACTCACACCACTCTAAATCCTTTACCTTCTCAAGATCTGATGCCGACCGTTTCAAAAGGGCAAGACTGTCTCTTTTACCTGTTAATAACAAGAGAGAAATGAGAGGAAGAGAGATGGGGGATTTGCTTTCAACTCCTCACCCCTATTTATAGGATTTTCATAGAACCTAGAAGATGAATAGTGTGACAGGAGAGGAGGAGGAGGAGTTGCTCGACCATAGGGGATGGAGTGAGAAGTGATAGGTGAGTTGATAGAGGAGAAGAAAGATAATGCATGAAAAATCGGCCGGAATCACCCATCCCACCAGCTCTTTCTTTCCAGCAAAAGCAATTTGCAACATGTTGTGGTCGTGGCTCTCCGCGATATTGGTCTCCTCTTTTCTTTTGTCTTCTTTACTTAGCTTACTTATAACTGTCATGATTATTCTCCCTACATATTGGACAAATTATATCTTATGTAAGACAAGTTTCTAGAGCGTCAAGAATAATCACTTTCACAACTATTATTAGTAGTATAACTAGAGCTATTAATCTTATAGTATTCTTCAAAACTTGTGGATATTATATAAAATCTAGATTCTTACCCTAAGGATCAAGTAATAATCTCTTAGGATGAATTTGTTGTACATGTGTTATTAATTATCTTATCCTATGTGCTTAACGTTTTATTTTGCAAATAAAATGGCTGGATTTGGTGTACTAAGGAAGATTTTCTCCTCTATGTGTTGAGGATTGATCAAATGCCCTAGGGTTTCATAGGCCAACTGCCTAATGCTTAATAGGATCAATAACCAATTAGACTATAACCAAGTGTTATTACTACCTCCCATCCAACTAAAGCATGCTAAAAACATGAGCTCTTATTAAGGGTCAATCATTGACTTTGAGGGGTCAAAATGTCATAGAAACGGTCACTTTAACCCCTTATACTTAACACATGATCTCAATCTTCATCGCACGCTTCACAACTATGATGTGGATGATGAGTGCTATTGGATCGGTGTGTTAAAATATAAATCCTAACGGGATAGAGGAGTTAACAGAAACAAGTAAATGAAAGACAAGTATTTTCAAATCAAAGATTTGATTTAATTATGTAGATTCAAACCTACAACACGACCTTTGTTTCTAAGTGTACACAACTCCTAGGTGACATATCTCGGTTCCTAAGTTTTGAATAAAACCTATGAACTCAATCTAGTGAGATCGAACCACGATCTTGACTCGTAAACAAAGCACCAAGATTACTTCATCTCTCTCTTTCTTTGTCCGCACAAAACTCACAAAGAACCAGTCAAACATCATGCAAGAAGAAGACTTAAGCACATGGACGGCGCTTTTGCAGAAGGACGAGGTCTGTTGTCCCTATTACTATAGAAGCTGATGTACGCTGCCAGCAATAGGAGGTGAATGTCAGGGTAAGAAAGAAAGTAGGAAAAAAACAACCAACGACACTCAATTTGAAAAGCATATATCCGAGGAAGAATAGAAGAAGCACCTTCCTTGAAACGTGATGCAGATGAAGCACAAAATGTAGGCTACAAAAAAGAAAGGATGTATAGATAATATAATGTAGAGTATGGAGCCTGATTCGGGTTGGGCGGAAGAAGACGGGATGAGCTAAGACCAAAAGACGAGGAAGAGAAGTCGAAGACGAAGAATCGGGGTTGTCCCTCGAGAACTCGGGGGCGAAAGCACGAGACGCGGGCTGGCCTGAAGGAGACGCAGGCGCGTCTCAGGTGTTCCTAGCCGCGTCTCGGGTGTTCCTGGCCGCGTCTCGGGGCAAAAGTCTTGGCCCTAAAAACTCGGGTAAGGGCGCTCGAAACTCGGGCGAGTTTTGGGCCACGTGCAGCGAGAATTGACGCGTCTTTCGATAAGATTCTATCCTTTTTTGGGAGATATTGTTTCTTAGGGAAAAAGATATCTTGTACCTCTAATTTTCCTATTTATACTCGACTTGATTATTGTAATTGGTGTGTTACCAAAAGCACAGAGAGAGATCCTGAGAGCGAGATTGAGAGGTTAAGCTTAGGAAGAATCCTTGTAAACCCATGAGTCCTCTGATCTAGTGGAGAATCCCTGACTTGGGAGTGCCCCCAAACATAGTCCTTGGGACGAACTAGGTCAACAATTGCTCATTTTCTTTGTCTTGGTTAGCTTACTATCCATCAATTTTGCAGGAACGATCTGAAATTTCCCCAACAACTGGCAGGTTCCTGAAATTGGAGATGTTCTCCATTGAGAAGTTCAAAGATGCGAACTTCAGGTCCTGGAGAGAAGAAGACATGGAGGACAATGAGCGGAGGACGTTGGACAGGAAGACGATGAGTGCATCGTTGTCCGGATGCGTCGTGCACCACACGATCAGAGCGGAGACGGAGGATGAGTCAAGAGATACAATCGTACAGTATGTGATGTGGAGGTTTGACGATCATCCAGGTGTCTTGAGATCCGGTGGGTGCAAAAAGAAAGTGGTTTGCAAGGAGAAGACGACCATACGACAGGTGTCAAGTGGGGTGGGAGAAAACCTTGTTGAGAAGCTGTCTAAGGAGATGACCTTAGAGGAACTGAAGCCGGTCGAGGCTTCTGACGGCCAGACGTGAAGTTGAGGCCTGGCACTACCACTACCAGAAGGGAGGATCGTCAGGCAGACGATATGGACGCTCTGAAACATTCTTCATGTGGGAGTTTGTTGAGTGTTGGAAGATTCAATTACATTTGGAATCAGTCTCCAGGTGGGAGATTGTTGAGTATGGAGCCTGGTTCGGGTTGGGCGGAAGAAGATGGGACGAGCTAAGACAAAAGACAAGGAAGATAAGTCGAAGACAAAGAATCAGAGTCGTCGCGCGAGAACTCGGAGGCGAAAGCACGAGACACGGATTGGCCTGGAGGAGACACGGTCGTGTCTCGGGTGTTGCTGGCCGCGTCTCGGGGCGAAAGTCTCGGCCCTGAAAACTTGGGCAAGGGCACCTGATACTCGGGCGAGTTTCTGGGCCTGGGCGAGTTTTGGGCCGCGTGCAACGAGAATTGACGCGTCTTTCGATAAGATTCTATCCTTTTTTTGGAGATATTGTTTCTTAGGGAAAACGATATCTTGTACCTCTAGTTTTCCTATTTATATTCGACTTGGTTATTGTAATTGGTGTATTACCAAAAGCACTGAGAGAGATCCTAAAAGCGAGATTGAGAGGTTAGGCTTAGGAAGAATCTTTATAAACCCTTGAGTCCTCTGATCTAGTGGAGATCCCTGACTTGGTAGTGCCCCTAGACGTAGTCCTTAGGACCATTTGGGTCAACAATTACTTGTGTTCTTTGTCTTGATTCGCTTACTATCCATCAATTTTGTAGGAACGATCTGAAATTTCCCCAACATATAACAACAACGGCCATATGTAAGAATGTAAGAGTCACTAGAGAAATAAAGATTGACCATTACAAAAGAAGAAAGGAAGAACAAGTACATGCGAGCAGAGGGTGTGAGAGTCATGGAGCGGAAGAGTAGAATTTAAAAGATCACCGTCTAAGACAGGAGATGGAGAAGGGAGTCCCAACTTCGCAGCAACAATCTAAACAAATGAGCACAGTAAAGCATCAAGATCGAGAAGCAAATGTTGAGACAGGATAAAAAAAAAGTACACAAATGAAGAGAAGAAGCAATAAAACAACAATCACATGAAAAAAAGAACATAGAAAATTATAAGAACAAGGCAAACCTCAGAACGTTTTTGTCTACCACAACAAACAACACGAGGATGATTCGTAGGATTAGAAGGAGCAGTCGCACTGCCCTTCATCTACAAATGGAAAAATTATTGAGTATAGTAGGATATTTAGTATATTGATTTTTGTATTTTAGGATATTTAGTATTTCCTTTGAGATTCTTTCTTTATAACAGATAGATAGGCTTGTAGGCTTGTATATATTGACAATTAATGAGAATGAGATGATAAGATTTGGCAGCCTAAATATTTCTTTATGGCATCAGAGCCTTTCACATAAAACACAACCCTAGTCAATCCTGGTTGAGCCGCCCTTGTGCCGCCTCTAACCACCACAATCTCACTCGTGTTTCTGTTCGGTTTTCTACTGAGATGGCCGAAGATAAGAAGGTTGAAGGCACGAGTGGTGTCAAACCTGCCAACTCACCGTATTACTTGCACCCTTCGGACCATCCCGGGATGAAGGTGTGTCCGGTGACTCTCAAAGGAAACAACTACCAAGATTGGGAGTTGTGCTTTCGCAATGCTCTCCGAGCAAAGCGCAAACTCGGGTTCGTTGACGGGACGATCACGAAGCCTGATGATCTCACAGATATGGAGGATTGGTGGAGTGTTAACTCCATGATCATGGGAAGGATTATTCAGTATATGGAAGAGTCGATTCGATCGACTATTACTTATTTTGACACGGCTAAGGAGCTTTGGGATGACTTGGAGGCTCGATTTTCGGTCGGAAATGGACCGTGCGTTCAACAATTGAGATATGATTTGGCTCGTTGCACACAAAACGGGCAACCAATTGCTGCATACTACGGTTCAATGAAGAAATTATGGGATGAGTTGTCACATTACGTATGAGAGCGAACATGCTCATGTGGTAAGTGTGTGTGCTCTTGGTCTGATTCCGCTGCGTTGGATCGAGAGGAGGAGAAAGTCCATCAATTTCTAATGGGTTTGAATGCCGGATATGCTACTGTTCGGTCTCATTTATTGACACAAGAACCATTGCCAAGATTGAACAGGGTTTATTCATCTCTTCTCCAAGAGGAAACTCAGCAAGGTGTTGCAAAATCAAGAGATGAGAAGGCTGTTGTTGGTGGGGCATTTGCTGCACAAAATCGAGGACACCACCACAAAGATTGGGAGAAGCACGATCAAGGTGTTGCTGCTACAACTGATCGGCGTCGGGACACTGATACGGAACGACGAGGCGCTGGGCGTGGCAGAGGAGATCAGTGCTCCGACTCGGATCGACCAACCTGTCATTATTGTGGGGAGCCGGGACACCTTCAGTGCTCATGCTTCAAGCTGAACGGCTATCCTGACTGGTGGGTCGGTGACAGAGATGGTGATTAGCGCTCTAGGGACGCTGGTGTTGATTCCTCGCGTGGCCGTGGGCGTAGAAGAGTTGGAGGAGCGCATGTTGCACAATCCAGTGGCCTTGGCTCATCGCAAGGTCCGCTGGCTGCTCAGGACAGAACTGGAACGGGGCTGACAGATTCTCAGTGGTCACAACTTGTTAGTATGCTGCAGTCCGCAAATTCGAATTCCACGGCAAATTATCTGGTATATTTTGTTTTAAATGGATTTTAGATACCGGGGCATCGTTTCACATGACTGGAGATGCATCATATTTGAGTGACTTGATTGAAGTACCCGCATCAACAATCTTACATCTGGATGGGTTATCTACAGTTGCTAAGTTTGCCGGCAATTTGAAATTGAATGATGATTTGATTTTGAGAAATGTCCTTTACATTCCCAGCTTGCATTGTAACTTGATATCAATTGCACAGTTGCTTAAGGATCATGCTTGCTCTATCATTATGACTAATAAGCTATGTATTTTACAAGACCGGGCTTCGATGAGATTGATTGGAGCGGGTGAGGAACGTAATGGAGTTTACTGGCTTCGAGCAGTGGCGTCGACAGCGTACACTTCACGGTTAGAAGCCGATTCACCTGCCCTTTGGCATTCCCGTTTTGGACACCCGTCTTTATTCGTCCTTAGACATTTGCATAATCTTAAAAGAAATGGATCCCTAGACCCATGTGATAGTTGTCATAGAGCGAAACAGACTCGCTCCTCATTTCCGATTAGTAATTCGCACGCTTTGGATATTTTTTATTTGGTTCATTGTGATGTTTGGGGACCTTATCGTACCCCGTCTTTATTTGGTGCTCACTATTTCTTGACTTTGGTTGATGATTGCTCTAGAGGTGTATGAAATTTTTTGATGAAACATAAAACTGAGGTTGCTTCTTTTATTCAAAAATTTTGTGTCATGGTTAAACATCAATTTAATAAGGAAGTTAAGAAATTCCGTAGTGATAATGGAACTGAGTTTGTATGCATGAGAAACTACTTTGATGAAAATGGGATTTTTTTTGAAACTTCTTGCGTTGGAACGCCTCAACAAAATGGTAGGGTAGAAAGAAAACATCGTCATATCTTGAATGTTGCTAGGGCCTTACGTTTTCATGCTAATTTGCCTTTGCGTTTTTAGGGGGATTACATTCTTACGGCTGGATATTTAATTAATCGAACTCCCACACCTTTGCTTAATAACAAAACACCCTATGAAATTTTGTTTGGTCAGACTCCTAGTTGTGCTCATCTCTGTACTTTAGGTTGCCTTTGTTATGCTTCAGTTATACCTAAGTCTACAAATAAATTTGCTTCTCGTGCTAGAAAATGTGTTTTTATTGGATATCCTAAGGGACAAAAAGGCTGGCAAGTTATTGATTTGGAAACCAAGGAGCGTTTTGTTTTGTCTGATGTTGTTTTCTATGAAACTCACTTACCATTTAAACTTGCTGAACCCGACCTTGAATCGGCCATTCACAATCCTGATTTTATACATGCTTCCACTTTCGATGAATTACCTAGTCCCCTAGCCCCAACGCAGACAGGTGACAGGGGGAGTGGGGTTCAATCTCCCCTTATTCCTGTCCAAGACCCAATTCTGAGCTCTTCAAATGGCCACACGCAGACGGATGCTATGGGGAGTGGGGTTCAATCTCCTCCTGGTTCTATTCAAGACAACGCCTTACCAAGCACCTCAAATGACCAATCGCAGACGATCGACAGGGGGAGTGGGGTTCAATCTCCTCTTGTCGTCGTTCAAGACAATGGCCCACGTCGCTCTACCCGTGATCGTGCTCCATCTGTGAAGTTACGTGATTATGTCTGCAATACCGTGCGAGAAAAGGACGCTTTGTTGTCTTCCTTACCTTCTCGATCTGTCTTGTCAGGTACCTCCTATCCTATAGCAAATTATGTTCATTATGATCAATTTTCACCCCAGCATCGGGCTTTTCTTGCTGCAGTTCAGGCGACTACAGAGCCTACTAGTTTTTTTGATGTCGTCCGTAGTCCCCACTGGAGAGAGGCTATGAAGGCTGAGATTGATGCTTTGGAGAGAAATGGGACTTGGACTTTGTCTTCTCTACCTAAAGGGAAGAAACCCATCAGTTGAAATGGGTGTTTTGGGTTAAGTATAAGTCTGACGGATCTATTGAGCGCTACAAAGCTCGATCAGTTGTTCTTGGGAACAATCAGAAGGCTGGTATTGATTATAATGAGACATTTGCCCCTGTTGCAAAGGTGGTCCCTGTGAGGACTTTTCTAGTTGTTGTTGTTGCTCGTGATTGGGAACTCCATCAGATGGATGTTCATAACGCATTTTTGCATGGTGATCTTGATGAGGAGGTATATATGAGACCTCCATCAGGTTTTTCAGGTTCCACTGCTGGGAAGTTTTGCAGGCTGAATCGCTCTCTCTGTGGTCTACGACAAGATCCGCGAAACTGGTTTGCCAAAGTTGCGTCTGCTTTACGTAAGTTCGGCTTTAACCAATCATTGGCTGATTATTCGTTGTTTTCTTACTCTAGCTCAGGCATCTGTCTTCATGTACACTATGTTGATGATTTGATTATTGTTGTAAATGATTCTGCTGCTATTGCCACTTTCAAAGGTCAACTCAATTCTTGCTTTCATATAAATGATCTGGGTCCTTTGAAGTACTTTTTGGGTATTGAGATAGCTCGATCTAGCACGGGATTGTTTCTTTGTCAGCGTAAGTATACTTTGGATATTTTGTCCGAGGTTGGGATTCTTGCTGGTTGTCCATGTGATTTTCCTATGGAGCAGAATCATAAGCTTGCTACTTCGTGTGCGCCGTTATTTGATGACCCAGAGCATTATCGGCGTTTTGTTGGTCGCCTGATTTGTTTGACTATTACTAGACCAGAGATTTGTTATGTTGTTCATACTTTAGCTCAGTTCATGTAGAGACCGACTGTTGATAATTGGGATGCTGCTACTCGTGTTCTCCGATACCTTTAGAGTCATCCCGGACAAGGAGTTCTGTTATCTAGATCTTCTAGTTTAGAGCTGATTGCTTTTTACGACTCTGATTATGCGAATTGTCCGCTTACGAGAAGATCAATCACTGGTTACTATATTTTGCTCGGCTCCTCTCCGATTTCTTGGCGTACCAAGAAACAGAAGACTGTCTCTCGATCGTCTGCGGAGGCCGAGTATCGCGTGATGGCTGCTGCTTGTTGTGAGTTATTGTGGTTACGATCTTTATTGACATCATTGGGTGTTCGTCTTGTTCGTCCTATGAGATTGTTTTGTGATAGTCAGGCTGCTTTGCATATCGCTGCTAATCCTATTTTTCATGATAGGAGGTGGATTGTCATTCCATTCGAGACTTACTTGTTTTGGGTGCTGTTATGACCGCTCACATTCGGACTCATTCTCAACCTGTTGATATTCTTACTAAGGCACTTGGTGCTCAACAGTTTCAGTTTCTTCTTAAGCAAGTTGGGCATTTGTGATCTTCATGCTCCAACTTGAGGGGGAGTATTGAGTATATTAGGATATTTAGTATATTGATTTTTGTATTTTAGGATATTTAGTATATCCTTTGAGATTCTTTCTTTGTAACCGATAGATAGGCTTGTAGGCTTGTATTTATTGACAGTTAATGAGAATGAGATGATAAGATTTGGCAGCCTAAATATTTCTTTAAATATGTAAGCAAGTGGTATGAAAAAAGTACAGTCTAGATGTAGCAAAGAAATTGTATGAGATGATGACCTTAGCGCGCGTACAACGCTTTCAACGCAAAACATACTCCTTGGCACCTACTGTAAGAGTGTTTCCAGCGCTTGGCCAAGTTTTGGCCTAACTAAGAGAGAGATAATAATATACTATTAAATGTATTAAATAAACATGGTTATCGGTGAGGACCGGCCTTCCCCAAGGGCAGATTATGTATTTGGTCTTTCAACCAGCACGCGACACGTGTACCTAGAACAAAGAAAGAAATTAATATTCTAATGTAACTCCAACCGTTGCATTTCAATGGCTATTTCCCTCTTTCTATCATTTATTTTAACGTACAACTCAACAATTATATTTCTTTCCTTTGCTGCATTGCATTTCGTCTCCACATTCATAAAAAATCAAACATGGAGAATCCAAGATCATCAGGAGGAAAAAAAAAGCCTCAAGATCATCAAGTTATTTTCTAATATTTACAACTTTAACAATTTATTTAAATTTTGATAAGAGTAAAAATAAAAATTATTTGTAGGGTAAAAGCAAAAAATGGTTTTGATGACCAAAGAGATTTGGCTAACCATTGAGAGCATGAAAATTACATTTGGCCATCATTTGACCAAAGATGAGGTGGATAGCTAAAATAATATTATTATAATCCTATGACCAAATCACTTGGTCCACCACTCTCCATACTTGCCATACACTACTTTACAAATTCAGAAGAGAAGAATGCATTCGAAAATAAAACATACCTTTGCTTATATACTTATGAGTTAGAGCATCCCCAACAGATGTGCTAAAAGGTTTTCTAAAATGGAGAAGCAGAAACAATATTCTCCAAAATTTTTCTACTGTAACTCCAACAGCTTCTCCATTTTACAAAATATAACCTTTCTTATCTAAGTCCAACCACTTATCTATTTTGAAGAATTCAATATTTATTAATTATTATTTTTATTTAACTGACAGAAATGAAAATATAATACAATATTACTTTAAAGATACTTATTTTTTTATTTAAATAATAAAGAAGTAATTATACTAAATAATCATAATGTAAATAAGAAAATACATGCATTCACAGTTAGGTGTTGGAAAGACTATATATTATTGTTTAATGGTTTTAGGGTCGGTACCGATCGACTAAAATATTTATGACTTATATACACATAAACTCAATAAATAAGACTTATGTGAGCAATCGTTCGTGCATTCACGATAAATTATAATTATTAAAAATATATATTTTATAATATATATGATGAATTTGCATTATATATTTAATACTAAAGGGAAAACTTAAATTTTACACTCAATTTATATAAACCTTCTACTATTAGCATAAATGCATTTTGAAGAAAGGAATAATTACCATAAATGTATTTTGGAGAATGAAGTGCAATTTTAGAGAATCCCCTACATTTAGAGAATGAAGTGCAAATTTTTCTCCTATCTCCATTATGGAGAATGAGATGGAGAAGCTGTTGGGGTGAAAAAATGAGCTATAATCCCCCAAATCCCTCATTTTCTCTATAATAGAGAAGCTGTTGGGGATGCTCTTATGAATGTATATTTCTATCCATAAATAAAATAGTCAATGATATTTATATAGTTTCTATCTTATGAAAATTATATCAAAGTAATAAAAATTGTTGTAACATGCAATTGCTTGTATGCTAAGGCAGTTGTTCAACCACCAATGCACAACTCGGAAACCCTCGTGTGTTCCCTCATTGCCATGCACCTTTCACATATACAAACTCTACATCTTTGTGCTGTACTCATAGCACCATAATCCCAAAGTGTCAAGGAGCGCATATAATATTTACTTCTTTAGTTTCCTATTGCTCCTTAGGCCTTTACTATATCCTTTCAAGTGTTATTCATATATCTCTTACACGAAAAAATACCTTCAAATGCAAAATGTAAAAGCACAAGGCCATTCATTGTCAAAATCTAATGAAATAGCTAGTTTCCCAGTGATATTCCGCTTATCTATGACAATAAATGCATAGAAAAATTATAACAAATTTAAAAATTTTGACTTAGTATATTTGGTCATACTTACCGATAGGAGCAGAAAAACCTCTCGGTAAAAGAGTGTTACCTCTATACCAATAATACAATATCATCTCTATAATTTTTCAAACTCATCCATTTTGTTAAAAATAAAAGCACACAAGCTATCCATAAACATAAGAAGATAGTAGTTCATTCATTGCAATAAAGTGTTACATTGACATCTTGAAGTAGACAAGAAAATTATCCTTCCTCCTCCTCCTCCTCCTCTCTCCCTCACTCTTCTTCTTCTTCCTCTTCCTCTTCTTCGTATCCTCTAACCAAAAGAGCCCTAAAGATGACTTAAACACGGTTTCCCTCCAAAGTAGATTCTTTAGACGCCCTTTGAACCAATGCAAGCTCTCGTCCTTTCACTTCCTCCGTTTTAGAATAACGAAACATCCTTTTTGGCAGTGAATCCTCAAGAGCAGCCTTTCCCTTCTTTGACTTAGGGGTTGTTTGTTATGTGAGTATTGGGAATACGGTCGGGTTTGGGGAATGGAATTCCGATACCCACTGTTTGGTTTACAGGTTCTTAAAATCCAAACCGATACCTCATACCATGCATCTAGGTATGAGTTTCTCATACCTCTCATGAGGCTAGGGTTTCATTTTCATTCCGCCTTGTTCAATGTCTTCAACCTTCAAGTCTTTTTGTCGAGTCCTCTTTTCTATGGAGATGAGTTTCTCACAGGATGGTCAAGTCGGAGCCAAGAAGAAAAAGGCGTGGGACTTGCTCGTCTGCAAACTGAGGGCTCTTTCCATATTATAGGCGGGAATGTTGGTTTGCTATTTTAGCCGGTTCTTCACGGTTTTGCTTGTAATAATTAAGTGTCCGGTTTGTGTGTGAACCGGCCTTATAAAACTCTTTTTCCTGCTTCTACAGTCCTTTAGAACATTGTAGAGAGAGTTTGCATTTTCAGCAGCTTGCTCTCGTTTTCTCATTGTTCTCATGAATGAAGGGCTAATCTGAGTGATTAAGCTTAGATTTGTTTTCTGTTGCTTGATTTGCACCAAAATCCACATGGTATTAGAGCAATAGGGTTTTGGTGTTCGATTTGTCCCGATTTTTTTTCGATCTGGTCTGTTTGCTGGTATGTTTGGATCTGATTTTTGATCTGCTGAGATTTTGTGGCTTGTTTGTGATTTTCGACCTAGTAGAGCTTGTTGTTGATAGCTATGTCGACTGAAATCAGTGTGAAGGAGAATTCGCAGGTAGCTAACATGGTGTATCCTTTGTTGCTGTCCAACTCTGACTCTCCAGGGATGTCATTGACGGGTTTGGCGTTTGATGGGCGGAATTTTCTGCCGTGGAGTCGTCAAATTGAGCGAGCCCTAAGTGCGAAAATGAAACTGGGCTTTATCAATGGAACGAAGATCTGTCCAGAGGCGGGATCGACAAACTTCGAGCGTTGGAAAAGATGCGACTCGATGGTTGCGTGTTGGATCCTTAACTCGATGACCAACGAGATCTACGGTGGCTTTGTGTACTCGAGGTCAGCAAAAGCTTTGTGGGTGAGATCTGTGAACGTTACAGGAGGAACAACGGGCCAATGATTTTTCATCTCAAGCAGCAACTGGCTCAAGTGACTCAAGGTAATTCAGACATCACTCACTATTATGGTCGTTTGAAACGTTATTGGGATGAGATTGGTGACTTGGTAGGGTTACCTGTTTGTTCATGTGCTGCTGCTGCTATCTGTAAGTGTAATTTGCCTACAAAAGTGTTGGAGCAGGATAGTCAAAACAAGGTTATGGAGTTTCTGATGAAATTGAATCCTGAGTATGAGGGTGTGAAAAGCCATATTGTATCCTTGGATCCTTTGCCAAATATAAATAGGGCTTTTCAAATGGTGTTAGGAGTTGAAACTCAGAAGAAGATGACCGGTGCTGTGTCAAATGGTGTAGAGAGTTCGGCTTTGATGGCCGGTAAAGGAGGAGGGAGAGATTATGATGGTGGCAGGAATGGAGGAGCTGACTCAAATGGGAGGAATAATGGTTTTAGTGGGGAGAAAAAGGATTTTAAAAGGACAAAAGACAAGAGGGTGTGTTACCACTGTTTTGAACTCATTGGGTACCCGGATTGGTACAAGGGCAAGAAGGTGAAAAGAGGAACTAGGATGGCTGCTAACGTAGAGACCGATGGTGAAGGGAATTGTGAGTCACCTTTGGATCATTCTGGGATGGGAGATCAGAAAACCGGCATGGAACACCAGCTTGCCCAGGCTGTTTCCACTTTGTCCAGCGCTTGCCAAGAAGTGATGAAAGCTTTCAGGACTGAAAAGGCTATGTCAGTTGAGACCAGGAGCTACAGGTCAGGATCAGAGAAGCAGTTTGCATCAAGGGGAGGAAGTTCGAACTTCCACTTTGCAGGTATTTCGGTTTCAGTGTTGAATGCAATTCAGAATACTAGTGATGACTGGATTATAGATAGCGG
This sequence comes from Polygonum maritimum, assembly GCA_963924305.1. Taxonomy (NCBI): domain Eukaryota; kingdom Viridiplantae; phylum Streptophyta; class Magnoliopsida; order Caryophyllales; family Polygonaceae; genus Polygonum; species Polygonum maritimum. The sequence continues at coordinate 17,517,840 of OZ002736.1, read as the reverse complement.
TGCTTCAGATCATATGACTTCTTTCTTTGAATTATTGATAAATCCGAGAAAAGTTGGTTGTCCTGTTCATATAGTACTTCCGGATGGAAGTTCAATGTCTGTCCAGACAGTAGGAGATGTCCGTTTAAATGATGATTTGATTCTAAAGGATGTCCTGTACGTTCCTGATTTTAGATATAATCTATTATCAGTTAGCAAGCTTGTTTCTAGTGGAGACTTGGATGCATTTTTTCACCAGGAATCATGCATCTTGCAGGACCATTCGAGTAAGAGATGCGTGGCTCGAGGGGAAGGAACTGGAGGGTTATTCAGAGTTAAAGCTGGAATGAAGAAGGAAGCTGCAGTTTTATTTTCAGATAATAGGATTTTAAGACATGAAAGTCTTTTGGTTGTAATTCAGTTAAGGAGTCTGAGTTTGTTCTTTTGCATAAAAGGCTTGGACATATTTCAGTTGGCAAGTTGAGCCATTTGTTTTCTTACAAGAATGTTTGCAGTAATGAAGATTTTGTTTGTGATATATGTGCTTTGGCTAAGTTTCATAAGCTTAGTTCTCCCCCTAGCAATTCTTATGCTTCAAAGGTTTTTGAATTGGTCCATATTGACTTATGGGGACCATATAGGACAGGTGCTTTGAATGGGGAAACTTATTTCTTGACAGTGGTAGATGATCACAGTCGGGCGACATGGGTTTATTTGTTGCATCATAAGCATCAAGTATGTGAGGTGGTGGATGCTTTCATCAGATATGTGCAGACTCAGTTTGAGACTTCAGTAAAGGTGATCAGGACAGATAATGGGAGTGAGTTTGTGAATGGTGAGTATCAAAGAATGCTTGCAAATTTTGGAATTGTACATCAAAGGTCAATGGTGTATAGACCGGAACAAAATGGTGTAGTTGAGCGTAAGCATAGACATCTCTTAGATACAGCAAGAGCCTTGAGAATTCAAGCTGGTCTACCTCAGAAATTCTGGGGAGAATGTGTCCTGACAGCGACACACTTAATTAATAAAATGCCCTCAGCTGTCTTGGGCTGGAGGACACCGTTTGAGGTGTTATTTTCCAAGCAGCCAGATTATGAAAATTTGAAGGTATTTGGGTGCTTATGTTATGCATATATGGCACCTAAGCCTACTGATAAAATGGAACCAAGGGGTAGACGTTGTATTTTTATTGGCTACCCCCCAAATGCAAAGGGTTACAAGCTGTATGACTTGGAAGAAAACCGGGTTTTCTTGAGCAAAGATGTGAAATTCTATGAGAATGTCTTCCCTTTCTTGCAAGGGAATGAGCAGCAGAAATCTGTGCAGCAAGTAATCGGTTTTCCACACCAGTACGTTATTGATGATGATGATTCTGAGTTTCAGCAAGAGCAAATTAGGCCTGTCCAAGAGCTGCAAATGCATATCAGTGATGACGATCATGTTGGGAATTCTTCGCTGATCAGTTCTGAAGCAGAATCGAGAGAGCAAAGTCAGGAAAGAAGTGCAGGTTCACCTATCATGCCTTTACAGAATATTCGCAGATCAGAAAGAGTCAGACAAGCTCCAGTTTGGCAAAACGACTATGTGGTGAACAACGTTCAAATAGAATATTTCGCCTCTCTGGCGAATGTTATGAGTATAAAAGAGCCATCAAGTTATAGAGAAGCTAAAGAAGATCCTAAATGGCAAGATGCCATGAGGGCTGAACTTGAGGCATTAAATAAAAATGGTACTTGGGTACTGACAGATTTGCCACAAGGAAAGGAGGCAATAAAATCTAAATGGGTGTATAGAGTGAAATACAGGCCAGATGGAGGAATTAAGAGATATAAAGCAAGGTTGGTTGTAAAGGGGTTTAGTCAGAAGCTGGGGAAGGACTATAAACATACGTTTTCCCCCGTTGCAGAGGTCCCGACAGTTCGAATGCTCATTGCCATTGCCACGGCAAGAGGGTGGAACTTACATCAATTAGATGTAAATAACGCTTTTCTCCATGGTCATTTGGAGGAGGAGATATGTATGGCATTGCCCGAGGGTTATGAAGTTGGTAAACCTGGTCAGGTTTGTAAGCTAGAGCGCTCTCTCTATGGGTTAAAGCAGGCATCACGCCAATGGAATGTTGAGTTGACTAAGTTTCTTCAACATCTGGGTTATACACATTCACACTCGGATTATTCCTTGTTTGTTAAAAGTGACGGGAAATCATTTACAACCATGCTTGTGTACGTTGATGATATACTAATCACTGGGAATAATGGAGATGAAATTACAGCTGTCAAGAAAGCTTTGCATTCAAAATTTACTATCAAGGATCTTGGTTTGGCTAGGTACTTCCTTGGTATGGAACTTTATCGTGATGCCACAAGGGTTATTCTCAGCCAACAGAAGTATATCAAGGACATTTTGCGAGATTGTCAAATGGAAAATGCTAAGGCAACAAAAATACCTCTTCCTACAGATTTGAAACTCAGTCAGAATGAAGGAGAGTTGATGAAAGATGCAGAAAGGTACAGGAAAGTTGTGGGCAAACTCTTATACCTTTCATTGACCAGACCTGATATCTCTTATAGTGTGCAACACTTATCTCAGTTTGCATCTCAGCCCCGTTTGCCACATTGGCATGCCGCCACACATGTGCTTCGATATTTGCAAGGAACAACCCAGTTCAGAGTTCACTCAAGTTGACCGGATTTTCTGATGCAGATTGGGGATCTTGTCTCATTAATAGATGGTCTCTCTCAGGTTATTGCGTGTTCCTTGGACACTCACTTGTGTCATGGAAAACGAAGAAGCAAAAGATGGTTTCAAGGTCTTCTACAGAAGCTGAATATCGGAGCATGGCTTCGACCACTGCTGAACTGATTTGGGCCACTTATCTATTGGGTGATTTGAAAGAGAAAGTGCAGCTCCCTATCACGCTGTTCTGTGACAATCGTTCAGCCCAACAACTTGCCGCAAATCCCTGCTTCCATGAAAGAACCAAGCATATTGACTTGGATTGTCACTTCATTCGCGAAAGAATTCAGTCCGGGTTTGTGGAGACAGCTTATATATCCACTGGTTTGCAGATTGTTGATTTAATGACCAAAGCTCTTCCAGCACATCAACACGACTTCCTTTCCAACAAGTTGGGACTTTCTTTGGCTCCATCTTGAGGGGAGGATATGGAGATGAGTTTCTCACAGGATGGTCAAACCGATACCTCCTCTCATTCCCATACCCGATTTTATACCAAACGTTCCCTTAGAAGTTTGATTAAAATTTTATCTTATAATTAAGTTATTAATTATATTATATTTTAATAAGACATTTTTTTGTACTATTCATGAATATAGAGGCAACATATTATTCATTAAATAATATGATTAAAATAACTACATTTAATTTGGGTAGATCAAATTGGTGCTTTGCCTACTAAACTATAAGTAAATATAAATTGCATAATAATGTATTTTATTGACTATATAACATAAGTACGTGATTTGCATAATAACATATTCTCAATCAATCATATAAAATTAAAAAAATTTAATAAAACTAAACCCGAATTCATGGGCGGGACGTAGACAATGGTCCTAACCGGAATAACCCGAATATCTCGCCCGAATACCCGAATTATTTTATGTATGTATGAATGACTAAATGTGCCCGCAAGTATATAACACAAAAAGTAATTAATTTTTTTTAATTAACCAAGTAGAATTACATCTAAATCTTTGTCAATAATATGTAGTAACTATGTTTTATTACAAGACCCATTAAAGTGTCCAAACTTTCCACGTTAAAAACTCACCGTTTCGGATGGTCTTATAACCTAAAAAAAATTGAATCCAAATAACACCCGAATCCGAATTGACCCGATCCGAAATGATCCGATTCAAAGAAATGCAAAAACGACCTGAACCGAACTAGACTCGAACCGAACAACATCCGATCTGAAATGACCCGAGCCCGAACTAACCCGAAATATTATGACCCGAAACGACCCGAACCCGAACTAGACCTGAACCGAACTAGACCCGAACCTGAACCGAACCCGAACCGAACAAGACCCGAAATGACTGTTTGACCCGAATGGACCCGACCCGAACGACCCGATCTGAATTGACCCGAAGAACCTGAATTGCCAAGTCTAGTTGTAAGTCGAGTTCAAGCTCGGCTTCATTGCAACTCTTAACTGGCCGGTTCTTGAATCGGGTTTGAGATCATGAATTTCCTAAAGGCTAGAGCGCTTAAACAATGCACCTAGAAATATAGCTGTGTACTTCATGTAATTAAGAAAAACACTCCGGATATTCATGATATCCTCCACTCACTTTAATGCCTCTTTCATGGCTAATGATGTTTATGTGAATAAAGTGCTACCAAACTAATCACTTGCTAGTTGTGAATGCGAGCTTAATTAGCTCAAAAGTTTGCCTTTTTCCTTAATTAGAGTGTGTACACAAATATCAAACATAACTGCTAAACATAACACTAGAATTTCATGCTCTTCACATATTTTCATTTTGTTTACCATAAAGTCCTTAAATTAGTTATGAAAAAGGTTAAAGAAAATCTTCCAACATATATTAATTATGGAAAAGATTAAACAAAATCTTCCAATATATATTGCATACAACAATGAGAATCTTATGAAATATTTTTTTTTACCTTAAACAAACTGTACTAAACTAACAAATTACCTTTACCTTAGAAAAAATCTTCACATTAAAAATATTTAATACTATTATATGTAATTTAAAATAGCCACTAACTTTATTTAATTAATTATAACTTTATTTAATTAATTATATTTTTATTTGTTTCAACCACTCTAACAAGTTATGTCTTAGAAACCTGGTTGTGCTTTGATGGTTCCAAACAGGTTGCCGACCAAGAGTCGCCGACCATGGTCAGGTCGCTGACTTCAAGAAAAGTCATCTAAAGTCGCCGACTTGTATTTCAAAAGAGAAAAACGTGCGAAAATTCATAAAAGGCAATGCCATGTTTTTGCTTATGGTAACTTCAAAAGCTACTGCAGAAGGTATTATTAAGGCAAATTGAAGTGTGCCAAGTAGGAAAATCATCAAGAGATAATTAAAGATATCAAGGATGATTTTACCGTGTCCTAAGGAGCTATTTTTAGGAAGGATTTTGTATGGACTGTGTACAATTCATTCATTGTGCAAAATAGATGAATTGGACATCAATCTTCTTAGTTCTCTATAAATATTTCCGTGGGTTTATTGTTAGAACTAAGAAGCAAGAGAGGAAATTTGTATTCAAGAGTGTTGGGTGTGCCTTGAACGTGGGATTCGTTCATGGTGTTTATGTGAAGAACGTGGGATTCGTTCTTGGTGGTTGAGTGCTTGAGGAGTTGTATTGGGTGAGGGTTGAGTATGCAAGAGAGTGTGGGATTCACTTCTTAAAACAGGAGATCTTTGTAAGCCCTAGAAATCAATATAACGACTCGAAGTGCTCTTGAAGTCATTTCAAGTAGGAGCTTGAAAGGCAAGTAGTTTTTCTCCTTGCAAGCACGCTAGATACAAGGAGTTTCCACTCTAAATTATTGTGTCAATCTGGTATTACGGAATCTTTCTTGTGTTTTTTATTCCGCTGCGTAACTAAGGTTGTTGACTCAGGTCGCCGACATCGTAGGTCTCAACGACTTCAAGTACTAACCGATCCTACACTTTGGGAATCTATTTTAAAGAAAGTATTTTATGTAACTAATATTGGGTGCCATTTTTATTCCAAAAAATGTCTTATAAAAGATCATAACTCACAATTTTAAAATAAACAATGTCATACAAATATTTTATAGAAGAAGGTATGTCTAAGAACATGTAAAGTGATTAATAGCATGACATTTTTTACCTGCAATATTGATCAATTTTATGGTAATCACTTTTCTATTCAAAAAGCCAGATCGGATGTTCTGCTGGAAGGTGACAGGAATACCAGATTCTTGCACGCAAGCACGGTGGTTAGGATCGGAGAAGGTAGAATAGGATTGATGGGCTGATCAATTCGGATGGTGATTTGGGTGTGGGATCAATCTTTCCTTCATATATAGGTTGGGTTTTGAACACCTTATAATTAGCAAGTTGTACTTGTAGGAGGATCAGTTTGAAGGTCCTTTTGATGTTCCTCGAGGAAGGTTCCTAGTCATCACGGAGGACGACTTCAACAATCTGAGTAGAAGGTTTACAAGCCAGGAGATCTAGAGTGCTCTTGATAGCATGAGTCCTCTTAAAGCCTTGGGCCCGGACGGATTCCATGCTATCTTTTTTCAAAGAAATTGGAGTCTTATTAGTGAAGAGGTGGAGAACGCAGTGCTCGACTTTCTTGATGGGAAAGGGATTCCGGCTGAGATCAATCAGACTTTAATTGTCTTGATTCCGAAAGTGGAGAATCCAAAAACTGTGAATTAATTGAGACCCATCAGTTTGTTCAATGTGGTGATGAAGGTTGCCACTAAAGCAATTGTTTCTAGGCTGAAACCAATTATGAATAGCATTTTTTCTCCTTCTCAATCCAGCTTTGTTCTTGGTCGTCAGATAACTAACAACATAGTTATCACCAAGGAGGTTATGCACTCTCTGAGGGACTCTCAGAGCAAACCTTTCATGGTGGTGAAGATAGATCATGAGAAGGCTTATGATAGGGTTCACTGGGCTTTTCTCCAGGATACTTTGTGTGAGGCTTGGCTCCCTAGCAACATGATCAAGGTAATTATGGAAAGTGTCACTTCCTACTCTATGAAGGTTCTCTGGAATGGTGGTGTTGGTGAGAAGTTCACTCCGTCTCGCGGCGTCAGGCAGGGAGATCCAATCTCCCCCTATTTATTCGTTCTCTACATGGAGAGGCTTGGCCATATTATTGATGAAGCTGTCGGTTCTGGAGCTTGGAGGCCGATCTAGTTATTGGATGGAGGTCCTCAAATTTCACATCACTTTTTTGTCGATGACTTGATTCTTTCTTCTGAAGCTTCAAAGGACTAGATGGAGGTGATACGTTACTGCTTGAACAAGTTTTGTACAGCGTCTGGGGCCAAAATCAACTTCCAAAAGTCCAAGGTTTGTTTCTCCAATGGGACTCCAGAAGACGTGGCAAGAAGGATCAGTGAGCGTGGAGAGATTCCGATGACCGAAAAGCTTTGAATGTATCTTAGTGTGCATATATCTAAACAAAGGGAGTCCAAGGAAAATTTCAGACATATTATGGAAATAGTCAAGACGAAATTGGCAGGATGGAAGGCAAGAACTCTCTCCATGACAGGTAGAGTTTCCCTTATATTTTATGATGAGATTGAGAAGAAAACTAGAAGGTTTGTTTGGGGTTCTATAGATGAGAACAATAAAACTCATCTAGTGAACTGGGAAACGTGAAAAAGTTCTAAAGTTGTAGGAGGGCTCGGAATGAGAAGTATGCGCTAGGTGAATTCGGCGCTCATGGCTAAGATGGGCTGGAAACTTATGACAGATTCCGACTCCTTATGGTCTAGAGTTGTGAGGGGTAAGTATTGTAATGGGAGACAGGATAGGGATATGTTCAAGTAGAAGAAATGCACGTCTAAACGTTGGACTGGTGTCGTCAAAGCAAAGGCGCCTATGTTGTGGGGAATAAAGTCAAGAATTGGTGATGGGAGGAAGACCCTCTTCTGGGATCATGTCTGGGCGTTAGATAAACCTTTGATCGATGTTGCTGTTAGCGAAGTGGGTGAGGAAGAGATTGGGAAGGCCATTGCTTAGCATTGGAGCTCTGATTGTTGGAGACGGGATCAATTTGCTCATATACTCCCTCTTGACGCTCTTGTTGAAATTTCCAACATCAGGGTTGCGGAGGAAGGTGTTGGCAACAATTTCTACTAGAAATCTTCCGCCTCAGGTCAGTTTTCGCTGAAGTCGGTGATGGATCGGAGCTTATTCGTGTTGAGCCCAACAGCGAAAGGGATCAGATGTGGAAAAAGATATGGACGCTTGATGCCTCTGAGCTTGTTAGAATGTTCTTGTCGCTCGGCGCTCATAATTCAACCTTGTGTAATGAGAATCGTAGAAGAAGAAGCTAGGATGTGTGATGATGATCGTTGCAACGCTTGCAATGATCTGCCTGAGACCACTCTTCATGTGCTACATGATTGTGTTGTAGCTCATGAGATGTGGAATTGCCTTCTTATTGATAGACGCTAGGGGTTGTTTTACGCAGGAAACATCTGGGAGTGGTTGTTGTTGAAAAAGATATGGACGCTAGGGGTTGTTGTATGAGACACATTGAGCAATATTTTTTTTAAGCATCATTCGATTGGAAAAATAGGGAATGATAACACTTTAATTACTTAGATGTATTAATTGAAAAAATGGGGCCTTAGGTCTAGGTAAGATTGAAATTTAAAAAAAATGTATTTTATTGTACATAAAAGGTGATATTAGCCCATCGGTAGAGCAAGTTTTTTGTTTGGAGTTGGTCCGGGTTCAAGTCTCCGCTTTTACATTTTGATTTTCAAAAACATGTCAAACAATCTAGTTATGTTATTGTCCCTTAAGGCCAATTTTAAAAACGGGACCCGCCTTCATAAATTACAGTTTTCCTTAAGGCCAATTTCGATTATGTTAATTGAAGCAATAAAAAAAATCATCTATTTATGTTAGAAGTTTCTGGGCCAGGCGGCGTGTTTTTGGGCCCGTTTTTCACTGACGGCCCATTTCCCTCTAATTTGCAGTTATGGCATAAGGAAATAATAAAAAAAAACCCCACTTTCTTCTCTTTTATTCTGGTTTTCGCGTTCTACCTTCCCTCTCAAGTCCCACGACCTGCGAAATCCCGATTTCTCCTCTTGCTCTGCCGATTAATCGTCGATCCACCTCACGCGAAGTCGAAATCGTGCTCTCGATCAATCATCTTCTCCAAGTCGCATGCATTGGAGTTGACATTGAGGATTTTCGTCTTGTTCTGTCACCGTTGCTCGGTTGTTGATTTCTGTCACTCGTGAGTAAATGTTTGTTTATTTTTGTTTTAGTTTTGTGTTTATGTCGTTTGAAGCATATTTGTCCTCTTCTATTGTTGTTGTTTTAGTAGATCTCGTTTTGTTGGTATGTGTTAGGTTTACAGTTTTGTTTTTGAATTTTTGGTTCTATTTTTCGTTTTTGGTTTTGTGTTGATGATAGTTCATAATGTGAATCATTTCTGGTTTAGTGATGGCTTAACATACTCTGAGTTTGAGTTTTCGTGTATGTTCTAGGTTTTTGTGATGATGTGTTTTTGTGGTGACAATTTTCATAACATTGTGTTTAGTGTTAATTGGTGGCATTTGGTGATTGTTCATGTTAAGTGGTGTCACTACTATAATTGTGTGTATGTTTGAGGTTTGTGATGACAATTTCGTGACAATTATCTAGATATGTGTCATTTATGTGTTTTGAGATGAAGATTTGCTTACTGTGATGACAATTTGAATGTTTGTGATGACAATTTCGTGATGTTTATGTTAAGTGGTGACAATTAAGTATCCATTTGCGCTTTGTGTTAAGTGGTGACATTTGCAAGCTGCTCCCCTTTTGTGTTAAGTGGTGACATTTGCAAGCTGCTTCCCTTCTGGGCAATTTAGATGCGGATTTCACATGGTGTAGGGATGACAATGTTTGTCAAGATGAAAGTGATACAAGGTATGTATTGTTATACTGTTATGCTTGTTTTGTCAAGATGCAGATTTCACTCCTGACGTTTTGATTTCTACTTGTTTTGCAGAGGTGACAATTATGGTGTGTATACTATCAAGTATATTGAGGCTTTTGCCTTAGGTGACACCTTGGATGATCTTGGTTATGAGTACATGATGGCATATAGGGAGAAAATGACAATTGATCTGTTTAATGACAGTTGGATATGGGAGCCTTTGCCTACGTCCAAATGAATGTTATGTTCTTTGATTTTGTTGTTAAATTTAGTAATGATGAAAGTGTAATGACATGTTAAACTAATTGGTGACATTTGGTTCTGAATCTTATGGATGTATTTTGTAGTGACTGTTTAAGTAGTCACAATGTAAGACATTATGTTAAACAAAATGTCCAATTGATTTGATTTGGTGACAATTGGTGGATAACATACTAGATGTCCAAATGAATACTATGAACGTATTTTGTGTTAAAACTATCGTGTGTTCCAATTGATATATCAATCATCAAACAATTAAGTGAACACAGTCCCAATTGTAGTGACAATTTGAAAGCAACATGAACAAGTGACGATTTATCCATCATCATGAACAGATGTTATCATGCAAAATAAATGATATATGTTCTACAAAATATATCAAAAAGTGATGACATATCTTTTAACAAACAATCGAAGTTGCTATTTCGAAGTGACATTGTTCTTAGAAGTGACAGTTTTCATATATTTCGTATTAAGTGGTGACATTGATATAGCAAGACGTACAAGTGATGATATATCAATGATAGTGCTGAAATTGATGATATATGTTCAACAAGTGACAGATGAAAAATGACATTTGATATAGCAATAAACCAAAAAGTGACAATTTTAACAATCAAGTTCAATAAGTGACAATGTTTGACAGTTTTGACAGCCAAGTGCAACAAGTGACAATGATGATATATGAATCCTATTTCATGACGATTGCAGTGCTGCTTGATTCTCCTTCATTCTTGATGTCACTACAGATGCCTTTGTAGTGACATCTCCAACATACTCGCATTCGCCATTTTCTATCTTCCATCCCCCTCCAATGCAAATTGGTACAATTACAAGGTCCATTCTGTCATCGATCAAAGAGAAAAGCCATTATCATGTAAATATTGTCACCGGAAATTGAAATTGGCTCTACACTATCATTATCATGTAAATATTGTCACTAGATTCTCGATTATGTCTTCCCTATGAGTAGTTATCACGAATTGTCATCTCTATCAGCACTAGATTCTCAATTTTGCCTTCTCTATGAACAATTACTATCAATTGTCATCTTCATCAACAATAATCATCACTTCTGTCTTTCCTGTGAACAATTATCAGCAATTCTGATCACTATCATCAACTGTGGTTTCTGATTCATCATTTGTCATTACTATATTGTCACTTCTCATTGAGAACGTCTAGTAATTACGAAAATTATCATTGTAATTGTCATCTACCATCACAATTTGCAGTAACTATTAGATTTTTAAGGAAAAACTGTCACCTTTTGCTCGAATCCTCTGCTGGTCAGTAGAAATCGCAAGTGACAATTTGGAGGATTGTGGCTCGATCTCGCGCAAGGATTTTGCTCACTGTAATTACGAAAATTCTCACTTTAATTGTCATCTACTATCACAATTTGTAGTGACTATTAGATTTTGATGGAAAAACTGTCACCTTTTGCTCGAAATCGCAAGTGACAATTCGGAGGATTGTGGCTCGATCTCGCGCAGGGATTTTGCAGTGATAATCCTCTGCTCGATCACGCGCAGTCGACAATAACAATGCGCGCGGAGATCGTAGGTAACAGTCGCTCTCGATCGATCACGTGCGCAGATGACAGTCGCTCTCGATCGATCACGCTCACGAAATCGCAGGGGACAATTGAGGCTCGCGTTTGCAATCGCAGGTGACAATCGCAGCTTTGGAATCAGGCCGGAAATTCGCCGGAAATCGCGTCGGGGAATCGCCTGCTTTCTCTCGCCGGGAGCGCGCGGAAATCGGTTGGGATAATGGAGGCACGCGTCGCGTTTTATTTCAGAGCTCCATACCAGCCGTGCAGAATTAGAGGTTTGTTGCTTCTATAGGCTATATGGCATTTTCTAAATGCCATATACCCTAATCCTTCTTTATGTTATTGTTCCAAGTTTCTAAGTTTTTAGAATCCTATTTAAAAAAATCAATTTAATTGAGAAATCATAAGCCTTTATATATATATATATATATGTAGAGAGAGAGATTCCGATGAGGACTACTGTCATGGTAAGGATAACCCCTTATAGTAAGGAGTAACCCCATCTATTGGATTTACCTCCTTACCTTATAATGTATGGTCCATATTATTTTAATTTTTTTATTTTTCAAAAAATATTTTTTTAAACTAATTTTGATTTATTTTTCTTTTCGAAAAAATCGAATAATATAAAAATTGAACTTACAATAATAAAAAATGAACACTAAAACAAAATTGAACTTATTGTACAAAAAATTGAACCCGTACAAATTATAAAATTGAACTTCTAATACACGTAATTGAGCTTTTAACGTAAAAAATTGAACATTTTTGTTGTAAAAATTGAACTACCACATTTCAGGGTTATAATCATTGATTTTGTGAAGAAAGATATTTTTTTATGTTTTCATATTTTTAGTTTTTATTTTTGTATTACAGTTTTTATTTTGTTGGAAAAAATATTTTTGAATTAATAAAATATTAAACTAAAATAAATGTGGTTTTGTGAAAATTGAATTCTATAAAAAATAAACTCAAAAGATATAAAAGTTGAACTCATAGAACAAAAAATTGAATTAATAGTTAAAAAAAATTCAACCCATATAATATTGAATATTGAACTCCTAGTATTTATAAATTGAATTGGTAGTATTTAATTTGAACTCTTTACAATATAAAATTGAACTGTCGTAGTGAAATGTTTTAACGGTATTTTTTAAAAAAGAACATAATATTGTTTTCGTAAAAAAGAATTTCCTGAAAATATATTTTTTTAAAAAAAAATCTGGATCGTTCATTACATAGTAAGGAGGTAAATTTAATGGATGAGATTACTCCTTACCACAAGGAGTAGTCCTATATATATATATATATAGAGGTAGGTTCTATAGAGAACAAGCTTCTATAGAGAATAAGAGAACAAATCTCATTCATCGGATGAGATTTGTTATGGATGGTGAGATATTAGTCCACAATATCCAAAAATAAGAAAATCATAAAAAATCTAAAATAGGAGAGATTTTCTCCATTATCTACCAATTGTAACTACCATAAATACAATTTTGTAAAATCAGAATTTACGCTCCATTGTAGATCCAGAATAAACGCTACCAAAAATCGTCGGCCTCCATTGCAGCCTCCACCACTTTGTTGGCCACCACGTCGCCGGCCACCATAACTATAAACACTTCGTTGGCCACCAGCATCCTTCATTGCGCAGGAAAATCCCCAGCCACAAGAGTCTCTCCATTGCGCAAAATCGAGGGAGAAGATCGCCGGCCACCAGAGTCTCCTGTCGGCGTTCACCACTTGGTTTCACCGGTCACCTTCTTGTCAATTATCACCACGTCGGACTACACCGACGGTCACCTCCTTGTCACCGTCGGACTACACCTCTCGTAGCCCCTAGTCGAACCGCGTCGGAGTTTCACCCCCCATTGCCGTCCGTCGAGCTTCGTTCGGGTTCCCGTTCCCCGTCCCAGTTTCGCCCCCCACCACGTTCCAATTATTAATCGTATAAATATGACATTAGGTAATTTTTGTATATAATTTTTTCATTATGTATATGATTGATTTGATTTAGTATATGCAGTGAGTTTATGTGTAAATTGTTTATTTGACCTATTCATACAAATCAAGATGTATATATGTACATTAATAATGTATATGACAATCTGAGGAACGTATATACGAAATTTGCTGTGGCTGGATTGTTTATGTGACCTATTTTTCTAGATCAAGATGTATATATGCACAATAATATTGTATATGAAATCATAAGGAATGCATATATGAAATCTGTTGTGGTTGGATTGTTTATTTGACCTATTCCTGCATATCAAGATGTACATATGTACAATTATTATATATATAACAACCTGAGGAATGTATAAACAAAATTTGTTGTGATTGGATTTTTTATATGACCTATTCCTACAGATAAAGATGTATATATGCATAGTAATTCTGTATATAACAACTTGAGGATGTATATGTGAAATTTGTTGCTGTTGGATTGTTTATGTGACCTATTCATACAGATTAATATGTATGCATGTACTGTGATTGTGTATATGACAACCTGAGTAATGTATATCTGAAATTTGTTGTGGTTGGATTGTTTATGTGACCTATTCCTTCAAATCAAGATGTATATATGTATGGTAATATTGTATATGACAACCTGAGAATGTATATATATACTGACATATTCGCTTGATTGTTTATGTGACCTATTCGTTGGAGAATTTAGGCCACAACGAATCATCACGTCGAGCAAGCGTCAATCCTATCTTTATATCTACTGTAATATTGTATATAACAACTTGATAAATGTATATACAAAATTGATGTGTCTGGATACTATTTGCATTATTATATGTACAATTAATGAAAACATGTCTTTTACATGTACAATTTGAATTATGTATACATTCGTGATTAGCGTATATACATGTAATTCGCAGTTAATATACATGATTTATTTGTAAACTGTTTTTAGTTCTACGTCGAATAAATAAAATGTATAAATGTTGAGCATTTCAGTTAATATACATGAGATGGATTCATTTTAGTTTAAATGGATATGACTTGTCCAACATCGATAAAAAATGACTCAATTGATGTCAATACATCACTTACCGAATTGTATTCATATTTTAATCGTAAAACCAGTTCTCCAGGAATACTGTAAATGTAGTGTATATAATGATCCCAAGATGTATATACAAGACTATAACATGTATATGTATTTAATAATCCGTACAAGACGTGTGGATATCCAATATATAATTAACACTTGCTATAATTACGATATTGAGTTGAAATTTAAAAATTAAGTGACACTTGCTATAATTAAGGAATTTCTTTTTGTGATTTTTCTATAAATCCCAAAATTAATTAACACTCCCTGTAATTAAGGGATGAGGTTCAAATTTGAATTTGGGTCAAATTTTGATATGTAATCTGGACCATCCATTGGAATAGCATTTAAAGACCTACAATTGTTTTCTTGTTCTCTAATACTTATGTGTTTACTATTGAACTTAATCTATATATATATATATATATATAGATTAAAGTTCAATAGTGAACAATTAAATATGAGTGAACAAGTGAACAATTGTAGGCCTTTAGATGTTATTCTAATGGATGGTCCAAATTACATATCAAAATTTGACCCAAATTCAAATTTGAACCACATCCCTTAATTATAGCAACTGTTAATTAATTTTCGGATTTATAGAAAAATCAAAAAAAAAGAATCCCTTAATTATAGCAAATGTTAATTAATTTTCAAATTTCAACTCAATCTCGTAATTATAGCAAGTGTAATTATATATTGGATATCCACACGTCTTGTACGAATTATTAACTATATATACATGTTATAGTCTTGTATATACATCCTGAGATCATTATATACACTATATGACAGTATTCCGGCAGAGTTGGTTGTACAATTAAACATATGAATACAATCCAGCCACAACAAATTTCGTATATACATTCCTCAGATCGTCATATACAATATTTCGGTACATATATACATCTTGATCCGTACAAATAGGTAATATAAACAATCCAGCAAAAACAAATTTCGTATATACATTCCTCATGTTGGCATATACCACGTTATTGTACATATATACATCTTAATCCGTAGAAATAGGTCACATAAACAATCCAACAAAAACAAATTTCGTATATACATTCCTCATGTTGGCATATACAATATTACTGTACATATATACATCTTGATCCGTAGAAATAGGTTACAGAAACAATCCAGCAAAAACAAATTTCGTATATACATTCCTCATGTTGGCATATACAATATTACTGTACATATATACATCTTGGGGGGCGAAACTCCGACAGAGAAAGGGGACCCGAACGAAGCTCGACGGACGGTAATGGGGGGGGCGAAACTCCGACGCGGTTCGACTAGGGGCTACGAGAGGCCGGCGGGAGGGGACCCGAACCTACGGACGAGCACCGAAAACGGGTAGAATCGGGAAGCGACCAACGTCGGTCACCAGATCTAGGGCGGAATCCGGGGGACGGGCAAAACCCCAAATCTAGAGGGGGGATCCGGTCGGGCGGGGTGCAGGGCAAGTGGCGACGGGTGGTCGCCGGAAAACTCCCTGGAGAGGGGAGGCGCTATGGTGAGAGGTTGAGTGGCGACGGTAGGGCGGCGAAGTGGTGGAGGCTGCAATGGGAGCCGACGATTTTCTGGAGGCTGCAATGCAGCGTCTCTCTGGATCTACAATGGAGCCTATTTTTTGATTTTATACAATTATAATTATGGTAGTTACAATTGGTAGATGATGGGAGAAAATCTCTCCTATTTTTGATTTTTTGCTATTTTCTTTTTTTGGATATTGTCATAGTTGGATGAGATTTGTTCTCTTATTCTTTATAGAACATTGTTCACTATAGAACCTACCTCTATATATATATCTTAACTAGATTGATTCATTTATTTATTACTTTGTTTTACTAGGATCATGATTCATGATACAATAGCTGCTCTAAAATTTATAAAAGATACAAGAAACATAACATATACATAATAATGATAAAAATATACACAATAGAGTTCAACTGAACACCTTTAATAGTAAAAATCATGAAAACACATAGGTTAAATTAGAAAAAGAAAATTATATTAACTTTTTTATTATTTAACACATTCTGTTTTTTTTTCCGGGCCTCTTAAAGCCATTGACCGACCGTAGTCCTCCTACTTATTCATTAAATAAAACTAGCGTGATTTCTCGTGCTACACACATAGCATTTTTTGATTTTTGTCTATTTTATTTATCATTTATTTAATTTATAGAAATTAATTTCAAAACAATCTAAAGTTTTAATAAAATAGTTTGCTAGTTTTATGCATGACTATTGTATTTTGTAATGTTACAAGTTTATTTTTTTCTATTGTTTCAACCAATATTATTATATAATAGATATAATATATTTTATAAATTAAGACAAATATAAAGTTTCTTATTTTTTTCGGCCATCGATGAAGAATTCTAATTTTCTTTATGTCATCAATTTAGTTTTCAATTACTAACTAACAAATTTAGTATGGAAATTGTCATCCTATATGAATGCATATGTATATATATGAAATTTCTCTAATTTGTTTTTATACTTGCATTATTGTTAGTCTAAATTTGTCATCTAATTTATAATGATGATCAAATGTAATAAATAACATAATTATAAATTAATAGCATCTAACATACTTGTATGACATACTTTAGGGACCTATAATAACAAAATATTTATAATGTTATATAATATGAATAAAATGATAAATACTAAAAATGAATATAAATAGTCAATATATCTTCTTAATATATTTATATTGATGGATGAAAAAATTTATTATAAATTAGCCTTATATTATTATTGGTAAATTAAAGAATCAAAAAATTTATTATTGGTATTTATTTCAAAACATTGTTGTCATAGAGTTTTGAACCTTAAACCTATGGATTATTGGACAATAGCATTACCACTAAACTAATGATATTTCTTGGATTCTAATTTTCATAAGGATGATTATATAGGGAGGATTGCAACCAACACTACCTAGTCTTCCCATCTATTCATTACATAAAAAAAAGGAAAAAAAGAAACTTAAGGTTCAATATGGCAGGAAGCAAATGCAATTTAATGAGTTTCTAGGGGAATTGTCAGGGGCTAGAACAATCGTCAGCACACTGCAAACAAATTACAAGAGTCAAATGAGCATAATAATTTATGCAAAAACCCATGAATGAATTTATGGAACATGTTCAAAATCACCACCAATTAGCATTCTTCATTAAACAAAGGTCTCACAATTATTACTCCCTTATTCACATATTCTGTAACGAGCAAAGATCATACAGAGCTCCCGAGGATGTGAGTTGAACTAGCACGCATGAGAGAAGGTAGCTCGTGAAGTGTGGAATTCGATGACAATTTTGCAGCTGTAAGCAAAGCTGATAGCTGGAATTCGGTAGATCATAACGAGAAGGGCTTCATATACACATCAAATGGCTCACAAGCAGTTAACTGCGGTTCCTGTTTAGGTGGATAACACAAGTCAAATATCAGAAGGATTAAATCATGAATTTTTTACCAACATACATTAGTAGTTGTGAGTTGTGACTACGGACAACCAGGAGCAACAGTAAAAAAAAACACAGTATGAACAAGCAGCTCCATAAACATCTCTTGTAAATCTTAATATTCCCAAGAACAGCCCGAGATAATTATGCTAACTTACAGAGAGGTCATGGCATCTACATTCAAGGAAATTCTGTCATCAATTAAAGGATGGGATCATTGATTATTTTAGTAGATTTGTACTTGATACCTGTCTCAGACCACCACCACCACCAAGGCTGCCACCAGTGACAAGCATGGTGAGGAGAGATGTTACAGCACCACCTCCCCCTCCACCTCCATGATCATTTCCGGCATTTCGTATGGCAGCACGCATGGAATTTAGCATGCTTCCATAAGTAGCTGACTGTCCATGCTCAACTGCTTGGATGAAACAGTAGGTCATGGCACCTGTTGAAGTTATCCTTGATAAAGCCTGTATTGACAAATCTTGTATTCTTCCTCATTGGGTCAGGAGTAAATATCCGGGAAAAATTCAAGACTGGAGAGACTTACAGATGTATCAGCAGAGGTTTGATCATCATCACATCCACTGAAGGAGATGACTTCTCCTCCACTGGATCCTTTCCATGTACCTGATCGGGGGCGATGATCCTCCCAAATATACTGTCCGTCCCTGTGTTAAGGAGAAGGTTATTATAGATACACAGTTGAGTCCAGGGCTTTTGCTGGATGTATTTGACTATGTATAACTTTGCAACATCTCAGTGACACAATAAGATACAAAAACAAGAAAAATGTCTTGCATTTCAATGTCAAGAAAAATGTATTTGAAAATGAAACCTGTTCATCCTGCATAAAAATGGTAAGTCGAGAACAGTTCCACTATGGCAGGAGTCTATAATAGCATGAAGTTTAACCCCAGTAGGAAGAGGTCTGACGAGAGTTGCATTGATTTCATCATCAGCAATCATTCCTTGTGTCTCAAAGTCCAAGGGGCACAAGGTTTCATCAAATCCATCAACTTCATCACCATTGTAGTTCCTTTGTTGGGAGCCATGACCAGAATAGTGAAACACCAAAGAGTCCCCTGACTGACAGCCAGCTACAAGCCAGTGCATCGCCATTCTCATGTTGTGTTTGGTGGGAATCCTATAAGGATCAGTTTCTTCCTCTGCATTATAGTATTAAAAATCCTTGATTCAAATCCCTACAGACAGAAGTGGATTGGAAAGTGTGATTGGAGGAATAAGGAGCTGACCAGTGAGCATGAGAATGTTATCAGCGGGGAAATGGAACTTGTTGATGAGCAAATAGCGCATGCACTTGGCGTCGTTGAGGCACCCCTTGAGCTCGTGGGTGGAGGAGCGGTAGGAGATGCCGCAGATGACGGCCTTCTTCTTGCCGCGGGGGGGCGGAGGGGGGCCCGAGGGGGCAGCAGGAGGGGGCTGTGGAAGGGATCGGGGGTCGGCGACGTTGGTGATGGCCCCGCAGATGGCGCAGCGGATGGATGTGGCCCCCGCTGGCAGCTGCAGCGGCGTCCGGCAGTTGGTGCAGTTCACCAGCAATAGCATTCTTCTTGTATCTCTCTCTTATATGATTTGTGATATTGTGTGAATTCTGATTCGGGCTCCGATTCCCACACAATCTGATTAATCCAATAAGAATCAAAACCCCTGATGGCTGATTTGGGGATGAAATGGGGGATTTTAAAAAGGGCAGCACAATTTTGTGGCCGAGCCGGGGCGGGTGTGTTAGAGCAGGCCGGCGAGCGTGTTCGCTGGTGGTTTCCGGATCCAAGATTAGCGCCGGTAGCGATGGGAAGGTCGTGCCAGGAGCGGCCGGATCTCTGGTGTCTGCAGCTGCTGCTTCGTCGCCGGTGTGGGTTTGCAAGGGAAACTAAAAGTCAAACGAGAAAACGAGAAAAAAAAGCAGAATGTAACGAAGAAAAGGATAGAAAGAAAGGAAATTCAGAAATTTTAATTAAGATTGTGGCCTTCGGATGGTGCGGGCGACCGAACCCATATCTTCTATCCCGTGAAACCGTCTAAACCCATCCTATTAGTTTTAATTGGTAAAAAAAAGGCAGAATACATTTTTTCCTATTGATCCCCCCACTTAAAAATGTTCAAACAGACCCCTGTACTGCCCCCGATTTTTCCTATCGAGCACAGATTATATACGTGGACTAGCGCGTGTATACACTTCCTTGTTCGGGCGAGTTAGCTGGTATATGATTTCAGCCATAGCTGAATGGCAAACACGTTGGTAAATAATAAACAAAAGGTGGGTTTTCTTTTTTTTTTTTCTGTTTTTCTTTTCTTCTTTATTTGTTTGGGTCTTCTTCTACATGTTGCGTACCACCACTACCACCCCAGAAGCAGATCCGGCGGGGGCCGGCCGTCGCCGTCTTGGATTCTACCGTGCCGGCTACCACACGAGTCACCACTGGTGCGAACTCCACCCCTTTAGGGCTCCGCCCTCCTCTGGCCGTCGCCCCTGGCGGATCTGAGACTCTCCGCCGTGGCTCGGCAAGCGGAGGAAGGAGGACAAGATCGGATTCTCGGATCTGACCGTTGGAGGGAGGAGAGAGAGGGATCCGCCATTGGAATTGCTTCGTGAGAGCTAGGATCTTCAGATTTGGGAATTAGGGATTTTTGGAAAGCCCCTCAAATTAGGGTTTCGTTTCGCCACTTTTGCTCGGCCTCCTTCACGCTCTCCGCCACCTTACCCGAAAGCCCCTCGGGCGCCGCCCTCATCGCCACCATCCTTGGTCCACGTGGTCCGGCGTTCCACGTCCAGGACACCACCTTCGGCGACTCGAAGACTGACGACTTGGCTAACGTCCGGCTCGACGGAGCCGTTAGCTGAGCTAGGCCCGAGACTGTTGAAGACATTTTGGCTATGTGTGTTGGTGGAGGGAATAAGGGATATGGAAAAGGGATATAGAAAAGATGGGGAGTTGTTGAATGGAGAAAGACGATTACGGAGGACACATGAATTCGAAAAAGAGACAAGAAAAAGGGTTTGATTGAAAAAGATTACGTGGCAAAATTTGTACATATGGCATCCCAGGTAGTAGTGCCATGTCATTTTTTTTAATTTCCGTGGCAGATAACTGGCGCGCGTGCGTTTGACGTCTCGGAGCCGAATGCAATTTGGGCTCAATAGGAAAAACCGGGGGCAGTACAAGGGTCTGTTTGAACATTTCTAAGTAGGGGGGCCAATAGGAAAAAACGTATAAGTACAGGGGTCTACTTATGTATTCTGCCGTAAAAAAAAGGCTAATTCTAAAATTTGGACAAATCAAAACAAATGGTAAGGGATTTGGGACAGGTTTATGGGATAGAAGATATGGTGCAGCGGACGACCTCCGTGGACACTTCGAATTAGGGAGATTCAGGCCTTGTTCGGTAAACAAGGTTTTTGAAGAGGCGTAGGTTTTTAAAGAGGTTTTTCGATAGATGTTGGTTTTTTACTAGGTAGAGGTTTTCTTTTTTAAAACCTGCTAAAACCTAATATGATGTTTGGTACTACAAGGTTTTTATGTAGCTTTTGCTTTAAAATTACCAAAAATATTATTAGTTAAAACAATAAATAAAAAAGTTTAGCTAAAAAAATTCGGAAACCTCCTAAAACCTATCTCTATCAAGGTTTCTATTTTATCCTTTCAAACCTCATCAAAAACCTACTAAAACCTCAGCCTCCTAAAAAACCTTGTCTTACCAAACATCTATTTAAGTAGGTTTTAAATTGTACAAACCTTCAAAAACCTCCGTTCATAATGGAATTTGATTTTGCTGGGTTGTTCTCATTCCCCGTTCATAAAGGAATTCTCTAGTCTTTCAAGTAAGTCGATTTTCGGTTTGCTCGGTTCAATTTTAGCTTGTTACGTTTTGCACTGTGATCGTAGGATTGGTTTTGAGAACTAGCCTCATCGACTTTTGAAATGTTCTAATTTTAATAATGTGTGCACTGTGTAAAAAATTTTTTTATAAGGGTTTCTAGGCTATGAGTTTTTGATGCTCGAGCACTTGGTATGATTCGTATTTGGTAGTGGAAGACATTTGGTTCTAAACTATAAATCTTATTTCTTTTATACGAGTTAGATATTTTCTTGTTTTCTCACCATATCCGTGTTGCAAGATCCGAATGTTTCGTTGTCAAACTAACTTGGTAGTGATTCGTGAGGTCTATTATCAAGTAACGCCTTGTCTAAAAGACGAGGTGTTACATTTCAGATAACTCTAGCTAGCTAGATGATTTTGGTCAGCTCTAGCTAACAAAACTACCAACCACGATGATAAACAATTATAATTGGTTTAGTCTGTAAATAAGTTGAGGTTGGACATAATTTTAAAAGCTCGAAAGATAAACAAATCGAGTTGGGGTACAAGAAAAGTCGGATCGGTTGTCGATGTGTAAAATTTGGTTATATGCTCATCAGTAAGTTCAATTATTAGTAAAAAAAAAAGCTAGGTGATGCGCTTTAGTCCTTGACAAGGCTTTTGAGTGCGAAAGGATCACTAGTAAATCGCTCGGAAAGTCTCTCGAAGTTGCAGAAACGGTTTGATATGCAATCACCAACGTCATGGCAATCGAAATTGATGAGGGACTATCTAGGTTGCCACCCCCATGCGCACCTACACTCTTTGATGGGCCACTCACCCGAGCTCGAGCCAAGAAGTTACAACGTGAGATGCATGACTTCATCGGTTACACCATGACCAAGGTGGCTGCACACATGAAGGAACCAATGCCAAAAACAATATACCTTGTGGGTACCACAAGCGCTACAAGCATGGGCCAAGGCGCATCTGAGCATTCCTCTTGCTAAGCGGCCCCTCCTGAGCAAGCTTTCCAAGCATGGTTGTGCATTGCTTGAATTGGTTCTTGCCATTATGGGATGTTTCATCCTAGTCTAAGTGGATTATTTAGTATTATTTTCTTTCAAGTATTTTGGAGAACATATAAATACTTGCCTTTTTGTTGTGTCTGGTAGACAACTCATTTTACAAGTGTAAAATTGATTTCTCCTTAGAAAGAGGTGAGAGTTTTGAGCTTTCAAAACTGTGGTGTTCTTGCAGCTTGGTTTGCCTTGGATTGTGTCAACTTCATCCAAGTTTGGTGCTTTCCTAGTGACCACAAGCATCCTTCTCGTGCTTCAAGGATCCGTCCTTAATTGCGTGAGATTGTACCAGGTTGGTCCTTCATTCATTCAATTGGGTTCTTATTGCTAGAGCAATAAGGGTCTTCTTGTTGTTTCGATTGGTTGATCTTGTTTCTATCCAACTTTGGTAGCACATCCATTCATCTAGGTTCTTGTCCATTTGAGCCAAGGGTCTATTTGTTGTCTTGTGTTGTTGATCTTCATCTATCCTTTTATCTTGTTCTTGAATCTGTTCATGTTTCCGTGTTGTTCTTCATTGCCATTGTATCTTGTTTCTCCTTTTTTTGACCATTGTTCTTTCTCTCCTTTCCTAAGTTATTATTTGTCAAAGATTGGGCACCCAACGGCTTAACCCCGCATCAAATTGGTATAAGAGTTGCGTTGTCGACATTGAACTCATCTTCCATAGAGTCGAACCACAATTAAACCAAAAACAAAAAACAAATCCCAAATTAGGTTTGATATCAAATCTCTTGATTATACTTGATAGTACTAACCGGATTGTTTACTTGTGCAAGTGGTTTGTTTGCCTAGCCGAACACCTCCTTCGCCTAAGTAAAATCGCCACCTTGTGGCCACCATCAATTGACTCGTAGCTTGATTGTTTGATATTATATCCTGCATATCCTTGTTCTCTATGCTAATTCTAGGTTAAGCGTTCTTGCCTAAGGTTATAGAATTGCTTGGACCGTGGACTTGCGATTGTTGATGATCAAGATAGGAAGTAACCATAGATGTGAATGAAATCAATGGATGAATCTATGATCGAGTGATTATATTAGAGTGGATCTTTTGAATGAACTTGTTTCCCATATTTGTTTGTTTGTTTATTTGTTTTGTTTTTTTTAGTTCAGATTAGTTTAGATATCCCTTTAATTCCCCCCCTTATCTTTAGTTGATAGATATATTAAAACTAGAAGCCATAGTTCTCTTGGGTTCGACCACTTACTTACTTGCTATACTTAGTTTGTAGTTTGGGTTATTTATCTTTGATCTTGGCATGACGACTTTAGCCGATTCAAATTTTGGTGCCGTTGCCGGAGATATTGATTCTTTTCCATCTTTTATATCTATATCTTTCGTCTACCTATTCCATTCTTTCAAGATCATTAATAAAAAAAAAAGAGAGGAAAAAAAAGAGGACTTTTTGGTCCATTCTATATCTATATCTTTCATCTACCTATTCCATTCTTTTCCATCTTTTATCTTTCCATACCTTCTATATTTTCTTTCCATCCACCTTTGTAATTCCATTCTTTTGGCTATGTGTAAAGCCTAAGTATGGGGGAGCTTTGTTCCCCTGAGAGTTCTCTTCTACACGGCTCGAGTTCAAGTATTAGTCCATCTTTCAAGAGACGAGCCAAGATACCGAGGTTACATTGCACATCACCGGTTCGAGAGTAGTCAAGAGCTCAAGTCAGCACGAACACCGCGCCCGCGCCACACCGGCTGTGCCCACGGTTTCCTTCCAGAAGTTGACGTTTTCTCTCGGTGTTGATTCCGCGATCGCGCCCCTCTCGCCGCGCCCGCGGTTGGCCTACAGAATGGTGATTCCAAAGCTTTCGCCCATTCTTCTTCTTTCACCTTATGAAGAGTTCTTCCATTCCACCTCTCTTCTTCGTTTGTGAGTCTTCTGATTTCCTTTCTCCTTGCTTCTATCCTTTCTCTTTGCTTCATTGAGGACATTGAAAGATTTAAGTATGGGGGAGGGAGTACTCGGATTCGCTTATCTTAGTTAGCTTAGTTAGAAATTTGCTTCAGGTTTTTGATTTTCTTCTTTTCATGGAGCACTTGCACCATACCTTTTTGCATAATAAAGAAAACAACAAATTTTTGGATATCTTAGATGGGGATTTCTAGTCCAAAACTACAAAGCACAAAATCTATTTGTTGTTTTCAACTCAAATTTTTCGAATTTTTATGGATTTTTGCAAAAAATTTCCCTATACAAAACCAAAAACAAAGACTCATCCAAGCAAAACCAAATCCATTCATTCATGTCATTTATCAAACCACAATCGAAGAAACTATCATCCCAAACACAAGCTAAAAACCAAATATCCACAAAACAAAACAAGCAAAATCATGAGCACACTTACCCTACCCCATACTTAAAATTTTGATTTCCCTATCAAACAAGGAAACCAAAACTTAAAAGCAAGAGACAAGAGTACGAAAAGCTCACAATTTCTTTATTCTTCAATGGCATGTCTATGATCACTCGGCGAAGGGGTTATCACGCCTATATCCTGTTTGGAGCCTCATTTGCCGCTACCTGTCGTACACTTGCTCTTGGTAGAATTGTTGTGGTGGGGGTTAAAGTTGGGCATTCGGCCGCGTCCATTGGTTCTCACGGGAAGGGAAGTTCCCGCTCATCCAAGTGTTGAAGTTGTCTTGGACACGCCACCTTTGGTGCTCCACCTCTCTAAGCTCATCCACCTCTCGCCTAGTGTAGCCGAGGGCTCGGTTCATCTCTTCTTGACTTGCTTGGAAAGCACCTTGTTGTTGAAGAAATTGTTGTTGTTGTTGGTACATGTATTGTTATTGAAGATTCACTTGATCGACCTCTTCAAGAACATTCTCTTGTTGGATTTGAAGGTGTGCCATTTGGTTGGCCAAAAACGACATGTCCACCGTTTGTTGCCGCTCGGGAAACACCATTCACGGACCATACCATTGAGCATACCCTTCATAACCACCACTTTAAGCCTGCTCATGCCTTGCACCACTCCCCTCTCCATGCTCAAAATGCCTCGGGACCTCATCGCCAAAGAAGGCACTGGACCGACTTTGATGGAAGTTGGGCCCGATGTCCTGTGTACCTTGGTCTTCTGTTGTTGGGGGATAGTTCATGGCTCGGAGGTTGGTCATCAAGTTGTTGAAGCGTTCATCCTCATCGGTTTGCTCTTGATCAATGTCCATTGCCTCTCCTCGAGGTGCCAACACAAAGTTATCTTGGTCGGAATCCGGTGAAGATGAGGAGGTGGTGAAGCGAATGTGTTGAGCTTGTTGCCTCCCCTAACGAGCACCAACCGGATCACAGAAAGAATGGGGCTTTGAGGCCCAAACACCATACCAATTGTTGTACCTTGAGAGATCGAAGAGGTTGGGCGTCAACCGGATGGCTACGCCGTTGAAGCTTGAGTGAGGAGCCAAAGAAGTCATGTAGAGCTTCTCCTTGATGATGTTGGCCTTCTTGAAATACTTCATGTTCATGTACTTAATACTATTGAGAGCTGGAGAATACTTGGTAAGATCGACTTCTAGGCGCATGGCTAGCCTTGCAATCATCCCACCGAAATAGATCGAAGAAGAGCTTTGGAAATCTCGGACCATCTTGACCCATTCCCATACAAGGTTCATGGGCTTTTCGGTGTGGAAGAGCATCTCATGGAGCAACATAATCTCTTTCTTCATCGGTTTGCTCAACTCGTGACGTGCATAGATTGCACATCCTAAGACTCGCACCATTACTCGGAAGAGAGGGCTAGCTATCTTAGTGGTGGTGGTGGTGGCGCCTTTTCTCATCTCTCCGGCCTTTCCCGGCCACATGCCTCCACACTTGGTTCACCTTCTCGTTGTCTACATTAGCCTCTTCTTTTGGACATGGAAACCCGAAGTAGATAGCCAAGTCCGCAAGAGAGACTTCGTAGTCCTCGTTGCCCAATTGGAAGGTGATCTCGCCTTCTTCATCCTCTACATCATCATAAGTGCACTCAAATGTGGCCATGAACTCCGATGTGAGGGCGGGATAATGAGGATTGTCCCACCGCAACATCCCATGGGGACCGATGTGGGAATAACACCTTGGAAGAGCTTGATCCAGTCCCATCTTCCTCATGGTTTCCCAATCAAGCCACCTTGTGTGATGCTCAAGCGCCCTATACCTTGCATACTTCTCGGCTATCTCCTCATTATCAAAGCGAACATCATCCAACGTTGGCTCTTTCTTGGACTTCTTAGACTTCTTATTCGGCCTTTCCGAGTGAGATGAGGATGCACGGGTCTCCATTGTACCTACACTCAATCAAACAAAAGGGCACAAGATAAGCTCCATACAACACAACAAAGTCACTCAAAACACAACAACACAAGAGGTACCCCATACTTAATTTCCAAACACACATCTCACAATCCAACATGAATCATCATGGATATCTCAAGAAATGGCTAAGAAAATGGATATACTACATCATGATTAAGCTATAGCCAACAATAAAACACATGAATCCACATGATGTCACAAGAAGAGAACAAAAAATGACTCGATCGACTTGCAAGCTACATCGGGCCCGATACACTCTCAACCTCGGTCCGACCTGGTGAACCGACTTCTACAAGTCGGGCCCGACTTACCTGGGTAACTCGACCTAGTGCATGCTTCGACTCTCACAAGAAATCAACCCAAATCACTCTATCATGCCCCTAAGGTTCAATTTCAACCATCAAACATCCATAATCGAAGTTCTAAATGGATTCAAGCATGTATAAACAACTTCAAAACTCAATTTCACAAATCATGCCAAATCCACCATAGATGCTCAAGTTCAAGCTCTTAATCAAACATGGTATTACTCAATCAATGTAATGTAAGCACAAAATCTCTAAAGAAATAGGTAGAGATCAAGCAACACATACCAGATTTGAACTTTTAAGCAAACAAGAAGCAAGAACTCAAATCTTCTTAACCTAGCTTGAGATGTGGGATGAAGAACAAGTATGAACTCGAAATCCTTCTTTGAAATCGGGTGAGGGAGGGCTTTTTGTGGTTGGATCGAGATGAAGGAAGAGAAATATGTATGGATCGAGTTGAGTGAGGGAGGGCCGAATTTTTGAGAGTGAGGGATCAGTAGTATTTTGGGAATGGTGGTTAGTATGAAGGAGGTAGGTAGGGGGAGGGGTATTTGATGGGGAAAGAGATAAATTTAGGTCAAAGGGTAATTCGAAATACCATTTATGTCCGATCGAGTTGGACCGACGTCATGGACCAACGTTCCCATGTCGGGCCCGACTTACCTGGTCTTGACGTGTAATAACCGTATATTTTCCTAAGGGTAAAAAGGTATTTTTTACCTTTTTATCGAAAACTATTAATAATAAGTTGTTATTAATAATTATTAAAAATAATATCCCTTGCTAATAATATAAATTATGTTGGAACTTTCGGTTACATGATTTTAAGAAAAATATTATTTCAAAAGTTTTTATAAACTTAGAATATGAAATTATAAGTCATAAAATGGGTATTGTTGTCACTTTAAGAAAGTGAAAGGGTTGTTCGTGGAATTTTGGATAAATTAACGGATCAATCCCGTCGCACTTCATGTTCTCCCTTGAGATCAAAACTTCAAATGGTCGTAACTTTCTCGTTTCTCAGAATTCGATTATGTAAAAAGCTATGGAAAGCCCATGGGCTATTCTATAAAATCCCTCAATAAATTAGACAAATTTAATGTCATAATTATCACGAATTGTGGATAAGGCTGCGGTTAGAGGTTAATGCATTTCCTTAGGTTGTGCTCAAATCCTATCGGTTTGATGAGTCATAGCCACTACAATTTGATCCATTAGGATGTGGATGGATAAGAATGGTTGATTATCCAATTAATAGGGGCTGATTCACCATCAATAAATTGAATTTAGTGGATAGGATTGTCATAATGCTCGGTTTTAGGTGTAATGACGTTCTTATCCGAAATTGGATAAACAAGTTCATCAATTCTGGGGCTATAAAATCCCATTTACTAGAGTGAACAAAGGCACACAACTACCTCTCGAAAATCCATCACAAAACGCTCCAAAATTGGCCGGAAATCGCCGGAAAGGTCGAGGTTATGCTACTGTTCTCTGCGTGCGAGGAGCCGACTTCAACGGCTTCGTTCTCCCTCGTCGGACCACGAAACTCCGAGCCGTCACCACCATCGTGTTCATAGCGTTCCCTAGTTTTCAGATCTGTCAACTCCGCAGCAAGAAACGTCTCGAAAGTAAGTCACGACGCTCTGTTTTTTTGGGGAATGGGCTGTGTGTTTTGGGTTTAATTAATGGGAAACCCGACAGGTGTATCGGGCCCGACCCGGCCCGAACCTGCCCGACCGACCTGTGTTCGGTTTTGGGTTTTTACAAATAAATTAATTAAATTAATTAAATAAATTAAATTCATTAAAATTAAATTTGGTAAGAAAGTCTTAAGTAAACAATTATGGAGATTAATAAGCATATATAGTTATACTTAGATTATAAAATTATATAGATTTTTCTCTATGATAAAGATGAATTTAATTTCATTATTACTTTTATTAAAAGACTATATTATGAGGAATTATAAATGAGAAGTGGAAATTTATATAGTATATGCTATAGTATAATGACCTTATAATATTCATATATGTCAATGATTTTTAGAAATAAATGAGAAGTGGAAATTATATAAGATTTTACTAAGAAACTTTATCAATAAAATGGCTGAAGGGGAAATTATAAATACAAAGGGGTTATTATTAAATTAGAGTCATGAAGGATGTGAACTCTAATATTTCTTTATTCAAAATAAATTATTAAAGTTTATTTTGAATTATTCTCTTTCTGGTATCATTCGATTAACGAAGATTCATGCTATCGTCGTTAACCTTTCCTCCGCGAGTCAACCATAGTCAACGTCGTATCTGAGGCAAGTGGTTTGGTTCAGTTTTAACATGCTCGTTTTTATCCGTTTGTTGGGAACTAATTGTGTGAAATTAAAATGAACTAGGTTGTTGTTTTATTCTTAGTAT
Source organism: Polygonum maritimum (assembly GCA_963924305.1). NCBI lineage: Eukaryota > Viridiplantae > Streptophyta > Magnoliopsida > Caryophyllales > Polygonaceae > Polygonum > Polygonum maritimum. Next base: position 17,487,878 of record OZ002736.1, on the reverse strand, counting down.
TAACGACATTGGTATTCGCGTAGTTGTTCTTATTGTTAGGCTACGCTAGTATGGACTTAGGTTCGATGTATGTTGGCCTTGTACCTGGCCTTGCTTGTTTGTTAGCCTCGTAGTGGCTTTGTTTGTTGTTAGCCTCGTAGTGGCTTGTTATGGACTTAGGATAGAAATAGGGGTGGAGCCCTCGGTACTCAGAACACCTCTCTATAACTGCATTAGAATGACCCTATACCCCAATGTTGGTCATGACCATGTCTCCTCAACTGGGCGTGAGGGACGTTGCACCTAGCTAGTGCGTTCTTCAAATCTGCGGAAATCGTTGTTCGTTGTATCTCGGCTAGTGTCGATAAAGAAGTAAAAGTTATTAACGTGAAATGTGAAGTTTTGACACTAGTAAGATAAGTGCTAGTGCACGTAATTAATGAACCAGGATGGTTAGTATAACTTGGAAAACTATTCTTGCTCCCGGCTAATGGCGGTCCTCTTTCCAATCTGAATTCGCATATGCGGTGAGGTTGGTCGTGAATCCAGTTAGTCGACGGAGGCTTTTCAAAATCTTTGTGTGAATAATAAACGTTCCCAACAAATCGATCAAGCTTCTAAGGAACCATACTCGTGTGGTGGCCTAATTCTTTTCGTTGCATCTCATAGTTTTCCTCGTCCGTGGGAAGTACTTGGGTTGCTAGATCATCGACCGGCTTTTATTCGGAGTTCGATGTTAGTGACTGGGTATCACCACAAAAGAACCATTTTCAAAACCCCATTTGCTTAGTCTGTCATAAGACTAACCCGATCACTTTCTTTCCTTTGCATGGTTCGGCTGGTGTCAACCGTATTTCTCGCCACGGCACATCAGGCAATCTTATTCTTCAGGTCGAAAGAAGTAAAGTTGGAGAAGAGTCGAGCTGTAGTTGGACTTTTTCAAGATAGTTTATAAAGTCAATTTGATTTTCGATTTGAAGAAAAATGAATTGGATAAAAAAATAATTATTATTGTTCATTGTTTTTCCTTTTACTCTTCAATATTATTATATAAATTGTTTGGATCAAGCCTAGGGTGGCTTCGGACTTCAAATCCGAGGTCACTGGCGTGTAGCATTCCTGGTTTAAAATTGGGGTGTTACATGACGTGGGATTGCTCGGGCCACCCAATTCACTTTATCTTCTTGCAACTCCTTTCTCCATATTTCTATCCATTGGCCACCTCAAATCCTACACAACCTTGAAGAATACACAACACCAAAAATCCACAAGATACTACATAGAGATTGGTTAGAGAAAGTCTAGGCTTAAGCTACGAAAAATCAAACTCAAATTACGAAAAGAAAGCTACTAACATGGGTTGCCTCCCGAGAAGCGCTCTTTTATAGTCATTAGCTTGACTTTCTAACCTTCAACTCATGGAGGGTGAAAGACGGTGAATTGCTCGCCATTGTCGAGCTCATTTCCATTACCCTCATACCCATAGGACCACCAACGATGGTTTATATAGGCATGGCTCTCGCATCCCGGGGCTCTCACGTCCAACTCCTCCGAAGCATTAGATTTCACCTCCTTGCTTGCTCTATCTTGTTCCAACTTCCCTACTATACATCAAAGCTATCTAAAGAGTTCCTAGGAGACTCCACTAAATCATCTTTCAAGTCACTAAGGCAAATATAGCTATCTCCTAAGTCATCTTTCAAGTCACTAAGACAAATGTAAGAATCACAAGTTTTGAAAGAAGAATGATCATTACCCACATCAAAAGGATATTGGTAAGGATACTCTTCATCTCTATTTGGTCTAGGATTGATCCTTGGTTCATCTTGTTCCTCAACTTGCTTCATCAACTCCCTTTGAGCTTGGGAGTCCATTGCTTGTATTTGTTCGTTGAATCTCACATCGCTTCTCAAAGCCACAACCTCTCTAGAAACTTCCACTTCTTCTCTTTTTCTCTTGGCATTCTCTTCAAGCTTGAGGATAGCCAACGCATCGGGCTCATTCAAGGCTTTGTTGAAATGGAAGTCGACCTTCTCATCACCAATTTCAAAGGAGACTGTTCCGTTCTTGACATCAAACTTGGCTCCCGCTGTAGCTAAGAATGGTCGTCCTAAGATGATTGGGACCAAAGGGTCCTCGTGCATGTCCAAGATGACGAAGTCATCGGGCACAAAATATTTCCCAACCCGCACGGGCACGTCATCCAAAAGACCGTTAGCCTTGATGATTGAACCATCGGCCATAGTTAAGGACATGTCGGCCGGCTCAATTTCTCCTAGATTGGCTCTTCTCCAAATGCTAGCGCACATCACCGATACACTTGCCCCCAAATCACATAAGGCTTGGAAGTTTTGAGACCCTACGCCAATGGTGATAGCAAACCGACCGGGATCTCCTAACTTTTGCGGTAACTCCAAAGTCTTAACCTCATCTTGCATCTCAACAATTGACCGCTTCTTGCTAAGAATCTCCTTCAAGAATTTTGCATATGACGGCATCTCACTCAATGCATCGGTGAACGGAATAGTGATGTTCAAACCTTGCAAGAGCTTGAGAAACCGCTTGAACTTGCTTTCTACAACGTCTTTTGGCTTTCTTGAGGGATATGGAAGAGTTGTTGCACTTGGAATCTTGCTCGGATCAACTTCCTTGGACTTGTCTCCCACACTTGCATCTTTCTCTGGTTGGACCGACTTGGGCACCATGTCGGGCCCGACATCCTTCATCACGGGCCTGAGGCAGAGTAGTCGGTCTGACATTTGGGTAAGTCGGGCCCGAGTCACTCTCTACCTCGATCCGGGGTAGGGGAGCTGATCTTCCTGCTGGTTCGGCTTTTGTGCAACTCGGACTCGACTTGCTGGATAAGTCGGCCCGACTCTCTTCATTCTTCTTATGCATGTGTGGCTCGGGTAGGTTTCGGCGACTTCTCAATCTAATTACCCAGACTTCATTTTGATTATGTTGAGCTCAGGGATTCTTCTCGGGGCAGCCCGGAAGTTTCCCGTAATCTCTTGGGGCTTGAGTGCTATTTGGACAACTTGATTGTTGACTTGTCTTCTCCATGCTCCGAACTCATTGAATTGAGTCTTCATTTCCTTGAACCCTTCTTTTATCTCTTAACCCATTGTGGTTGTTCATTGAATCTGGGTGGCCTATATGGAGGTGGTTGTGGCGCCCTTGGCTCATTTTGGTTTAAGTTGTTGTTGTAGCCTGGAGCTTGCCCTTTATTCCACCGACCATTACCACCATTGTTGTAGTTGCCTCTACCACCATAGTTGCCACGAACATAGTTTGCCTCTTCAATTTGCTTGGTCAAGCGCACGAATTGGCTTTCATTCGGGCATACTTGAGTCGTGTGTGCAAAGGATCCACACTCTTCACATGCTTGGGCATTTTGCTTGTAGTAGTGAACTTGCCTCTTGAGCTTACTCACTTCTCCTTCAAGAAATTGGAGCTTAACATCTTTGTCAATATCTTCACCCTTCGGATCATACAACTTCCTTGCACCTTCGCCTTGAGAGTTCACCTCTTTGCTAGCTTAAATAACTCCATACATGGCCTCATAATCGGAGAACTTGTCAAGGAGCTCCCATGCTTGATCCGGTGTCAAGTCAATAAATCCACAATCCGTGTGGAGGTTGAGCTTGTCCTTTGTCGCCGGGTTGATGCCTTGGAAGAAAGTCGCTTGAAGCACATAAGGTTGTTGGCCATGAGTGGGACATTGGCGCAACATCTCCTTAAATCGGTCCCCAAGCTTCAAAAAGAGGCTCGCTCGCGCCTTGTTGGAAACTAGCAATCTTCCTTCGGAGCTCGGTAGTCTTTGAGGGCGGGAAGAACTTCATCAAGAAGGCGTCGTGGAGTGCTCGCCAAGTAGTGATCGACAACGGGGCTTGGCTCTCGAGCCAATCAGCAGCCTTGCCCCCAAGTGACCACTTGAATGCTTTCAACAACACATGCATACTCCAAAGTCTCCTCATCGGTCGAAATGGTCTCACACATGTCCACAAAGCGTTTGACATGCTCTATGGGACACTCGTGTTGACGACCCTCAAATTGATCTTGCTTGATGAGGGAGATAAATTGCGTTTTGATCTTAAAATTTTTAGCAACCTCGGGAAGCACAATAGCGGGCTCGGGTACCCTCAACTCCGGATGCATATATTGGCTTGCATTCCGGGGTAGAGCGTTGAGTTGAGCTTCGACCCTCATCCTTTGTTCCCGTTCTCTCCTAATCAACGCCTCTTGGTTTTCCTTCTCAACTTGCAATCTAGCCAATCTAGCCAATCTAGCCATCTCGGCTCTAAGACGAGCCAACTCATCATCACCATGGAGAGCTTGATTCTCCATCCTTCTTCTTCTTCTTCGTGCTTACTTGAGTATACTCTTGGGACCACTCACAAGCTCATGCTCAAGGGTTCCTCGGGAGGAACAAGCTTGCATACACCTACGAAGCAAAAACGCAAACCAAAACAAATCGAAAACCAACAAGGGACTCAGGCTATTCCCTCACCCAAATCACTACCAAAACACAAGAGACTCACCAAATTGGCACACAATGCACTTAAACCTCCCCGGCAAAGGCGCCAATCTTTTGATCGCTCACGGGTGCGAGGGTCTAGAGATACATTTATAACCCTGTTGGGACGCTATCAAGGACGCTTGCGTACTTGTTAGTGTACCACACAATCGTCCCTTAGTTTTGATATGACAAACTCACTTTCATTCTAATAAATTTGTCTAAGTGTTCAGGAACGCCAGTGACAAAAAGGACAACAAGTGTGTGAACGTCCCCTAGGCTTAGGGACGCTAGCTAACAGGAAGTAAGGACCAGCAAGCGACTACTTGAGCAAGGACGGAGTCCTAAAGCAAGTAGGAAAGCAAGCAAAGCGTCCTTACTCACTAGCCGACAGGATGACATCACTCGACAACATTTGATCATCCAAGGACACGTGGAGACCGATCCTGTAGCAGAGTCCAACACTACGTGGCGGACGATCCTGTAGCAGAGTTCATCAACACGTGGCGGCAGATCCTGTAGCGGAGTTCATCACACACAGCTGGATACAGGAAGCTTCTTCATCACCGCCCTACTACGTGGAGGAAGATCCTGTAGCCACGTCCACGAAGGGCATGATCGTCCGAAGAGGAAAGACGCCCTTCCCAAGTCCTATAAATAGCCCAAGGCATTTATTGTGACATCAACGCTTTCAGAGAATATTCAGAGAGAATCAGAGGAAAGCGACTCACTCAAGAACACGAAGAACTAGCTCAAGAACACTCAAGAACAGTTTTAGGCTTGTGCTAGATCGAGTGAGAATTGTAACCCAAACCACAACTTGTTTGTAATTCAAAAAACCCAAAAAGAAAGAGAGAGAGTGCTACAACGTACTGTAGGACGTAGGGATAGAAGTCCTTTAGAAGATTAAACTCGCTTAGGTTGTAGGACGCTGTCTAAGTACCAGAGAAGTGTAAAGAACTCGCCAGTACAACGTAAGGACGTTTAATAAGAAAGGAAGAATCTATTCAAAAATCCTCCAAGGAGGTAGAGGTTTACACTCAAGGACTACTTGGTCTTGAGTGGTTCCTTTATAAATCATTGTGTTCACTTTATTCACCTGTTTAGTTTTAAATTCCGCTGCACAACTAAAGGACGCCCTTACACCTCGTAAGAACGCCTGACCAAAGGACGCCTTTACCTAAGTAAAGGACGTCCCTCAGTTACTAACGATCCAAGAATTGGTATCAGAGCCGGCGCTCTAGATTTTGTTGAGTTGCAGGTGAAAAATGGGCATGGAACCGATTGGAATCTCTTTTGTGAAGCCTCCGCGCCTGACGGACGGCAACTTCAATCGCTGGAAGATAAGGTTCGAGAATTTTTGTAGGAGTCAGAACTATCAATGTTGGAAAGTAATCATGAAGGGTGACCTCAAAGTTCCTGCTGACAAAGGTGACAAAGAGGATGAGTGGGGTCCTGATAAATTCAAGCTGATGGAAACAAATGCTAAGGCAATATGTTTTCTTCAAGCGTCCCTTTGTGAAAGGGACGCCACCAGAGTCAGTAATTTGGCAACAGCCAAACTACAGTGGGAAGCTCTCGAGAAGTACCACGTAGGAAATGCTGAGATGAAGGAGGACGTTCAACTTGAAATCAAAAGAGAGTTCTATGCTTTCAGAATGCTGCCCAATGAAACAGTTAAGGACTACTCATACCGTTTTGAAGCTCTTGTCACCAAGATGAAGAACTTGGGTATCCCAGAAGCTGAAGTTTCAATGAGAAATAGAGTTGAAGTAGTCATTGATGGACTAACAGGAATTTAGAACTTCGATAGAACTACTTTCAAGGAAAATCAAGCCAACAAGACGCTTGATATGGAAGAGATCTATGGGAAGCTGAGGCAGTATGAATCAAGAAGGAACTCTGACAAGGCTGAACTAGGAAGGAACCCACAAACAGATCTTGCTTTGGCATCAACAACACCAGAGTACGCTGAGTACTTATGTCGTCAAAGAGAAATAACATTGATGGTGGAAGCTAACAAGAATGAGATACCCAAATCAAATCAACCAAACAAGCGCGCAATCACAATAATTCCCCGGCAACGGCGCCATTCTGATGACAGGCCCGATGTGCTATACCAATTCTAAGGATAGGGCCCCGGGTCAATCAACAAAAAATATTTGTATCACGACCCCGTTGTAGTACGGTGGTCGAGGTCGATCACAGGGAATTATTTCATGCGCGTTTGAACGGTTGATTGTCTAACACAAACACAACGGGGAGAGAAGACATGCGAAGCAACTCGGGACCGAGGTTGTCAATCTCGGGACCGAGGTAGCTAGGCACACACAAAGTCGGGCTCGAGGCTAGGGGACTCGGGCACGACTCAACAATCAATGCAAAAGGAAGAAACAAGCTAGGCTAAGGAGATCCTAGGGCTAGGGGTTCATGCCAACATCAACTTCACATGCTATCATATAAACCAATGAACTAGAGACTTTCGCCTTAGACATAGATCAACAAATCCAATCAAATCATGCCATTAATCACAAGGAATTTAGCTTTCGCATTCATTCAAGCCAATTGACTCTCTATCTACTCCTACTCCTAGGTTGTCAATCTAAGAATCATAGGGTAAATAGACATGGATCAAGGCAATCAATTCATGAAATTGGTTCAAGCACATGCAATTGAGTTGGGGTTTACGCCCCCTACCCTAAGATCAAGCTATCTACTCGCTAATCATGGATTTCAAACTAGCAATCATCAAAGACCATAAGCAAATCATGATTCATGCAAGTAAATCCACTATCAACGATTCAAGCACAAAATCAAAGCCAAAGCAAACTTCAATTAAACAAAGAAAGAGGAATCCTTACAATCTCTACTCCCGCTCCAAGCTTAAGGGTTTCTTTCCTCTCCAAGGAAAGGAATTCACCCAAATCCTCCTCTAGATCTTGGGTTCTTTCCCTCCCTTGGAGAAGAGTCCACCCCCTTCTTCCTTCTACTCTCAAACCTCACTCTCAATTCTCTCCCCAAAGTTGTTCCTCCAAAATGAGAGATTACAAGGCTTTAAATAGAGATTTTTCCCCTTATTACAAAGACTAGATTACCCCTCTAAACTCCTTGGGCTCCAAGGCAAGTCCTTGGCCTCCAAGGCTTCTAGAACTCCTTGATCCCCAAGGCTTCTAGACTCCTTGACCTCCAAGGAAGCAAATATAATTATGGGAATTAACAAGAAAATCCCAAAAAGAAAGGAATCCGGAGCCACGACCGACATGGATCGACACGGAGGAACCTCGGGCCCGACTTGCTTCAACCTCGGTCCAAGAGTATACGTTTCAGAGACCTCGGGCCCGACTTGCCACACCTCGGGCCACCACCTCGGGCCAACATTGTACCTCGGGCCCGACATGCTGGGTACCTCGGGCCTAAGGCACTTTTCAGCTTGTTTCGCTCCGTTCTATCTCGTTTTAGCTCCGATTGACTCGATTCTTTCACCATTCTCTTCGTCTTCACTTGAGGCTTCTTCCCATGTATTGTTAGCTCCATTTTGGCTCCTTTTCCATCCTTGAATTCCTCCATCACTCCATGCTCCAATCTCCTTGATTCTTGCTCCAAAATGCCTACAAAACACACAAAACGCGCATAGTCTCCGAATCTCATAGAAATACGGGAACTAAGCTAAAAAGGGACAAAACACACAAGAAAAGGGACTAAAGACACATATTTACAAAGGAAAATCACCTAAAAAACACTACCAAAATGAGAGACATCAAGTGTACCACTGGAATGTCCTCCAAGGATATGAAGAAGAAAGCTCTCATAAATGCGTACGCAGCTGCATGGGATAATCTGAGTTCTGATGATGATGAAGAACCTGAAGAGCAAGTTGCGTACATGGCAATGGAGGACGCCCCAGCTGTTGAAGAAAACGCCTCCAAAAATGAGCAAGAGGTAACTCATGATTCCATGATGCGTTCCTTAGAGAAATGTTCAAAACCAAAGCTTATTAAACTCATTGATAAAATCATGGAAGAAAGTCTTGCTATGAAACATAGAATGGATGAACTTGAAGATGAAAACATAGTGGTTGAATGTGAGAACTGTGCTACAGTGTCCTTGCAACTAGAAGTTTCCTATGAAGAAAATAAATCCCTAAAAACCGAAGTAATGTGTCTTAAACTGGAGAACGCAAAGCTTAGGGAAGAAGTTAAACTGCTAGGAAAGAGTCCCGCCATTGAAGAAGTCAAACCTATGGTTTTTTTCCCCGCCAAAAGAGGACTAGGTTATGAGTCGGACACTAGGAACTCTCTCCCAAGCGACTTTGAGGCAAGCAAAACTTCAGAACTTGAACTAGAAAGGGAGAAAACTAAGAATCTTCTTGAGCGAATTAGAGTCCTAGAGAGTGGAGAGAAAGGTCAAGAGGACTACTACACTAACTCCACTAGTCATAGGATCTATAAGAAAATTGCTAAGGGGGAAGGTTCTAAAGTTTGTAACCCTCAAAAGATGAACGAGAACAGAATTCAACGTCCCAACAAGAGGTAATACCTCGGTACTTACTATAGGACGTGCTGGTACTGTGGACAAGGAGACCACTTCAAATATAATTGTTTAAAACTAAAGGAAGATATTGAAAGTGGAAAAGCTGCTAGGACTAACATTGAAAATGCTGAGTCCATCCCTAAGGCTAATTCTAGGCGTCCTAGACGTTCTAGAAATTCTTTTAGAAAGCATGCTATTTCAAATGATTTTAATCTGAATGACTATTTGCCAGAACCAGAATTCTATTACTGTAACGAACCAGGTAAGGAACACCTTGCCTGGGTCGCCAAACACTAACTTTGTTTTGGCAGGTGGAAGTGAGGGGACGCCCATGGATCATTGATAGTGGCGCCTCAAATCATATGACAGGAAGTCAGATCCATCTCACTTCTATCCAAAATAGTGCCACGGGAGGAACTGTCTCGTTTGGCAATAAGGGCAAGGGAAAGATCAAAGGGACGGGAACCGCTACTCTCAACTCGTCCATCAAAGCATCAAATGTCAGTATTGTTGAGGTACTTGGCTTCAATCTCCTTAGCGTCTCTCAAATGTGTGATCATGGTGAAAACCTAGTCACATTTGACTCTAAGGAATGCCTTGTCATCAACAAGAAATCAAACAAAGTTCAAGCCTGCATCTAAACTGTGTCTATCTGTCTCAAATGAGGACGCTGACCTCTGGCATCGCCGCCTTGGCCATGCTGGACTAAGCACAATCCTTAAGCTACACCAGAAAAATCTTGTGAAAGGACTTCCCCGAATTGATCATGAGAAAGTTGAACAATGTGAAGCTTGCATCAAAGGGAAGCAAACAAGAACGTCCTTCAAGTCCAAAAATGAAGTAAGTACGAAGAAGCCTCTGTAACTTCTTCATATGGATCTTTTTGGACCAATGAAGACGCTGAGCTACGGTGGAAAGAGGTATATGTACGTTCTTGTAGATGATTTTTCTCGATTCACTTGGGTTCTTTTCTTGGTGTCAAAAGTAGATTGCTTCAATGCATTCAAAGTCTTCATCAAACAAGTAGAAGTTCCCCTAGAGACGCCTCTGAAAGCCATACAATCAGACCATGAGACGGAGTTCCAAAACTCAGAATTCCTAGCCTACTATGATCAACATGGTGTCTCTCACAACTTTTCAGCTCCAAGGACTCCTCAACAAAATGGAGTTGTGGGAAGAAAGAATAGGAAGCTTGAAGATATGGCAAGGACTATGTTTCTAGCAAATGGCGTCCCCAAGTACTTTTGGGCGGAAGCCGTTGCTACAGCATGCTACATCATAAATCGTGCCATGATCCGTCCCTTGTTGAAGAAGACGTCCTATGAGTTGTTGAATGGAAGGAAGCCTCACATTGACTATCTCAGAGTTTTTGGTTGCAAGTGCTTCGTCCACAACAACGACAAAGAAAGACTTGGAAAGTTTGATGTAAGGAGTGATGAAGCCATATTCCTTGGGTACTCCCTCACCATCAAAGCATACAGAGTTTTCAACAAAAAGACTCTTAAGCTTGAGGAGAGTATTCATGTTGTGTTCAAGGAGAGTTCTTCTCACAAAGAAAAACAAAGTAAGAAAGAACTCTCTTCTTCACAACAGCAGGTCGACTTTGAAGACGAAGTTGAAGATTGGTCCTCTGGAAAGTACTATGTTCCCAAGAACGCTACTCCAAATCCAGACGAAGTCTCAATGGACGCTCCTAGTGTTGTTCAGGGAGTTCCATCTCGTAGTGAATCTCCAGAACAACAAGATGTGGCTGAATCAAGTCAACAAGGCGAGCAACGCCAAGGTGTGGACGCTCTCTTTGAGGGGGAACACACTGAGGACGATGCACAAGATGATAGTGATGACTCTGATGGAGATATTGATCCAAGATTTGTTCAATTATTCCAAAGGGAGTCCCGCTTCTCTAGGGACCACCCAACTTCTCAAATTGTCTCAGATCCTTCTCAAGGAGTTCAAACTAGGTCAGCTGCAAGCAAGTCCCAGAGTGCAAATTTGGCCTTCTGTGCGTTCAATGCCTTTGTCTCTATGGTGGAACCAAAGAACATCAAGGAAGCACTCCAGGACGCTGACTGGATTCAAGCAATGCAAGAAGAACTCAACCAATTTGAAAGGAACAAAGTTTGGACCCTCGTCCCTCGTCCCAGAGGCAAAAACATCCTAGGAACGCGCTGGGTGTTCAGGAATAAGCTTGACGAAAGTGGACGTGTGTCAAGGAACAAGGCAAGACTGGTGGCTTAAGGATTCAAGCAAGAGGAAGGCATAGACTATGATGAAACCTTTGCTCCTGTTGCTAGAATTGAGGCCGTCCGTCTCCTTATTGCCTTTGCCGCGCACAAAGGATTCAAGTTATTCCAGATGGACGTCAAGACTGCCTTTCTCAATGGAAAACTCAAGGAGGAAGTGTATGTTGCTCAGCCGCCTGACTTCGAGGACGCCTCTCACCCAGATCATGTGTACTACTTGGACAAAGCTCTCTATGGAGTCAAGCAAACCCCTCGTGCATGGTACGACAGGTTTGCATCCTTTCTTTTGTCTCATGGGTACATAAGAGGTTCAATTGATAAAACTTTGTTCATTAAGAAAGTTCACAAGGACATTTTAATTGCCCAAGTCTTTGTGGATGATATAGTCTTTGGTAGTACTAACATGAAACTTGTAGATGAGTTCAAATCCTTAATGAGTAGTGAGTTTGAGATGTCCCTGATTGGAGAACTCAATTTCTTCTTGGGACTACAAATCAACCAACTCAAGGAAGGGACGCGTATTCATCAACAAAAATATGTCCGTGAAATGCTTGAGAAGTACGGGATGAACACGTCCAAGCCTGTTGCTACTCCTTGCTCTCCAAATTTGCGTCTCTATGAAGATGAACAAGGGAAGGACGTTGATCAAAAGCTTTATAGAGGAATGATTGGATGTTTACTCTACTTGACCGCAAGCCATCCAGATATCATGTTTGCTGTTTGCTTGTGTGCATGCTTCCAGGCGAATCCAAAGGAGTCCCACATGCAAGAAGTGAAGAGGATCTTTCGCTACCTCAAGGGACGCGACGATCTTTGTCTTTGGTACCCTAGGAAGACGTCCTTCAAGCTCGTTGGCTACTCGGACGCTGATTACGCTGGTCATGTGATTGATAGGAAAAGCACTTCAGGAATGGCACAGTTCCTTGGTTCATGCTTAGTCTCATGGGGATCTAAGAAACAGAACTCTGTGGCGCTTTCAACTGTGGAAGCCGAGTACGTTGCTGCTGCCTCGTGCTGTTCACAAGTCATCTGGATCAAATATCAACTTGAGGACTTCGGTATCAACCTTGAAACTATTCCCATTCGCTGTGATAATACAAGTGCTATTGAAATTTCTATGAATCTTGTTTTTCATTCACGCACAAAGCATATTCATATAAGACATCATTTCTTGCATGATAATGTTGAACTAGGACTTATTAGTATGGAGCATGTAAGGACTGAAGACCAAATAGCTTATATTTTCACTAAGGCGCTTGATAGACGTCCCTATGAGCATCTAAGGTTGCTCTTGGGGATGATAACTTTTAAGTAGCAAGTCCCGTTCTACTATTCCCTCAGTGATTGGCTATGTTTAGTAGATTCTAAGTATTTAAGGACTATTTTGCATTGAATTCATATTTGCAAGGACGCTAGTCTAAAACTTCATGTGTTTGCTACTTTGGAACGCCATTCAAATTTTCTCTATTTGTCTTGAAAAGAGTATCCCTGATCACCCAACCCGCATCATAAGCCGAAATGATGGGAACTCTAAGCTTACCCTAGCCGAGAACTCTACAAAAGCGTCCTATGAGCTTCATATTTTCTTTTACGGGACGTACTTGCTTTGTTCTCAAATGGTTCGCAAGGTGATCACAGGGACGGCTGTTTTGGTTCTTGGTTTGCTTGAAGAGGTAAATTTTTGCTAAGTTTGAAAGGACGCCAGTGGTTTGTCAGAGAGGACACCAGTTCAGTTTTGAGAAGAAGTTGAAGAGTCAGAATTTTGAACATTTGAAAGTTTGAACAATGACCGTTGTACTTTCTCAAATCTTAAGGGGGAAGTTATGCCACGTGTTGAACAGGAAATCAGTGTTAATTACAGAATGTGCCACCGCTTCCTCTATATAAGGATGCAACAGTCGCTCTCATTCATTTATTGCTCTCAGCAACTTCCCTTCTGTCAAATTTGCTCTGCCCTCTCTCTAGCTTTCCGACGAGTTTTTTCTCTCTAAAAGCAATCAGAACATGTCTCAAAGACTAGGGAACGTGGCCGGATCTTCTGCCGGCGGTAAGAGGAGGAAGTTAGTGAAGTCCCACACTATAGAGAAGCCCAAACAAATCGTTCTCAACGAATCTCTAGTGGACTTCATCAACAGGAAGCCCAAAACGCTGTACATGCTAATAAGGGAACGCATGGACAGGCTTGAAGTGAAGCAGGACGCTGAAAAGACCAGGAATTATGAGAAGTTCTTGGAGAGGTTTGTCATCCACGGCCTCTAGAAGACAAACTACCAGGACTTGCCAGGGAGAATGGAGGACGTGCTCTTCTTCTCGCAATTCGGTGGTGAGAATCTTGCTCCTTTACTTGATCTCATTCCCGATCTGCATAATGTCGTTCTTCCCGACTTCCCAATGTATCCCAAAGACTCCCCCGCCTTCCAAATGCTAAAAAATAGACTGCCAAGTCCTTCTCCCCCTCCTCCTCAAATTCACACCGTCACCACCAAGAAGCTTTTAAAGTGTCCAGCCCCATCGTCCCCTCTCTTAAAATCCTCTAAACCCTTCTCCTCCTCCAAACCAACCGAGATTGTGGACAAGTTTCCACCTCATATAAAAGAGGGACGCTCCAAAAAGACTCACGACCCAAGGCCCCTCAAAAAGGCCAAGTCCTCCAACGTCCCCTCCACCACAAAAAGGCCAAGCTCCTCTAAAGGCCCCTCCAAACTCTCCAAGCAATCCACTCCTTCTCCTCAAAAACCTCTCAAAATCGTCCAACTACCAACTCCTCCTCCGTCCCCTAACCCCTCAAAAGCGAATGCCCTAATTCCTTTTTGCCCATCACCTCTTAACCTTGCCAACTTCCCCTCCGCTCCTGCCCACATCTCCCCGCCCAAGGACCCCGAGACTCCCAGGTCCCGCCGTCCTTCCTTTAAGAGCGGCCCAGAGGACGTTGAACAACGTCCCGCCCTTGAGCACACGTTTAAACGCCGTAAAGCCGGCGAATCGCCCAAGGTGCTGTTGGTCCATTGAGTGGCAGAGCCAGAACCCATCCCCTCATCAAGTTCCTCCTCCTCAAGCTCTTCAGCGAAGAGTAACCAAGGAACTCCTACTGGTGACTCCTTTTGTTGGATCGTTAGTACTGAGGGACGTCCTTTACTAGAGTAAAGGCGTCCTTTGGTCTGGCGTCCCTACGAGGTGTAGGGGCGTCCTTGAGTAATGTAGCGGAATAAAATACTAAACAAGTTAAAGTGAACGCTGGGATTTATAGAGGAACCACTCAAGACCAAGTAGTCCTTGAGTGTAAACCTCTACCTCCTTGGAGGATTTTTGAATAGCTTTTTCTTTATATTGAACGTTCTTACAGTTGTACTGGCGAGCCCTTACAGTTCTCTGGTACTTAGCTTTTCCCTAAGTCCACTAGTAAGAAACTCCTCTAAGCCTACAACTCAAGCTTGTTCAATCTTATAAAGAACTCCTATCCCTACGTCCTACGGTACTTAGTAGGACTCTCTTTCTCTCTTTTTGGTTTTTCTGGTTACAAACAGTTTTGTGGTTTGGTTACAAAGTCTCACTCGATCTAACACAAGTTCTAGCACTGTTCTTGAGTTCTTGAGTTAGTTCTTCGTGTTCTTGAGTGAGCCGCTTTCTACTGATTCTCTCTGAATATTCCTGAAAGCGTTAACGTCACAATAAATGCCTTGGGGCTATTTATAGGACTTGGGGAAGGGCGTCTTTCTCCTGGGACGATCATGCCCTTCGAGGACGTGGCTACAGGATCTTCCTCCACGTAGTAGGGCGGTGATGAGGAAGCTTCCTATATCCAGCTTTGTATGATGGACTCCGCTACAGGATCGGCCGCCACGTGTTGATGGACTCTGCAACAGGATCGTCCGCCACGTAGTGTTGGACTCCGCTACAGGATCGGTCTCCACGTGTCCTTGGATGATCAAGTATTGTCGAGTGATGTCATCCTGTCGGCTATAGAGTAAGGACGCTCTGCTTGCGTTCCTACTTGCTTGGGACTGCGTCCTTGCTCAAGTAGTCTCTGGTCGGTCCTTACTTCCTGTTAGCTAACGTCCCAAGGCCTATGGGACGCCCATACACACTTGTTGTCCTTTTGTCACTAGCGTTCCTGAACACTTGGACAATCTTTATTAGAATCAAAGTGAGTTTGTCATATCAAAACTATGGGACGGTTGTGGGCGCACTACTAAGTACGAGGGCGTCCTTGATAGCGTCCCAACAATTTCCCCCTTTTTGATGATGATAAACTCTTCAGCAAAAAGTTTTGGCATTTGGGCTTAGAATGTATGAAAACTTAAAGGCGTCCTCTAACACTTAGAGAGATTTCATTTAGCACAAGTTTTCATTCTTTGATTCTCTAACTTTTGGATTTTAAGGAAAGAAAAGCGTCCTAGAATTTTCTAGACGTCCTCTAGTTTATTCTAGCACGGCGTTCCTTAGACCTTTCACTTAATAGTTCCCCCTTAACACTTACTTATTCTAGATAACTAATTTATAGCGCATCTCTGCAAAACTACACTTCCCCCTTTTGGCATCATCGAAAAGGATAACAAGTGATAAGAACGTTAAGCACAAAAACATAACTAGAGGCAGTGGAACGCTTAAACAATCATAATGCAAGCTGTTGGGACGATATTAAGGACGTCAGTCGTTAATATCTAAACCAATAATAATCGTCCCTTGTTTTGATAATGACAAACTCAAATGTATTTGATAAGTTGTCCAAGTTTTGATCTCAGGTAAGTCTAGTGGACGCACATGAGCGAAAAGGACAACAAGTGAACAGCAGTCCCTATGCTGTAGGGACGCATGTTACCAGAACTTCCAAAGCTAAACGTAATTGGCGGAGTCCCTGCGCAAGATAGGACGGAGTCCTCATCAAGAAGGGACGCGCGCCAAAATACGGACGAAGTTCAAATTCAAATCAAGGCCGCCCCAACATGATTACATCATCGTCCGGCCTTAGTCCTCAGAAGGAAGCTTCCTTTGTCTGGGCACGTGTAGACAATGCCAAAGACGTCGCTTTCCCAGCAATGGTCCCCTACCCACGCGGAGGCTTCCCAAGCGTCAACAGAGTTGACCTCCTCAAGACGCTCATCGCACCGTTGATCAAAGATCGAGGATCCTGCCAAGTCTCAGAGGACGCTAGAGGACAAGAATCACTTCCGCTATAAATACTCTCCAAGGAGTATGCATAGCGGCATGTGGGTGCAAGAGTGGACTTTGAAGACTTTCTCTCAAGCTCTCCCGAAGCATTCAAGAACACGAACGAAGATCAAGAAGATCAAGTGAGCTTGAAGCAAGAGAAAGAAAGTCCAACCACATCAAATCCAAAACAAACCACAAATCAATTAGAGTTGTAGTTTGTCTCTCACAACGAACCGTGAGAGACGTGAGTGATAGCTTCCTTATAGCTAAGAGTGTTAGGTTACTTGTTAGGTTGAAAGGAGTGTTACTAGTGAGGCTAAGGACGGACGCTTAGCTCAGAGAAGTGTAACGACTCGCCTAAGTTGTAAGGACTCGCTCTTAATAAGATAAGGGACGGCTATTGAAAATCCTCCAACGGAGGTAGAGGTTTACCCATAAGACTAGTCGGTCTTAGTGGGGTTCCTCTATAAATACTCGTGTCCACTTATCTTGTATTCTGTTAAGTCTATTTTCCGCTGCACTAAAGGACGCCCTTAACCCAGTTAAGGACGCCCTCATTAACTGACTTACGATCCATCAATTGGTATCAGAGCAGGCGCTCTAGATTTTTGTTGAGTTGCAGGTACAAGATGGACATGGAACCTATTGGAATCTCTTTTGTAAAGCCTCCTCGTCTGACGGACGGCAACTTCAACCGCTGGAAGATCCGCTTCGAGAACTTTTGCAGAAGTCAGAATTATCAATGCTGGAGAGTGATCATGAAGGGTGACCTTACCATCCCTGATGACAAGAAAGACAAAGAGGACGAGTGGGGTCCTGACGAATTCAAGCTTTTGGAAACAAACGCTAAGGCTATATGCTTCCTTCAAGCGTCCCTCTGCAAAAGGGACGCCACCCGAGTTAGCAATTTGGCAACAGCCAAACTACAATGGGAAGCTCTTGAGAAGTACCATGTGGGTACGGCAGAGATGAAGGAAGACGTCAAGCTTGAAATCAAACGAGAGTTCTATGCCTTCAGAATGCTTCCTAACGAATCTGTCAAGGACTACTCATACCGCTTTGAAGCTCTTGTGACCAAGATGCGAAATTTAGGCATCCCAGAAGCTGAAGTCTCAATGAGAAACAGAGTCGGAGTAGTCATTGATGGGCTTACAGGAAAATGGAATTTTGATAGGACTATGTTCAAGGAGAACACAGCCAACAAAACCCTGGATATGGAAGAGATCTATGGGAAGCTGAGAGGCTATGAAGCGAGAAGGGAAGCTGATATGGCTGAATTGGCTAGAAACCCCAGACAGATCTTGCTTTGATGACGTCAACTCCAGAGTACGCTGAGAATCTGCGCCACCAAAGAGATATTGCCCTAATGGTGGAAGCAAATAAAAATGAGAATCGTGAAAGGATGCGTGCTCAAGCTTTGAAAGAAAAGGAAAGCAAGACTAAGGAACAGCTGGAAGAAGAGGAAGAGATTGCCCTTCTACACAAAGTTGCTCGCTTATGGGGTAAAAAGGCCAGAGATTCCAAGACACACAAGATGCCTTACAAAAAGGAGAGTCCCAAGTATACAGAGGCAGAGATGAAGGAACTTACTTGCTACAAATGTAACAAGAAAGGACACTTTGCTAAAAGGTGTACTACTGGACTAAACTCAAAAGAAATGAAGATGAAAGCTCTCTTGGGAGCGTGCGAAGCCGCATGGGATAATGTGAGTTCTGATGATGAAGAACCAGAAGGACAAGTGGCGTACATGGCTGTGGAGGACGCCCCAGTCCTTGAAGAGGACGCTTCTGAAAAGGAACAAGAGGTAACTCGTGAATCCATGATGAACTCCTTAGAGAATTGTTCCAAAACCAAACTTATTAAGCTCATTAAAAGAATCATGGAAGAAAGCGTTGTTATGCAACATAGAATGGATGAACTTGAACTTGAAAGTGAAAATAGGCTAGTTGAATGTGAGAACTGTGCTACAGTTTCGTTACAACTAGAGTCCTCGTATGTCGAAGTTAAATCCCTGAAAACTGAAGTGATGTGCCTTAAGCTAGAGAACGCTAAGCTTAGGGAAGAGGTGAAAGTGTTAGGGAAGAGCCCGGTAACTGAGGTAGTTCAACTAATGGTGTTTGTCCCAGCCAAAAGAGGACTAGGATACGAGTCTGACACTAGGAACTCTCTCCCTAGTGACTTTGAGGCTAGCAAAACCTCAGAACTTGAATTAGAAAGGGAAAAGACCAAGAACCTTCTTGAAAGAATTCGAGTCCTAGAGAGTGGAGAGAAAGGTCAAAGGGACTATTACACTAACTCCACTAGTCATAGGATCTATAAGAAGATTGCTAAGGGGGAAGGTTCAAAAGTTTGTGACCCTCAAAAGATGAAAAAGAACAAAATCCAACGTCCCAACAAGAAGTACTACCTTGGTACTTACTATAGGACGTGTTGGTACTGTGGAAAAGGAGATCACTTCAAATATGATTGCCTGAAACTGAAGAACGACATTGAAAGTGGCAAAGCTGCTAGGAATAACATTGAAAATGATAAGTCCGTCCCTAAGGCTAACCCTAGACGTCCTAGACGATCTAAGAGTTCTTTCAGAAAGCATGCTATTTCAAATGATGTGAATATAAGTGACTACATGCCAGAACCAGAGTTCTATTTCTGTAACGAACCAGGTAAGGAACACCTTGCCTGGGTCGCCATACACTAACCTTGTTTTGGCAGGTGGAAGTGAGGGGACGCCCATGGATCATTGATAGTGGCGCCTCAAACCATATGACAGGAAGCCAGATCCATCTCACTTCTATCCAAAGTAGCGCCACGGGAGGAACTGTCTCGTTTGGCAACAAGGGCAAAGGAAAGATCAAAGGGACGGGAACTGCTATTCTCAATCCGTCTATCAAAGCGACAAATGTTAGCCTTGTTGAAGGACTTGGCTTCAACCTCCTAAGCGTCTCTCAAATGTGTGATCAAGGTGAAAACTTAGTCACATTTGACTCAAAGGAGTGCCTCGTCATCAACAAGAAATCCAACAAAGTCGTCCTCAAAGGAGTCCGAAAGAACAATGTCTACATCTTCAATCAGGAGTTCAAGCCAAAATCTGAGTTGTGCTTATCTGTGTCAAAGGAGGACGCTGACCTCTGGCATCGCCGACTTGGCCATGCTGGACCAAGCACAATCCTCAAGCTTCATCAAAGAAATCTTGTGAAAGGTCTTCCGCAAATTGATCCTGAGAAAATTGAACAGTGTGAAGCATGTATCAAAGGGAAGCAGACAAGAACGTCCTTTAAGTCAAAGAACGATGTCAGCACAAAGCAACCTTTGGAACTTCTCCATATGGATCTTTGTGGACCAATGAAGACGTTAAGCTATGGTGGAAAGAGGTATATCTATGTCCTTGTAGATGACTTTTCTCGATTCACCTGGGTTCTTTTCTTAGCTTCAAAAACAGATTACTTCAACGCATTCAAAGTCTTCATCAAACAAGTGGAAGTTGCGCTTGAGACGCCTCTCAAATCCATAAGATCAGACCATGGGACGGAGTTTCAAAACTCAGAGTTCGTGGCCTACTGTGATCAACATGGAGTCTCTCACAACTTCTCAGCTCCAAGGACTCCTCAACAAAATGGAGTGGTGGAAAGAAAGAATAGGACGCTGGAGGATATGGCAAGGACTATGCTCTTAGCCAATAGCGTCCCCAAGTACTTCTGGGCTGAAGCTATTGCTACAGCGTGCTACATTATCAATCGAGCCATGATCCGTCCTTTGCTGAAGAAGACGTCCTATGAGTTGCTGAATGGAAGAAAGCCTCGCATCGACTATCTCAGAGTCTTTGGATGCAAGTGCTTTGTTCACAACAATGATAAAGAAAGACTTGGAAAGTTTGACGCAAGAAGTGACGAAGCCATATTCCTTGGATACTCCCTCACCAGTAAAGCGTATAGAGTTTTCAATAAACGAACTCTAAAGCTTGAGGAGAGCATTCATGTTGTGTTCAAAGAAAGTTCTTCTCACAAAGATAAACCAAGTAAGAAAGAACGCTCATCTCCTCTGCAGCAAGATGACTCCGATGATGAAGTTTATTTCGGGTCCTTTGGAAAATACTGTGTTCCTAAGGACGCTACTCAAAATCCTGAAGAAGTCTCAGTAGAAGTTCCCAGTGTTGTTCAGGAAGTTCCATCTCAAAGTGAATCTCCAGCTCAACATGAGGTCGCTGAATCAAGCCTACAAGGAGAACAGCATCAAGAAGAGGACGCTCAACCTGAGGGGGAACTCTATGAAACTCTCAATGAAGACGACGGGTTTGACTCAGATGAATCTGATTGGACGGACCCTAGATGTACTCCTGTAAGGGACGATACTCATAAGGGATCCCATCTTTCGAGACTTCATTCAACGGATCAAATCATCTCAGATATGTCAAAAGGAGTTCAAACAAGATCAGCCGTGAATCAGTCCCTTAATGCTAACATAGCGTTCTGTGCCTTCAACGCCTTTGTGTCCTTGGTTGAACCTAAGAACATAAAGGAAGCACTCCAGGACGCTGATTGGATTCAGGCCATGCAAGAGGAACTTAATCAATTCGAAAGAAATAAGGTTTGGACCCTCGTCCCTCGTCCGAGAAACAAAAACATAATAGGGACGAGATGGGTTTACAAGAACAAGCTTGATGAGAATGGTCGCGTGTCAAGAAACAAAGCAAGGATTGTGGCTCAAGGCTATAGGCAAGAGGAAGGGATTGATTATGATGAAACCTTCGCTCCTGTCGCCAGGATTGAAGCCATTCGCCTCCTCATCGCCTTTGCCGCTCACAAAGGGTTCAAGCTTTTTCAAATGGACGTCAAGACAGCCTTTCTCAACGGCAAGCTCAAAGAAGAAGTGTACGTCGCTCAACCTCCAGGATTTGAGGACGCTGATCACCCAGATCATGTGTACTTCTTGGATAAGGCACTCTATGGACATAAGCAAGCCCCTCGTGCATGGTACGATAGGTTTGCGTCCTTCCTCTTGTCCAACGGGTACACACGAGGTAACATTGATAAAACCCTGTTCTTAAAGAAAGTTCTTAAAGATGTCTTAATTGTCCAAGTCTATGTCGATGACATAGTCTTTGGAAGCACTAACATGAAATTTGTAGAGGAATTCAAGAACTTGATGAGTAGTGAGTTTGAGATGTCCCTCATAGGAGAACTCAACTTCTTCTTGGGACTCCAAATCACTCAGCTCAAAGATGGGACGCGGATTCATCAACAAAAGTACATCCGTGAAATGCTTGAGAAGTATGGGATGAACTCTTCAAAACCCATTGATAATCCCATCTCCCCAAACACTCGCCTCTATGCTGATGAAGAAGGCAAGAGTGTAGATCAAAAGCTCTACAGAGGAATGATAGGGTCCTTGCTATATCTTACGGCAAGTCGTCCCGACATCATGTTCGCTGTATGCTTGTGCGCTCGATTCCAAGCAAATCCAAAGGAGTCCCATATGCAAGAGGTTAAAAGAATCTTCAGATATCTCAAGGGACGGGATGACCTATGTCTATGGTATCCCAGAAGGACGTCCCTGAACCTGGTAGCTTACTCTGACGCAGATTACGCTGGCCATGTGGTGGATAGGAAGAGCACCTCAGGAATGGCACAATTCCTTGGCTCATGCCTTGTATCTTGGGGATCCAAAAAGCAAAACTCCGTGGCACTATCAACCGCGGAAGCTGAGTACGTTGCTGCTGCTTCGTGCTGCTCACAAGTCCTATGGATCAAGTACTAACTTGAAGATTATGGTACGTCCCTCAACACAGTCCCTATCTTGTGTGACAACACCAGTGCTATAAGTATTGCCAAAAATCCCGTTCATCATTCTAGGACGAAGCATATTCACATAAGGCATCACTTTCTTCGTGATAATGTTGAACTTGGATTAATTAGAGTGGATCATGTTAGGACTGAGGACCAAGTGGCCGATATTTTCACAAAAGCACTTGATAGACGTCCCTACGAGCACCTCCGGTTGCTCTTGGGGATGATAACTTTTAAATGATCAAGTCCCGTTCTATTATTCCCTCCATGATTGGCTATGTCTTGTTGAGAACTTGTTTTAAGGTGTGTCATGCATTAAAGTCATCTTTAAAGGACGCTAGTCTAAGATATGTGTATTCGCTTGTGTCCTTGAATGGTATTCATTTCGCTTTTCATCTCAAGAGTATCCCTGATCACCCTACCCTCATCATAAGCCGAAATGATGGGAACTCTAAGCTTACCCAAGCCGAGAATCTTGCAAACGCGTCCTATGAGCATTCCTTGTTTCACCTTTACGGGACGTACTTACTTGATTTTCAAAAATGGTTCTAAGTGATCAAAGGGACGCGTGCTAAGAGCTGAGAGTTGTCTGTACAGAGTTCTAATTACAGAGGTTGAGGTCAGTGAATGGGACGCCGTGATTCAGTTCTGTGTTGTGTAGTGTTGTGTGTTGAAAGGACGTCAGGTCAGAGTCCTTTGCAGTTGTGAGAAGTTTGAATGGTTGAAATTGGGAAGGTAAACCGTTTTAGCGAATCGTCAGCGAAAATCTCGGGATATGCGCAAACAGTGCTCAACAGCTGTATTCCTTAGCAAAGAAGAAAGCTACGTGTGGGAAGGCGGGTGGAGGAAGCTGTGTGTAAAGACCCTGTTACCCCTGACCGTCCAACTTCGTCTTCTTCCTATATATACCCACCTGTGCACTCCGAAAACCTTTCTTCGCTCATCTACTGTTTGCACACTTTTAGAAATCTCAAAGATCTTCCAAATCTTCAACCGAATCCCGAAATCTCTCTCCAAACCCTAATCCTCCCCTATTTAAACCATCTCAAAAATGGCCAACACAAGAGCCTCAAAGAATCCCTCACCCTCGTCGGCAGCGAAAAACACTAGCTCTTCGAGATCTCCTCTGGTGAAAGGCCGGTCATTAATGGAGTCGAGAGGCAGACCTTCCGGCCGACAAGAACCCCCTTGCCACCATTCCTCCTCTCAAAGCACCCAGCGCCGCCACTCCAACACCTCTCCTCAACCCCTTCGCTCCCAACCTCCTCAACAAAAACAACCATCCCGCTCTCAATCCAAAAGCCAGCCGAAGAGGTTCTCATTTCTGGAGAAGCCCTTCAAACCCGAGCCTGAGCCAGAAAATATCACCAAAGCCTCTGTTTACAGTGGCTCAATTGGCCGGCTCCCCTCTCAACCCAAACGCCGTCCTCCCCTTGACCCTCTCATTGAGGACTGGCTTGAAAAGGAGCCTAGGACGCTCGCCAACATTTGTCTTAGGGCGTCCACTCACGAACATCCTCCTAAAATCCAACGCCTCCTCCACTACTTCATGATCACATATGTCAAGCCCCGCCTTCAAGAAACCAATCACACCAACCCACCGTTCATGGGGCCAGGAATCATTTCTGACTCATTTGGTGGAACCGTGGACGAGCTCGCCAAACTACTTCCTGATATAATGGAGTTTGTTGTGGCTCCTACGGGCTCCGTCCCTTCTCAAAAAAGGAAAAGGCCTTCCTCTCCCCCTCCGTCCAAATCGCTCCAAATTAAAGGCCCTTCCTCCTCCCCACCAAAGCCAATCCCTTCCTCCCCTCCTCCTGCCCCAAAACGACGCCTCAAGACCTCTGCTCAGCTTGAGGGCGTCACGGATGAAGAAATGGCCGCCATTCGCCTCTCCGAAATTCAACTGGCAAAAGAGGAGAAGGCGCGCCAAGAACAAGAGCAAGCAGAGAAAGCAGCCGTTGAGAAGGCGATCCAAGCGAGTATGCAGGACCTTCGTCAATTCCCTCCTCCTCCTCCAAGGGTAGAGGACGCTCCTCAAGTCCAGGCCAAGGACGCTCCACAAGTCCAGGTCCAGGCCAAGGATGCTACCCCTGCTACTCTGCCGCCTCCTACCTCTGCTCCGCTCAAGGTGAAACCGATCTCAGTGGTTCCGCCCAGCTCCTCCTCTGCTCCTCCCCCAAAAGCTAAGCTCCGCACTCCCTCTCCCTCTCCCCCTAGAGCTTCACCTCCTCCTCCTCCTCCGCCTGCTCCGGCCGTCGAAGAAGCTGCCCAAGTTCAAGGGACGTCTCCTCCATCCGTTCCCACAGATTCCTTAGCAAGGACTCCAGCGGTGGACGCACCTCCCACAGAACAGGCGTCCACCGCTGAGGACACTGCAATGGTTGAGTTCCAAGAACAACGGAACGAAGCCTCTGATTACGAGGACGCCCCTCCCCAGGATGAGGAACCTGAGGAAGAGGAGGGAGATGGAGATGAAGAAGATGCTGGTGATGAAGTGATCGTGAGCAATGGCTCCAAGCAGAAACGCTTCAAGAAATTCCTATCGCCGCTCCTCTTCACCGCCGAGTTTCTGGCAGAGAACCAGCGCCAAGAGTTCTTGGATCTTCTTGAGTTCCAGGGTTGGACGCACTTGGGCGCTGAGGCCGCTGATGTTGACCCTGATGAGGTTCTCCGTTTCTACTCAAAGTTCGAAAGCACAGAAGTAAACGGGAAGCCTCAGGGGACTTTTGAAATCGATGGGGACGAGTACTCAGTTGCTGAGGGCACCGTCCGCAAAATGCTAGGCCTGCGTCCTTCTCCGCAAGATGCTCTGCACGATCTGCCGTGCAAGAACTTTGGCCGTTTCTCCCAAGATGAAATCCTCAACAGAATATTCAATGGGAGACAGCCAGCTGCTAAGGACAGAGTTGCTCATTGCCTCACCAAGACGGGCGTCCTTGCGCATCACTTCATTGTGCGCATGGTCGTCCCCCGCCAAGAGAAGAAGTCCATTGTTCAGATCACTGATAGTATTCTGTTGGACGCTTTCTTGGAACGCAAGCCGATAAACTTGCCCCGAGTAATCTTGGAACACATGGGCAAGTGCACAGGAGGCAGGCACTCTCTTCCTTTCCCCGGCTTGGTCAAGCAAATTCTGAAGCAGCAGGGACTCTATGATCCTAAACAAGAGCGTTCCTTTGGCATTCATTGGGACGTCAGGCAAATTACACTCCCTCCAGTTGGGAAACTCAGGTGTGATGAGCCCCTTCCGTCCGTTAAGCGCCAACTGGAAAAGGAACGGAAAGAGGCTGAAAGGAAAGCCAAAGCTGAGAGGAGAGCTCAAGCTGCTGCTGCTGCTGAACCTGGAGAAGGAGATCACGAAGCTGAAAATGTCCAAGTAGTTGGGACGCCAGCTGAGGACGCTGTTGATGACGAGGACGAGCTCGATGGTATGAGCGTCCCTGATGAGGCTGAGAGGCACTCTACGAAGTATCTGATGGGCATGATGATCGAGAACCAGTGCATAATGATTGATCTAATTCAGCAGGTTCACGACACACTTCACGTCCACACAGACCTTCTTGAGCGCAACAACGAGCTCCTTGCCCAGAACAACCATCTTCAGGAGCAACACCTCAAAGCCCTTGGCAAGCGTCCCAGAAAATGATCACCTCCCCCTTTTCTAACCCTGAAACAATTTATCATTTCTTGAGTTTTTGTTAAGACAATGGGACGCTGTCCCCGTTTTGAACACTTGTTGTGAATGTCTGTAATGAACGTTCTCATTTCTCATTCTGAATGCCATTCACTACATTTGTGCTTCATTTTGTCTAAGCGTACCTTTCTTTAGTTATGACTTTGTGCTTGCATGCTTTTCGACTTGTTCTCCTTTTCGATGATGCCAAAAGGGGGAAGTATAGTTTTGCAGAGATGCGATTGTCCTTAAGTTATCATAGAAAGCATGTGTTCAGGGGGAATTTCGGCCAAGTCAAAAGGTCGTTAGTTAGGAATAAAATAGAACGCACTTAAAAGAATGTGTTGCATGCCAATCTAAGCTGAAAAGAAAATCAAAGTGCAGTTCCTCATGCTAAAAGCTTTACTTCTGTGTGCATTATTTGAAAGAGTTTGTCATCATCAAAAAGGGGAAATTGTTGGGACGATATTAAGGACGTCAGTCGTTAATATCTAAACCAATAATAATCGTCCCTTGTTTTGATAATGACAAACTCAAATGTATTTGATAAGTTGTCCAAGTTTTGATCTCAGGTAAGTCCAGTGGACGCACATGAGCGAAAAGGACAACAAGTGAACAGCAGTCCCTATGCTGTAGGGACGCATGTTACCAGAACTTCCAAAGCTAAACGTAATTGGCGGAGTCCCTGCGCAAGATAGGACGGAGTCCTCATCAAGAAGGGACGCGCGCCAAAATACGGACGAAGTTCAAATTCAAATCAAGGCCGCCCCAACATGATTACATCATCGTCCGGCCTTAGTCCTCAGAAGGAAGCTTCCTTTGTTTGGGCACGTGTAGACAATGCCAAAGACGTCGCTTTCCCAGCAATGGTCCCCTACCCACGCGGAGGCTTCCCAAGCGTCAACAGAGTTGACCTCCTCAAGACGCTCATCGCACCGTTGATCAAAGATCGAGGATCCTGCCAAGTCTCAGAGGACGCTAGAGGACAAGAATCACTTCCGCTATAAATACTCTCCAAGGAGTATGCATAGCGGCATGTGGGTGCAAGAGTGGACTTTGAAGACTTTCTCTCAAGCTCTCCCGAAGCATTTAAGAACACGAACGAAGATCAAGAAGATCAAGTGAGCTTGAAGCAAGAGAAAGAAAGTCCAACCACATCAAATCCAAAACAAACCACAAATCAATTAGAGTTGTAGTTTGTCTCTCACAACGAACCGTGAGAGGCGTGAGTGATAGCTTCCTTATAGCTAAGAGTGTTAGGTTACTTGTTAGGTTGAAAGGAGTGTTACTAGTGAGGCTAAGGACGGACGCTTAGCTCAGAGAAGTGTAACGACTCGCCTAAGTTGTAAGGACTCGCTCTTAATAAGATAAGGGACGGCTATTGAAAATCCTCCAACGGAGGTAGAGGTTTACCCATAAGACTAGTTGGTCTTAGTGGGGTTCCTCTATAAATACTCGTGTCCACTTATCTTGTATTCTGTTAAGTCTATTTTCCGCTGCACTAAAGGACGCCCTTAACCCAGTTAAGGACGCCCTCATTAACTGACTTACGATCCATCACAAGCAAACAACGGAACTTCCATTCAAACAAAAGTAGAATATTACAGACCAAGTGTCGAGTGTTTGAAAATAGAAAAGAAGCACAAGCAAAAGTAATTAAGGGATAAAGGGGTGGAGAACGATGATCACTGAGAACGGCTCTTGTCTTGATAAAACTTAAGAAGTTGTTCCTGAAGTTCAGCCGACTTGACAAAAGAAGAGGACAAGTCCTTTAGAGCAGAGAGGATAAGACACTGGTTGTCCATAATGGCGCCCATAAGTTCTGCAGGAGGATGCTCGGCAATGTTTGCAGGAGCCGAACGGCGCACTGGACCAGAGCTCGAGGAAGGAGCGTTCAAGGGAGGTTCACCAGCGGGAGAAGAAGCCATCAACATTTGATCGAGAGTTTGGAGGTCAACAGCGGGCTCTTCTTCCTGAGTACCATCTTGAGACATAGACGCTAGGCGTTCTGCTTCAGCCTCAGCAGCCAAGCGTTCTTCTTCAGCTTTCTGTCTTGCTTCCTCTGCCTCAGCTTCCAACTGTTTGATCACTAAAGGCAGCTCTTCATTGTGCCTTATCTCGACAAGCCCTTTCTTGGCGTTCCACTTCAGACCGAGTTCTTCTGAAGGTGCACTTTCGTCATAGGCGTTCTGAGACAGAAGGATAAGCTTGACAAGACCAGGGTACGGCAAGGCGGGGCGCTTCCTCCCACACTTAGCCATGTGTTGCATAGCAATCCTGGCAAGGTTTATGGGGCGGCGTTCAAGCAGTGCATCAAGAAGTATAATGTCATGCGTCTGAACGATGGAGCGCTTTTCTTGCCGGGGTAGGACGGCGCGACAAATGAAGTAATGAGCTTTGGCGCCGACCTTGCTCAAGACATGAGCAACCCTGTCCAGTCCTATCGGCCTTTTGCCCTGAAAGATGTGTTCAACCAGAGGCAGTTCTTCATCAGTTGTTTCAAATCCACCCTCTGGAAGACTGCTCAGCGCGTCGGACGGAGGCTTTTGAGAACTAAGGCCCATGAAAGCTCTGACCTGGCGTTCATTGACTATGGCTTTCTCACCATCAATTTTGAAATGGAGAGATCCATCTTTAGCTTTGTAGTGCAAATCTCTGTAGAACGCCTTGACCTGCTCCTTGTCGACAGTAGCCGGCGCAGGCCCAACATTCAGCCAGCCTTGGAATCTTAGAAGCTCGAGGAATTCTTGGACGCCTTCATCTTGGAAGGAGGCGAGCCATTCTTCCGAGTAAATCAAGGGGCTGAGAACTTTTACCGGTGCGCCATCAGGCTTTCTCTTGCGCTTGCCCTTGGGGGACTCAGAGTCCTCATCATCAGAGGAACTGTTCTCATCAGCGGAGTCGCCTGACTCATCTTTCTCAGCGTCCTGTTCAGCAACGTCCTCTGTGCCTTGATCATTTTCAGCATTACCACCAGCTGTGGCTTGAACGGCACCAGAAGAAGTCTGCCCGTGGGACGCGCCTTCAGCGTCCTGAGCCTTTAACAGATGTGAGGTTTCTGGCTCAGCGTCCTCGGGGACTTGGGTGGAATTTGTTTGGAGTGTGGGGGAGGGGTTTTCTTGTGGGGGATTTGCTTGAGGGGTTGGGAGAGGGTTAAGGATAGGAAGGGATTGGTTGTAGGGAGGTACCTCATTTGCATCACGCTCAAGTTCCTCAGATAATGAGGGCTCGGCGTCCTTTTGAGCGACCTGGTGCTCACCAGCGTCCTCAGGTACTTGGTCCCCAGCTGGAGCGTTCTCGACTCCTTCAGCCTCATCATCAGAGTCCCCAACGACATCTATATATGGGGAGACTTGACCAGCAACTTGTTGAGGCGTTCCTCTTTGGCTCTCAGATGAGCTAGAGGAGGATGAGGAGGGAACGTGCTCAACTTCAGCAGGAACGTCCCTAGCGAGCAAAACCCTGGGCTTTTCACCAGCCTTCCTTCGGCGAAAGGTATGCTCTAGCATGCGTTCTGTCTCCTCCGGACCACTTTCGGAGGATGGACGACGGGACTTTAGGGTCTCGGGGTCCTTTGGTGGGGAGATGTGGGCCGGGGCAGACGGGAAGTTGGCCAAGTTTAGGGGAGAGTGGGTTTTGGGAGGAAAAGGGATTAGGGCATTTGTTCGTGAAGGTTGAGGGGACGGAGGAGGTGTGGGAAGTTGAACGATTGAGATGGGTTTAGGAGGAGGAGTGGATTCTTTGGAGAGGTTGGAGGGCCTTTTCGTGGTGCTAGGCCTTTTTGAGGGTTTGAAGGATGGGACGCTCGAGGTTTTGGCCTTTTTGAGGGGCCTTGGGTCGTGGACTTTCTTGGAGCGTCCCTCCTTGATGTGGGAAGGAAACTTATCCACAATCTCCGTTGGTTTGGAATTGGAGAAGGGTTGAGAAGAAGGGGCAGGACGCTTTAGCAAATTTTTGGTGGTGATGGAGAGAACGGCAGGAGGAGGTGGAGAGGGACTTGGCATACGGTTTTTAGTCATTTGGAAGGCTAACGAGTTCCTTGGATACATAGGAAACTCGGGCAAGACTGCATTGTGCAAGTCTGGGATAAGTTCAAGAAGGGGGCCAAGATTATTCTCACCTCCGAACTGAGAGAAGAAAAGCACATCGTCCATCCGTCCAGGTAGATCTTTGTAATCTGTGTTGTGGAGGCTAGGGACGACAAAGCGTTCAATAAACTTCTTATAGTTCTTTGTTTTCACTACATCGTTCTTGACTTCTGGCAGTTCCATGCGTTCTCTGATAAGATTGTACAGCGTCCTGGGCTTCTTGTTGATGAAGTCCAATAGAGATTCATTAAGAACGATTGGTTTTGGCTTCTCTATGTAGTGGGACTTCACAAGCTTTCTTCGCTTCCCGCCGGTAGAAGATCCGGCCACGTTCAGCTGTCTTTGAGACATTTTTTCAGATGAGCTTTAGTGAGAGAAAGTCGCCGGAGTTTTAGAGAGAAGTCAGAGCACAATTGAGAGCGAGGAAGTGGTTGAGAATAATAAATTTGATAGCGACTGTTCTGGCCTTATATAGAGGAAGCGGTGGCACAACTGTAATTATCACTGTTTCACTGTGCGACACGTGGCAAAACTTCCCCCCTTAAGATTTGAGCAAAAGCAACGGTCACTGTTCACACTTTCAAAAGTTCAAATTTCTGACTCTTCAACTTCTCCTCAAATGCTAAACTGGCGTCCTTTCCAACAAACACTGAGCGTTCTCTCATACTTAGCAAAAATTTATCTCTTCAAGCAAAATCAATAACCAACTTACCGTTCTAGTGATCACCTTTCGAACCAGTTGAAAACAGCGCAAGTACGTCCCGTAAAAGAAAAAAATGAAGCTCATAGGACGCTTTTGCGGAGTTCTCGGCTAGGGTAAGCTTAGAGTTCCCATCATTTCGGCTTATAATGAGGGTTGGGTGATCAGGGATACTCTTTTCAAGACAAATAGAGAAATTTGAATGGCGTTCCAAAGTAGCAAACATATGAAGTTTTAGACTAGCGTCCTTGCAAATATGAATTTAATGCAAAACAGTCCTTAAACACTTAAAATCTACAAAACATAGCCAATCATTGAGGGAATAGTAGAACGGGACTTGCTACTTAAAAGTTATCATCCCCAAGAGCAACCTTAGATGCTCAAAGGGACGTCTATCAAGCGCCTTAGTGAAAATATCAGCTATTTGGTCTTCAGTCCTTACATGCTCCATACTAATGAGTCCTAGTTCAACATTATCACGCAAGAAATGATGCCTTATATGAATATGCTTTGTGCGTGAATGAAAAACAGGATTCTTAGAAATTTCAATGGCACTTGTGTTATCACAACGAATGGGAATAGTTTCAAGATTAATACCATAGTCCTCTAGTTGATATTTGATCCAGATAACTTGTGAACAGCACGAAGCAGCAGCAACGTACTCGGTTTCCGCGGTTGAAAGCGCCACAGAGTTCTGTTTCTTAGATCCCCAAGAGACTAAGCATGAACCAAGGAACTGTGCCATTCCTGAGGTGCTTTTCCTATCAATTACATGACCCGCATAATCAGCGTCCAAGTAGCCAACGAGCTTGAAGGACGTCTTCCTGGGGTACCAAAGGCAAAGATCATCGCGTCCTTTGAGGTAGCGAAAGATCCTCTTGACTTCTTGCATGTGGGACTCCTTTGGATTCGCCTGGAAGCGTGCACACAAGCAAACGGCATACATGATGTCGGGACGGCTTGCGGTCAAGTAGAGCAAAGAGCCAATCATTCCTCTGTAAAGCTTTTGATCAACGTCCTTCCCTTGTTCATCTGTGTAAAGACGCGAGTTGGGAGAACAAGGTGTTGCCATGGGCTTGGACGTATTCATCCCGTACTTCTCAAGCATTTCACGGACATATTTTTGTTGGTGAATCCGCGTCCCGTCCTTGAGTTGATTGATTTGAAGTCCCAAGAAGAAATTGAGTTCTCCAATGAGGGACATCTCAAACTCACTACTCATTAAGGACTTGAACTCATCTACAAGCTTCATGTTAGTACTACCAAAGACTATATCATCAACATAGACTTGGGCAATTAAAATGTCCTTGTGAACTTTCTTAATGAATAAAGTTTTATCAATTGAACCTCTAGTGTACCCATGAGACAAAAGAAAGGACGCAAACCTGTCGTACCATGCACGAGGGGCTTGCTTGAGTCCATAGAGCGCTTTGTCCAAGTAGTACACATGATCTGGGTGAGAGGCGTCCTCGAAGCCAGGCGGCTGAGCAACATACACTTCCTCTTTTAGCTTTTCATTGAGAAAGGCAGTCTTGATGTCCATCTGAAATAACTTGAATCCTTTGTGAGCGGCGAAGGCAATAAGAAGACGAACGGCCTCAATTCTAGCAACAGGAGCAAAGGTCTCATCATAGTCTATGCCTTCCTCTTGCTTGAATCCTTGAGCCACCAGTCTTGCCTTGTTCCTTGAGACACGTCCACTCTCATCAAGCTTATTTCTGAACACCCATCGCGTCCCTATGATACTTTTGCCTTTGGGACGTGGGACGAGAGTCCAAACTTTGTTTCTTTCAAACTGATTGAGTTCTTCTTGCATCGCTTGAATCCAATCAGCGTCCTGAAGTGCTTCCTTGATATTATTTGGCTCCACCATAGAGACAAAGGCATTGAACGCACAGAACGCTAAATTTGCACTTTGGGACTTGCTGGCAGCTGACCTTGTCTGAACACCTTGAGAAGGATCTGAGACTATCTGAGAAGTTGGATGATCTTTTGAGACGCGGGACTCTCTTTGAAACAATTGAGCAAACCTTGGATCAATTTCATCATCTGAATCATCACTGTTTTCTTGAGAAACGTCCTCAATGTGTTCCCCCTCAGAGAGAGCGTCCAT
Source organism: Polygonum maritimum (assembly GCA_963924305.1). Taxonomy (NCBI): domain Eukaryota; kingdom Viridiplantae; phylum Streptophyta; class Magnoliopsida; order Caryophyllales; family Polygonaceae; genus Polygonum; species Polygonum maritimum. The sequence continues at coordinate 17,455,099 of OZ002736.1, read as the reverse complement.
ATCTTGACCTTGCTCACCTTGTAAACTTGATTCAGCCACATCTTATTGAACTGGAGACTCACTACGAGAGGGAACTCCTTCAACAATGCTAGGAACGTCTACTGAAACTTCTTCAAGATTTGGAGTAGCGTCCTTGAGAACATAGTATTTTCCAGAGGACCGAACATCAGCTTCGTCTTCAGAGTCGTCCTGCTGTTGTGAGGAGGAGCGTTCTTTCTTACTTGGTTTTTCTTTGTGAGAAACGCTCTCCTTGAGCACAACATGAATGCTCTCCTCAAGCTTTAGAGTCCTTTTGTTGAAAACTCTATATGCTTTGCTGGTTAGAGAGTATCCGAGGAATATAGCTTCATCACTTCTTGCATCAAACTTTCCAAGACGTTCTTTGTCGTTGATGTGAACGAAACACTTGCATCCAAAAACTCTGAGATAGTCAATGCGAGGCTTCCTTCCATTCAACAATTCATAAGATGTCTTCTTCAGCAAAGGACGGATCATTGCACGATTGATAATATAGCATGCTGTAGCAATAGCTTCCGCCCAGAAATACGTTGGAATGCTATTAGCTAAGAGCATAGTCCTTGCCATATCCTCTAGCGTCCTATTCTTTCTTTCCACAATTCCATTTTGTTAAGGAGTCCTCGGAGCTGAGAAGTTGTGTGAGACACCATGTTGATCACAGTAGGCCAGGAACTCTGAATTCTGAAACTCCGTTCCATGGTCTGATCTTATGGCTTTGAGAGGCGTCTCCAGGGCAACTTCCACTTGTTTGATGAAGATTTTGAACGCATTGAAACAATCTGCTTTGGTTGCCAAGAAAAGAACCCAAGTGAATCGAGAAAAATCATCTACAAGAACGTAAATGTACCTCTTTCCACCATAGCTCAACGTCTTCATTGGTCCACAAAGATCCATATGGAGGAGTTCCAAAGGCTTCTTTGTGCTAATCTCGTTCTTGGATTTGAAAGACGTTCTAGTTTGCTTCCCTTTGATACAGGCTTCGCATTGTTCAACTTTTTCAGGATCAATTCGGGGAAGTCTTTTCACAAGATCTCTTTGATGCAATTTGAGGATTGTGCTTGGTCCGGCATGGCCAAGGCGGCGATGCCAAAGGTCAGCATCCTCCTTTGAAGCAGAAAGGCACAATTCTGATTTAGGCTTGATCTACTAGTTGAAGATGTACACATTGTTCTGGCGTACTCCTTTGAGAACAACTTTGTTTGACTTCTTGTTGATAACGAGACACTCCTTTGAGTCAAATGTGACTAGATTTTCACCTTGGTCACACATTTGGGAAACGCTAAGGAGATTGAAGCCAAGTCCTTCAACAAGACTGACATTTGTTGCTTTGATGGACGGATTGAGAATAGCAGTTCCCATCCCCTTGATCTTTCCCTTGCCCTTGTTGCCAAACGAGACAGTTCCTCCCGTGGCACTACTTTGGATAGAAGTGAGATGGATCTGGCTTCCTGTCATATGATTTGAGGCGCCACTATCAATGATCCATGGGCGTCCCCTCACTTCCACCTGCCATAACAAAGTTAGTGTTTGGCGACCCAGGCAAGGTGTTCCTTACCTGGTTCGTTACAGAAGTAGAACTCTGGTTCTGGCATATAGTCATTTAAATTAACATCATTTGAAGTAGCATGCTTGCGGAAAGAGTTCCTAGAGCGTCTAGAACGCCTAGGATTAACCTTAGGGACGGACTTATCATTCTCAATGTTAGTCCTAGCAGCTTTTCCACTTGCAATATCTTCTTTCAGTTTTTCACACTCAAATTTGAAGTGGTCTCCTTGTCCACAGTACCAACACGTCCTATAGTACGTACCGAGGTAGTACTTCTTGTTGGGACGTTGGATTTTGTTTTCTTTCATCTTTTGAGGATCACAGACTTTAGAACCTTCCCCTTTAGCAATTTTCTTGTAAATCCTATGACTAGTGGAGTTAGTGTAGTAGTCCTCTTTTCCTATCTCTCCACTCTCTAGGACTCTAATTCTTTCAAGGAGATTCTTAGTTTTCTCTCTTTCAAGTTCAAGTTCAGAAGTTTTGCTAGCCTTAAAATCGCTAGGAAGAGAGTTCTTAGTGTCAGATTCATAACCTAGACCTCTCTTAGTTGTGACGAAGACCATTGGTCTAACCTCTTCAACTATGGGACTCTTACCCATCATTTTCACTTCTTCCCTAAGCTTAGCGTTCTCAAGTTTGAGACACATGATTTCAGTTTTTAGGGACTTAGTTTCTTCACATGAGGATTCTAATTGAATGGTCATAGAACTACAGTTTTCACATTCAACCACAATATTCTCATTTTCAAGTTCAAGTTCATCCATTCTATGTTGCATGATAACACTTTCTTCCATGATTCTTCCAATAAGTTTAATGAGCTTGGATTTAGAACAATTTTCTAACGAACTCATCATAGACTCACGGGTTACCTCATTTTCAGATTTCGGAGCGTCCTCCTCAAGAACTGTGGCGTCCTCCATGGCCATGTACGCCACTTGCTCATCAGGTTCTTCATCATCATCATCAGAAGAGCTACCATTATCCCATGCAGATGCGAACGCTCCGAGGAGTGCTTTTGTCTTCATATCTTTTGCGGACATTCCCGTTGTACACTTTTTGGCAAAGTGTCCTTTCTTGTTACATTTATAACAAGTAAGTTCTTTCATCTCTGCCTCAGTATACTTGGGACTCTCCTTCTTGTAGGGCATCTTATGCTTGTTGATGTATTTGTTTCTTTTGCCAAAAGAACGCAGAACTTTGTTAAAGAGAACAAGTCCTTCCTCTTCCTCAAGTTGTTCCTTAGTCTTGCTTTCTGTTTCTTTCAATGCTTGAACGCGCATCCTTTCACGGTTCTCATTCTTATTGGCTTCCACCATCATAGCGAGTTCTTGTTGACGACGAAGATACTCAGCGTACTCTGGTGTTGATGCAATCAATGCTAGATCTGTTTGAGGATTCCTTGTTAGTTCAGCCAAATCGGAGTTCCTCCTTGCTTCGTATCCTCTTAGCTTCCCGTAGATCTCTTCCATGTCAAGAGTCTTGTTAGCTGTATTCTCCTTGAACGTGGTTCTATCAAAGTTCCACTTTCCTGTTAAACCATCAATGACCACTTGAACTCTGTTCCTCATTGAAACTTCAGCTTCAGGAACGCCCAAGTTCCTCATCTTGGTAACAAGTTGTTCAAAACGGTATGAATAGTCGTTCACAGTTTGATTGGGGAGCATTCTGAAAGCATAGAACTCTCTCTTGATTTCAAGCTGAACGTCTTCCCTCATCTCAGCAGTTCCTACGTGGAATTTTTCAAGAGCTTCCCACTGTAGTTTGGCAGTTCCCAAATTGCTGACTCTAGTGGCGTCTCTCTCGCAAAGGGACGCTTGAAGGAAGCATATAGCCTTTGCATTTGTTTCCATCAATTTGAATTCATCAGGACCCCACTCGTCCTCTTTGTCCTTCTTATCAGTGGGAACGGCAAGGTCGCCTTTCATGATTACTTTCCAGCGCTGATAGTTCTGACTCTTTACAAAGTTCTCAAATCTGATTTTCCAGCAGTTGAAGTTGCCGTCCGTTAGGCGCGGAGGCTTCACAAAAGAGATTCCAATCGGTTCCATGTCCATCTTTAACCTGCAACTCAGTAAGAATCTAGAGCGCCTGCTCTGATACCAATTGTTGGATCGTTAGTACTGAGGGACGTCCTTTACTGGAGTAAAGGCGTCCTTTGGTCTGGCGTCCCTACAAGGTGTAGGGGCGTCCTTGAGTAATGCAGCGGAATAAAATACTAAACAAGTTAAAGTGAACGCTGGGATTTATAGAGGAACCACTCAAGACCAAGTAGTCCTTGAGTGTAAACCTCTACCTCCTTGGAGGATTTTTGAATAACTTTTTCTTTATATTGAACGTTCTTACAGTTGTACTGGCGAGCCCTTACAGTTCTCTAGTACTTAGCTTTTCCCTAAGTCCACTAGTAAGAAACTCCTCTAAGCCTACAACTCAAGCTTGTTCAATCTTATAAAGAACTCCTATCCCTACGTCCTACGGTACTTAGTAGGACTCTCTTTCTCTCTTTTTGGTTTTTCTGGTTACAAACAGTTTTGTGGTTTGGTTACAAAGTCTCACTCGATCTAACACAAGTTCTAGCACTGTTCTTGAGTTCTTGAGTTAGTTCTTCGTGTTCTTGAGTGAGCCGCTTTCTACTGATTCTCTCTGAATCTTCCTGAAAGCGTTAATGTCACAATAAATGCCTTGGGGCTATTTATAGGACTTGGGGAAGGGCGTCTTTCTCCTGGGACGATCATGCCCTTCGAGGACGTGGCTACAGGATCTTCCTCCACGTAGTAGGGCGGTGATGAGGAAGCTTCCTGTATCCAGCTTTGTATGATGGACTCCGCTACAGGATCGGCCGCCACGTGTTGATGGACTCTGCAACAGGATCGTCCGCCACGTAGTGTTGGACTCCGCTACAGGATCGGTCTCCATGTGTCCTTGGATGATCAAGTATTGTCGAGTGATGTCATCCTGTCGGCTATAGAGTAAGGACGCTCTGCTTGCGTTCCTACTTGCTTGGGACTGCGTCCTTGCTCAAGTAGTCTCTGGTCGGTCCTTACTTCCTGTTAGCTAACGTCCCAAGGCCTATGGGACGCCCATACACACTTGTTGTCCTTTTGTCACTAGCGTTCCTGAACACTTGGACAATCTTTATTAGAATCAAAGTGAGTTTGTCATATCAAAACTAAGGGACGGTTGTGGGCGCACTACCAAGTACGAGGGCGTCCTTGATAGCGTCCCAACACCTTTGTTGATATAACAAGGGACTCCCACGATGAGGCTGACGATGCTGAAACTGCTCCTACTGAAAAGGAGGCAGAAATTGTTGAAGTTGTTGAGGACGCTGGTGAGCACCAGGTCGCTCCCAAGGACGCTGAGCTCAGTCTGGACGATGAGCTTGAGCGTAATGCTAATGAAGTCCCGCCTTATGACCAATCCCTCCCCATCCTCAATCCCCTCCCAGCTCCACAAGAAAACCCCTCCCGCACAATCCAAACAGAAACCCTTGTTCCTGCGGACGTTGAGCCTTCCCAAGAAACTCTAGCAGAAGCTCAGGACGTAGAGGAACCGTCCCAAGCAAGAGCTCCCTCAGAATCTGAACAGGCTACAACTGGTGGTAATGATGAAAATGCACAAGGCACTGAGGACGAACCTACCCAGGACGATGCTAAGAATGAGTCCGAGGACAATGCTGATGAAAGTTCTGATGATGAGGACTTTGAGTCCCCAAAAGGCAAGAAGAAGCGCAAGGACGATGACGCGCCTGTAAATGTTTTAGGCCCCTTGGTCTATTCAAAAGAATGGCTTGCGTCCTTCTCTAAAGAAAAAGAAGTCTTGGAGTTTCTTGAGCTTCTCAGATTTCAAGGCTGGTTGAACGTCGGACCTGCCCCTACAAAGGTCGATAAAGAACAAGTCCGTGCGTTCTACAAAAGCATGCGCTACAAGTCCAAGGACAGCTCTTTACACTTCAAGATAGAAGATGAGAAAGCCTTCGTCAATGAACGCCAAGTCCGTACCTTCTTGGGACTGAGTACTCAAAATCTCCGTCCAACGCACTAAGTTCTCTTCCAGAGAACGGGTTTGAAATGACGGAAGATGAAGAAGTGGCCATGATTGAAAGAGTCTTTCAAGGAAAGAGACCATATGGGATGGACAGGGTAGCTCATGTCTTGAGCAAAGTTGGAGACATTGCACATTACTTTATCTGTCGCGCCGTCCTTCCTCGACAAGAAAAGCGTTCTGTCGTTCAAACGCATGATATCATATTGATAGACGCTTTTCTCGATCGCCGCCCCATCAACCTTGCCAGAATTGCTATGCAACATATGGCTAAGTGTGGGAGGAAGCGACATGCCTTGCCGTACCCAGGTCTGGTGATTCAGGCTATTTTGTATAGGATAACTCTTGTATTTTAAGATGATTTAGAGAGTGTTTAGGTTAGTATTGAGCGTTATTGTAATACGACGACCGAAGACACAGAGTATGAAGAATCAAGAGTTAAAGAGCTTAAAGACGAAGATTCGCCACTGCATGGATATCGCGGTCGCGTTGTCTAGGACGCGGGCGCGGTGGCGTGAAGGAGCGAACCATGAAGACCTATGAAGGCCGCGGTCGCGCTGTCTGTGGCGCGGTCGCGGTAGAAGCCGACTCGGACTTGACCGATTGAAGACCGCCGCGGGTGCGGTTGTGGTGCCGCGGTCGCGGTGTGACCGACTTTCACGCGGACGATATTTCATCGTTTCTATCTTGTTTCCTTTCTTATCTTTCGGTTTCCTATCTTATTTAGTCCGAAAAGGTTGATCCTTGGGGCTATATAAGGGGAACCTTTCTAGGTTTTTAGAATAAGATCCAACATACTTGTCAATCAATTGTCTTTCAATAAGGATTAGAGTTTTCTTTGTACTGGAGAACTAACTCTCCTCTTGAGTTTATTCAATCAAGGAAGCTTTATTATGAAGTTGTGAAATTCTGGTAATCTCTTTACCCCTAGGTCTTTATTGATACTCTTGTGCTTCATCCCATGATCTATGTTTGATTTTATGAGCCTGATCAACTTGTTTGATTGACTTATATCTATTGTTTGATTTAGGATTTGTTGTCTATGTATCTTTCCTATTTCTCGAAACAACTCTATTCTAGGACCGTGGACTAGTTTAGGGAAGAGTATTCAATGTTAAATTGTGCATGAGACTCGTAGCTTGATTGCATGATTTGATTTCCTATTATCCCTGTGCTCTATGCTAATTCTAGGTTAAGCGTCCTTGCCTAGGGTTATAGAATTGCTTGGACCGTGGACTTGCGATTGCTAAAGATTGGGATTGGAATTGACCTAGGCATATAAAGAGGTGGATGAATTCATGATCAACGGATTAATAAAGTGGAATTGATTGGATGAACTCTACTTGATAACCTTTGATTGAAACCGACTTTCAAACCCCCCCTTTGAACTCTTGCATGAAAACCACTAAAATCTGAATAGAAACTGATTCTTTTGGGTTCGACCCCTTGCTTGCCTACTATACTTTGTTTGCATGTTTGGGATTTATTTTTGATAAGGGAACAACGACTTTGCCCGAGTCAAATTTTGGCGCCGTTGCCGGGGAGTCCTTTTTCTTGTTTTGATTTCGTGCGTTTTCGTGTTCTGCGCTCAAACCGCGCCCACGGCCCCCTCGGCGCGCCCGCGGTTCGTGTGCAGAACCATCCTTTGGGTGCGGGCCTAACACATGGTCCGTACCCGGTCTACTAATACTTCTCCTGTTCGTTTTGATCCAGAAATTGACAAGACTCTTCGGAAGATAAGGAGTGCCCCAAGAGTGTCTACTTCCTACAATCTTCTTGAATCTCTTTCTCTCTCTGATTCTGAACCAGAAGGCGCCATGGCGGAACAAACTATTCGCCAACTCACAGCGCCTGATCTCCAGCAACAGCAGCTCGCTGTTCAATTCCCCGAACTCGGGGAGGGTGTGAAGTTCGAACTAAAGTCTGGTCTCATCCACCACTTGCCCAAATTTCACGGGTTGAGCGGTGAGGACCCATACAAGCATCTCACTGAATTCCACGCGGTGTGCGTGAGTATGAAGCCTACTGATGTGACGGAGGATCAGATCAAGCTCCGGGCTTTTCCCTTCTCTCTTGAGGACTCCGCCAAAGACTGGCTCCTTTATTTGGTGCCAGCTTCTATCACTACGTGGGCGGCCATGAAGAAGGCGTTCCTTGAAAAGTACTTCCCCGCTTCCAAACAAACATCTATTAAGAAGCAACTCAGCAGTTTGGAGCAAGGGGAAGATGAGAACCTCTATGACTATTATGAACGCTACAAGAGGCTCATCGCGAGTTGCCCCTACCATGGCTACCAAGCCAAGGATCTTATTTGCTACATCATTGAGGGACTCTGCGACAATGACAAGAGGCTCGTGAATGCATCTTGTGGGGGTAGTTACGAGAACTTGACCCCAACTGCAGCTTTTCAAAAAGTTGAAATCTTGGCGGAACAAGCCCGCAATCAGAGGTCCAGGACCAATGTGAGGTCCGTTAGTGTGGTGAATGAGTCCCTGAATGCTGAATTAAGGGAGCTCAAGGATCTTATGAAGCAGCTGCTCACGAAGAGGACGGCTCAGCAAGTCAATGCTTGCGGTCTTTTCTATGACGCGAGCCACCACACAGATCAGTGCCCTACTATTCAAGAGACCGAGGAGTCGGTCAATGCTATTGGCAACTATGGTGCGCCCCGGCCCCGGAATGATCCATACTCTAACACCTACAATCCGGGGTGGGCGAACCATCCTAACCTAAGGTGGAACAACCAGCAGCAGCAAGATCCACCACAAAAGCAGCAGCAGTACGCTCCTCCGGGCCAGCAACAACAATTTTGGTCCAATAACTATGCCCCGAGAGCACCTGCTCCGTCTCAGAATGATGCTATTACCGCCCTCTTGAAGGAGAACCAAGAGACGAGAGCTGTTGTAAAGAATCTTGAGACTCAGCTGAGCCAACTTGCCACCATGATCAATAGGCTCGAGTCTAAGGATTCCGGGAAACTTCCCTCTCAACCACTCAATCACAAGGAGAATGTGAGTGCCATGAACTTGAGGAGCGGAAGAGCATTGGCGAGTCGGGAATCACCCCCTGGTGATGATCCGCGACCGCATTCCCCTGGCCGCGACCGCGCCGGGGCGACAGAGCATGAAGACCAAGTCTCTGTTGGAATTCCGCGCCCACGCCCTGCCCTCTGCGCCCGCGAAATTCCAACAGAGGACTTGGACCACGAGAGGCGTAACGAGCCGCGACTGCGGAGTCCAGACCGCGCCCGCGGTAAGGAGGCCGAGCGTAACTTCGAGGCTTTACTCGACTATGCTTTCAAGAATTATTCGCCTCCACGCCCGAGCTCTTCGAGACGGCCGGAACCGCACACCAGCAGCAGAAGAGGACGATGGCTATGTGGCTCAACCCCTTCCACCATTGAATTCTTTCAAGCCCTCTCCTCCATTCCCCGATGCTCTCAAGGACATAAGGAAGCCGGCACATGACAAGGAACTCTTCGAGACCTTCGCCAATTGTCGGGTAAATGTTCCTCTCCTCAATCTCATCCAAAGTGTCCCTCGTTTTGCTAAGTTTATGAAAGAGCTATGCACCATAAAAAGAAAGAATAGGACTAGTCCTAAGATTGAAAAGGCAGCTCTAGTTGAAAAGACGCAGGATAGCAAAATTGAGACTTGTAATTCCCTACTCCAAAAGCAATTACCAAAAAAATGCTCAGACCCAAAAAGATTCACCGTCCCTGTCACTATTAGAGAAACTAAAATTGAGCGTGCTATGCTAGATTTAGGTGCCTCCATTAATGTTCTTCCAGTTTGCATGTATGATAGGTTAGGCCTTGGTCCTTTAAAGGAATCTATATTGTTATTGAGTTGGCTGACCATTCTAATGTGCGCCCGAAAGGGTTAGTTGAGGATGTTCTAGTGCAGGTGCAGGGTTTGATCTTTCCTGCAGATTTTTATGTGATGGAGATAGGCGAAGGACGGTACGACCCGGTTCTCTTACTAGGTCGTCCATTCATGAAAACCGCCAACACGGTCATTGACGTTTCCAATGGATCTCTTTCCATATCTCATGTTGGCAACATGGTCCGAATTGATGTTGATGAGGACCCCTATTGATCGTATCCACGTCGAGCCAATGACGTTAAACAAAAGTGCTGCTTGGGAGGCAACCCAATGATTAGTTAGATTGTTTTTCCATTCCTAGCTTAGTATGTGCTTGTGTTTTTAGCTAACATGCAGGTACTAGGTCCGAAAGGACACGCCTGGCGTGAAACCGCGCCCGCGCCTCCTTAGTCGCGCCCGCGGTCGTCAGCACGCCCCGACGAACAGGTACTAGCCCGTGCTCGCGGCAACCATACTGCGTCTCGGTTTTAGCTCTTTTTTATTTGTGAAAAAAAAAAGACAAAAGGAGGACTTTTTGGTCCCGTTCTACCTCTATATTTTCCATCCATCTATATCCATTCTATCCATCTTCTATCTTTCCATCTTCGATTTCTTCTATCCATTCATCTTTGTATTTTCCATTCTTTGGCTACGTGTAAAGCCTAAGTATGGGGGAGCTTTGTTTCTCCGGGATCGCATCTCCACGGCTCGAGTTTAAGTATTCATCTATCTCTCGAAGAACGAGCCAAGATACGAAGGTTGCTTACACATAACGCTTTTCGAGATGAAGACAAGACCTCGTCCCTGCACAGGAACCGCGCCCGCGCTCCATCAGCCGCGCCCGCGGTGCACATCCGAGGACGACTTCGCTCTCTGTTGAGATTCCGCGTCCGCGCCCCTAGTGCCGCGCCCGCGATTTGCCCACCGATTGGAAATACGAAGCTTTATATTCTACCACATATGAAGAGTTCTTCCATTCCACCCCTCTTCATCGTTTGTGAGTCTTCTGATATACCTTTCTCTTTGCTTCTATCCTTTCTCTTTGCTTCATTGAGAACAATGAAGGATTTAAGTATGGGGGAAGGAGTACTCGCATCCGCTTATCCTAGTTAGCTTAGTTAGAGATTTGCTTCAGATTTTTGACTTTCTTCTTTTTATGGAGCACTTGCACCATATTTTTTGCATAATAAAGAAAGAAAGAAAAGAAAAAGATAGAAAAAGCCATAAAAAGTGAAAAAAGGCATATAAATCCTGGGATGAGTCGAAAACCCGAAAGGGCGGCTCAGGTAATAAGCAGGTAACCCGGACCAGCATTAGGCTGGGGTAATAAAAGGTTTATGAGAGTTGTGAGTATTTGTGAGCACACCTATTGAAAAATGAAAAGAGCGGTTACGTGAAAACCCGAAAGGGCGCCTAAGCAGAATTGAGCGGAAAAATTCGAGTGTTTTAGGATTCATTCTTGCTTGGGGACTTTGGGGCTTCATGTTAGATTTGGGTAGATCCTAGGTTGCTCTCTTTTATGTTTTTTAGAGCTTGAGTGCTATATCTTGTTGTGAGGTGTGTGTTTGAGCTTCATTGTTTTATGCTCATGATTTCTCTATATTTTTGGGTTCGGGTTGTGAGCTGAGTGTTGATCGGTCCGGGATCGGAGGGTCTCACAATTTAAATTTATAAAACCGAACCTCAAATTGTAGTAAAGAGGTAGGGTGTCGAACACACGGGAGTTCGTGCGTCGAGAGTACCCGAAAAGACTAAAAAGAGGAGAAAATAAAGACAAAACGAAGGAAAACAAAAGAGATCTCCTCGGACCGACACAAAGTCACTTCGGCCCGAGGTAGGATCGAGGTCAAGATGGTCGGGACCGACGTGGTGCAAGTCGGGCCCGATGTACTGGGTATCTCGGTCTTGAACAATTAGTAGATCGGTCTTGGGTTTTTGGGTTCCTCCCCCAACTAGACTTGGATATTCTTCCTCAATTCAACCAATAAGTGTTTGATTCTAGTTAGATCGAGGTTGTTCGCCTCAAATCCCTCCAATCTACACCTCGACCCATGGGAGCTTTCGCGTCACCTTCGATGCTAGAGACTTGTGATGGGATCGAGACCACTTTCGCTTACTCTTACCAAACACAAGCTCTAGATCCCTTGCTTTCACAAGAGAATTGAAGCTCAATGTAGAGAGGATTTATAAATCAAGCACTCAATGCTATGGAATTGGGGTTTTCTACCCAAATCTTGTCTCATCATGGATTTGAACATCGACCATATCATGGTCTCTCAATGGCGTTTCCTCTCTTGTGGACTCCAACTTCTCCCTCTTGCACTTGGCATTTTCCTCTAATTTCAAAATCGCCAACGCATCCGGTTCATTAAGGGCCTTGTTGAAATGGAACTCCACTTTCTCCTCGCCAATCTCGAAAGTGACTTTCCCATTCCTCACGTCAAACTTGGCACCCGCCGTAGCTAGAAACGGCCTTCCGAGAATAATGGGCACCATCGGATCCTCTTTCATATCTAAGATCACGAAATCATCGGGCACAAAATATCTTCCCACTCTAACCGGGACGTCATCAAGAATTCCGGTGGCTTTTGTTGATGAACCATCGGCCACTGTAAGACTCATATCAACCGGCTCCATATCTCCGAGGTTAGCCCTTCTCCATATGCTCATGGGCATAACCGAAATACTTGCTCCTAGATCACAAAGAGCTTTGAAGTTTTGGGATCCAATCCCTATGGTGATGGCAAATCTTCCGGGATCACCAAGCTTTTGAGGTAGCTCCAATATCTTCACCTCGTCTTGCATCTCAACAATTGACCTCTTCTTGCTCAAGATTTCCTTCAAGAACTTTGCATAGGATGGCATCTCTCTTAGAGCATCGGTGAAAGGGATGGTGATGTTCAAGCCTTGCAAAAGCTTCAAGAACCGCTTGAACTTGCCCTCAACAATCTCCTTGGGCTTCTTCATAGGATAGGGAAGAGTAGTGCCATTTTGCTTCTTGCTTGGATCAACCTCCTTGGATCGATCTTTCTCAACAAATCCACCTTGGACCGACGTTGGGAGTACCTCGGGACCGACTTCAGGGACATCGGTCCCAGGGCAGAGAACATCTGGGCACATCGGGCCGACTTCAGGGCAAGTCGGGCCCGAGTTGGGATCAACCTCGGTCCACTCCAGGGGACTTCCTCCATTCTCCGGATCGACATCTGGGAACGTCGGGCCCGAGTTGCTGGGAACCTCAGTCCGACTCTCTTCTCTTCATCTTGGAACTTGTGGCTCGGGCAAACTCCGTCCACTCCTTAATCCTATGGCTCGAACTTCGTTTTGTTGTTGTGGGGCACGGGGATTCTCCTCGGGTCGGCCCGGGAGTCTCCCTTCCTCTCTTGGAAGTTGATTCGCCATGTGAACAAATTGATTGTCCACTTGTCTTCTCCAAACACCAAACTCTTTGAATTGAGCACCCATCTCATCAACTCTTCTCTCCACATTGGTGAAGCGATCCTTCAAGTCTTGAGCCCATTGAGGTGCTTGCTCATAGAACCCCGGAGGTCGGTATGGTGGTGGTTGGGCCCTTGGCTCGGTTTGGTTGAAGTTGTTGTTGTAGCCACTTGCTTGCCCTTGATTCCACCTTCCTCCATTGTTGAAATTGGATCTTCCTCCGAAATTTCTTTGGACATAATGAGCCTCCTCAATTTGTTCCGCCAACCGAACTTGGCGCTCATTTGGGCACTCTTGGACTCCATGCTTCAAAGAACCACACTCTTCACATGCTCTTGTTTGTTGGGCATGACTCATCTTCCTCCTCATCTTGTTCAATTCATCCTCCAAGAATTGGATCTTCACATCTTTGTCTACCTCTTCACTTTTGGGATCGTAGAGCCTCTTCGGCCCTTCTCCATGGGCCCTCCATGACGTGATGGATCGAGGTGCTTGACTCTCCAACCAATGCAAAGCCTTGCCTCCCAAAGACCACTTGAAGGCTTTGAGTAGCATATACTCAAGTGTCTCATCATCTGTGGAAATGGTCTCACAAAGGTCCTTGCATTGCTTCACATGCTCGATCGGACACTCATTCGGCCTCCCTTGGAATTGCTCTCTCTTGATGAGTGATATAAATTGAGTTTTTATCTCAAAATTCCTTGACACCTCCGGCAAGACGATGGCCGGCTCCGGGACCTTCAACTCCGGATGCATGTATTGTCTAGCATTCCGGGGTTGAGTGTTGATTTGGGCCTCCAACCTTATCCTTTGCTCCCTCTCTCTACGGGCCTCGGCATCTCGGTTTGCTATTTCAATTTGCATTCGAGCCATGTTGGCTCTCATCCTCTCAAACTCCTCATCTCGGGCTTGGTCCGCCATCCTCTTCTTCTTGCGGGCTTGCCTTAGAATACTCTCCGGGTCACACACAAAGTCGAGCTCAAGTGTTCCTCGGACGGAACTAGCTCGCATGCACCTACAAACAAAGACACAAACAAAAACCAAATCAAAACAAACAAGGGGTTTGGGCTAGTCCCTCACCCAAATCACTACAAAATCAAAGACTCAACAAAGATGGGTACCTCGAACAAGTAGAACTCCCCGGCAACGGCGCCAAAATTCTGATCGGTCCGGGATCGGAGGGTCTCACAATTTAAATTTATAAAACCGAACCTCAAATTGTAGTAAAGAGGTAGGGTGTCGAACACACGGGAGTTCGTACGTCGAGAGTACCCAAAAAGACTAAAAAGAGGAGAAAATAAAGACAAAACGAAGGAAAACAAAAGAGATCTGCTCGGACCGACACAAAGTCACTTCGGCCCGAGGTAGGATCGAGGTCAAGATGGTCGGGACCGATGTGGTGCAAGTCGGGCCCGATGTACTGGGTATCTCGGTCTTGAACAATTAGTAGATCGGTCTTGGGTTTTTGGGTTCCTCCCCCAACTAGACTTGGATATTCTTCCTCAATTCAACCAATAAGTGTTTGATTCTAGTGAGATCGAGGTTGTTCGCCTCAAATCCCTCCAATCTACACCTCGACCCAAGGGAGCTTTCGCGTCACCTTCGATGCTAGAGACTTGTGATGGGATCGAGACCACTTTCGCTTACTCTTACCAAACACAAGCTCTAGATCCCTTGCTTTCACAAGAGAATTGAAGCTCAATGTAGAGAGGATTCACAAATCAAGCACTCAAGGCTATGGAATTGGGGTTTTCTACCCAAATCTAGCTAGGGGATTCCCCCATAGCCCAATACTATGGAATCTACTCCATATGGTAATAGAAAAGCATAATCAAAAGGGAAATCAAGCAAATCTCAATCATCAACATCCAATCAAACTCCAATTGCATTCAAATCCAAAGTGTCTACAAAATCCAAGTCTCAATTCTACTAGATCAAAGCAAAACAAAGTACAAAACTCACAATTCCTCCTCTCTTCTCCACCGATCTCTCCTTCTCTTCCTTCTCTTCTCTTCTCCTTGCTCTCCAAGTCTTCCTTGAGCCTTTGAGAGTGAATTTGGGTTTGGTGTGTGTGTCACTCGTCCCCCTCACACTAGCTTCACTCCTCCCAATTGATCACTAATCACCTCTCTTAACCTTCTCCTTGGATTGGGGACCAAGGAATCCCAATTTAGAAAGGGGCAAATGTGGAAAGTTGCTAAAAATATGCCTTGGGGAACAATCCAATCCTATGCCGACTTGGACCGACACGGAACGACCTCGGGCCCGACGTTGGGAACGTCGGTCCGGTTCACTGGGTACTCGATCTCGGGCCCGACTTGGTGTATCTCGGTCCTGGGCCTCGATCCTTGTCTTCTTCCTTGGTTTCCTTTGGTTCCACTTCATTCTTAGCTTGGCTCTTGCACTCCTTGACTTGGCTTCTTCATCAGCTCCTCGAAATTGTCCTCATTATTGCCATTTTACCTACAAAAACAAACAAACTCGCATAGTTTCCGACTCTTGAAGAAAACCGGGAACTAAGCTAAAAGGGAAACAAAACTAACAAAGAAGAGAATGAAAAACACATATTTACAATGGAAATCAACTACTAAAACACCTCCAAAATGAGAGACATCAAGTGTTTTTATCTTCCCTTGTATTTCCTAAGATCTTAGATATGCTACCTTGTTATATTTGTTTTGAGCTTACTCGAGGACGAGCAAGATCTAAGTATGGGGGAATTTGATTCAGGCTATTTTGTATAGGATAACTCTTGTATTTTAAGATGATTTAGAGAGTGTTTAGGTTAGTTTTGAGCGTTACTGTAATACGAAGACCGAAGACACAGAGTATGAAGAATCAAGAGTTAAAGAGCTTAAAGACGAAGATTCGCCACTGCATGGATATCGCGGTCGCGTTGTCTAGGATGCGGGCGCGGTGGCGTGAAGGAGCGAACCATGAAGACCTATGAAGGCCGCGGTCGCGCTGTCTGTGGCGCGGTCGCGGTAGAAGCCGACTCGGACTTGACCGATTGAAGACCGCCGCGGGCGCGGTTGTGGTGCCGCGGTCGCGGTGTGACCTACTTTCACGCGGACGATATTTCATCGTTTCTATCTTGTTTCCTTTCTTATCTTTCGGTTTCCTATCTTATTTAGTCTGAAAAGGTTGATCCTTGGGGCTATACAAGGGGAACCTTTCTAGGTTTTTAGAATAAGATCCAACATACTTGTCAATCAATTGTCTTTCAATAAAGATTAGAGTTTTCTTTGTAATGGAGAACTAACTCTCCTCTTGAGTTTATTCAATCAAGGAAGCTTTATTATGAAGTTGTGAAATTCTGGTAATCTCTTTATCCCTAGGTCTTCATTGATACTCTTGTGCTTCATCCCATGATCTATGTTTGACTTATATCTATTGTTTGATTTAGGATTGGTTGTTGTCTATGCATCTTTCCTATTTCTCGAAACAACTCTATTCTAGGACCGTGTACTAGTTTAGGGAAGAGTATTCAATGGTTAAATTGTGCATGAGACTCGTAGCTTGATTGCATGATTTGATTTCCTATTATCCCTGTGCTCTATGCTAATTCTAGGTTAAGCGTCCTTGCCTAGGGTTATAGAATTGCTTGGACCGTGGACTTGCGATTGCTAAAGATTGGGATTGGAATTGACCTAGGCATATAAAGAGGTGGATGAATTCATGATCAACGGATTAATAAAGTGGAATTGATTGGATGAACTCTACTTGATAACCTTTGATTGAAACCGACTTTCAACCCCCCCCCCTTTGAACTCTTGCATGAAAACCATTAAAATCTGAATAGAAACTGATTCTTTTGGGTTCGACCCCTTGCTTGCCTACTATACTTTGTTTGCATGTTTGGGATTTATTTTTGATAAGGGAACAACGACTTTGCCCGAGTCATCTGGTCAAGCTAATCCTCAAGTCCCAGAACGCTTATGATGACAGTGCTCCCACAGAACTGCTCGGGTTGAACTGGAGTACAAAGAAGGGACTTGTTGACATTAGGCACAATGAGGAACTGCCTTCAATCAAGAAGCAGTTAGAAGCTGAAGCTGAGGAAGCTAAGAAGAAAGCTGAGCAAGAACGCCTCGCCGCTGAAGCTGAACAAGAGCGTCTTGCCTCCATGCATCAAGAGCCAGCTTCCGAAAATGAACCTGCTGTAAACTTTGCTGCTTTTGACCAGATGCTGATGGCGTCGTCCCCTCCTCCCTCTGTACTTCATGTGGACGCCCCCTCTTCCAGCTCCGGTCCCGCACCTATTCCAACACCAGCTCATCGTGACCAGCATCCTCCTTCAGAACTCATGGCAGCTAGCTTGAACAATCAGTGCCTGATTCTTTCATCTCTAAAGGACTTATCCATGGCCTTCACCAAGTCGGCGGAACTTCATGAGGAGCTTCTCAAGTTCTACCAAGATCAAAGCCGTCGTCCTGAATGATCGCCGTCCTCACCCTTTTATCCCTCAATGTTTAGCTTTTGCTTCTTTTGTTTCACAAACACTTGGTCTGTAATGACATTTTCTCTACTTTTGTTTGAATGACAATTCAACTGTTTGTTTGCATGTGTTTGTTTAAGCGTTCCACTGCCTCTAATTATGTTTTTGTGCTAACGTCCTTATCACTTGTTATCCTTTTCGATGATGCCAAAAGGGGGAAGTGTAGTTTTGTAGAGATGCGCTATAAAATAGTTATCTAGAATAAGCAAGTGTTAAGGGGGAACTATTAAGTGAAAGGTCTAAGGAACGCCATGCTAGAATAAATAAGAGGACGCTTAGAAATTATTCTAGGACGCTTTTCTCTCCTTAAAATCCAAAAGTTAGAGAATCAAAGAATGAAAACTTGTGCTCCGACTTCAGCTCAAAATTGACTCCATTGGCCAGCTCAGGGAATTGCACCGCCAACGGTTGTTGGGTCAGATCCGGTGCAGTCAGCTGCCTCAAAGTCTGTGCCACGTCATCCATCTCGTCAGACTCAGATTCAGAAGCAAAAGGCAGCTCGTGAAAGGAATTGCGAATCTCCTTCCTCAACCTGAATAAAGTCCTGTCAATATCTGCGTCAAACAACAGAGGTGAAGAGTTAGTAGCACGGGTATGAACCATATGACAGGTTCATACCAGACAGAGTAAACAAATTAAATACACAAAGACGACGAAGTCCCCGGCAACGAGCCAATTTGATAGAAGTATTTTAGTCGCCTTTAATACCTATCAAAGTAAACCAAACAACCCAACTAATGTAGTAGGGAAGTAAGGGTCGATCCCACAGAGACTAGTGTTTTTATGTATTGAATTTGTATACTCAAATGAATGTAAAACGGGGGGTTTTTGAGTGTTATTCTACTAACTAATAAATCGAACATGCAAAACTAAGATTGATTTATCAAATATGAGAGAAGGATGCTTAACTAGTTAATATCCATTGTGAATTCGATTATTGATCATTGATTATCAAAATTCTCTTTTTACCTTGACTAATCTATTGCGGAATGCTAATAACCTAACTTCATGACATTATTAATCCTACTTCAATTTTAGTTATTAGCCCAACCGGTACTAACAACTTTAATTATCAAATAACCTAAGAGACCTCCTAGATTCAATTTGACAACAACATTAAGATTCAAGTATCAATAGAAACATGCATTCAGAGCAGCCAAACATCCAAATAACATGCAATTGAATTCTAGCTCTTCTCTAATCAATTAGTCCTACCAGTCCTAGATTGATTAAAGGTTCTACTTATGATCTAATTAATTCCAACCGGTAATTAGAGAAATCTAGTTGTAATTCAACCTAGAGATTCAATTAGATGGTCAATCTAACAAAACCCTAAATCAAACTTATTCAATTGAGCATAGAGAAAACAATTTAGTCAAGGGAAATTAAGAACAATCAAATCTCACAATAATTCTTCATTCACAACTTCAATTAACTAGTTAAGCAAAAGAGGTTTAGTTGTTCAAAGACATTGAAAAGCTTACAATTTTTCCAAAGGATTCTTGTTCTTCTCAAAGCTCCAACAACAATCCTCAAGTCAAGAGTTATGAGATAATAAAACCTAGAAACTAATATCGAAAAATATATCTAAGAGGTTTCTAAAAATATTATCCAAAACAAGTTTCAACCCAAAAGCCCAAGCCCGTACAAAAATATCATTCTCGCAGACACGGCCTAAAACGCGGGCAAGACCATGGAAACGCGGGCGCGTTTCTGAAGCTCTTCCCAAGTTTTCAATCCAGAAGCTCTGTTGTAGAAACGCGGCCTATGGCACTGAAGCGCGGGCGAGTTTCTGGAGATGTGACCGAGTGTTCAAGGCTTTTCCACCGAGTCCTTCAAAGCTCCGAGCACTTGATTTCTTCTTTAGCCTTCTATCCTTGCACACTTCTTTGACACCTTCAAGCTCACTTCCAAGTCCACCATCACCATGAATCTGGCACTCGATCAACATATCTGCAAATATCAACCAAACGAGTGTAGATTCCGAATCTTCCAACACTAGAGCTAAACTACAAAATAAGGGAAAATCTACCTAAAAATGCATGGAAAACTAATCAAAACATGTCCTAAACACTACAACCTATATGCTCTATCAGGAACTCAAGGATCTTATGAAACAATTTCTCATGAAGAAGACGGCTCAACAGGTCAATGCCTGCGGTCTTTGCTATGACGCAAGCCACTTCACCGACCAATGCCCCACCATTTTGGAGACCGAGGAGTCGGTCAATGCTATTGGCAATTATGGTGCACCCCGGCCCCGGAATGATCCTTTCTCTAATACTTACAATCCGGGGTGGGCGAACCATCCTCACTTTCGTTGGAGTAACCAACAACAGCAAGAGCCACCACAGCATCAATAGTTCGCTCCTCACGGCCAGCAACAGCAATTCCGCTCAAATAATTATGCCCCGAGAGCACTTGTCCCGTCTCACAACGATGCTATTACCGCCCTTTTGAAAGAGAACCAAAAGACGATAGCTGCTGTGAAGAATCTCGAGACTCAGGTGAGCCAACTTGCCACCATGATCAATAGGCTCGAGTCCAAGGATTCCGGGAAACTCCCCTCTCAACCGATCAACCACAAGGAGAATGTGAGTGCCATGAACTTGAGGAGCGGTAAAGTCTTGGCGAGTCGGGAATCACCCACTGGTGATATACCGCGACCGCGCTCCCCTGGCCGCAACCGCGCCGGGGTCGAGGATCAAGAGGAACAAGCCTCTGTTGAGATACTGCGACCGCGCTCACCTCACCGCGCCCGCGGAAATCCAACAGAGGGCTCGGGCCGTGATACACATGAAGAGCCGCGACCGTGGAGCCTGGACCACGCCCGCGGTAAGGAGGCAGAGCGAAATTTCGGGGCTTTGGTCGATTATGCATTTAAAAACTATTCGCCTCCGCGCCCGCGTTCCCCTAGACGCGACCGCGCTCCAGCACCAGAGGAGGATGACGGGTACGTTGCTCAACAACTTCCGCCTCTGAGCTCTCTCAAGCCATCTCCTCCATTCCCGGAAGCACTCAAGGACACAAAGAGGCCGGCACATGACAAGGAACTCTTCGAGACCTTCGCCAATTGCCAGGTAAATGTTCCTCTCCTCAATCTCATTCAAAGTGTCCCGCGTTTTGCTAAATTTATGAAAGAGCTTTGTACAATCAAAAGGAAAAATAGGACTTGTCCTAAAATTGAGAAAGTAGCTCTAGTGGAGAAAACTCATCATAGCAAAACCGAGACATGTAATTCCTTACTCCCGAAACAATTGCCTAAAAAATGCTCAGACCCAAGAAGATTCACTGTCCCTGTCACTATTGGAGAAACTAAAATTGAGCGAGCTATGCTAGATTTAGGTGCCTCCATTAATGTCCTTCCAGCTTGCATGTACGATAGGTTAGGCCTTAGTCCCTTGAAGGAATCCGATATTGTTATTGAATTGGCTGACCACTCTAACGTGCACCCGAAAGGGTTAGTTGAGGATGTTTTAGTACAGGTGGATGGTCTAATATTTCCTGCAGATTTCTATGTTATGGAGATAGGTGAAGGGCGTTACGACCCGGTTCTCTTACTTGGTCGCCCATTCATGAAAACCGCAAAGACGAGGTCCGAATGAAATTCTTTCCATATCTCATGGCGGCAACGAGGTCCGAGTTCATGTTGAGGAGGACCCATATTGATTGTATCCACGTCGAGCCAACGACGTTAAACAAAAGCGCTGCTTGGGAGGCAACCCAAGGATTAGTTAGATTGCTCTTCCATTCTTAGCTTAGGATTTGCGTGTTTTGGTTTTTTGTTTTTAAGCTAACATGCAGGTACTGGGTCCAAAAGGACACGCTTGGCGTGATACCGCGCCCGCGCCGCCTTGGCCGCGCCCGCGGTGGATCACCTGTGCGCCCCGACGAACAGGTACTAGCCCGTGCTCGCGGCAACCATAGTGCGTCTCGGTTTTAGCTCGTTTTTCTTTCATTGTAAAAAAAAAAGAAAAAAAGGAGGACTTTTTGGTCCCATTCAACCTCTATATTTTCCATCTCTCTATCCATTCTATCCATCTTCTATCTTTCCACCTTCTATTTCTTTTATTTTCATCCAACTTTGTCATTCCATTCTTTGGCTATGTGTAAAGCCTAAGTATGAGGGAGCTTTGTTTTCCCGGGACTTCTTCTCCACGGTTTGAGTTCATGTATTGATCCCTCTTCCAAGAGACGAGCCAAGATACGAAGGTTGTTTGCACGTCACGCTTTTCGAGACAAGGTCAAGACGCTGTTCCTGCACGATCACCGCGGCCGCGCTCCATCAGCCGCGCCCGCGGTGATCACCCAATACTGACTTTGCTCTCTGTCACTATTTCGCGCCCGCGCCCCTAGTTCCGCGCCCGCGGTTAGCCACCAGACCTGGATTACGAAGTTTTCCTTCTACCACCTTTGAAGAGTTCTTCCATTCCACTTCTCTTCATCGTTTGTGAGTCTTCTGATTTCCTTCTTCCTTGCTTTTATCCTTTCTCTTTGCTTCATTCAGGACAATGAAGGATTTAAGTATGGGGGAGGGAGTACTTGCATTCGCTTATCCTAGTTAGCTTAGTTAGAGATTTGCTTCAGATTTTTTATTTTCTTCTTTTCATGGAGCACTTGCACCATACTTTTTGCATAATAAAGAAAGATAAAGAAAGAAAAAGATAGAAAAAGCCATAAAGAAATGAAATAAGGCATAGAAAATCCTAGGATGAGTCGAAAACCCGAAAGAGCGGCTCTAGTAATAAGCAGGTAACCCGGACCAGCATTAGGCTCGGGTAATATGAGGTTCATGAGTGATTGTGAGTATTTGTGAGCACACCCTTGAGAAAAATGAAAAGAGCGGTTAGGTGAAAACCCGAAAGGGCGCCTAAGCAGAATTGAGCGGTAAAATTTGAGTGTTTTAGGATCATTCTTGCTTTGGGACTTTGGGGCTTACATGTTAGATTTGGGTAGATCCTAGGTTGCTCTCTTTCATGTTTTTAGAGCTTGAGTGCTATAGCGTATTGTGAGGTGTGTGTTTGAGCTTCATTGTTTTATTCTCATGATTTCTCTATATTTTGGGTTCGGGTTGTGAGCTGAGTGTTTGTATCTTCCCTTGTATTTCCTGAGATCTTAGATGTGCTTATTTGTTATATTTGTTTTGAGCTTACTCGAGGACGAGCAAGATCTAAGAATGGGGAAATTTGATTCAGGCTATTTTGTATGAATTAACTCTTAGATTTTGAGATGTTATTGAGAGTGTTTAGGTTAGTTGTGAGCGTTATTGTAATACGAAGACCGGAGATACAAGTTATGAAGAATCAAGAGTTAAAGAGCTTAAAGACGAAGATTCGCCACTGCTTGGATACCGCGGTCGCGTTGTCTATAACGCGGGCGCGGTGGCGTGAAGAAACGGATCATTGAGGACCATGAAGGCCGCGGTCGCGCTGTCTGTAGCGCGGTCACGGTAAAAGCCGACTCAGCATTTGACCATTGAAGACCGCCGCGGGCGCGGTGGTGATGCCGCGGTCGCGGTGCTGGCCGATTTTCACACGGACGAGATTCTATCTTTTCTATCTTGTTTCCTTTCTTATCTTTCGGTTTCCTTTCTTATCTATCTCGAGGAGGTTGTTCTTTGGGCTATTTAAGGAGAACCTTTCTAGGTTTTTAGAGACATTCATTCTCTTAGTAATCAATTGTTCTTTCAATAAAGATGGGAGGTTTCATTGTAATGGAGAACTAACTCTCCTCTTGAGTAGTTGAGTTTATTCAATCAAGGAAGCTTTATTATGAAGTTGTGAAATTCTGGTAACTTCTTTATCCCTAGGTCTTTATTGATACTCTTGTGCTTAATCCCATGATCTAGTTTGATTTTATAAGCCTGATCAACTTGTTTGATTGACTTAGATCTATTGTTTGAATTAGGATTGGTTGTTGTCTATGCATCTTTCCTATTTCTCGAAACAACTCTATTCTAGGACCATGGACTAGTTTAGGGAAGAGTATTCAATGGTTTAATTATGCATGATACTCGTAGCTTGATTGCATGATTTGATTTCCTAATATCCTTGTTCTCTATGCTAATTCTCGGTTTAAGCGTCCTTGCCTAAGGTTATAGAATTGCTTGGACCGTGGACTTGCGATTGCTTATGATCGGGATTGGAATTGACCTAGGAATATAAAGAAGTGGATGAATTCATGATCAACTGATTAATAAAGTGGAATTGATTGGATGAACTCTACTTGATAACTTTGATTGAAAACAACTTTCAAAACCCCCCCTTTGATTACTTGCATGAAAACCTACTAAAATCTACTTGAAACTGATTCCCTTGGGTCCGACCCCTTGCTTGCTCACTATACTGATTGTTTGCATGTTCGGGATTTATCTTTGATTTGGGAACAACGACTTTGCCCGAGTCACCACACTCGGGGCGGTGCAATCGATGATTTAAAGGAGTTCTCCCGAGGTGTTGAAAGGCAACCATTGCTGACCCTGGTGGAGCAAATTCGATTTCTAAGGTAAAGAGAATGGACTTTTAGAGAGACAGATGAAACATTAAATTCGGTGTTTGTGGAGAGGTGGCATCTAGACACCAACTTTTTTCATTTTTCGTGGTGGTAATGACAGTTATTTTGCATGACGTCCAGCAAAGTCTGCAGTTTCCCATTGATGGAATGAATTTGGATCCCCAGTTTTTCAATCTAGAGGATGGACAACTATGATTGCTCATAGCACAAATGTTCATTTTTCAATACCAAGACCTGGAAGAGCGGATTGCCTTCGACGGTGGAATAAAAATAGTCAAGTTGAAATCATATCTACAAGATCAAGATGCCATAATCAGTGGAGGTAACCCGCATTCAATGGCCTCTGCATATTTACTTTTACTCCTAGGTAGTACTTTATTTCCGGATAAGTCCGGAAATGTAGTGCCCTACAAGCTAATGCACTTGTTGATAAACCACGGGACGACCTCTCATGAAGGTTGGGCAAAGGTTGGGCAAATATGGATAACTTTTGTTCGATTTAATTAATTTTGTTTCTCGTGTAAGTATGAATAAATTTTGTTTCTCGTGAAAAGGTTGGGCAAATAAGCACTTGCATGTATATCCTTCATGTAAATATGAATAACTTTTGTTTGATTTAATTAATTTTATAGTAACTTTATAAAATTATTCCTAAAATTATGTAAGAGATATGATTATTTTGTAGGTTTGGATCGGAGGTATTTTCCTAGGTGGAGAGGTTGTCTAAGCAAGAGGGTTCGTATAGGCCCCATTGAGTACAAAGGAGATGGGAGCCAACACCGAAATACTGATGATCTAAGAGATATAAGACTAGCCCTAGACCGAATGATTATGAACGAGGTAATTTATGAATTAAGAAAGACTACCGAAATATTAACATGTTAGAATTCACATCTTACTTAGGCGATTTGGTGTACATATTTATTTCGTACTAGTGGATTGGATGTCATGGCCCAACTATAAGCGGTTCGACAATAGGGATGCATCACTCACGCGGTACAAAGGCTTGTTGACATTCCTTGATATTCAAGAGCCTTAAATGCTAGAGAGATGCTAAAACAAATGGGTTACCTTCAGAAATCAAAGTTATCGGGCCATTTGAGGTGTAGAGGACGAATAATTTGAGGCGACATTAGTACTTAAATAAGTCGAGCCTTAGTGATGACCATTGGGAGAACCGTGCCTACTCTCTTGTACCCGAAGGAGAGGAGGCTATTGATTCGGCCTATTTTGTATGGCTTAACTCTTATATTTTAGAGCGGTATTGAGAGTGTTTAGGTTAGAATCAAGAGTTTTTAGAGCTAAAATGAAGACAAATTCGCCACTGCCTAGATTCTGCAGGCGCGGTGCCTATGCCGCGGTCGCGGTGAAGGAAGGCGACGACAATCAACTCCCGTGAAGGCCACGGTCACGCCGTCATGGTTGCGGTTGCAGTAGAGGCTGACTTAACCAACCCGAAAATAGACCTGCCGCGGGCACGATGGGAGCGCCGCGGTCGCGGTGATGACGAGTTCCGAAGCGGCCGAAATCTTTTCTATCTTGTTTCCTTTTCTATCTTTTGCCTCTTTCCTTATCAATCTCCGGGAGCCTGTTCCTTGGGCTATATAAGGAGGAGCCTGCCTTAGGCTTTTAAGACCTCTTATCATCCAATTGTTATTTCAAGAAAACTCTTTGCTTTCTTTTGTAATGGAGAACTAATCTCCCTTGGAGTTTATTCAATTAGGGAAGCTTTATTATAAAGTTGTGACATTCTGGTAACTTCTTTATCCCTAGGTCTTTATTGATACTTTTGTACTTCATCCCATGATCTTTGTTTGATTATATGAGCCTGATCAACTTGTTTAATTGGCTTAGATCTATTGTTTGAATTAGGATTGGTTGTTGTCTATGCATCTTTCCTATTCTCGAAACAACTCTATTTTAGGACCGTGGACTAGATTAGGGAAGAGTATTCAATGTTTGTTTTATGCATGAGACTCATAGCTTGATTACATGATTAGATTTCCTATTATTCTTGTGTGTATTGCATGATTTGAATTAAGCGTCCTTGTTCATATCATAGTTTTTCTAAGACCGTGGACTAGCAAATAATCAAGATAAGGATTGGAATTGACCTAGGAACATAAAGAAGTGGATGAATTGATGATCAACAGATTAATAAAGTGGAATTGATTGAATGAACTCTGCTTGTTAAAATTGATTGAAACCTCTTTCAAAATCCCCCTTTGTTTGATTTGCATGAAACAAATTAAAATCTGATGAAGAAACTGATTCTCTTGGTTTCGATTCCTTACTTGCTTACTATATTGTGTTTTTAATTTGTGGCAGAGTCAAATTTTGGCTCCGTTGCCAGGGAATCCTTTTTCTTGTTTGATTTTTGTTCGTTTTCAGTTTTTGTGCAAGAACCGCGCCCGCGGCCCCCTCGGCGCGCCCGTGGTTCGAGCCCAAAAACACTCTTCAGGTTTGGACCTGTCTTATGGTCCGTACCCGGTCTACTAATATCTTATGGTCCGTACTCCTCTTCGGAAGATAAGGAGTGCTCTCAGAGCTTCTACTTCCTACAATATTCTAGATCTTCTCTCTCTCTTTGACTCTGAACTAAAAAATGTCATGGCGGATCAAACTATTCGTCAACTTACTACGCCCAATCTTCAACAATGGCATTTGATTGTTCAGTTCCCCGATCTTGGGGAGGGCATCAAGTTCGAGCTCAAGTCCAAGCTTATCCACCACTTACCCAAATTCCACGGGTTGAGTGGTGAAGACCAGAATAACCATCTAATGGAGTTCCATGCCGTGTGTGTGAGCATGAAGCCAACCGACGTCACAGAGGATCAAATAAAGCTACGAGCTTTCCCTTTCTCATTGGAGGACTCCACTAAAGAATAAGTCCTTTATTTGGTGCCGGGCTCGATCACTACTTGAGCTGAGATGAAGAAAGCCTTTCTAGAGAAGTACATCCTTGCTTCCAAACAAACCTCTATCAAGAAGCAGCTCAGTAGTTTGCAGTAAGGGGGGACGAGAATCTCTATGACTATTATGAGCGTTACAAGAGGCTCATCGCTCGTTGTCCCTACCATGGTGATGTCTCTCAAATTGGTGGTGTTTTATAGGTTATTTTCCCTTGTAAATATGTGTCTTTTGTTCCTTTTCTTGTGTGTTTTGCCCCTTTTTAGCTTGGATTCCGATTTTCTATGAGATTTGGAGACTATGCGATTTTTTTGTATTTTGTAGGTGTTTTTGGCATGATTCGAGGACATTTTGAAGGAGACCCGAAGAAGGAGTAGGACACGAGTCAAGGAGCGGAAGAGCGAAGCAATTCATGAAGAGAAGCAAGAGAAGAACCAAGAAGAAGAGGTGGTTAGAGACCAGGACCAAGTTCCAGGGCACATCGGGCCCAAGATCGAGTTTTGAACCTCGGACCGACGTGCCAGCACATCGGGCCCGACTTCCTTCCGTGTCGGTCCAAGTCGGTCGAAAGAGGATTAGGCACCAAGGCAAACAAATGTGATCTACCACTTTTGCCCCTCTTCCATTTTGGGGTGTTCTTAAGCTTCTAATTAGAGAGAGAAAAGAGGGGGGTCAACATACACAACACTAATCACCTCTCAAAGGCTCAAGAAGACTTGGAGAGCAAGGAGAAAGAAGAGGAGAGTAAGAGGAAGAGAAATCGGTGGAGGAAAGGAGAGATTGAGAGATATCTAGTGACTTTAGCTTTGTTTTGCCTTGCTATTGTGGATTTGAACTTGGATTTGTGGATTTCCTTTGCTTTGAATGAGATTTGGATTTGGTTTAAGTTTGATGATTGAGATTGATTTGCTTTGTGATTTGATTGCTTTTTACTCTAGCCATATGAAGTAGATTCCATTGATCTTGGGCTATGGGGGAAACCTCTAGTTAGGTTGGGTTTGAACCCCCCACTCTACATAGAGCTACAATTCCTTGTGGAAGCAAGGGATCAAGGGCTTGTGGTTGGCAAGAGTGAACGGAAGTGATCGATTGCCATCACGAGACCTTGCATCGAAAGGGAGGTAAAATTCCCTATGGGTCGATGTGTAGAAGTGGCGGGAACGAGGCGAACAACCTCGATCCTACGAGGATCAACACTTATTGGCTGAATTGGGGTGGAATTGCCCATATCTACTAGAGGAGGAACCGAAAAACCCGAGATCTATCTCTCCAATTTGAAGTGCGACATTCCCAGCAACATCGGGCCCGACTTGCCAGTGTCGGTCCCGACCCTCCTTTCGTCGATCAACCTCGGGCCCGACGTGACCTTAGGGTCGGTCCCGAGCGATTTCTCGTGTTTTTCTTTGTTTTAGCTTTCCTTTTCCGTTTTCGAGTCTTTTAGGTACACTCAACGACAGAACTCCCGAGCGTTTGACACCCACCTTGTGCTACAACGGGGTCGGGTTAAAAATTGTATTCGAGTGACCCTCGCGTTTGAGAGCGATCACATGGCTATCTTGCCAAGGATCTCATATGCTATATTATTGAGGGACTCCGCGACGCTGATAAACGTCTTGTCAATGCATCTTGTGGAGGCAATTACGAGAACTTGACTCCAGTACAAACGTTTGAGAACACTGATATTCTTGCTGAGCAAGCTCGCAATCAACGAGCGCGAACTAATGTGAGGTCCGTCAACGTGGTGAATGAGTCCTTGATTGTTGAAGTAAGGGAACTCAAAGATCTTATGAAGCAGCTACTCGTGAAGAAGGGTGCGCAACAAGTCAATGCTTGTGGCCTATGCTATGATGCGAGCCAACACACCGACCGGTGCCCTACGATATAGGAGACCGGCGCATCGGTGAACGCCGTCGGTAATTATGGTGTGCCCCGGCCCCCGGAATGATCCTTTCTCCAACACTTACAATCCGGGGTGGGCGAACCATCCTCACTTTCGGTGGAACAACCAACAGTAGCAAAATCCACCACAACAGCAGCAGCAGTACGCTCCTCAGGGCCAGATACAACAATTCCGATCTAATATTTATGCCCCGAGACCTCCTGCACCGTCTCAGAATGATGCCATCAATGCTCTTATTAAGGAGAATCATGAGACAAGAGCCGCTGTAAAGAACGTAGAGACACAGCTGAGCCAGCTAGCCACTATGATCAATAGGCTCGAGTCTAA
Organism: Polygonum maritimum; assembly: GCA_963924305.1. Classification (NCBI taxonomy): domain Eukaryota; kingdom Viridiplantae; phylum Streptophyta; class Magnoliopsida; order Caryophyllales; family Polygonaceae; genus Polygonum; species Polygonum maritimum. The sequence goes on along the minus strand of OZ002736.1, from coordinate 17,426,046 downwards.
GGATTCCGGAAAACTCCCTTCTCAACCTCTCAATCATAAGGAGAATGTGAGTTCCATGCAATTGAGGAGAGGTAGAGCAATTGCGAGTCGAGAGCCGCCTTCTGGCGCAATTCCGCGCCCGCGCTCTCCCATCCGCGCCTGCGGCAATCACCCAGAACATGAGGAGCAAGTCTCTGTCGAAATTCCGCCCCTGTGCTCACCTCACCGCGCCCGCGGAAATTCGACAGAACCTCCGGAGCCAGCCACGGACAAAGTGTCGCACCCACGGAGTCCCCGCCGCGCTCACAGAACTCATGCAGAGGCCGACTTCGAGGCGTTGCTCGATTATGCCTTTAAGAATTATCAGCCTCAGCGCGCCCGCTCTATCCTGCCCGCGCCCGCAGTACCACTCCCGAGGAAGATGACGGGTATGTTGCACCAAAGCATCCACCTCTGAGCTCTCTCAAGCCTTCTCCTCCTTTCCCGGAAGCACTTCAAGACACAAGGAAGCCGACACATGACAAGGAACGCTTTGAGACCTTTGCCAATTGCCAGGTAAATGCTCCTCTTCTAAATCTCATTCAAGGTGTCCCTCGGTTTGCTAAATATATGAAAGAGCTTTGCACTATTAAAAGAAAACAAAGGTCCAAACCTAAAATTGAAAAGGTAGATTTAGTTGAAAAAACTATGGATAGCAACACCGAGTCTATTAATTCACTTCTCCAGAAACAAATGTCTAAAAAATGTGGAGATCCAAGAAGATTGACCGTCCCTGTCTCGATAGGAGATACTAAAATTTAGCATGACATGCTAGATTTAGGTGCATCCATCATTGTCCTTCCCACTTGCATATATGAGAAGTTAGGTCTAGGTCCATTGAAAAACACAAATATTTTTATTGAATTGGGTGACCACTCTACTGTGCGCCAGAAATGGTTAGTGGAGGATGTTCTAGTGCAGGTCGATGGTTTGATTTTCCTTGCAGATTTCTATGTGATGAAGATTGGTGAAGGGCATTATGACCCGATTCTCTTACTTGGTCGCCCATTCATGAAAACCGCCAGGACGGTTATCGATGTGGCCAACGGTCTACTTTCCATATCTCATGGTGGCAATGAACTCCAAATCCACATTGACGAGGACCCTTATTGAGCGTATCCACATCAATCCAACGACGTTAAACAATAGCGCTGCTTGGGAGGCAACCCAAGGGTTAGATAGATTGTTTCTCCATTCTTAGCTTAGGTTTTTAATTTCATTTTCAAGCTAACACGCAGGTAATATGTCCGAAAGGACATCCGTGCCTGCGGTGGACCACTAATGACGCCCCGACGAACAGGTACTAGCCCGTGCTCGCAGCAACCATACTACGTCTCGGTTTTAGCTCGTTTTTGTGAGAAAAAAAAAGGAAAAAAAGAAGAAAAAAAAAGAGGACTTTTGGTCCCATTCTATATCTATATCTTTCATTTTTCTCTAACCATTCTTTTCCACCCCTTCTATTTATTCTTTCGATTTCCCTTTAGAGTTCCATTCTTTGGGCTATGTGTAAAAGCCTAAGTATGGGGGAGCTTTGTTCCCCTGAGAGTTCTCTTCTCCAAGGCTCGAGTTCAAGTATTTGTCCATCTTCCAAGAGACGAGCCAAGATACGACAGATGTTTACACATTACATTGTTCGAGACATAGTCAAGACATCGTACCTGCACGATTACCGCGCCCGCGCTCCATCAGCCGCACCCGCAGTGGTCCACCCGACGCTGACTTCGGCTCTCTGCCGTGTTTCTGCGCCCGCGCCACCCATAACACGCCCACAGTGGTCCATCAAAAAGGTATTCCGAAGTCCTTTCTTCCATTCTTCAACCACCTTTGAAAAGTTCTTCCATTCCACCTCTCTTGTTCGTTTGCGAGTCTTCTGATATACCTTCGTCCTTGCTTCTATCCTTTTTCTTTGCTTCATTGAGGACAATGAAGGATTTAAGTTTGGGGGAGGGAGTACTCGCATTCGCTTATCCCATTGAGTGTAGTTAGTGATTTGCTTCAGATTTTTGATTTTCTTCTTTTTATGGAGCACTTGCATCATACCTTTTTGCATAATAAAGAAAGAAAGAAAAAGAAAAAGATAGAAAAAGACAGAAAAAAATTGAAAAAAGGCATATAAATCCTAGGATGAGTCAAAAACCCGAAAGGGCGGCTCAGGTAACAAGCAGGTAACCCGGACCAGCATTAGGCTGGGGTAATATGCGGTTCATGAGTGTTGTGAGTATTTGTGAGCAAATCCAATTGAAAAATGAAAAGAGCGGTTAGGGGAAAACCCGAAACGGCACCTAAGTAGAATTGAGCGGTAAAATTTGAGTGTTTTAGGATCATTCTTGCTTGGGTACTTTAGGGCTTACATGTTAGATTTCGGTAAATCCTAGGCTGCTCTACACTTTTTAGAGCTTGAGTGTTATATCGTGTTGGGGGGTGTGTGTTTGAGCTTCATTGTTTTATGCTCATGATTTCTCCATATCTTTTGGGTTCGGGTTGTGAGATGAGTGTTTTGTTTTCCCTTGTATTTCCTGAGACCATAGATGTGCTAATTTGTTATATTTATTATGAGCTTACTCGAGGACGAGCAAGATCTAAGTATGGGGAAATATGATTCGGCCTATTTTGTGTGGCTTAACTCTTGTAATTTAGAGTGTTATTGAGAGTGTTTAGGTTAGATTTGAGCATTATTGTAATACGAAGACCGAAGACACAAGATGTAAAGAATCAAGAGTTTTTAGAGCTAAATTAAAGACAAGTTCGCCATTGCCTAGATTCCGCAGGCACGGTGCCTATGCCGTGGTCGCGGTGAAGGAAGGCGACGACGATCAACTCCCGTGAAGGCCGTGGTCGTGCCGCCATGGTTGCTGTCGCGGTAGAAGCCGACTTAACCAACCCGAAGATAGACCTGTCGCGGGCGCGGTGGGAGCGCTGCGGTCGCGGTGATGCCAAATTCCGAAGCGGCCGAAATCTTTTCTATCTTGTTTCCTTTTCAATCTTTTGCCTCTTTCCTTATCTATCTCGGGGAGCCTGTTTCTTGGGCTATATAAGGAGGAGCCTGACAGGCTCCTCCTGCCTTAGGTTTTTATGACCTCTTATCATCCACTTGTTATTTCAATAAAACTCTTTGCTTTCTTTTGTAATGGAGAACTAATCTCCCTTAGAGTTTATTCAATCAGGGAAGCTTTGAAGTTGTGAAATTCTGGTAACTTCTTTGTCCCTAGGTCTTGATACTCTTGTGCTTCATCCCATGATCTTTGTTTGATTATATGAGCCGGATCAACTTGTTTAATTAGTTTAGATCTATTGTTTGAATTATGATTGGTTGTTGTCTATGCATCTTTCCTATTCTCGAAACAACTCTATTTTAGAACTGTGGACTAGATTAAGGAAGAGTATTCAATGGATGTTTTATGCATGAGACTCGTAGGATGATTGCATGATTCGATTTCCTATTATTCTTGTGTGTATTGCATGATTTGAATTAAGCGTCCTTGTTCATATCACAGTTTTGCTAGGACCGTGGACTAGCGAATAATTAACATAAGGATTGGAATTGAACTACGAACATAAAGAAGTGGATGAATTGATGATCAACGGATTAGTAAAGTGGAATTTATTGAATGAACTCTGCTTGTTAAAATTGATTGAAACCTCTTTCAAAATCCCCCGTTGTTTGATTTGCATGAAACAAATTAAAATCTGATTAAGAAACTGATTCTCTTGGTTCGATCCCTTACTTGCTTGATATATTGTGTTTGCTTTGTTTGGTTTATTATCTTTGATTTTGGCACAACTACTCTAGCCGAGTCAGCTATGTTTCTATATTAAGAGGTTGACAATTATCTACTTGATTTAGGGCCAATCCCATCCGCACTTTATTGCCGACT